>QXTE01000096.1:5805602-6438357 GCA_003942145.1 Platysternon megacephalum
GGGGGGGCTGAGCCCCCCTCCCCCCACGGGCACAGATTCGGGGGGGGCTGAGCCCCCGCGCCCCCTCCCCCCACGGGCACAGAGTCGGGGGGGCCTGAGCCCCCCCACGGGCACAGAGTCGGGGGGGGGCTGAGCCCCCGCACCCCCTCCCTCCCAGCAGCGTGGTGAAGGTTTGTTCCCAAATCCCAGGTATAGACGACAACGGGGGCCACGGAGTCCCTGGACCTTTCCCTGTTGCCCCTGCACAGCACCGGGGGGAATCACTGAGCGCCCTCCCCCCCCCCCTTATCCAATCCCCTCTTTGATAGCCATGCTGGGGAGGTGGGGGGTGATGGGGCACGAGCTGCTCCTCGGGGGTCGGGCAGTTTTCAGTCTCCTCTGCACAGTCCCCATAATGGGGAAGGGGCTCCCCTTCCTCCGAAGCAGCAGGGGCCTTTGGGGAGCAGCCCGGGAGGCTGGTTCTCCACTCGGCGGCTCTGGCTCGGTTGCTGCAGCCCCTGTCCCGTCCCTGTGCTGCTGGGGCTTCTCGATGCCCAGTGGGGCATGTGCATGGACCAGGGGTGACTCCGTGTGTGTGTGTTTCTGCGCTGTGCCTCCATCCAGCCATGGTCGAGGGGGCGTGCAGGGAATCACCGAAATGCCAGGCGGGAAGGGACCCCCAGAGGTCATCTCGTGAGCAGAGCAGTGACTCCATCCATCTCGTCCACCCTGGGGTCAGGGCCTTGCCCTCAGTGTCCCTTTTCGCTGCAGGAAGATGGACCATAGTGAGAAATTACTCCTCAGCCAGCGCAAAGGAGGAGGCCAGGAGAAGAGGCGCCTGCGGGAGGGCTGAGCTGCTGGAGGGTAAGTCGGAAACACGGGGGAGAACCAAAGGCATCTGTTCCCGTAAGAGCCCCCCCCCCCCCCCCCCCCCCCCCCCCCCCCCCCCCGCCCCCCCCCCCCCCCCCGCGCCCCCCCCCCCCCCCCCCCCCCCGGAGTAGTCTGGGTTTCCTGGTCAGTGGGGTTTATGTGCAGACCCATAGCTTGGGGGGAAACGCCCCTGTGGCAGTGGGAAGGATCCTTTAGCCAACTCCACCTCCTGACTGGCCCATACATTGATGTCAGGTTTGAGGTGTGCTGCGCTGCAGGGGCGCTCAGCCTCTTCCCTGCTCTGACCCCAAGTTACAGTGGGGCAAAGGTTGGGGAGCCCTCCCACCTAGCCGTGAGGAGCGGGAGGGTGGTTGCGAATGCTCCCCATAGTGCAGTGGTTCCCAAATGCTTGATAAGGCGAACCACCAACTGCATTTGGTCTCTTTTTGCGACCCACCATTACTCATATGCAGCCCCAGCCTTGCAACCCTAATCCTGGCCTGGTGTGGAGGGGAGCCCCCAGGGTGGGGGTTGGAGAGCAAACCCACCCCTCAGTCCTCCCCTGCTCCAGGCATCCTGACCTGGCATGGGGGCAGGGGCAGCTCTAGCTTTTTTGCTGCCCCAAACATGGCAGGCAGGCTGCCTTTGGCGGCGTGCCTGCGGGAGGTCCCTGGTCCCGCGGATTCGGCGGCGTGCCTGCGGGAGGTCCCTGGTCCCACGGATTCGGCGCCTAGCCTGCGGGAGGTCCCCGGTCCCGCGGATTCGGCGGCGTGCCTGTGGGAGTTCCCCACTCCTGCGGATTCAGTGTACCCGCCACCGAATTGCCGCCGAATCCGCAGGACCAGCGGACCTCCCACAGGCATGCCGCCGAAGGCTGCCTGACTGCCGCCCTCGCAGGGACCGGCAGCCCACCCCCCGCGGCTTGCCGCCCCAGCTTGCTTGGAGCGCTGGTGCCTGGAGCCGCCGCTGCATGGGGGGTTGCAGTGCCCCTCAGGCTTGGCCCAGGCCCGCAGCACAGGAGCTGCCACTGCAGGGTGAGTGCAAGGCGGGCTTGCCTAAGCCAGGGCCCAGTGATGGGTTCATCTGGCTCTGGATGTGGCAACCTTTCAGCCACCCCCTGGTAAAGCAGGACCCACTGCTGGGGAAACAACGCTCTAGGGGGTCCAGGCCATCTGCCTTTGCCACACTGGGGCACCTTGGCCAAGTCACTTCCCTTCAGTGGGAGCTGGGGATCACGCTCGCCTTCCCGAGGCTGGGGAGGGATAACTCACTCCTGTCAAAGAAGAGTGTTAAGCTGAGAATCTGGGGTGTGTAGGGAGCGACGAGAGGCTTGATTGGCGGGGGGGGCTGGATGGAGACTGACTGCTGTGACCGTGAATCACTTTAATTCCCTGTTCGCTCTCTGGCGTGTTTTCTCTGGCAGTGCTGGAGGCTCGCGTCAGGCAGCTCCAGGCCGATAATGTCTCAGAGGTGACAGTCGACCGAGTGGACGTTGCCCCACTGCGGAAGAACAGCTTCCGGTGCCCTGCGCCGAGCCCGGCAGGGAAGGAGCCTGCTGCAAAAGTCAGGGAGGGGGGCGTCTCCTCTTCCGGGGCACCGTCCCAGCCCAGCCGCTGGGTTGAAAAGCTGAAAAAGGAGAAATGGATCAAGCATAAGAGACAGTTGAAGCTGGAGCAAAAATTCTCCGCGTCTGCCTCACCCCCTGGTGCAGAACGAACTAGCTCGCCGGTCTTGGAGCCAGGCAAGGCTGCTGGAGCCAAAGAGAGCCAAGGCCGGGCCAAAGCCGTTCCCCCAAAGGGAGGGACAAATCCAAAGGTCTCCGGCAAATCCAAGACCTTCCGTGAAAGCCCCAGGGCTGCGGTGGCTCCTGCCCAGGGCTCCCCTGCCAGTCCCTGTGCTGTGCAGAGCTATGAATGCAGCAGACTGGAGGAATTGCCCAAGATGGGGCCAATGGCACAGTGGGAACCGAGGCCGCGGCTGGAAGACAAGGAGGGCAACAAGTACGGGAGCATCCAGCTCATCATCATGTCCTACCTGGAGAGCTGCCTCTTCCTCCGCCAGCCCGAGAGGGCCCAGCAATGCCTGCTGTTCTACCACCGCTCCCATGTCAGGAGGAAGCTGCTGGGCATCAAGATGTATGACATCCTCATGCACGGCTGGGCTAAAAAGGTACCTTATCCCAGTAACCCACGCTGATGTGATGGGGGCGCTCGTCCTCCAGTGGCCGCACCACATACAGATGTTTGTGTCAGCAGCTGGCTTTGAGCTAATGGTGTAAGCTGTAGTCTCATGCTTTTAGATATGGAGGTCCGAGGTTCGATCCCTGCAGGGAGCCCAGCCCGGGCATGATTGCCTCTCTTTTCAGCACGCACCCTTGAGCTAGTCCCAAGTGTCTGTTTTGAACAGGGGACAGCATATTTCTCAGGGTGGAGTTTTCTGAGCCATTTGATCATATTTATTCATTACTGAAATGGTGCAATCGGGGGAGTTTTGATTTAAATCGTCAAGTGAGAAGCCTCAATTTAAATCATCGATTTTAATCAACATTTCCGTTTGTACTTCAGTTATTTTCTAAAGAAAGGTGCATTGTCATTGGTTGATATACAGGTCTGTCGCATCTTAGGCGCATTTAACATGCGCAATTTCAGCTTTACGCGGTCGGCAAAAACAAAAACAAAAGAGAAAAAGAACAATTTAAATACTGTTTCTGTAGTGCGGGCGATTCCGCCCGCCATTACACTCAATGTAATTTTGACTATACGCGATTTTCGCTTTAGGCGCTGACTGCGGAACATAACCCCAGCGTAAGATGAGACAGACCTGTAACCATTAAAACATGCTAATTGACAACTAAATAGAGCCTTGACACTAGATTTGGTACATCTTTTTACTACCTAGGTGGGTACGTTATAATGGTATAACGTTTATCTAATCAATTGTCACGTAATATTTTCAGATTTTATTAATTAATTGTATGTTTTTAGTATGTTAGGAAAGTGGTGCATTGCTTATTTACTACATAATCAACTTTTTGCTCATGATTTGTGTCAAGCTGCGTTAGGATGGTAACTGAAATTTAATTAAACACACAAAACAGCATATCAAATTTATTTTCATTAAACAAAACAAGCCCTTAATACAGGACATGATTTATTGTGCCATATTTTTAAAGCTTGACCAAAAAAGTTAGATGTTTTTTCCCTTACTTCTTTCTTTATATAGAAAAGCAGCCTTTCACTCAAAATTGCTGATAGAGGCTCATGGATTTAGCATATTTATTTTCTATTTAAATATTTTAAGAGATTATCATTTCAGGCCTTAACATATTTTGTATTAAATTTAGATTTAATTTTAAACAGGTTTATTTTTTAAAAAGAAAACATATTATAATTTAAACAGCAAAATCACAAAAATTCAATTTAAATTGGACAAAAATAGATTTTTGGGGGTTAGCCGTGGGAGTAATGAACTCGAGCTGAAGTTTAGCACTGATGGGAAGGAGCGGCTTGCCAGCCGTGGGGACCAGGTCCTTGGCGCTGGTACAGCAAGGGGAGTGGCAGATTGTGTGTCTCCCATGCACACAGCCACTCAATGTGTCTCAGCTCTGACTGGACTGGAAGGGGTGAGAGGGGAACCCAGGCTCCACTGCCCGTTCAGTCTGGCACCACTGGGGCCCAGAATGGGGCCAGTTGGGATGGTGGTTTGGGGGTTGCTGCCAGTTCTAATGCCCACTGGGAACTAGTCGGAGACCCACCACGCTCGGCTCATGCAGGACCCCTCGGAGCCATTCAATGGTGGGACCGTTCAGTGGCTGGGTTCAGAAGGAAGCAGGTTTAATCTGGAAGGGAAATGGAGGGGCTTGGAGCTTGAATTGATCCCTCTCCCTCCTCTCAGGGCTCCTTGAACCAGGTTGGCCGGCTCTTCTTCATGCTGGAGGAAGCTGACCTGAAGCCCAATCTCAGCTGTTACGCCGCCATGCTGGAGTGCATGAGCCGCGCTCGAGCCCCTGCCACGCTCATCAAAAGGTAACTGCCCGGGCGTACCCAGCGTGCTATGTAAATAACTATGCTGCCTCTCCCTTTTCCACTGCTTCCCCCGGGAGCTGGGAAGAGTCGGCTCTCTAACGGCTCGGGAGCTGCGTGGGATCGGCACGGGAGACCTGCCTTCTCTGTGGAAATGCACATTTGGGGGGTGTAGCGAGCTGCACTATGCATTTGATTCCCATTGAACCAGTGGGTGTGGGCGGGCTGGGGCAGAGCTTCCCTGCTGGACAGGCTGGGGCATGTCTTCCCAACCTGCTGCGGGGCACGTGCAGCTCCGTGTCTCGCAGTGGGACACAGAATGGGAAGCAGACAGCGGTGGCAGTGTGACGGGACGTTGCGCAGGTGCTCAGAAGAGGAGCAGGCACACAAATCTCAAGCCCCTGTATTGGTCCGTGCTAGGAACAGTCTCTCTGGAGCTGCTGGGGGATGGGAGGTTGGAAAGCAGTGAGCCTCTGCAAACAGCTGGATCTCCCGCCCTCCATGTATTCATTACTGGGCAGCTCCTTAGACTCCGCTCACTCAGAGCCTCTGCCTCTGGGATGAACTACTGTCCTGCTGGGTCTGTCTAGGTGCCATTCCTCCAGGGCCTTTCTCTAGTTAAAGTCTCTTGTTAGCCATGCCTAGACAGGTGAGGGTGACCCTGCCATCTCCCCAGTTGCTGCTCCACCATCTGTCAATGGGATTTGTGCACTCTCTCCTGGTTGCTATGGATCGGTGCCAGAAGCTGCTATTAGCCCCAGGGTATCAGTCCTAGGGATGACGGGTGTGGCTTAAAAAGGATTCGTAGTTGAAAACTAGTGTGTGGGAAGCACTGGATATGAGTCAAGGCAGCACGAAAGACCTCTTAAAAATAATAAATGGTGTTTGTTTATTAAAAAGGTCTCAATCCAGGTGAATTTCTGTGGCCCAATGTCTGTCACCTGCCTTGAAATGGGGCCGTTGATAGTTTCCTTGCAGTTCTGTTTGCGTGCTTCTTGTGACTCAGTGACTTTATGGCAGTCTGTATGTTCTTGGCCAGCTTGCGTGTTGCAGACGCCTCTTGTTAACTTGTCCCGGGTCACCTGTTCAGAGCTCAGTTGTGTTGATTTCTTGCCTGCACAAATCTATAAAAACATTTCAACATCCCTTTGGCTCTGAGCATGTCTCCTCCCCCGCCATAAAGATTCAGAATGGACCATCCTGTATTCAGAGACTGTGCGGTTTAATGGGTAGAGTTTAATGGACTGGAGACATGGATTCTATTCCCAGCTCTGCCACTGCGCTGCTGGGTGGCCTTGGGAAAATCACTTCCCTGTTCCATCTGACACCTTTTGTGTATCTTGTCCAGGGCCGGCTCCAGGCACCAGCGAAGGAAGCAGGTACCTGGGGCGGCCAATGGAAAGGGGCGGCAGTGCGTCTGTCGTCGGGGCGGCAAGTCCGGAGCGGTGGCACTTTGGCGGCAGCTCGATTGGGCTCTTTTTTTTTTCCCTCCCACCGCTTGGGGCGGCAAAAAAGCTGGAGCCGGCATTGATCTTGTCTATTTAGATTGTAAGCGCTTTGGGGCAGGGACTGTCTCTGACTCTGGGTCTGTTCAGTGCCTAGAATGATAGAAGCCCCAACCAAGATCAGGGCCCTAGGTGCTACTGTAAAACAGGTAGTAATTAGATATTTCCAATGTACCTTTTGTGGATCACTCGCTGTAGTGGGGTGTTTATCGGCCAGCTTTGGAGAAAAGAGGTCACGGTGACTTGCAGTGCTGTAAAATCTTCCATCATGGAGGCTCCCGAAGTGCCTACAGTCTTTACATACAGCACCGCTGAAATGCAATCACTTCTGGGGAGGAGTGCGGCAGCCAGGTGCACAGCACGCTGCACTAGGAGGAGTTTTGGCCAAGGATGTTGATGTAAAATACCTTGGGATCTTTCCTGCTCTCACAGGACAAGGCAGGACCTCGGTTTTCCAGGTGATCGGTTTCACTCGCAGTCAGAGTTGAGTTTTGGATGGGGAACACGCTGCGGTTCTCCCAGCAGCACCATTCATCATTCATTCACTGTTCATCAGCCTCTGCAATGAGCTTGCCTCTCCTCGCTCATTTCTACAAGAGGTCTGGCTACACTTGCAGCTGTGCAGCGCTGGGAGTTAAACCCGCCTTCGTACAGCTGAGTAGAGAAAGCGCTGCAGTCTGTCCACACTGACAGCTGACAGCGCACTGGCGTGGCCACATTTGCAGCATTTGCAGCGGCATTGGGAGCGGTGCATTATGGGCAGCTATCCCAGCGTTCAAGTGGCTGCAATGTGCTTTTCAAAAGGGGGGGTGGGGTGGAGTGTGACAGGGAGCGCGGGGGGAGAGAGAGTGGGTTTTTGGGGTGCTGAGAGTGTGTCAGCACCCTGCCTTGTAAGTTCCGACCCCCCTCCACCCCTCTCTCACTCACTGAAAGCAAACAGCAGCTGTTTGTTTTTTTCTCATAGACCAGATAAGCAGCCGCTCGCGGAAACAGACCCCAACCCCCCTCTCCCCGCGCCGCCTCTCTCTTCAAGCAAACATTAGCTGTGGGCGTTCCAAAGGGAGCCCCCCTGCCTGCCTCTACTCATTCAAAGCAAACAGTAGCTGTGTGTGTTTTTTTGATAAGCAGCTCCCAAACGGCGCGTCCGGAGTTCACAACAAAACAAAGAGAGGAATCACAACAAAACAAAGAGAGGAAGCTTCAGTTAACAGGATTATGGGGAGTTTCCGGAGGTCAATCACTGTGTAATAAGGTTACTCCCCGTTTACACTCGAGCAGCAGCGTCTCAGCCACTCCGCAGCAGCTGTTAGTCCTCTCGGGGAGGTGGAGTACCTGCAGCGCTGTAGCCACGGAGATACAGTGCTGTACATGCCTTTCCAGTGTGGACGGGGAGTGAGGTACAGCGCTGTGGGTGGCTTTATTGCGCTGTAACTCTCAAGTGTAGCCAAGGCCACGGTCAACTGCCTGCAAATCTCCCTGCCTGTCACTTGCTGTGTAATGCTTGGGGGGCCACCAGATGGCGCTCTGAGCATGCAGCTTTGTCTGCACTCTGCCTTGCTGGTGTCCCAGAGATCTTGATGGCTTTAAATAGCGGCTCGCAGACTCGCAGGATTGTAGCTACTATGAGCAGCAGTGACTGATTAACCTTGGGAGCCGAAGGTCTCCATGTACGGGAGAGATTTTGATGCCGGGGCTCTGGGTGGCTGCAGAAGACTCCCAGGGCAGGGCATCACGGGAATGGAGATAGTCCTAACCCAACCACTGGGTTCGCCTCCTTACGTCTGTGCAGCAGCTGGCTTTTATTTAGCATCATGCTGGCCTGAGTTATGCCCACAGCACCCCCAGGCTCTTGTCCAGACAGCTCGGTGGATAAACCCACAGTCCTGCCTGCTCTGCATGAGCATCGGCGATCCCACAGTGCTTATGAAAGAATAGCATCCAGTGTGCTGGTTGGCTGCTGCTCTCCACCCCAGAGCAGGCTGCCTTTCAAAACCCTCTAGGCAAGCGCTCGCCTCGGCCCTTCTAACGGGCATCGGAGGAGTCAGGCATAACCGTGTGGGTGAAGCTGAGCCTAGGGCTGCAACATGGATATCCAAGTAGCTTCCCTTTGTCCCTCCCCTTTGAGCTCATGACTCCATTGCAACCCAACCTCATGGGTTTGGAATAGGCTGAAATTCCCTGGCCCTCGGTCACGCTGACAGCTGCCCCGCCGCCATCCTTCAGTTACACGCTCTCTGCCCTCTACCAGATGCCACCCGTCTGCAGCATGGCTGGGAGCGAGCTCTGACGAGATGTGATACGAGGCACGTGTTGGAAGCAGGCAGTGGGATTCGGCTGCTTTGCTATTCGAGTAGGAGGAGGATCCTCTAAGGGAGAAAGGGGCATATTCAGAACATGGTTCTCTGCTCTTGGTCCGTTAACGCTGTTTTCCAGCCTCTGCTGATTCAGAATGACAGGTGGATGCATGTGTTCGGAGGTGCTGAGACCTAGAGATGTCGGGGCTTCAGGTCTCTCTCCTCCCAAGCTTGCAGTTGGCCCTGTAACCCCACTAGCTCAGGCTGTGACTTCATTGCATCTCTCCAGCTCTTGGTTGGGAGACCCTGCGAGAAAAATCCAGAACGCTGCAGGACGTGCTGCCCATTGAGCCAGAATGGAGCCAGTGGCACCTGGCTTTGCAGCTGGTGAGGTCTCCTGTCAGATGGGATGTAAAACCGAGGACCTGACTGCTCGTGTGATCTCGAATGGTCGGAGCAGGCGTGTTAGCCCCAGTCGATTTCCAACATGGGTACGTGAGCTCTGCGTCTCCCTGGCTACAGATCCACTGTCCACCTCTTGTGCCAGGCTGCTGTATGCCGTTAAAGAACACAGCAGCTGGATTTCAGTAATTGGTGATGTGTCTCTCTACACCTCCGTGGGGCTGAATCCTGGGCCGGTGGGATTGTCGGTGTGGGGCACCTCTCAAGGTTTGACCCATCATAGGTTTCCAGAGTGCCTTGTGGACCGTGCTGGGTAAACCGACACGGCAGAGCTGGAATGTGCTTGGGGAGGGCGGTGGGTCCTGCTGCAGGGACGAAGCCGCACGCAGGGGAATCAGGCCTTCGTATTTCCAGGCAGCGTCTGGCAGGCCCAAGGCTCCGCCGTAGGAGCTAGGTCTCTGCTCAGCTCTGCACGAATGGAACATGAAGGTTAAGCCAGGCCCCTTGGTGGAGGTGGATGTGGCGCAGGGAAGGTAATGGATGTAACACGAGGCAGGTGACCTTGCGGTGACGTTCTGGTAAATAGCACTTCAATCCCAGTGCCTCCTATGTTCCCCGCTGCTGGCCCGCATGAAGCACATGGGCAGGGAGGGCTCTGCTCTCCCAAGGGACTGGATCTTGCTGGCCGGTGCCTCTGCTGACACTTGGGTTGCTGGTTTTAACCATCCCGGGTGGCTGAGGGGTCCATCTTCGGCTGGCAGCTCCTGTCCCGCGCTCCCTCCAGCCTGCGTCACTGGTTGTGCTGCCTTTCCCCTGTTCCAGCGTGGCTAGAGAGAGACGGATTCCCTGCTGATGTACGTGGACAAGTTCCAGTCAAGTCTGTAAGCCCAGTCCCCGGCTGTGTGAGTCGGCAGCTCTGTCGAAGTCAATGGACCTGTGCCCCTGTAGGCCAGCTGGGGCTCCGGCCCTCAAAGGGTACGTCTACCCTGCAGCTGCATGTCTGGGAGCCGGGCTCAACTGACTCAGGCTGCTGGGCTCCCAATAGCGGGGTAGACATTCCCGCCCGGGCTCTGAAACCCAGCGACGGGAGCGGGTCTCAGAACCTGGGCTCCAGCCTGAGCCTCAGCATCGACGCCACTATTTGTAGCGCCTCGGTGCAAACCGGATCCGTTGACCCGGGCTCTGAACCTCGCTGCTACGGGGATGTGGGGCACTGTAGACGTACCCAGAGTGCACATGTGGGCGTTGGCATGAATTCAGTCACGTGCGCAATTCCGCACGCTCCCAAGCAGAGGCCAGGAAAGTGTCCTGAGCGCTTTCTCCTTTTCCCCGTGCTCTGCCATCTGGGTAACTGCCCCTCGGGTTGGCGTTGTCTTTACTCCTGGCAGGGACACGGGATGATTTCCTGCCTGTCAAATGCTCTACCTGTCTATCTAATCCACTGGTTCTCAGCCTTATCCACTCTGAGACCTGTCTCTCATCCAGCTGGCATCTAGCCAGAACCACTCCCCCCAACCCACCGATTTAGCTGCATGGATAAGACCAGGGGGTCATGATCACCCCCAGTGCCTGGTCCTGACCCCACCTCTCCCAGGTTGAGAACCCCTGGGCCAGTCTCCCCTGGGTTGCAGAGTAGAAACTAGTTCATTTCAAACCCTCTTTGGCTCCCGCTCCCTCTGTTAACTGAAGGCATTTTGCAGGCCCTGTTTGAAAGGCTCCCCGTGGACAATGCCGGCGCTGCGTGGGGGAACTGGCATTGGCCGGCCAAGCTGAGGCCCTGCCCCGAAGAGCCCATGGCTGGCACACTGCAGCACAGATCATTGGGACGGGGTGTCTGTGGCGTGAGGCTTCCTGGTTCACTTGGGATTTCGGAGACGTTTGGAAAGGGCAGAGGGGTGCATGGGATAGAGCCAGCTGTACGGGTTGGCATGAGAGAAGGGCAAGGGATTGCTGTGTCAGCAAAGCTGCCCCCTCTTCTGGCCAGGGCAGTGCGTCGAACCCATTCTATGTAGCTGCCCTCAAGATCCTGTCGGCTCCTGCCCCGGGTCTGTAAGCCCGGGCAGCGTGGCAGCTGGAAGCCTGGTAGCAAGTGACAGAGGTTCCAGCTCCAGTGCCCTGTCTCGGTAGGTGTCTGCATTTCACGAGGGCCAACGTCTCCAGCTGAGCGTGACTCCCGGTGTGCTGGCTGACACCTGACTGCGCTTGGGAGGAGGAGAGGCTACAGCAGACCTGGCCCAGAGGGACCGTTCCATCAGGGCACCCCAAGGTGGGGCTTGCTCTGATCCACACGGTTCCTTTCTTCTCCTCTCTGGTGTGCATCTTGCTTGGTGTCTGGTTCCCTGTTTGCACCATCCCTTGTCCTGTGCCTAAACATTTTATTCCCTCCCTCTCCTCCGTCCCCCCTGCTGATCCATACCTTTCTCCCCAGATGTGTGCAGCAGCTGGAAGAGGATGGTTTCCACCTGGACGAGCTCTTCAAAGACGCCGTCTACGAGGACGACGAGCAGGAGATGGTGCTGAAGGCTGTCAGGATAATCAAGCCGAACTTTCAGCCGCTGTCTCCGCCCCACTCGGAAATCTGCACTTCTCCTTTGCTCCGGGATTTCTACTCCAAGGTAAAGGGGGGCTGCTGGGCGCACGTGCCCGGGGATCCTGCAGGGCTAATGACATTTGCCCTTTTGGGATAGGCTATTTGGGGCACGCAGCCCTTGTTATCGGGGTGATTGTCACAGAACTGGTTGCACAGACCATGAGCCCCTTGAGTGAACCAGCAGTATGAATAGCACTGAGCATGGATACATGAATCCTTCCAGCATCCCCGAGAGGCAGAGCCAGCTTTATAGATGGGGAGAAAGGAGCTGGGAGAATAAGTGACTTGGCCAAGGCCAGAGAGGGAGGCCTGTGTCAGAGCTGGAGTGAGAACTCTCAGGTTCCTGGCTCCTAATCCTGTGATCAGTCCCATTCGGCCATGCTAAGAGCTGGGGTTCGGTCCCTCGCTTGAGAGCCATGGAAAATGGGGCCTTATGTCTCGGGAGGGGGGGGAATCCACTGCCAAAAACAGCTGGGAGTAGTGCCCACGCCAGATGTGTAGGCCGCTACCTCATTGCTGGAAATAAAGCTGGCAAAGGCACGGAAGCAGCATAGTCTGATGTATGACTGCAGCCTCTGTGTAGCCATCAATCAATTGCAGTGTTTTCATACAGCGTCTCGTCTAGTTCGGCCAACTGCACGGAAAGGGGAGAGGCTGCTTGGGGCCAGCCCCGGAAGCGCCCTCGTTCTGCTCACGAGATTGGGATTCTTAATTAACAGGAGCTGCTAGCGATGACCCTCATCTCACTGTCACCCCTGCCGAGGAGGCAGCCTGGGTTTCAGCTGTGTGGGTGCTAGCCGGAGACCCGGATTCAATGCCGTGCTCTGCCACAAGTCACTAGCGGTCTCTCTGCCTCAGGTCTGTAAATGAGGGAACTATTTACACCTGGGAGCGTCCAGCCGCTGAGCGACAGAAGCACCCGAACGCCCTGTACCCGAATCCCAGCGCTCACCACCTCTGTCTCCCTGCAGGAAAAGCCAGTCTCCTACCCCAAACTGGACTTCTCGGTGCGCGAGCTGCGGGAACGCTTCCGGCAGCAGCTGGAGATGGAGGTTTCCAACACCGTAACCATCAGCTCTGTGGAGTCAGCCAAGCCCCTGACGGAGCAAGCCATCAAAGCGGTAAAGCCTGGCGCTCGGTGGAGTTAACACAGGCGTTGTCCTTGCCCTCCTCTGAGAGCAAGGGCTGTAAAGGGAGTTTGGGTCGCTCTGTCGAAGGCGAGGAGCTGCCTGTGGGAATCGTTGGGGGTGTTATGCAGAAGGTCAGACTGAGCCTTGTGGCTGGAGATCACTGGCTATCCAGCGAAGTGCTGCCGGAGCCTTAAGCCCAAACCATGCCGGGGGTTACAGCAATATTGGAAAGTCAGTAAATACCCACAATTCGAAGCTAAAGAGCCTCATTAAAAACAAGCAGGGGACTACATCCCCCCGGGTGTAACCCCCTGCTCCACTGGGTTGGGTTTGTTAGTGACTCGCTCTGGATTATCTATGGGCGTTCTGTGCAATTACTGATGCCCTAGGGGTAGGGGAGTAGAAGCCGTTCTGTGCTCTGTGTAAACAGAACGCTCTGCTGAGAGAATGCAGAGATTGAAGGCTGGAGGCTCCCTTTGCTTGGGGAGTGCCCCCTGCTGGTGCATTCGGGGAAGTGCTTCCTCAACTCGCTGGCTCTATGGAGCAGCTGGTAGTTGCCTTGGAGGGCAAGAGAATTAAAGAAAACGTAGCCAGAGGCAGGCAGTGAGATAGAGGAGGTGGCAGCGGAGTTCTGGCCCTGATACTTGGAAAGGGGGTGAGAGCCTGGTGTGGGTCTCTAGAGACCAGCGACCTGGGGAATGGGGAGGCCCACCGGCGAACTCCTGTGCCCTCGGTTAGCCCACACCTGCCTCTGCGCTCGCACCGTGCGATTGCCGAGCAGCTGACGGCCTTGTTTGCCTGTGTGCAGCGGGAGCTGCTGAGCGCGCTGCGCTCTGAGTGGCGGAAGTCCCTCCTCCAGACCCTGCGGGAGTCTAAGCTCCACATGGCGAACAGGAGGTTCTGGCAGATGAACCTCTATCCCTACCTGTGCTTGCTGGAGGATGAGGAGTACGTGGACATCATGCTGCAGGTAGGACACCTTCCCCCGCCCCGTTAGGCTGCCGTGCGGGAACGGAAGAGTCTCGATGCCACTGGGTGCCCCCTTGGCCAATGAATCTGGCTTGCGGCTGTGCCGCAGGGCACTGTCATGGGGGGATTTGCATCTGGGCCTGCAGAACCAGAACTTGTGCCATGAGCCTGGACCGGATCTTAGATCAGGGCCACATTTGCTCCATGAGTAGCAAGCCCACGATCTAGCCCAGCTGCTCCTTCATCCCGATCTTGGCTGCGTCCTGCTGGCTTTTGTCTGTGTCGCACTCTCCCTTTGCTACCGGGAGCCTGGGTGGTGCCTTTAATGCCCTGATTGATTTGCCCTTCTCCCCTAAGACCCTCGCTGCCTCCCCCTTTTCAGAGCCTCTCCAGCCTCCCCCCCCAAGGAGAATCCCTGCTGGTTTTAGCTAAAGAGCTGGGCATCAAGATCTACCACAAGTACGCCATCCGGAAGAAATCGCGCAGTCACCTGGTGGAGAAGATCCAGAAGATCTATGAGGAGTACGTCCAGCTGCTGGCGAAGGACGCCCAGGTAGGCCTGTCTTAGCTCCCTGCCCCCAGGGCGAGGGGTCCCCCAGGCTGGTGGGCCGTGACGGCTGGGTGTGATAGAGACAAGGGCAAATGTAGCTTCCAAGGCCTGGACCCAGGGCCTTGTCTCAGGCTCTCCAGGTGATCTGCCCCAGTCAATGCGAGCAGCTCTTGGCGGGGAAGCAGCCTGGGCAACAGATTGCTTCCTGGGTGGTCTCTGTCTGCGGGATGCAGACCTATCAGGCTTTGGTACCCTGCGTGCTGAGCCCACGTCCGTGGGGAGGAAGCACTGACTGAGGAGTGGGGGGTGAAGGGCGCTGCTCCCCCAACACCTAAGATGTTTGGGATTTTCCAGAGGCTTTGGGGTTTGCTGTCAGACTAACGCTCCCCACTGCCGGACTCTCGACAGCTGAGAGCTGGAGGAGTCGTCGTCCTAGGACTCGGTAGGTTAGAGGACGTCTCCCAGAGACTGGGGGTCTGGAGGGCAGACTCTGCCTCTGCAAACGTCCAGGGCTTGTATCCTGGGAGGGCATCTCGGGAACTGCAGATTCCAGAGAAGAGGCCGCCAGAGCTAACGAAACCACTAGCCTGTCTGGCGTGCCTGGCAGTCTCTTCCCTTCCGGGTGTGGCTCTGCCCCGGAACGAGCGCCACTGGCAGAGTCGGAAGGTCGCTCGGGCACTGCTTGCCCAAGCTAGATCTTGCTCTGGCTCAGGAGCGACCCTGGGTTTGTACAGCATGAGCACTGCGATGAAGTTGGCTCTCCGAGCTGTGTGGAAGGTGCAGATCTGGAAAGGCGAGGGGCGTTGCAGGTCAGGCTAGAGGGGGTTGGCAGAAGCTGCTTGCAGGAAGCCGGCCCCTTTCCTGTCTGCACTGGCCATGCCTGTGTGTCTTTGCTGCTCAGCTGTTGCTCCTGTTAACATTTACACACAGCGGGCGGCTGCCCTGCGGGCGTGGCGGGGGAGGAACGCTCCTCGGCATCGCTCCCACCCACACTGTGCATCCTCGGCTGCCCCTCTCCAGAAGGCCCCCAGCCCCCGGAGGCAGCGCGGAGGGTTATCTGACCCAGATTCCAGACAGCTCAGTCAGCCCCAATTAATCTCTCGGGAGAAATAATTGCTGCTCACGCTGGGCCGTTTTCCTCCTGCCTCCTCAGCTGGATAGTTACCTGCCGCGGGAGTACTGGGAGAAGCTGGAGGCCAGCTCGGGGTCCGCCCTGCTCAGCAAGGACTGCACCTGGCCTCACATCCTGATGGTGCAGTTGGGCGCTCACATGGTGGAGCTCCTCGTGCAAGTGATCAAGGTGCAGAGCAATGTCCTGAACCCCAGCTTGGAGGCGAAACTCATCCCCGTCCTGTATCACGTCTACTCCTTCCGCAGCAGCCGGCAGGTAAGGGCCCAGGGCAGGGGGAGGGGTCTGTAACCAGGCATCTGGACCCTCCATCAGAACAAACCTGCTAGATCATCGGGTCCAACCTTCTGCCAGCCTCCTCCAGTGACACCTCAGTCTGGAATGCCTCATATCAGCAAAGGGCTACGGTCAGGCACATGTCATGGTAGTTCTAGTTCCTTTCCTTCCTCTTCCCAGCTGCCCTGACTTGTGTATGCACCCATTGTGTGACTTGCATGCATGCCCCGTTCCACTGACCAAATAGCTTCCTCCTCTTCCTTCCCTCCCCCCTATTCAGTTCCTGGCACACCCCACAGCCTCCCCAGAAGGGACAGAGGGTCCTGAACTGCCCCTGACGGTTCAGACATCCAGGCCTGCTCCAGCCGGGACCCCCCTCGCGGCCTCGCCAGCCCCAGGGTGTTCAGCAGCGTCTGCTCCTGCAGCCCCACTCCCGCGTAGCTGTGATCCTTGCTCACGTGCTGTGGGTTAAATGGATCAGCAGGTTTCGGGCAGCCAAGCAGGATGGAGGAACTGGAGTCTGCCCGTTTGTCTGGTTCCGAAGGGGTGGGCTGGGGCGAGAGGCCCCTTTCCCCAGCAGTGAGCGAAGGGAAGCCACAGGGCAGGGCTCCAGGAGCTTTGCATTGTGCTGCCTGACTGGACTCTCTTGGAACCCCAGTCTGAAGGGAGTTGTAGCCCCCCCCCCCCCCCCCCCCCCCCCCCCCCCCCCCCCCCCCCCCCCCCCCNCCTCCAGATCGGGTTTATAAAGCCCCATCCAATCCTCACCCAGATCCTGTCGAACGCTGCCGAGACCACGTTGACTTTCGACTCCTTTGTCATGCCCATGCTGTGCCCCCCGGTGCCATGGACCTCGCCGCACTTCGGGGCCTACATCTTCCTCCCCTCCAGGCTGATGCGCTGCGTGGAGGGGGCCATGCAGCACCAGCTCCTGCTGGAGGAGTGTCCCCGCAGCAACCTGCACGCGGTCCTGGACGCCTTGAACCAGCTGGGCAACTGCCCCTGGAAGATCAACCAGCCCGTGCTGGATATCATCATCTCCATCTTCAACGCCAAGGGCAGTGAGAAGCTGGACGTCCCGCTGCCCCTCTCGGAGGCCCCCAAGCCATCCGTGGCCCTCCACGGGGAGCCCCGCACTCCCTGGAGCAAGTCGTCCCTGAAACGCGAGATGATGCAATGCAGGAAGAAGGCGGTGGAAATGTACAGCCTGCGGATGAACACGCTCTACAAGCTCTCCATAGCCAACCACATGAGGGATAAGGTGTTCTGGTTCCCCCACAACATGGACTTCCGGGGCAGGACCTACCCCTGCCCGCCCTACTTCAACCACTTGGGCAGCGACATTTCCCGGGCCATTCTGCTGTTCGCGGAGGGAAAGCCACTGGGGGCGCGTGGCCTCGACTGGCTCAAGATCCACCTTATTAACCTGACGGGGCTGAAGAAGAAGAACTCTCTGCAGGAGCGGCTGGCCTACGCCAACGAGATAATGGAGGAGATCCTGGACTCTGCTGACAACCCACTGACGGTATGTAGCAGGGATGGTCTCTCTGGCTTCAGAGGGAGCCCAGAACAAGCCTGGCACTGCTAGCCCTCAGGGAGAGGCATCGGGAACGAAGCGACAAAGCAGCACCCTGGAATCCAGGACCTCTCGAAGCTCAGGTCCACACTACAAGCTTGTGTCGGGCAGAGGTGCAAAGAGCTGTGATTTCCTGACCAATCCAGCTGTGCCCGCAAAAGCCCCAGTGTAGACGCAGTTCTCCCGGCAGAGCTGTGCTGTTACTGGGGTGGCTTGATTTGCTCAGTGGGGCTGGAATAAACCCTCCTGTCAGTCGCGCAGGTTTGCTGGTAGAAGCTGTTTGCACCAGGAGCGCTTTGCTGGTATTGTATCCGGCATCGCCACGTCGGCAAAGCGCCTCTAGTCTAGATGTGGCCTCCGTGATCCTGTGAGAGAGGATCTTGCCCTGCGCCCAAAGTGGAAGCCGGTGAGCGCCTGCCCACCCTGGGTGGCTTTATTAATATTCCAGTAGCACCCTGGGGTCCCAGTCGAGACTGTGCTAGGCCCAGTGAGAGACAGGCACTGCCCTGAAGCTCTTCCAGTCTAAATACACGCAACAGGAAGGGTTGAAGAGGGATGCTGAGGCCAGGTCTACACTAGAAACTTTTGCTGGTATAATAGTGTGTGTTAGGGGTGCGATCGGCAACATTTTTGTACTGGACAAAGCCTTTGTGTCAATGCGGTTATACCGGCTAAAGGTGGTACTGCATATTTCATTTGGGGAGCCGGAATACGCTCTATCGGCAAAGCCCGTTTTTACCAGTAGAACCTGTCTCTCTGCTAGGAGGTGCTGCCGATACAGCTGTCCCGGCAAACCTTTCCTAGAGCGGACCAGCCCGCCCATGGGGGGGGGGGGGGGGGGCTNAACCTTGGCAGGCCTTGGCGTGCTGCATGGAGATAGCCAAGGCTTTGAGATCGCCGGACCCCACCGCCTACATCTCGCACTTCCCCATTCACCAGGTAAGGGGCCCGGTGGCTGTTGGATTCCTCCTGCATGGGGCAGGGAGCTTGGGGAGCTAACGGAAACTCTGTGGGGAGAGGGCAGAGGGATGTGGGAGGCTCTGGGTCGCAGGGGTACAGAGGCTGTTGGAACTGCAGTGGTGCTCGGGTTCGACCTGTAAGCAAACAGACCCTAATTTGCTCCCATGACAAGGACCAGGCCACTTTCAAGTGCTTCCTGTTCCAGGGTATGGACGGGAAGGAGCAGCGTGCACAAATGCTTGGTCTCTTCCTCATTAGCTGCCAGGCCTGTTATCTGGGTATTTATATGGCTGCCATCCCCATAGTATCTAAACCTCTCCCAAGGATCTGTAGATTCAGTCTCACGACACACTCCTGCGGGGTAGGGAAGCATCACTAACTATGCTGCGCAGATGGGGAAACTGAGTCGCAAAGCTGAAGTGACTCACCCATGAGTTTGTAGCAGAGCTGGGAATTGAATCCAGCCTGACCCCGTGTTGCTTTGGATCAGGCAGGCTTGCTGCGGCTAGTGGTCGTGGCTGCAGTCTCTGAAAGGCACTGCAACTGCTCGGTATATGCCATGGGGGGGAGGGGAGGGGGGGGCGTCTCTCCTAGTCCGGGTCCTTGCTCATCTGGTCTGAGGGCTGGAGCAGAGCAGCTCTGCTGGCTGGAAGGATGAAAGCCTGACTCTGGATGAGGGCAGAGAGAGTTCCTGCTGCGCTAAATGATGCGAGTCCAAATGCTTCGTGCTCACAGCAAGGCCAGGCCCCGACCGGGCAGTGGAAGCAGAATAACCCTAAGCTTGGTCTACTCACGCTGCCTCCTCACCAGCGGGGGCTGCCCTTCCCATCCAGAGAGGAGCTGCGGCAGAAAGGATCTCATTAACCTTAGCCCAGTCCTTTTGCCCTGCTCCGTTCCATCAGGCAGCTCTCTCAGCACAGCCTGAGTGCACCTGTCAAAGGCCTGTGTCATCAGAGGATACCCCGTCATTAACATTTCCCTGAAAGAGGCGTCTGTGTTTCTCTCCTTAGAGGCTGGATGGTCCTAATGGGGGCAGGGGGAGCGTGTGTCAGAAACTAACCCTAATGACTCGGCTCTCATCGGTGTGACAGCGAAAGCCGATGGGGATGGGGGCGGAATAGAAAATCAAAGATCAAGCAGAGGTGCTGGGAGTCACTTAACAGCTGACCCATCAACCTCCCGTTGACAGAAGCAGTTCTAACGTGGGGACACAGCTGCCATGGGCCTGTGGATCCCGTTTCACCTGTCTGCAGAGCTGCAGGTGCCCCAGGTGGGACAGGGTGGTCCTTTCTCCTGGTGGCTTCAGTCCCCCCGAATATAGACACTGTAGCAGGAGTGGTGGGAGGTACTGAGCATTCAAGGCCTCTGCGGTTCAAAGTATGTGTTGCAGGGTGGATTGATTGAAACCACCTGGTAGAAAGGCTCGATTTAAGTCATCAATTTGAATCAACTTATCTTTTTCTCAAAAAGAAGTGCATTCTCATTGGTTGAGCTAACCATTAAAACATGTTGATTTACAGCTAAACAGAGCCTTTCCATTGGATTTGGTACATCTATTTTCTACCTGGGAGGGACCGTTAGAAAAATACACATTTATTTAAGCAATTATACAGCTTAACATTTTCAGATTCTTATTAATTGAACATTTTTAGTATGTTAGGAAATGGGGAATAATACATTGCTTAGTTACTAGGTAATTAACTTTTTCCTCGTGATTTGTGTCAAGCTGCGTTAGGATGGTAACTGGAATGTAACGAAACCCACAACAGCATATAAACATTAACACCCTTAAATGTTTTGGACAGATAAACTTCTCTTATCAAAACATGTTTCAGATTTTCAACTAAATGGTTTATTAAACAGAGGGATTAACCACAGTCAGTGAGCTAAACTGATTATTTCAGGTCAGCCTGGGAAAATTTTCAAATAAGCCTAAATGAAAGTGACTGGAGCTTAAAATCTTACTTGCCTAAATCTCTTGAAAATGAGACAGTCTCCTAAGTTACTTAGGTGGATCTTTTGTACCATATTTATAAAGTTTGACTTCAGAAGTTAGATGTTTATTGCCCTGATTCTTTCTTTATACAGAAAAGCAGCCTTTAACACACAGTTTTTGATAGAGGCTCGTGGATTCAGCATATTTTTTTTATTTAAATGTTTTAAGAGATTATAATAAGTTTATGCCTTAACATATTTTGTATTAAATTCAGATTTCATTTTAAACAGGTTTACTTTTTTAAAGAAAATGTTGTTCTTGTTTAAATAAAATAAGAAAAATCTGATTTAAATAAAAAAAAAATCTGGTTTACAAATTTTGTTTTCAAAAACATAGATTTTTATCCACCCTGCCATGTTGCATTTTAACTACCCCCTCCCCGCCCCCATTGCTTGGTTCACACCAGGCATGTTTTTGTCCGTGTTGTCCCAGGCTGACCTACGGCCCCCAGCAGCTGTTGATCCAACTGTTGTGGGAGATTGCTCAGTGGCGAGCATCTGCAAAGGAGGCCTGATACCTGTCTGGTCGCCTAGACTGCAGTGCCACACTTAGGACAGGTCGATGTTAGGTTTGGTAGGGGTCACGGTGGGGGCCCAACCAAACCTTCAGAGCTGAACACCCCAGAGTTTTGGGAGAGCTGAGATCTGGAGCAAAACTCTGGCTCGGATGCCTCTTTGGTTTCAGGAAGGTTTTCCAAGTAACAGAGGAGAGGCAGCCTGACCCAGTGGCTAGAGCAGTGGTCTGGGAGTCCACCCTGGTTTCTATTCCTGGCACTACCACGGAGGTGTTGTGTGAACTTGGGCAATTCCCTGCCCTTCTCTAGGTCGGTCTCCCCTCCCACCCTTTTTGTGTCTTATCTACTTCAATTGTAAGCTCTTCTGGGCTGCCTCTGACTGTGTTTGTACAGCACCTAGGACAATAGTGCTCCTATAATACAAACAATATAGAACAATAATTAAAATGTCGTCCCCCCCCCCCCTTTTTTTTTTTTAATTCCAGTGAAAACTTACTGTGTGGGTAGAGAGAGGGGCTGATTTTATAAACGTCCCATGCCATGTCTGCAACCCCGTCATTGCAGCATCGGGCTAGTGCCTGAGACTCAGACCGTGATGCAGACGGGAGGTGAAAGGGAAACCAATGAGTCCTTTGTCCCTGCTGGGAAGAGTAAAAAAAGCAAAAAACGGTGCAAAATCAGCATAAAAAATTCTTCTGTCCTGAGCAGTTTCCAGCGACATTGGTGAGGGCATGAGAAAGTCAGTGGGAATTGGGTGCCTAACTCCCTTAGGCGTCACTGAAAATCCCAGCCTTGGTTTTTAACCAGGCAATGCCCCTTTAAATGGCCAGGCTCTCAGTCCCACCCTTTGTTCTTCCTGCTCGCAGGACGGCTCTTGCAACGGGCTGCAGCACTACGCCGCGCTGGGGCGTGACGTCATCGGCGCCTGCTCGGTCAACCTGATGCCGTGCGACAGCCCCCAGGACGTTTACAGCGGAGTCGCCCAGCAGGTGAGACAGAGCCGGTAACCCTGGCAGGCCCCTACGGTTCACCCCTCTGCTCGGACCCACCGTGGAGCTGGTGGTCAGTGTCCCTGAGCAGGATGGTGCCGTTCCTGCCCTCCGGGGGGAGAGGAGAGGCTGAGAGAGACAGCAGGCTCAGTAGACATCAGCTGATTGGAATCCAGCGCCTGACTGTCCCTCTCTCCCCTAGAGGGAAGCACTGCGGTGGCCACAGTGAAAATCCAGCTGAGATTGTGCTAGAAGAGGGGAGGGTGTGATCACAGTAGACAGAGAAGGAGCTGTGACCGAGAAATCCCCAAGCCATGAACCATCCCCAGGCTGCTTCTCTCTGGGTTTCCCCCAGGTGCAGATGGGGAGTTGGTGAGACAGGGTCTCCAAGCAGCAGGGAGATGCTCCGCCTGAGTTGCTAGCACCTGGCCGGCACATAGGAGGGGAATTCTCTTTCTTTTGGGCGACGTGGGAAACTAATCTCCATGGCACATTCAGTCCTCGGCCTCTCCTCAGAGACTGGGGTTTTCTTGGCATGTTTTGCAATATGAAATCGGCCTGCTGGGAACTGGACTGAGACCTGCCACATTCATTCTGCACACAGAAACTATCCTTAGCTCTTATCTAGAGCTTTTCATCTGTGGATCACCAAAGTCAAGTAGCATTATCCCCAATTTTCAGATGGGGAAACCGAGGCACAGAGAGCAGCTCACCCAGAGGATCACTGGCAGAGCCAGGAACAGAACCCTGGTCTCCCAAGGCTTGGTCCAGTGCTCGATCCACACGGTGCACCTGACAGCCATTGGGTGCTGTGCCAGCACAGGGGAGGAAAGGCTCCGTATCCCAATACCAGTGCCCTGAGCTGGTGTCTCTGTGGTCCAAAAACTCCCTAGTTCCTCAGCTAGTGGCTTCTGTTATCCAGGGTGGCTAGCATGGACCACAGTGTCTGTCATGGGTGTGGGGGAGGGGCATTCCTAGTGCAGACCGGTGGTCTTGGCTTGATTTCTCCACAGTCTGTGAAGAGGGGGTGCAGCCCAGCTCGGCCCTGGGGCTCCCTCGATGACCCTATTCCTATCATAGAATATCAGGGTTGGAAGGGACCTCAGGAGGGTAGGCAGGTCCTGATTAAGCGGTGGCAGGATCACGGCATCTCTCCCTTGGTTCCTCTCCACGCTGCCCTAGGTAGAAGAATTCCGGAAGCAGGATGCCCAGGAGGGCATGAAGGTCGCCCAGGTCCTGGACGGCTTCATCAGCCGCAAGGTGGTGAAGCAAACGGTGATGACGGTGGTGTACGGCGTCACCAAGTACGGAGGGAGGCTGCAGATCGAGAAGCGGCTCAAGGAGATCGACGGCTTCCCACAGGTAGGACGTCCACCCCGGCTTCCCCTCTATCCCGCCTGTGGCTGGTGCCTGGCTGAGTTTTGTGAAGCGCCTGTTTCCCTGTCCAGAGATTTCCCTTTTCCTCCTCCCCGGCGCTGCCCTGCCCTCTGGGTCCTGCTAAGCTAGATCCAGGGCAGGGGGTTCAGCGAGTGGGGTGGAATGGGAGCCAGGTTCTAGGTGGTCTGCAGGCCCCTTTCTCCGCCTTTCGCAGGATGGGGTGGATTCTTCAATCCGGTGTATCCTGTCCCTTCGGTTTCCAGCATTGTCATCGGTTGCCCAGCCTCTCTGGCAGTAATGGGCCTCAACTGGTGTCTTGTACAATACGAGGCTTGAGAGACTGTGCTGCTCCCTCTGGGGTCGTATTGGCCCCCCTGAGCCCCCAGATGTCTGTCTCCATGCAGCCTGCTGGTGCCTGGGCTGGGCTAATGGCACCTCCTGCAGAGCAGAGGGTTCCACTCGGCCCGGCCTCTCGTAGTCCCTGTTACTTACACGGCCAGTAATGCAGCGCAGAGGCCAGCAGGGTGCCCGATGACTTGGCCCTCCTCCCATGGGAGAGGAGAGTCGTGTTAAGTGCCAGAGCTCAGCTTCCTCTGCACCCACTCGGCAGCCAGATCCCGGTTCGGATTCCCGGCTCCCCTGACTTGCAGCGAGATCTTGGGTCTCAGCTAGCCCAGGTGGGAAGGCAGGTTCTGTGAGGCGGTAACCCTGGAGGGGAGGGAGACACGTCAGCAATGGCTCATCCCAGCTGTGGCCTTTCGGGTGAGAAGGCAGGCGTGCCTTCATCACAGGGACTCCCACTCCTCCCAAGGGGAGCCCCTCACCCTGCCTCTGATCCACACAGGAGTACATCTGGGAGGCGTCGCGTTACCTCGTCCAGCAGGTGTTCAACAGCCTCAAGGAGATGTTCTCAGGGACTCGAGAGATCCAGGTAAGGTCCCTGCTGCTTTTCTCCCTCTCTCTCTCCTTCCTGCTTTTCCCCTCGCTCCCCTCCTCTTCTGGCTTCCCTGTATGCTGGAGAGTGCAGCACCACAGAGCTCCTGGGAGCACTACAAGCAGGCTGGAGAACAGGAGAGGAGCAGGGGGGGAGCCCCTAGAGATTGTCTCCTCCCATCACCCTGGGGAATACAGCCCAATCTCTATCGCTAGCCCTGCTCAGGAAGTGAATCAGGGCCACTGGATCCGGCATCTCAAGCAGCAGGTCTCTGTGGGATCGTAGCCCCACAGGAGCATTCCTGACCCCCATCCAGGTGGAATGAATCCCCGGGGGGAGGGGGCTGGAGGGTGTTGTGCCAGCCATGGTGGGCTCAGAACTGCCTGTGGTGGGTGGGGATGTTATGGGGTGAATCTGTCCTTAGAACCCCTGGAGCCTCCAGTCTGTGCTCTGTGGAAGCTGCTCACTCCAGTCTGTCCCTGCAGATCTGGCTGACGGAGAGCGCCCGGCTCATCGCCAAGTCTGGGAACACGGTGGAGTGGGTCACCCCGCTGGGCCTCCCCATTGTGCAGCCGTACCATCGGGCCAAGTCCACAGTGGTGAGTTCCTCACGGTGCGGAGACAGTGGGGAGCAGAGGTACCAGCAGCTTGTGAGCTGGGACCTCAGTATGGAACATGGGGGATCTAGGTCAACGCCCTGCCAGCCACCGCCCCGGACCAAGGGCATTAAGGGGCAGCGCGGCAAAGTCTCCAGCCAGTGAATGTACGCAGAACCTTGCTGTGTATGTGTGGGTAGCGTGCCGGGAAGTCTCCAGCCAGTGCAGATGTACGCAGAACCTTGCTGTGTATGTGTGGGTAGCGTGCTGGGAAGTCTCCAGCCAGTGCATGTACGCAGAACCTTGCTGTGTACACGCACACAGTGTACACCGTGCTGTGAAGACTCCAGCCGGCGGGGGTGCTCTACATGCCCGTAGTACAGTGAAGTCTCCCGTGGGTGGGTATGTGCGGGGAGGGTTTGTGAGGGATGGGTATGGTGTCAGGCAGCTCTCTACCCACTGACTCACTGGGGTAATTAACCTTTCGGACTCCGGGAGGTGAGCCCAGCACGAGGCAGGGAAACAGGATGAGAAATGCGAAGTGGTTCCTCAGGGTTCATGTGACTCACTCTCGCTCCAGTCCCACACTCATCCTCGCTGATCCCCTTCCTTCCCCCCCCCCCAGTCAGTCTAGTCCTCTCAGCAGCTCTCTCCCTCCCGCTCCACCTGACTAATTCAGCAGCTGAGATTCTTGGAGGTGGGAGGAGTTTATCCCTGAGAGGAAGAGACCAGAGGGGGCTTATATGAGCACTGACATGCGGGGATGAGTCAGCTCTGGGGCGGGGCCAGCATCCTTGGGGGGCTGAAGGGTGAGTCAGCGGGACGAAGTCAGGATGTAATGGAGCTGGCGAGTAACCAGGGCTCCCCAAAGGCTCAATGATGAGACCCCCACGTGGTGCCGACGTGGGCAATTTTCCAGCATATATCAGCAGGGAAACAGATTCCTGCTTGCCCACCTTCACGCAGACTCTGCCCCGTCTCCAGGGCCGGCTCCAGGCACCAGCTGAACAAGCAGGTGCTTGGGGCGGCCACTCGGGAGAGGGGCGGCACGTCCCGCTATTCGGCGGCAATTCAGCGGAGGGT
Organism: Platysternon megacephalum; assembly: GCA_003942145.1. NCBI lineage: Eukaryota > Metazoa > Chordata > Testudines > Platysternidae > Platysternon > Platysternon megacephalum. The sequence continues at coordinate 5,831,341 of QXTE01000096.1, forward strand.
CCCTCACGCCCGCTCGGAGCGAAGGACCTCCCGCCGAATTGCCGCCGCAGATCGCGATCGCGGCTTTTTTTTTTTTTTTTTTTTTTTTTTTTTTTTTTTTCTGCCTGGGGCAGCAAAAACCCTGGAGCCGGCGCTGCCCGTCTCCTAGCCACTGGCACATCACGTCCCAGCAGTTATGGGGCAGTTCAGGGCGGCCGGCCTGTCTCCAAGCCGCTGATTTGTTCAGCTGCATTTCCCAGTTCTGCTGGTGAGATAAAGGCCTTTAAAGCCTGGGAGCCTCCCGGGAGACATGCTGGCCAGCAGGATGAAGGCTCCTGCCCACTTTCAAAGATCTGAAGTCGGCTGTTCTAATCTGGCCATGGGCTCCCTGTCCTGGTCCTAGGCTCTGCATGGCACATGCTGAGGGCCTATTCCTGGCGTGAGCTGCTCTCCAAGAGTGGCGTGTCTGGGACTCCCTGGGAACGGGTGACTGTGTCTCTCTGCAGCTGAGTCCGGTCTCTGTCTGTCTCTCTAGCTGAACAGCACCATGCAAACCCTGAGTCTGAACGTGCGCTATGACGCCAACCAGTAAGTACCAGACTGCGAGTGCTCGGCGCAGACTCTACGTTCCTTTCCCCTCAGCCTGAGTGATCCTCCTCCTCCCCTCTTCCCTCCCCGCCCCCGGTGCAGCCTGGAGCTGGGGGAGCCCTCGCCTCCAGGCGGTTTGGAGACAAAACCCTCCCATCAGCAGAGCTTGGCAGATGAGCCCGCAGTAGGCGAGACAGGCACTGGTCAGGGCTGCTGCTGGTATTCGCACGCTCCTGCTTTCCTTACCTCATGCTGTCTAGTGCAGCACTCAGAGGTGTAGGGGGTGGCAGGGGAGGAACGTCGGGAGGGAATCCAGCAGCGTCCGTGGACAGCGCTGGGGGTGCAGGGCCGTAGCACCCGGTGTGGGATTCCTGGAGAGGGCAGCATCTGCCCACCTGCTCCCTTGTGTCCATGGACCAGCCGGGGGGCAGCCCCTAGAGCTCCCGTCACCCCAGGGAGTGCAGCCCAGGCTCCATCCCCACCTGTGCTCAGCCCACTGGATCCAGTTCCCTCCGATCGTGCAGCCCTGGTTGGCATTACCCTGACAGCAGGTCCTGGGCGCTCTGCCTCCCCGCTCTTCCCCGGCTCTGGCCGTGGCCGGCAGCCGGGCTGTCTGACTGTTCCGTGCTCCGCTGCAGGAAACCGGATACGGTGAAGCAGAAAAACGCCTTCCCGCCCAACTTCATCCACTCGCTGGACTCCACGCACATGATGCTGACGGCACTGCACTGCCACAGGTAGGGCCGCCTCGGGTCAGCCTTGGGGCTGCTCTAGCATTGGTGGAGGCAAATCCGCCGGGGTCCAGCCCTGCTCCTACAGCTGGCAGCCCCTCCCCCCATGGGCCTGCGATCCGGGAGGCACCGTACCCAGGGGACTAGGCAGGGCCACAAGGGATGGCAGCCCCCGTTCAGCTCACGCAGGCCCCTGTGCCGGCGCCAGCAGGAGGGTTTGGCTGCCCGAGGCAGGGCCTGGGCTGACATCAGAGAAGAGGGAGGGTCTCTGCGGGCGACACCTGACCCGGCTGCTCTGCTGCCTTTCAGACGGGGCCTGATGTTCGTCTCAGTCCACGACTGCTACTGGACCCATGCGCTGACTGTGGATGTCATGAACCAGGTAGAGACCAGCCCCACCCCCGCGTGAGCAGAGCCTCTTTCACTGACCCCCCCCCCCCCCCCCCCCCCCCCCCCCCCCCCCCCCCCCCCCCCCCCCCCGCGCGTCCTCCTTGAGGGGGCTCAGATCCGGCCCCTGGCTCTGGAAAGTGTCTCCTTCCCCTGCCCCAATTACGTGGGTCTCCTTTCCCTCCCCACCCTGTAGTCTGATTGGCTGTTGGTAACCAAGGCGATGCGCCCTGCAAAATACAGAGTGCCAAGATGGCACCTGCTCTTCATGTGTCTGCTGATGCCCCTCAGTCCCAACCTGCTATCCCCGCCCTGGGCTCCCCCAGGCACGTAGCTCTGCCATTGCCCCTCGCTCGTAATGCACGGCCCTTCCTGGGGTGTTAGCCCTGGGCTTCCCTCCGTTCCCATCCCCCTCCAGCTCCGCTGGCACCCCTCGACCCGCAGCCCCTCGCTGTGCTCCGTGCTCTGCAAACGCACCCCACCTTCAGCCCGGTGAGACTAGGTCTAAATGGAGTTTGTCTTGGGGTGAGAGGGGTGCGTGCTGTTGTATTCCACTCACTTGTGACCTCCGTGCGCTGCCAGGTGTGTCGAGAGCAGTTTGTGGAGTTGCACAGCCAGCCCATCCTGCAGGATCTGTCCAGGTTCATGCTGCAGAAATATTGCACTGACTCTCTGTAAGTACCCAGCTCGCCCGCCTGCCCTCTCTGGGGCTCCTTCAGGGGAACTTCCTTTCTTGACTGTGCTGTGTAAGTTACACAGCCCCACAGCCTCCGGCTTGGAGCCTATCCACAGTATCCTGCCCTCCGGCTGCCTCTGGGCCGCTCTAGGACAAGGATGGCCCAGTGGTTAGTGAGCTAGGCTATGGCTAGCCTGGGCTCAATCCCCTGCTCTGCCACAGACTCCCCGTGTGACCTTGGGCAAGTCTCTCTGGGCCTCAGCTCCCCATCTGCAAAGGAGGGTGAGATCACCGCCCTGCCTCAGAGGGGCTCTGTGTGCAGAAGGTTGGCAGGTGCTCAGATACTCTGGCCAGATGGGGACGGCTAGGCACCAGAGAGCGATACGGAGATAACATGGACCGCAGGAAGATACTTAGACGCCCAAGCGGTCACATAGGGAGAGTCTTATCTTGAAGCTGATCTGGTGGTTCCTTTGACCCCGGGGACCTGTCACCGCCCCCTTGGCTCAGAGCCATGTGCCCACAAGCTGCACAGGAGATGTGTGAGAGTCAGGCTGGGAGCAGGAAGGGTTCACGTTCCTATTTAACGCCCCCTTTTGTCGTGGCTTTTTTTGACCCAGGGCTGAGAGGAGGGATAAGAAGTCCCTCGAACACAAGAAGCTGGTGGAGCTGCTGTCCAATGTCCCTGAGACAGGTATTGTTGTTATCCGCCGTGGTTATTACCGTAGTGCCTCCAGGCCACCCGCGAATGCTAGGCACTGGACAAACGCTTGCCTTTCGAGCTGGTTCCCAGGGGCGGCTCCTAGGCGTGAGCCCTCTGACGTGAGTGATTGGAATGAGCCAGCCAACCCTTCCCCGGCAGTAGCCATGTTTCTGATGAGCAGTGTCTTTGAGTTCATCCCGCAATGGGCAGGAGGAACCTGCGAGACAGGGCACGGCGTTGTGCCTGGGGGCGTGAAAGAGACAGAGGCTTGGTCTACGCCTAAAATGTAGGTTGACCTAGCTACGGTGCTGGAGAGATGTAGCTAAGCCCCGGTGTAGACACAGCTAGGTCAACAGAAGGATTCTTCCGTCAACTAGCTACTGCCTCTCGGGGTGGGGTAACCCTTTCTGTCGCTGCAGCAAGTGTCTGTAGAACAGCGGCAGGGCTGCCGCGGTGCCGCTGTAGCACTGGTAATGTAGATGCACCTTAGCCTGCCGGACCCTACTCGAGAGCTAGCTTGATCTCCAGGGATCCGTCTCGCGCTGCCAGGAAGGCTGGGTGAGCATCAGTATCTTCCCTGCGCCTGGCTGCCAGCCCCGCCCAGCCCAGCAGAATCTCCCGGTCCCCGTCCCGAGGCTGGAGTGGACGCACGGCTGGCTGCCCTCTGGATGGGAGAACCCCGAGCTCGGCAGTGTCTTGCTGGAGCAGTTAGCGCAGGCGACCTAGCCGAGTTGCATGTCGGTACCGCACCCTGCCTCCCTGGAACTCCCCTGTGGGGCTTTGCTCCTCCTAGACAGGGGCACGGGCAGGAAGGCTGGCGCTGCGGTTGAGGCGCTGGGCTGGGTCTCAGAAGATTTGGTTCAGTTCTTGGTTCCACCACACACTGCCTGTGTGACCCTGGGCAAGTCACTTCATCTCTGGGCTTCTGTTGCCACTCTGAAATGGGGATGGTACCCACAGCGGTATGGGGGAGAGACTGGTAAATATCTGGGACTGCTGAGGTGCTCCGGCGATGGGGCCAGGGGAGTAGGTCGCCGGGTTCCCTTTGACATATTAGTCACATGTAAACCTTTTGGGTTCCCCTAGAGCCAGGGCAGGATTTTCCTATTGTACGTTTTCCAGCACTTTGTCCAGTCTAGATGTAAACGTCCCAGGAGGTGAGACTCCTGCCCCGTCCCTTGAGAGCTGATCCTAACTAGCTGACCGAGATAATCGGAGGTCACCAAGCAAACAGCCCTTGTCCTGACCCACTCTCTGTCCCTCACTGGTTCTTCTGCGAGGCCTGGTCCACGCAAAGCTTGAAGCATCCCTGCCCCAGTGCTGGGACCTTTCAGCGTTGCACCCACCACAGCCTAGGAGGGGGGATAACATGTCCTGGGATGGGCGTCCTAGCTCCTACCCACCCCCGCTAACCCTCTGCCCCAGGGAACGCGTCCATGTGCAATGGGCCGGGCAGCAGGAGGGGTCCTGTGAGCGGTGTGGGCCCCCTGGCGTGCTCTCTGCCCCAGGTGGGGTCAGGGCTGATTCCAGCAAAGGGGCTGCAATACGTCTCTTGCTGCTCTCTCCTCCCTGGAGTGGGGGGCTCGTGCTGAGTTTGGGGGGGACGGGGTGTAACCTAGAATTTAAGGCTGCAAGGGCCAGTGGGGTCGTCTAATCTGAGTGCCTGCATAACACACTCAGCGATTCCTGCATCCAGCCCGTATCTGGTGGTGGAGCTGGAGCACATAGTTGAATCCTTTCCCCTAGACGCCCCCGGTCTCCAACCTGTGCAGCCCCCGCTCTGACCTTCCCTCTGCTCCCGCTTCCCCTCCAGGCGACTTTGACCTGCAGAAGGTGAAGGAATCTACGTATTTCTTCAGCTGAAACGGACCCCGGGCAAGGCCCTGGACTGTATCGAACGCTGGCTAATTGGACCAGAGGTGCCAGCCAGCCGAGTCCAGGGTGGGACCTGGCTCACAGCACCCTCAGCAGAGAACAGGAGGAGACAGTGTCCAGCACCTCGTCCTGGGGGCACAGCAGACAGCTGGCCCAGCGAAATACCCCCATGGGGTGGGTCGGCCTCTCCGCTTTGGAAACGGACCCTGCCTGGAGAGCAGGAGCATGTGGCTCCACTAGGAGGCAGGATCTCTGTGCCAGGAGGGGCGTGGCGCTGCCTTCGTATGGCTCTCGCCAGCCCAGCTCACCCGCTCCTCCCTTTGTGCCGAGGGACCTTGAGCTGGAGATTTCCCCCGGTGACTGGGGATCGCCGACGCTGACCCAAAGACGAGGTTGCTTTGTTCACCGGGAGATCTCTGGCCCCAAACTGAGGAAGGCAAGGGGCTGATTGGGGCCTGGCGTTCCCTGCGACCTCCACCTCACACAGTTGGGCCTCAGCAAGGGGCCCGTTTGCTGCTGGTAACTCAGATGCTCTAGGCCAATCGACCTGGCCTCTCTTCCCCCTTCGCTCACCCCCGCTCACTACCCCATGCCTCCGGGGAGGAGGGCATCCTGCAGATGGAGCCCTCCAGGCCTGGCTTTGAACACCCTCTGGGTCACCCCCACCCACGCCAGGCCGGAGCACTGTCGGTCTGCGCAGGGAAGGTGGCCGTGGGGCTAGGATCCCAGTGAGACACCTCTCTTCACTGGACTCCTGCGCTAGTAGCTATAATGGTGCCTTTGCGAGCTAGCTGAGCGTGCCTGGGGGGGGGAGCGAGCTAGAGAACTCCTCCAGGAACAGCAGCATCCTACAACCAAAGGCCCCAGAGTGCTTTAGGATTCTTGGCCAAGAAGCTGCTGAATAACCACTTGCCTGGCGAACGAGAACCTGCCCGTCCCTGGTCTCTGCAGCTGCGTAGGACTTTGCTGGCGTTGCCTCTCACTCCGTTTCCGTTCCTTTCCTCCAGCGGGATGGGGGTGGCTGCTGGGGAGATGCGCCTCACCTGGCCTCCTCAGGGGAGTGGTTATTCTGCACTGGGGTAGCCAGACACTACTGGAATCCAGAGGAGCCTCCCGTACTGACTCACCCTCTCTCCCCGGGACGCGGGGTTCTTACACCGGGCACTTTCCAGCGGTGTCTCGTTTTCCGGGATATTGATTCGGCTGCACAGTCTCTGGTGGGGTGGGTGTGTAACTGGAGCGACGTGTGGAGCACGGTACATTAAAGCCCTTTGAAACGTCTATCGGGGCTGCTTTGTTAGCAAGTGTGATTGTATTCCGGTGGCGTCTAGAGGCCCCAGCTGAGTTCAGGGCTGGTTGGGCCCCGCACTGCAGTGAGACCACGTCCCTGCACTGAGGAGCTGACAGGTTCAATTGAAGAGAGAAAGGGTGACAGGGGAAACTGAGGCACAGAGAAGGGAGGTCAGTGTCAGGAATATAGAACCCAGGGCGCCTGACTCCCAGTCTGCTACCCCATCGCTGGGCCACACTGTGTGGAGGTGTGTGCCATCTACTGCAGGAGTGGCCAACCTGAGCCTGAGAAGGAGCCAGAATTTACCAATGTACATTGCCAAAGAGCCACAGTAACACGTCAGCAGCATAGGCGCTGACTTCTGCTGGCGTCGGTGGGTGCTCGACCCCTCTCTGCCCCTGACCCTGCCCCTCCCACCCCCTTCCAACCCCTTCCCCAAATCCCCGCCCCGGCCCCGCCTCCTCCCCTGAGCGTGCTGCGTTCCCGCTCCTCCCCCCTCCCGCCCGGAGCTTGTTAGGCTGCGAAAGAACTGTTTTGCGGTGGCAAGTGCTGGGAGGAGAAGCGGGGGTGGGGAGGAGAGCTTGGCTGCTGGTGGCTGCAGAGCACCCACTAATTTTTCCCCGTGGGTGCTCCAGCCCCGGAGCACCCACGGGAGTTGGCACCTATAGTCAGCAGCCCCCATCAGCTCCAGTCCCAGTCCCTCCCACCCACTGGCAGCCCCACCGATCAACGCCTCCCCCTCTCTCCCCGCACCTCCTGATCAGCTGTTTCGTGGCGTGCAGGAGGCTCTGGGGGGAAGGGGGGAGGAGCGAGGGCACTGCAGGCTCAGGGGAGGGGGCGGGAAGGGGTGGAGTGGGGGCAGGGCCAGGGGTTGAGCAGTGAGCCCCCCCCCCCCGGCCCATTGGAAAGTTGGCGCCTGTAGCTCCAGCCCCGGAGTCGGTGCCTATACAAGGAGCCGCATGTTAACTTCTGAAGAGCCGCCTGTGGCTCCGGAGCCCCAGGTTGGCCCCCCCGATCTACTGCATGGATGTGTGCGCGTGGGGGCTGCCTTTACCAAGCAGTGCGAGTGCTGGCAACACTGCCCAAGGCCAGGACCCGAAGCCTCTGGAAATTAGAGCAGTGACTTACTCAGCAGCCGAGGCTGCTCTCTGCTACGGTGCAAGGTACCTGGGCGCCCTCGTGGCTAGACGTGAATCTGGGCTTTGGGCCTGATTCTCAGTTACACCAAGGCCCCTTCCCCCCCCACCAGCAACCTCAGGGGGCCTTAAAGTGTCATTACACCTCCAGCCTGAGTGGCTTTAGACTCACTGAGATTGAGGCCTGTTACCTCCAGCAGCACAGTATCTGCCGACGGTTTGGGGCGTCCGTTCAGCACAAACCAGAGGGGAAAGCGCCACCTCCCACAGCACCTCGCTTTTCCCTGGAGGTCTCCCCTCCAGCCCCCTCCCCGCCCCCATCCCGTGGAGGTTGAGCTCAGCGCAGTCGGACTGCAGCATGACAGGCCTTCACTTTCAACCCGTCCCTCTGCCAGGCCTCTGATGAGCCGAGTTGGTCAGTGACGTTTGACAGGGCCCCACTCTTCACGTGTCCCTTTTCCAGGCGCACCCTGCCCTTGTCACCTCTGTTCGGGTGCAGGCAGCTCGCTGACGGACAATGATTGCACAGCCCGTGGCTTGGCTGCTGGTTAATTTCCCTTGCTCTTAATCGACCTGGAGTTACTTTGGGTTTTTCCTTTTCCTCCAAAAGACACGAGCCATCTGCCATTTAACGCCCTTCAAGTCTGTCTTTACAAGTGTGCGGTTTTGCGCTAATTAAGAGATTTGCACCTGTGGCTAATAACGCCAGCGGCTCCACTTCCAATTGGCCTTAGATTCGGCCTAGGCTTCTAGGTGGGTTAATGAGGGATGGGTCCTGCTCCTTGGGATTCGAAAAAGGGATCAAACCTTGAGAGACCAAGACTATGCACAGAGACAAGAGTGAGCGTTCTGGAAGGGGATGTACATACTCATGCTTCAGGGCTTAAGCCTACCTCTAATGGTGGGGGTCAGGAGGAAATGTTTCCTGGGGGCCGATTATTCCATAACCGGCTACTATTTGCACCTGCCTCTGAATCAGCTAATATTGGCCATTATTGGCTCGATGGATTCCTGGTCTGAGCCAGAGGACAGTTCCTCTCTCATAATCAGCGTGTTAACCCCTCCCATCATGACCAGCAGTGGGCGCACTGAGTCTGCAGGCGTGTCAGAAGCTGGTTAGGAGAGGCTGGTTAGAAACCAAGCTGTAGGATGCGGCCGCTCCTTGCCCAGGGGGAGCAGGTTGCCAGCTTGGTGCTTACAGGCGAGAAGCTGAGTGCCTGAGAATCACGGTCTGCTCCTCAGCTGCGCCAGCAGCCGTGCGTGTGTTCCAGCGTGTGATCTGAGTGATGGAGGGCTGTTGTTCCGTTTGTTCGTTTGCTGGCGTGTGGGGGTGGGGGGTGGGGTGCAGATGCCAGCCAGGAGCCGGAGCTCGGCATCTCAGCAGGCTGCACTGAAATGGGAGCCGCGGATGACTGTGCTGGATGCAATCAGCGTGAATCTTGGGGGTGGAGGGGGATGCATGAGGAAATGAAGGGAAAGCACAGCTGCCAGCATGGAGGTGGTAGGAGAGGCTGGCTGGAGGGTAGTTGTGGGCCTCTCCCCTTCCGTTCTATGGGCAAAGGTTAAAGATATTGGTGGGGGACCAGCTCCCAAATCCCCCCCCCCCCCCGAAGGGTGTGTGACTGAGCACATCTCAGTCGGGGGGGGAGGGATAGCTCAGTGGTTTGAGCGTGGGCCTGCTAAACCCAGGGTTGTGAGTTCAATCCTTGAGGGGGCCACTTAGGGATCTGGGGCAAAATTGGTCCTGCTAGTGAAGGCAGGGGGCTGGACTCGATGACCCTTCGGGGTCCCTTCCAGTTCTATGAGATAGGGATATCTCCATATATTATTATTATTATCTCCTCTCCCAAGGGTATTTCTGCATCTGGCTGACCACCCTCCCCAGCTGAGTGGCACACGCCCTTCGCCGCTCTCAGCCCTGTTTGGGCACGTTCATGGCTGGCACGGATCCCTCCCTCCTCTGCCCTGGGGCCATGGTAGCGGGATGCAGAGGGGATCGCTTCTCAGCCGGCCGCTTGAACCTGGCCGGGGGCAGTCGTGGCCGCTGCGGGATGCGGCTTCGATGCTCTGGGTTGCAGTGAGCTGGCGGGTTCTTTAGGCTGCGGGGATTTACGTCCCACCACCTAGCCTGGTTAGCAGCCTCAAGAGCGACCAGGGGCTTAGGATCAGGCCCGTAGGCAGGAAGCTGTACGGGGCGAGGGGAGCACGTGCTGCGGGGGTGGCGAAGACTTTCTCACACTCTCCCTCCTACCTTAGCAGCCTCGTTGCTCTTTGCACCTTGGACTCCAGGGCTGATCCCAAAGCCAAGCCAAGGGCCCGGGATCTCCTGCCAGGAACCCATCGTGAGGGGGAGGTTTTCCTTGAAGCAGTCGGCTCTGATTCCATGCCCAGCAGCCCTTATCATGTGGCTGTGAATTGTATGGGCTGCGGAGGGGAAGTTGCAGGCTTGGGTTTAATTGTATCCAGCTTGGAGGCTGAGGAATGCTCCACGGACTCTCCCTGTAAGAAGGACTCCGCTACGAGTAAATTGCAGCCCACGCTGGGGTGGGATGCGGCAGCGTCAGGCCGTGAGGGAAGGATCGCTCCTCTGGTTGACGGCACAGCAGGGAGGGGTCTAGGGCTGCAGAGCGTCATTAGTCAAGCCGGGGTTCGGCCAGGCCAGGAAGGCGATTGGGGCAGACGGGGGCCGTGGTTTCATGCCCCTTTTCCTAGGAATCCCAGGCTTGAGCGCGCTGGGGGCTCTGCTGGGAATGGATCAGGGCCGCGCGGGGGGGGAATAGCGAATGCGCGGCAGCATCGCAAGTGGGGAGCTGGCCAAGGGAAAGGTCCCACCTGCTGTTGCCATGACGGCTTGTCCCATTGCTGAGAGTCTGTTCACCAGCTCGCAGGGCTCAGGCTCGGGTGGTTTCATTGCGGTGTAGACTTGCGGGCTCGGGACCCTCACGCCACCCGGGGTCCTACCTGGGCTCCAGCCCAATCCCCTGGCCATGTGCCCTGCAATGAAACAGCCCCTTAGTCTTCAGCTGCAGTGGAGACATGCCCTCCATATCACTTTGGGAGTCACTTCCTCTCCCACGTGCCTCCGTCTCCCACAGGGCCCTACCAAATTCACAGGCCATTGTGGTCAATTTCACGGCCATAGGATTTTAAAAAGTCATAAATTTCATGATTTCAGCTATTTCAATCTGAAATGTCACGGTGTCGTAATTATAGGGGTCCTGACCCAAAAAAGAATGGTGGGGGAGGAGGGGTCGCAAGGTGATTGGATGGGGGGGGGTTTGCGGTACTGCTACCCTTACTTCTGCGCTGCTGCTGATGGCGGCGCTGCCTTCAGAGCTGGGCTCCCAGCCAACCGCTGCCGCTCTCCAGCTGCCCAGCTTTGAAGCCAGCACAGAAGTAAGGGTGGCAATACTGCAGCCCCCCTAAAATAACCCTGTGACACCCCCCCCTCGCAACTCCCTTTTGGGTCAGAACCCCCAATTTGAGAAACACTGGTCTTCCCTGTGAACTCTGTATAGTAGAGGGTAAAAGCACGCAAAAGACCACATTTCATGGTCCGTGGTGTGTTTTTCATGGCCAGGACTTTGGTAGGGCCCTGCCCATAACATCTCCCTTCTTCCCGGGGGCGGGGTTGCGAGGCGAAAACCCGTCGCTGACTGTGCGCAGCTCACCCCTGGGATGCTAGGGGCCAGATCAGCACCTGGGTAAGCAGCAGGAGCAAAGGCCTCTTGGAACAAGCTCTGTGTTTGGCAAGGGCGGTGCCCTTCCAACCCCCATGTATCACCCTGCTGGGCATATGACTGGCTCTCTAGCGCCTCCTTTCTCTGCAGCAGCCCCTGGCGGGGCGGGATCTGGTGTAAATGACTGTGAGTTGATGAGACGATGCAAGCAAGGTCGTCGCCTTCCTGAAATGCTCGTCGTTCGTGTATCTGACAAACGAAGTGAAGTTTTAATTATTGATGATGCTTCTGCGTCTCCCGGCAAGTGTTTTGTAGCGTATTTTATCGCAGGAAGGGAGATGAAACCTCCCTGTCGCGCACTCTTGTTCAGTCAAAGCGCGCACAGGTTGAGGGAGGCAGCTGATGAGCTGAGCAAGATTCTGCTGCGGTGGGAAGGAAAGCAACTAGTGAAACTCCGTCTTTCTTCTGTCCCCGCCCCCCAGTGATGGGGTGCTGAAGGGAGACAAGTTTTGGGTGTAGTGATGACTAGGACTCTAATTTGTTGTTAATTACCCTGTGGTCCCCCCCCAGAATTGTTCCCTTGCCACACAGGTCAGTATCACTGTCTCCGTGTTACAGGTGGGGAAACTGAGGCACAGAGCAGCCCAGTGACTTGCCCAAGGAGTCAGTACTAGAGTGGGGGAATTGACCCTGGATTCTTTGAATGCTGGCTCAGTGCCTTCACCGCACAGCCATCTTGCCTCTCGGTAGCTGGCAGCTTCATTTCAAAGCTGATTGTTCTAGCTGCAAACTCCAGCTGGGATCTGACAGTCCGGCTGTGGCCCAGTCATGTTCTGCTTCTAAGCTCTGCAGCCAGGCCGTAGCTCTGAGCTGCGTGAGCTCCGCACGGCTAGCGGGAGGAAGGGGGATGGGTGTATCAGTACAGCCAGCTGGATAGGAGGTGAGGATGTGGAGTAAGGCGGTGAGATGGTTTTATATTTGTCACTTTTCTGGCTGGAACTGCCTCTTGAAAGGAAAACGCCCCCAGTGAAATCTCTTCTGAGCTGAGCTGGTACCTGTGAGTCACACCGGTCCACCTACCCACCCAGGCTCAGCTACTGAGTCATGCTTTTCCCTGCCACGCTCCTGCCAGGTACCAATGAATCTTTTCCCCCCACTGCCCTCTGGGAGGCAGAGTAGAACCTCGCTAATCCCTGCGCCCCCTAATTCACACACAGACTGACCAGCAAACAGGAGCGTGTGTGTTCTCCATTACAGCCCCTTTTGCATTGCTCGGGTAGCATCAAGGGTCCTTAAAGTGGGTGGAAATGACCCCCTGAGATGATCCCATGCCCAGAGGGCATCCCCAGCTGACTCACAACAGGTGCTGGCCCTACTCCCAGTCTCTGGGGTGTGTTGGGGGCATGGGCAGAGGCTGTGGACTGTGGTTATTCTCTGCTTCCCAGGGGAACATAGGCCGCAGATCACAGATTGCAGCAGCCCCAAGGCTGCTCTGGTTTACGCTAGGGGCTGGGTAGAGACCTGCCCAGCTCCAGAAGATGGGGAGCACAAAGGTGGCTTAAAGATATCGAACCGTCCCCCAGCTCCTGTTCAGGGACAGGGTAACTGAGACTAGGCCGTAGGCCTCCATTGCTCTTGGGGAGAGACTGGATTTGTCAGGTCTCAGCTCGCAGTGGCCAGGGCCGAGCCCACAGTGCCTGATCCGCTGCCCAGGAGACAGGTTGTTTGCTCGGGATGTGGGGAAGCGTCATGAATAATTGAAACGAACCTGCGCTTGCCAAATAACTGAACAAAGTACATTCCAGGCTGCATTAGTCCGGCTGTTCTTATTCTAATGGCTCCCTGCTCTAGCCCGGTCGATCGCAGGGGCGCGCCTGTTCGGTAGCGGGCGCTAGCAATGGTTTTCTGTTTGTTTTGTCCCAAATCCCCAGACGGTGTCAGCTGTCGGGCCCTGCTGCTGCTGCTGCGACGGTTCCTTTCCGCTGAAGGGATACCCCTGCCCTCACTCGCTACTCATGGGCTGGGATGCAGAGCTGGGGGGGCTTTGGAAATTCCCAGCTCAAATGCGTTTGCTGAAAAGCATCTCACCGTGACGCCTTACAGAGATGGGCCTAGATCCTCAGAGGCTCTTTAGGTGCCTAACCCACATTTATGTCCATGGGAGTTGGGCACCTAAATACATAATTGCTTCACCAAGTGCAAAGGGGGAGGATCTCAGAGCTGACCACTCAGCGCTGGGGCTTTTTTTAAGGTAGAGTCCAGGCCAGGTGGATCAGCTGCAGCCTAGCATGGCTTGTGGCTGGGCTGTATCTTCGAGGGGGGAGATTAGCAGCAGGTGCCAACCATTGTAACAGGCTCTGTTAAGCGGCTCTGAGGGAACCTCGGGGGTGGGTGGCCAGGGCTTTTTTTGTTACTCACTGACCAAGTTCAGAGGCAATTTCTGTTCATCTCTTCCGAGGAGAGACTGTTGTGGGCTCAGGAGGCCCTGGGGGGTCGCAGAGCTCATGTGAGCTGAATCCTTTGCACGGCCAGAAGGGAACGTCTCTCACGCAGCGTTCACCGGGCCTGAGCACAGAGACGGAGACCTGAGTAAGGGCTTTGTGTGGGTCTGGGGCCCGACCTTTTCACCTCCTCCTATGGGCTACAGAGTGACATGTTGCTCAGCAGGAGCCCCTCGCTCCCCTTCGTGCAGGATGAATGGGTTTGTACAGCACCTAGCGCGATCCTAGTCCAGGCCAGGGGCACCACCGTGCTACTGCAATACACATTATAAACCGCCTTCCCGCTGCCGGCATCGCCGGTGCTGCTTCCCCCTCACCCGCCGCAGCCTTCGCCAGCTTATCTGCATGTTTGCAGGGGGCGGCTTTGGCACTGCAGCGCCCCCTCCTGCTGCGGGAAATGTGTGAGGCCTGGGGGGGGGGCGGGAAACCAAGACTGGAAATAAATGTTTACGGGTGAAAGTAATTAACCCCTGGGACCGTGGGACAGGGCGGATTTGCCATCTTTGCTGCTTTTCAGCTCAAGATTGGCTGGTTTTCTAAAAGCTCTGCTCCAGGCGTTGTCTCTGGCCTGGGCCATGCAGGAGGTCAGACTAGATGAGCACAATGGTCCTTTCTGGCCTTGGATGCTAGGCGGCACACCCCCCTCCCGTGTTTGGGGGAGCAGGGGTGTGGTCTAGCAGGAAGTGGGGGGAAGTGAGAGTCAGGACTCCTGGGTTCTGTTCCTGACGCTGGGTGGAGAATGTGGTCTAGTAGTTAGAGTAGGGAGGCGACTTGGGACTCTGGACTCCTGGGTTCTCTTCCCAGCACTGGGGGTGGGGGGGTAATGGGAGCCAGTTTTCTATTCCCAGCTCCGTGTCCTAATTTAGAGACCTCGAGCAAGACATGTCCCCTTCTTCATCCTGCCTTGGTGCAGGGGCCTGGACTAGATGACCTGGCGAGGTGCCTTCCACGTCTACATTTCTATGAGGCTCTCTGCCTCAGTTTCTCCGTCTGCAACATGGGGATAAAAACCTTGTGAACTGTCATTAACCCTGGGGCACCATGTGGGCCTTCTATGGCAGGTGCTGAAGAAGGGGAGGACGTTGTGTGACAGGCAACACGATGGCTGGGGGCGACAGTGAGACAACCTTGGCTGGGGCCACCCCAGCATGGAACAGCCTGGTCTGCTTCACCATTGGGGGGGGGGAGGAAGCTGTGAGAGGAGGATGACGACTCATCAGCCAGGGTGTGGATGGCCCTTCAGGTGATCAGCCAAAGGCCTGAACTGCTTCTGAAGTCGGGGTCCCATTTCCCAGCACTCTGTGAGTGTTCGGGGGGGGGGAGGAGAATGGGGGGGCCCTTGTTCCACAGCGCTGTCGTCTCCCTGGCTGCGTGCCCCATGCAGAGCCCATGCGGCAGGAGAGGTGTTCGCATTCTGCGCAGCACAGAGCTGCCCTTGGAACGACCTTGCAGCTCCGCCGCATGGAGGCTGCTGCGGCCTCTGACAAGTTCTGGCCGCTGATGCCGCTCCTGCAGCTGGCTGGACTCGGATGAGGGAGGGAACAGGGGTGGGGGGGGGGGGGATATTAAAACACAGAACTGCATGGAGCGTGCGGGCTGGGAGGAGGGGGGAGAGCCGATTGTCACAGTGTCCATGTGCCTGGACACGATTGGATATTAATTACCTTCCCTGGCAGAGATAACGCAGCCTGCTAAAAGCTTGGGTGAGCAGAGATTGCGGGGGGAGGATAAAGGACCCACCAAAGCAAGTGGGTGTTAATAAGCCCGTGAAGCCATTAGGAACAAGAGTCACGTTAATCACCCTTCACTTCCTCAGGCCAGAGATTGCAGCTGCTGCTTTGGTTCCCCCCCCCCCCACACCACCGTCCTGCTGGAAGAACCAAATTGAACAAGATTGGAGGAGGGTCAGACTAGTCCCTCAGCTTTTCTTAAGAGGGGGGGCGAGGGGAATGGGCTCACGTCGCTGGGATCCCCGCTGGAGATGGGTGCATGTGTCTTCGGAGAGACACGCCCAGGCTCAACGTTCCTTTGCACTGGCGAGGCCATGGCCTCCCCACGCCGGCTGGCTGCTGCCGTCGCGCTCATTGGCGTGAGCCCGCCCAACGGCCCAAGAGGCTGCTGGAACTAGGGGTGTGGCTGCCATTCTAGACAAGGGTTACAGTTTGGTTCAGTGGCTCTCAGCACCCCCACGAGACAACTAGTTCCTGCACCCCGGGAAGTAGGGGCCCAGGTCATAGGATCTGAGGCAAGACGTGGGAGGGAAGCGTGTCTGGCCTGGGCTTTAGAAGAGCCTTGGCATCTAGGAGGGATGAGACTGGCCTGCGTAGCCATGGAGTTGTGTGTGTGGGGGGGGGGGCAGCGTGCCCCTGTGCGGGAGGAGGATAAAGATGGTCTTGGACCAGTGGGGACTAAAACAAATTACATGTTGCAATGGGCTGTGCAGCTCGGTCACGTACCACGGCTGCACGATCCGCCCTGGGGCTTTCTTTAGATTCAAAACTCCTCAAAATGAGTCTGTTTAACATCTCCACTTGGCAACAGAGCTGGAGAGCAATGCAGAGGGATGGTCCCAGCTGCCCCTGGCTTCTGACAGCATCTCCTACCGTGCCGGTGCCTGAGAGGGGCCAGGACTGGAGTGCTCCCTACAGCACCTCCTGCTGGGAAAGGCTGCAACTAGGACTGCTCCTCTCCAGAGCCAGCAGCCCCTGTTGGGAGAGGAACCACTGTGAGCACCCTGCCGGGCTGGGAGCGATGGCCTTGATTTTTCTGAGCTCCACTTGGAGGTGGGCGGGGTGGGGACGTGTTCATTCCCCTCTATTCGACATTGGTGAGGCCTCACCTGGAGTACTGTGTCCAGTTTTGGGCCCCACCCTACAAGAAGGATGTGGAAAAATTGGAGAGTCCAGCAGAGGGCAACAAAAATGATTAGGGGGCTGGAGCACATGAGTTACGAGGAGAGGCTGAGGGAACTGGGATTGTTTAGTCTGCAGAAGAGAAGAATGAGGGGGGATTTGATAGCTGCTTTCAACTACCTGAAAGGGGGTTCCAAAGATGAGGGTTCTAGACTGTTCTCAGTGGTACCTGATGACAGAACAAGGAGCAATGGTCTCAAGTTGCAGTGGGGGAGGTTTAGGTTGGATATTAGGAAACACTTTTTCACTAGGAGGGTGGTGAAACACTGGAATGAGTTCCCTAGGGAGGTGGTGGAATCTCCATCCTTAGAGGTTTTTAAGGCCCGGCTTGACAAAGCCCTGGCTGGGATGATTTAGTTGGGGTTAGTCCTGCTTTGAGCAGGGGGTGGGACTAGATACCTCCTGAGGTCCCTTCCAACCCTGAGATTCTATGAACTGTTGCAGCAGGCCTGGGGCGAGGCGAGGGATTGAAAAGGGGGTAGAAGATAGAAAGAAGCCGGGGCAGCCGGCCGGAGTGGAGACAAGGCGCGGCAGGGGAGGAGAAGGTGACGGGCGGCAGTGAAAAGAGACGGACGCCGGCGTAGCTCTGCCAGTGCTGCCATGTTTATTGCACAGGATGGTCTGGATGAAAGAAAGGTGGATTCTCCGACGGAAACAGCCGCCAGCGCCAGTGACACAATCCAGCCGTCTCCATAGCGACGGGGCGCTTGGAGTGGCTTTTGTCACCACGCGTTCCGTTATCGGTTATACATTCAACATGAAAGGCGCAAGGACGCTAGGAATACAGGCGTTAGCACACACAGCTCACCTGCCTCTGCCTTCGAAAAGGTCCCGGCGACACGTTAGCGTAATAAGGAGATTAGTAAGTAGTATCGATAATAAGAAACACGTTGACCGTTTGCCCGCTCCTTGCCTTGTCCGCTGTGGATAGACGTCGAGGATTAAAGCAAGAATGTCTCATCGCCGGCCAGGCGTGACACAAATACTACTCACCAGGCCAAGGGGGTGTGCTGCCCCCCCCCCCCAGCTTTTCGCTCCTTGTCCCCCATCTCATCAGTGCCAGGACAGGGCTTGCTTTCCAACAAGCCTCTGCCAGGCCACGCCAGCTTTTGCTTTTAAAAATGCTTAAAAATGGCCATCAGTGCCCCCCGCCCCAGCATCGTCCTAAGGGAACCGTGCATCAAAAATTCACGCACGAAACACCCGTGCAACAAACTCAACTCAAAGGCGAGAAAAGCACTAAAAGGATCATCCCCTTCCTAAAAGCTCCACTCCTGCTGGACTAGAAAAACAGACGCTCTTCCTACAACGCCAAAGTCAATCCCAAAAGCAGCAAAGAATCCTGTGGCACCTTATAGACTAACAGACGTTTTGCAGCATGAGCTTTCGTGGGTGAATACCCACTTCTTCGGATGTGTCTATAAGGTGCCACAGGATTCTTTGCTGCTTTTACAGATCCAGACTAACACGGCTACCCCTCTGAAAGTCAATCCCAGCACTTTGCCCCGACGTTAAGAAACCTCCCAGGACTGTGCTCTTCAGATCCCCTTTAAGGGGAGAAAAATTATCACCTGCTTCTGCTCAGGTGAACCAACCTGAGTCTGAGATTCCAGGGAACATGTACCGTAGGGAGCTGTCACAAAATGCAGGAGGATGGGTACCCCCGGCTCTTTCCGGTCTCTGGCTCGAAAGAGGGGAGGGCTGGGCTGGTTATTGGGCAACCCGGCAGCAAGTCCAAGTGCCGCTGCACCAGGCATTGTTTGCTTTCCGTTCTGCGGCGTCTTACCTGGGAGGAATCCAGGGAACCCAAGAGATCGGGTGGCGCGAGCCCCTTCGCCCCTAGGCTGAGCTGGCTTTGGCAGTCTGGCCCCTACCTCAGCGGTGCCGTTTAGACCACCACCAGGGTGAAGAACACGGTGAGGGGCCCTCGCAGCAGGGGAGCGGGTGGGGCAAGGGCTGGTGCCTGCACTGTTGGGAGCTGATTGATCACACACCTCTGTGAGTGACACCTTCACAGTCAGTTCGGCCTCCCCTAGGGAGGCCAGGCTGGAGAAAGGAGCAGGGTGGGAAATCAGTGAGCGTGAGATCTTCCCCCTACCAGCCCCGAGCTGGGGCAGCTGAATTCCAGCCCTGTAGGTGGAAAGCAGGAGGGAGAGACACCTCCCCTCACACGCCCAGGGCTAATTCCCCCACCCCCCGGCCCTCAACCAGCTTCTGCTCCCCCCCCAGCAGCCCCTGCCTTCCAGCTGCGGACAATGCGGCACCTCCCCACATAGGCAGACGCACACGGGACGAAAGACGCACACAGCAAGCCCAATGGCGAGAGACAGACAGACACATGCAGACACCACAGACACTGCAAGGCAGCTGGAAGGGTAGGGGCAGCTGGTCCTGGCAAGACGTGGTAACCCCCCCCCCGCCCCCCTTGCGCTTCAGCTACAGAGATGGGCCCAAGCTGCCAAGTTCAGACCCAAGCTCTCCCAAGTTGGGCGTTTGGGCTGTGGAGGGAAGGGGGGGGGGTCATTTGACCCTGCCTCTAATGCTGTCCCCTTGGCTGGTGTAGCCCCCAAATCGAGGGGCTGATGGGAAGTGGGGTCCCACTGCCAACCCACTCTGGATTCGTCAATAACAAAGCCCTCGCCCCATTTCCTTTCTTACTAAGCTAATGGGGATTTTGCTCCCCCCAGCACGACGGAAGCTCGCTCGGGAATTAGCTTTTGTAGGACAAAGCAGGAGCCCCCGGTGAAAGGGGCTTTGCTCCTGCACCCCACACACAGCCCCAGGGGCCGGGCTAGAGGCTGAGTAGTATTTGTGTCCGCCGGCTTATTGCAGGGATGAGGGTGGCAGGAGGGAACGGACGACATGCGTCGAGCCCAGCGCTTTCCGTTTCAATATTGCACTTCAAAAACCAACCCCCTCTTCGCATCCCCGACCCCCTCGTGCCCAGTGTCACCGAGCAGCCTCTCGCGGAGGCTGGTATGTGAATTGATGGTACAGCAGGGACAGCAGGGAAGGGATCCAGCTGCAGGTCCTGCCAGGGGCTGAGCACGACTCTCCCGCCACTGAGAGCTGCAGTGCCAGCATCCCGGAGGGGGCGCGTGGGGCCCACCGCCCTAGGACCCTGGAGCCTCCCCTGGGAGAGGGGGTGCTAGTGCCCACGAGGGCTGGCTCCAGGCTTTCAACTGTTCTCCGTGCGCGTCCTGGTGTCTGCAGGAGCCAGCGGGGATGGAGGCGCCAGGCAGCTGTGCCCTGGGAAGGTGAGGAGACGGGACAGCAGAGCGCAGGGATGCTAATAATTAATAATAATAATACTTTGCCCATCTCTGTTGCAAGGCTCGCAAACCACTTTAGTTCCCAACCCCTCATGCTGTCACGTAGGGAAGTATTATTACCCCCATTTTACAGATGGGGAAACCGAGGCACAGAGAGGTGAGGCGAGGCGACTTGCCCAAAGCCACACAGTGAGTCGGGCCAGAGCCAGGGACTAGACCGCCCGGTCCCTCGCTCTGCCCGTTAAACTATGTGGGGGGAGGATGATAGAAGAAGGGAAAAGGGTGGGGGGGGGGCGGGTGTTGAGCAGCTTGACATTGATTTTTCTATTTAAAACATAGAAAACATTCAGTGAGCGAGATGGGAACTGGGGCCTCCCCTCCCCAGGCCCCCGGGCCAGGCAGCAGGGGCTGGAGGCCGCTCCTTGGAACAGAGCGAGGGAGGTGTAAGCAAAGGCATGGGGGAGCCTGATGGGACCTGGAGGGGGGGGGACCCAGGCTGGAAGTGGGGTTAGGGATTGCACTAGCCCCTGGGGGAAGAGATCCCCTCCTCCCTGCCTCTGATGCCAAGGGGGTGGGGACGAGGCGAGGCTCTGGGGGTGAGCAGAGAGCAGGGGGGATGAGGCGAGGCGCTTGGGGGGGAGCAGAGAACAGGGGTGGGGAAGAGGCGAGGTGCTGGGGGGAGGGGGAGCAGAGAGCGGGGGGAGGGGGACGAGGTGACGGGCTGGGGGGGAGCAGAGAGAAGCCTGGGCACGAGGCAGGGACAATAGGATGAGGTGGGGGGGGGGGGGGGGGGGGGGGGAANCATCCAGCCCCAAAGGCTAGCCCAGCAAGGGCAGAGGAAGTGGCAGCCCCAGGAAGCGCCTGTCCTCACGGGCCTTTGCAGACAGAACCACTCGGCCAAGGCGCCCGTCCCCTTCCGAATCCCTCCCCCCCCCATCCCCGCGTGTGGCACAGGCCGGTGCCAGGAGGCAGAACACGTTGGGTGGGGAACTTGGCAGGGCCTGGCAGGGGCACAGCCCCCTCTGGCTACTCCTCCCTCTCCCGCCAGGCCCCGGGGTGGGCGACCCGTTCCACAGAGCCCTGCGCTGTCGCGGAGCCTGGCTAGACGGTGCGTGTGGGCTCCTATTGGTGGCCCTACGAGGGGGGCCCTGCGCACACATCTATATTCATATATATATATATATATATATAATATACAGATTTCATAATCAAGAGATTAACTAGTTATGGCTTCTATGGTGCAGTCAGTGGGTTCGGATGGACGATGCTCTTCACACGGGCGGTGGCAGCGGGCGATGGGTCTGGACTTTGGTCATAGATGATTCATCGGGGCGTGTGGGAGGCTCGACCGGACCTCCCCCGGCCCAGGGAACGGCAGGGGCCTCTGTCCACGCCCCTCCTGCCCTGGCCTCTCCGGGCAAAGCGTGTGGAAGCGACACCCGGCTGCTGTGCTCTGTACAGAAGGGGGCAGGCCCCCGCTGGGTCAGAGGCCCCGGCCGCAGGTTTAGAGTCAGGTGGTGGCGACCCCCACGGTTGGCTCTGGGGCTCATTAACCCTTTGATTTCCACTCCCCTAGGGAGCGAGCCAGGGCGGGGCCTTCGCCAGTTGGAAACAAGCAGGCGGGAGGGTGGAGACGGTGGAAATTGCTGCTGCTTGGCAGCCCCCACCGTTACCCCCCTGCCCGGGATCAGCGGGCAAGGAGCAAAGGTCACAAGTTGGAAGCGAGCCTGGATTTCGCTGGGTCCGTGTCGGGGGCACTGACCACCGAATCCTTCCGGGTGCCGCTCGAGTCCTGCTGGCTGCCGGCTGGCCCCGCGTAGACAGAGCCCGTGGACATCTGGTGGGATAGGGCCATGCGGGGCGGCACTGCCCCTCTGAGCCCGGCCTGGGGGCCCGAGCCAGGGGAGGCCGAAGCCTGGACCCCGGCGACGGAGGTGCTGGACTCGTGGGCCGAGGGCGGAGGGCTCTGGGTCATGGTCTGCGAGATCCCGTGAGGCAGGGAGGGCTGCGAGGCTGACAAAGGCCTCGACTCCTCGCTCAGGCTGCTCGTGTGCAGGGCCTGTGTGCTTTTGTGGACGGCCAGCCGCTGGGGCGAGCCAGGAGCCGTCTGCTGAGTCAGGGACAGCTGGGAGCCTGACTGACCCTGGGCGGCGTAAGGGAACGTCCGGCTGGCTCGGGGGCTTTGGGTCGGAGGGCTGGACACCACCGAGGCGAAGGTGCCGGTGGAGGTGGGCCGGGGCGGCTGCTGCTGCTGCAGGGCCATGTTCTGCTGTTGCATGTTCTGCTGCTGCAGCTGCATGTTCTGCTGCTGCTGGAGCAGCACTGGGGAGACGGAGAAGGGGCCAGGGACGCCCTGGGCGTACTGCAGGCGCCGCATCATCCTGGGCGAACCGAGGGCCACGGAGCTCACCAGGGGGCTGGCCATCTGGGGGCAGAAGCTCATGGCGACGGCCTGCTGCAGGGTGGCGATGGCCGAGGTCACCTGGGGCTGGACGGGCGCGTATATGGCCGTGTGGTGCCGCAGCTCCGCCTGCTGCACCATCTCCCGGTCGTACTTGACAATCTCCTGGATGATCTCGTTCTCCTGGTTGTTGAAGACCCCGGAGTTCAGGTCGTGCTGGACCTTGTGCAGCAGGATGGAATTCTTCTTCCCTGGGGGGTGGGGAAGGGGAAAAAAGGGGGGGTTAGTCACATCCCCATCACTGTCCTCCTGCATGCGGCCCCCCCAGCCCGGCCCTTTATCCCGCCCTGGCACAGCATCGGTCCCCCTCCATGCATCGCGCGCATTGCCGCAGCCAGCACGACGGGGCAGCTGGCACTGCCACGTGCCTCGCTGTGTCCAGACCTTCTCCCTGTGACGTGTTCCATCATTGTCGCTGGGTAACTTTAGCAGCTCCCCGGCGATGGCAGATGCCGCAGTCCTGGCACCGGACGCGGCACAATATTTTCCAGACAGTTTATTCGATGAAAAGTGCTGTTTGGGTCGACCCCACACTGGTCGTGAATTTGCTGTGAATAGTTCGGCCGATGACAAAAGGGAGGAGTGGGAAGGGTGCAGCTGCGGCTGCTCCCCCCCCCCCCCCCCCCCCCCCCCCCCCCCCCCCCCCCCNGTCGGGGATGTGCGAGAGCCAGGTTCAAATCCCTGCTCTGGGCACAGACCGAAAACAAACCTTTTTGACGGACCGAAACGCCTGGAAAATGTCAGAACTGTCACCGAACAAAAGAATCGTTATTGACCCAGCTCTGGCCTATACGTGCTTGGCTCGTCCTCCCTGGGCTGTTCCTAACCGCCGAGGTTTTAAATGCCCCAGGGACCAAAAATCAGCCTTCACTGACAGCCCCTCTCGCAGCCTCTGGCTCCCTTGCTAGATGATGGGCACTCAGGCCCCGGCAAAGGGAAAATGCCCCGCTCCCTCCCGCTGCTCCTCAAATTGGCAGCAGCTGGCTGCAAGGAAGGGGCCCCCGCGTGATGGAGCATGGGGGAGTCTCGGCGAGCCAGGACTCCCCCGGGAAGGGCGGGACAGAGAGGAATGGGGCAGGAGGGGAGATTGAAGAGGGGTTTGGGGGAGCGAAAAGGAAACTGATGAGCAGGTGCAGCTAACCCTCTCCCTGCCTCCTTAGTCCGCGGGTACCAAGGGCCGCCAATGCCCGAGCTGCCCAGGCTGCCAGCTCTGGACGTGGGGCTCTCCCTGGGGTCCCAAAGAGGGGAAGGAGGCAGGAGGGGGGGAGGGAAATGGGAGGCAGGGAGAGGAGGCTCTTCAAGCCCAGCCTCTGGGAGGAGCTGACTGGCCCCATCTCAGCACACAGGGGAGGGAGCTAATCTAACTGGCCATTCCCAGCAGGATTCGTGGGGCACGTGGGAAACCTCGTGGGGCCCTTTTAAAGAGGGGACAAGGCCTTGAGGTCCAACGCCCGACTGAGATCCAGAGAGGTAACCACCCGTCCCCTGTCCCGGGGAGAGAACCCGGCCCAGAGAGCAAGGACTGCCCCCTGCAGCCCACATGCCAGCTTACACCCACACTCTCCCTATTAACATCTAATGTCCTCTATCCACCCCTCACGCCTCCCGTTATCTTTGCTCCTCGGATGCTATCACTGCTTCTTCCCACTTCCCGGGACATTCTGGTTACAGGGCAGCCAAACTTCTGCAGAGCTCCTGAAACTCAGCTCCTCAGGAGTCAGCCCAGAGGCTGTCCCCCAGGTGGGTCCCCTTTCCATCGGAGGCCTGAGCCCAGGAGCGATCGGACGGGGCCCGTGCGAGCCAGCGTGGGAGGGGATGGGCCCCGGCAGTGTCCCCAGCTCGTGGATCGGACCAGCATCCCTGCCCCCCGGTACCTATGCGGTCGAGGCGGTCGATGGCGACGGTCTCGAAGGCCCGTCTCATCATGGGGTGCTCCTCCAGCACCTCGTTGAAGTTATCCACCGAGAGCGAGTAGAGGCGGCAGTAGGTATCGGCCCGGACGCTGGCCGTGCGGCGGCCCCTCGTCAGCAAACAGATTTCTGGCGAGGCGGGGGGAAGAGAGGGACCCAGATGTTACAATGAAACCATGCCCGTGCTAGCGCGCGCCATCAGGAGACGTCACACAGCCAGCCTCACAACCCTCCCGGGAGACACAGGGAACAGGCGCAGAGAAGGAGCGACCTGGCCAAGTCTATGGCCCAGCCAGGAATAGAAGCCAGGAGTTTTGGCTCCTGGTCACAGCTTTAAACACTAGCCCACAGCCCCCTCCCGTGGGAACCAAGCGCTGTCCTAGCGGGACTTGCACAGAAGGTTGCTCCCACTTACCAGGGAGGCAGCATCCAGCCTGGAGAACGGCAGTGCCCGCCCGACGCTTACCACCCCCCCGCAGCCGTGCCCACGGAATAAGGCCAGCGAGCACGGCTCGACGGGCAGCGCCAGCCAGGAGCCACCCGCGGGCACTCACCTCCGAAGTAGGAGCCGTCCGAGAGCTTCATCTCCTTGTTGCCCTTGGTGAGCACGCTCACCACGCCGTGCTGGATGAAGTACATCTTCTTGCCGATGGTGCCTTCGCGGATGATGTAGTCGCCCGGCTGGAAGACCTCGAACTTCAGCTTGGTGAGCATGGCCGTGACGAAGTTGGGGTCCGCGTTGGCGAAGAGGGGCATGGAGGCCACCAGCTTGCGGCAATTGAAGTTCACAATCTCCTAAGGGGGAAGGGGGTGAGCGGGGGAAGAGGCAGGCGGACAGGAGGCGGGGAAAAGGGGGACCCTCGTTTCCCTCGGGCTCCTCCCCCCAGCCTGGCTTTTGGGGTCGGGCAGCCCCCGCCTTGCTCTAGCGATGACCCCTGCACCCCGGGGGCATCCCCCAGCTCCTCACCTCCCGCAGGGGCTCGTTCAGCTCGCCCAGGATGCTGTCCTCGTCGAACATCTTGCCCTGGTAGCGGTGTTCGTAGTAGTCGTGGAGCTTCTGCCGGAAGTCGGCGGGCAGCTTGTGGAAGGACATGTACTGCTCCACTTGCTTGTACTGCCGGGGGGGGGGGGGACGGACAAAACCAATCGCAGGTGTTAGGTGCAGCCCAGCCAGAGCCCAAACGGCCCCCCCTAAGCGTTTGGTTCTGGGTCGGCCCATCACAGAGAGCGGGGCTGTATCGCGATGGCCCAGCAGCCTGGCAGTGTTGGGAGATGGGGCTCGGGGTCAGGGCCTCGCAGTTATTCAGACAGTGTGGGTGGGAGCTCTGTCATCTGGGGCCTTTAACTGAGATTGGTGCGATCTCAGATCCCCCCCCCCCCCCCCCCCCCCCCCCCCCCCCCCCCCCCCCCCCCCCCCCNAGGCCGATCCCTACGTGCGCCCGCATCGCAGCGTCACCCATGGGCACCGAACCACTGGCACCCGGGGAGCTCTGTGCGTGCTGCTGGGTGCCATTGGGGCCCTGATCCCTTTGCTGTCAGCTCCAGCCCCGAGCCCCATCCCAACAGCTACGCTCAGACCCCCCGCCCCAGAGAGAGCCACAAACAGAGTCGCTCGTCTTTGCCCATCCGCGCCCACTCCCAGCCAGTGACAGGCTCCCGCTCCAAGGACTCCAGCCAGCCGTTGGCAGGTCTCTCTGCTCGCCTGACACTCGCCAGGGCTGTCTGGCTCCTCCACCCCCCCATGACCTGTCAAAGGCCCCAGCACATGAGTTCTCAGCCCAGTGGCGGGGGGAAGTTGCTGCTTTTCACCAGTTCGCCTTCATCAGAGACACAGCGACAGCTCCCACCTGAGCCCCCCCCAATGAGCAGCATCGAAGGGGATCATAGATAGCTGGAAAGCTACAGATGCAGGAAAGCGAGGGGCGGGCAGCTGAGGAAGGGAAAGGCCGGGGGGCGGTTGGGGGGGGGGGGGGCAGAGTTGGAATCCGCTCGGAGAATCAAGGGGTCTTGATCAAGGCTGATGTGCTCAATCAGCCGGTCAGTCTAGCTCGAGATCAGCCGGTCATTCTAGCTCGAGATCAGCCGGTCATTCTAGCTCATCTAGAGCAGCCGGTCGTTCTGGATCAGGAAGGTGGGCCGGAGCTCTGAACTGCCAGGCCCAGAGGCGCCGGGGCTCTGAACTGCCGGGCCCAGAGGCGCCGGGGCTCAGCCTTGGCCAGCTCTAGCACAAATTAAGCTGGGCTGTGATAAATCAGGAGTTCTCAGCTGCTGTGTGCCAATTTCTTTGACCCATTCCCACCTCAGCACCAGAGCAGGGGTCACTTTCAGCAAGAATCTGATTGTTTGCCCAACACCAGGGTCCCAACGAGCTGGGAATACAAGGCCTGAACTCACCCCCCCCCCCCCCCATTTCTGAATATCTCCCCCCAGGCTTTTGGGGGTTTGAATCCCAACTTGGAGCTGCACCCCAATCTCCCAGCTTGGCTCCTCTTTCTATTATGGGCTGGCACCGTGACCCCCATTGTAGAGATGGGGGAAATGAAGGCAGAGAGAGCCCCACGGTTAGACAGTGAGTCAGGGGCCCAGCCAGGAACGGAACCCAGGCGTCCTGCTTCCCGCTGGTGAGGAGGGGGGAGAATATGGGGGGAAGGAAGGTAGATGGATGTGGGGGGTAGGAGATGGGGCAGCTGCTTGGAGAGCGCAAGGGAGCATGGGGGGAAGATGGGGGGTGATAGGAGGAGTTTGTATCCACAGCTGAGCTCTGTCACCATCCCACACTGCAGGTCTCTAACTGCTGCCTATGAATTCACTCCCCTCCCTGCCACGCTCCGGCCAGGCCCCTTGGCTGCTGCCTGGCGCTTGGCACAGAGCAGCTCCCTGGGCAGCCTCACTCCATTGCAGCAATTTGCCAGTGTCACTTTCCCAGCTCCAGGGGTGGAGCGGGGACGTCACCTTGCAGGGAAGAGCACAGCAGCCGCCAGCCACACCGGCCTTGCATCCTGCTCCCTTTGGCAGCACGAGCAGACCCCGGATGCCCCGTCTCTCCCTACAGGAGACACCCATGCAGCGAGGGAGCTTGGTCAGGATGGCGACAAAAGGATCGAGTGAGCTGGAAACACCCTCTGGCGGAGGGGCAATCCTGGGGGGGCAGGGAAGCTCTCCCGACCAGGGTCCCAGCTGGCTCAGGCAGGGCATGGCTGCCAGGTAGCTCCCGCCACGCTGCCCCTTCCCGCAGCTAGTGCTCAGTGGTTCTGTCCTTACTGCAGGAACGTTGACTTTTCACGAATGGAAAGGTCTAAAGATTCCAGGAAAAGCCAAACCCAGCCCAGCTGATGCCAGGAATCCGAAACTCCCCCTGCCAGCAAACCCACAGGCCCTGGCCTGCTTTCCACGCTGCGTGCTCCTGACTCTGAGCAGTTCAAGGAGTTTGTGTTTTATGCTGGTGTTGAACTGGAGTCTTGGAGGTACCAGCCCTGCTATCACTACAATAACTGGGCTGCCTGGGACTCTTCTGGGACACTGAGTTCCCCCCTCCTGGGGGTACCCAACCCCCCCACCCCCCCGACTGCTCCTACACTGAGCCGCCTGGCACAGCCCCCATGGCCTGTTGCTCCAGGCCTGGATGGCATAGTTCAATCTGCCTAATGACAATCCTGTGCAACAACAGGATTGGTTTGATGCCGCGTAATCCCATTGCCGCAGAGCCGCGATACCGCGAAGGACAGATGGGGTCAGAGAGAAGGGGACGCCTGGAATGGAGCTGCAGGGGTGCAGGGATTTGACTCCCTGTCATCGCTTTATACAAACAAAAGGCAGCATTATTAATGGTTAGAACAGAAGGGCTGAGAGTCAGGGCTCCTGGGTTCTCTTCCCAGCTCTGGGAGGGAGTGGGGCCTACTGGTTAGAGTAGGGGGGTTAGGAGCTGGAATTGTTGGCTTCCATTTCCAGCTCTGTAGAAGGATGTGGTTAGAGCAAAGGGACCCGGAGCAGCCACTGTTCCCGGGACCTGTTCTCAGCTGTGTTCTGGACCAACAGGAAACGCAAACCTGCGGGGGTCCTGATGGTGGCGGTATGGATGGCCTTATCCGAAGGTCTACAAGCACAAATTAAGCCTCTGACTTGCCCCCAGGTCACTCAGTGATTTAGAGATACAGCTGGAAGGGAACCCAGGAGTCCTGACTCCCAGTTCCCCATTTGAACCACTAGACCTCGCTTCCATCCCAGAGCATAAAACAGAACCCAGGAGTCCTGATTCCCAGCCCCCTGCTTGACCCACCAGAGCACACTCCTTTCTGTATGGACACTCTGGGGAGGAATGGGAGGGGTGGGGGAACTGTTTATTCAGAAGAGCCGAGCTGTGCCCGCAGCCCCGCGCCCCTGACCATGTCGCTCTGACGGCAGAGCAAAGTCGCCTCCTTCTCCCAACCTCCTGGCTCTGCCGTGCACCACGGACATCCCAGCTTTGTCTCGGCGTCTATAAACAGCCCGGTTCTGTCCTGCGCTGTGACTGCAAACGCCTCCGCATCGACCCATCCCCTCGGGGGCTGGAAAGGCATCCAAACCGAGCCATTGCCAGAGAGATGGGCACTGGGGAGGGGGCAGGATGCCCTGGAGCCGGGGGAGGAACGGGGGGAACGCAGTAGAAATGGGGGTGCGGAAGAGGGTCTCTCAGTGGGCCAGATCCTGGAGTCCTGGGGCACTCGCCGTACAAATGCGAGCCCTCCCAATGAGGGAGGGGTCTGAGCCGTGAGCAGGGCGGTCCGTCTGCCTGAGCAATGGGGGGTGGGCAGGCTCCTCCGATGAGAATCTCTCCCCCACCCCAGGACCCGAGAAGCAGCTGCATCCCTGGAGGAGCGATTGCCATGCACACACAGCCCCACGGGAGCCCTCAGGATTCCAGGCCTGTCTTGATGAGCTCCCCGAATGCTCCCCGGGGAGGCGCATATGGAGCAGGCCGTGTTCCGGCAGCGCGGGCTCCCCCGGGACACCGGCTAATGAAGGGAAACGGCAATCTGGTGAGGATGTAAACTCCGGGGTTAGCAGCAGGATGATTAGCCGCCTGGCGGCTCACAGACCTCCTGCCTCTCCTGCCAGGATGGGCCAGTCCCCTGCTACAGCCAGAGCAAAGGGGGATGCAGGTTTCCAAAGCCAAGATCCATCCCCAAAAATGCCATGCAGGCAAAATTCTCCTGCCTGAACCATGGGCCCGTTTGCCTAAATCTTAGGCCCTGTTAATCCCTCTCTCTAACACCAGGCTGCCTTCAGCCTGGCACACAGCCTGCTCCACCCACCCCTGCAATACGCCAGTACAGCTCACAGACCCCATGGTTGCCCTGGCTCATCTTGCGTGGCCCCGGCTTTGATCAGGATGCCCCATTGCACACTGGGATCTGAAGTCTCCATGGGTTATGCCCATGTTTTAAAGATAACGGGAGATGCACCTGCTCTGTGTTATTTAAAAGAGTTGCGTCCCTCGGATGTCTGGTCAATTGCGCTGTTCCAACACGCCTCTTGGCTCCCCGTTAATATAAGGGCGCAGGTTCCCCCTTAATATAACAGCTCAGTTCCTGCACTCGGGGTCATGATTCTGAAGATGGCTGGGGCTTGGGTCTCCGTGTGCAGGTCTGAATCGCTCTTGATCCTACTGGAGACACTATCTCTGTCCATGGTCCTGGACTCACCGCTATTCAGTGGAGGTGATTTGAAAGTCTCCCTGTCCAAGGTACTCAGTTCTACCTCAGACAGGGTGTTGTCCAAGTGTCATGAAAACCCTCGCTTGGCACATTCTCTGAAGACAAGGGTTGCTCCCTGGAACTCATTTACAGTGGATTTGAACAGAGTCAAAGTCTATCCACAGCGCAGTAGGACCAAGCCCCAGTTTGCGTCCATGCACAGCCTTCTGTCACAGCAATAAAATACATAATATCCTGTACCCCGAAATGGTGAACAAAGGACACCTAGGGATTCAGTTCGCCCTCCCCATGCAATGCAGCCACCTCTGGGGTGGAATGGGGCAGCTGTTTAACAGCTGCGCTGAACATCTGCGTAGGTCAGGGCTGGAAATGACGAAAAAAAACCTGTACCCAGCTGAAACGGCAGAGGGGGATTTCAGGGGGCAGAAGGTAATCATCCGAGCAGGAATTCAGCACAGGCACATGAGCTAAAACGTCCCTGCTCTCTCAGAATTCCCAGGACCTGGGATCAAGTGAGCAGGGCCTCGATGGGACATTTCCATGGGTAGATAGTGCCCCCAGGGTACAGCATCCCCCACTCCCCAACATGTGCTTTTGGGGCCAATGCTGAACAACCTGAACCCCCCTTGAAGCCAGCTCAGGAGGTGCTCAGCAGCACGTCACAGGATCGCGCCCAGCAGAGCACTCGTTCTGCGATCAGCACGTCCTCCTCCGATGATCCCAGTACCCCCAACCAAAGCGCCCAGGTCAGTCACGCTGCTTCCCAGCAGCCCGCAGGCCTGCACCATCTCCAGTGTCAAAAATCTTCCAGGCTTCCCACTCAAACGCAAGCCACAACTCCCCACTCGGCATGACACACTGCTCTTCCCTACCTTTTCCTGGTACTGGCGCCGGGAGGAGTCCAGCGACTGGATGAGGGCGGTGGCGTGGCCAATGAACATGGCATAGCAGGTAGCGCCGACGATCATGCTGAGCATGGTGAGCCAGATATCCGTCATGCTCTCGGGGGCCTGCTTCCCGTACCCGATGCACAGCATATGGCTCATCGACATGAACAAGGCAAAGGAGTACAGCTCGCTCCACGAGTTGTTCTGCAAAGACAACGTCAGCAGCGACGAATAACTCGCATCAAATGCATCACTCAGGGGGTGCGCGCACGTGGGTGGAAGGAGCTGCTCAGACCCAACTCGCAGCTTCCTGGAGACCAGCTGATAAAAGACAACTGGTGTTGTGTGTGTGTGTGTGTGTGTGTGTGTGTGTCCGGGAGACCAGCTGATAAAAGACAACTGTGTGTGTGTGTGTGTGTCCTGGAGACCAGCTGATAAAAGACAACTGGTTGGCTGGTGTGTGTGTGTGTGTGTCCTGGAGACCAGCTGATAAAAGACAACTGGTGTGTGTGTGTGTGTGTGTGTCCTGGAGACCAGCTGATAAAAGACAACTGGTTGGCTGGTGGGGGTGTGTGTGTGTGTGTGTGTGTGTGTGTGTCCTGGAGACCAGCTGATAAAAGACAACTGTGTGTGTGTGTGTGTGTCCTGGAGACCAGCTGATGAAAGACAACTGGTTGGCTGGTGTGTGTGTTTGTGTGTGTGTGTGTGTGTGTGTGTCCTGGAGACCAGCTGATAAAAGACAACTGGTTGGCGTGTGTGTGTGTGTGTTTGTGTTTCCTGGACACCAGCTGATAAAAGACAACTGGTTGGCTGGTGTGTGTGTGTGTGTGTGTGTGTGTGTGTGTGTCCTGGAGACCAGCTGATAAAAGACAACTGGTGGGTGTGGGTGGGTGTCTCTGTGGGTGTGTGAGTGAGAGAGAGAGGCTGCTCAGATCCAGCTCCGATCTTCCTCGGGACCAGCTTTTAAAACACAACCACTCTGCTAGAGTCTTGCTGGGGCGTCAGGAGACATGATTTTTGACACAGCATCATGAAGAAATAAACACAAGGCAGTTGGAGATGTATTTCCGACGGTGCCCATAGAAAACGCTGCCTCTCCACACGTCTTTCACAGTATCAATGGAAACAAAGCACAATCAGTCCTGCCCTCCCCCACCCCGTTTGAGTGATTTGGTTGTTTTTACGGGTTTATGAAAACGCCTGGATCCCCGAGCGCATTTTACAAAAATTAAAATATTATCCATAATTTATTAACGACCCGTCAACAACGCTCAATAGCAAACACTAGCTTTTGGAAAATGACGCTTTAGCCTAGAATAGCACAATTCCACATCATCAGCCAAAGGCTTGAATAAACAGATGGGGCCTTATACTATTCTGGGTGACCGAGGAATGGAACAGAGCATAGAGAGGAGGGCTGGGCGGAGAGGGTGAGCAGCCCAAGGTCTAGGCACCACTACGAGGGGGATCCACAGAGGTGGTTAGGTGCCTAATGCCCATTGATCTCAATGCGATTTAAGCACCGAAATACCTTTGTGAATTCCACCCCAAGTCCGAGTCACATCCCACAGAGTAGCATCTTCCCTTCCACGCCAAGGGCCTGATCCTGCAGTCCTGCCTCAGGCACGACTCTCATGAAGAGCATCTCGCGAGATGGCAGGATCAGGCCCAAGGTGCTAACCCAAGTCCCAGCTGCATGGGAGGGGCGGGATTCTCCTCCTCTGATGGCTGGAAATGGGAGGAGCCACCAAGCCATGAGCCATAAACTCCAGGGCTGCCCAGCTTAAAAGAAGGAGAAAAATAACCTGTCTGTGTGTAGAGTCAAATAAACCGGCTGGGTTGAAATCAAAGGGAAGCGGCACCCCCGTGGGCCAGGGCGGGAGGTGAGACGGCAGCTGGACGCAGTTAGAGGTACCGTGCTGCAGGGGCGGTTAATGGAACAACACACTGATCATTCCTGACCCTTCCAGATTGGCTGGGGAACGCACACACCCGCACAGACACCAGTCACACCCGCACTGCCATCACAACTCTCTCACACACTCACCATCCGCACACACTCTGCAGCTTTACCTCCCACTGTTACTATTACCACGCACACACACACCCACTATCTATACACAGATTGCAATAACAACTCTCACACAATTAGCATTGGCATACACAGCTTAGTCACCACACACGTACACAACCATTACCACATGCATACACAGACACCCCCAAATTACCATGCACCTGCTCTACCATACACTCGCTTCCCCCGGGGCAAGCCAGCATCTCTGCACACGCCCCAGGGTTTGTGTCCGGGCAGCAGGGTGGAATCCTATGAGCACCCACATTCATGGGCAGACAGATCTGTGCATCACATTACCACGCACGCATCCCTGCTAGTAACGATTCGTTTCAAAATGCAACTGACCAAGCCTCAGAGGTCACATGTTTAGGTTCAAAATAAAGAGAAGAGCTTGGCAGGAGAACGCCCGCATCCCTGGGTGCCAATGGAACTCCACCAGCAGGGGGCACTGCTCTGCCTCGGCAGCTACATCTTAGCCATGGGCAGTGCTCTAAATGGGCAAGCAGCCTGCTCCAAACGCATAGTCCAGCTTGCAAAAGAGCT
This sequence comes from Platysternon megacephalum, assembly GCA_003942145.1. Taxonomy (NCBI): domain Eukaryota; kingdom Metazoa; phylum Chordata; order Testudines; family Platysternidae; genus Platysternon; species Platysternon megacephalum. The sequence goes on from QXTE01000096.1 coordinate 5,864,640, forward strand.
GCTCAGTACATCTTCCCAGAGACTGTCCGGTTCCCAATCTCCTGTCTCCCTCACATAGCTCCACCCCTGGCTTGGGAGCGTTTTGCCTTTACTCTGCCTGTCCCTCGGCTCCCAGAACCAGGCCGACGTGACAAGGGCCGGTCTATATCCTCTGTCAGTCAGCTGGGACTCTGCCAAACCCTACTGATGGATGAGGAGCTAACAGAAGCCGGTTTGGTTGGGAGGGAGGAGTGCGGGTCCCGGTGAAGGAAATGAGCTCAGACAGTCTGGAAAGCACCGAGTTTATTAAAGTACTTGTGCTGGGATACTCAGCTTGTGTGGCAGGAGAGAGAGAGAGAAGGCAAGAAATGAAAAGCTACTGGTGTGTAAGGAAAGGGGGATGTATATGGACACCCGTAAGCGGACACCAGTAATGCTGCTCTGGGGAAGGTGTGTTGTAATGGTCAGAGCACAGGTTGTGGAGGCAGCAATTCCTGAGTTCCACACCCAGCTCTGTGCCTCAGTTTCCCTCTCTGTAAAACAGGCACAACACCTGACCTGCTTCACAGAACGGTGTGATGCTCAATTAGTGAACTCCTCGAAGAGGAGACGTACGCGGAATTAAAGCTTTGCACCAAACTATTGCGGCCGGTAGCTACATCTGTGATGGGTCCGTGAAGGACAGAGAGATCCCCTCGAAGAGGGGAAAGCATTATATTCCTTTTCTCTGTGATTACACAGTGCCACAGAGAGGACAAGCGACTTGTCCAAGGTGACACAGCAAGTCAGTGACAGAGCTGGAAAAAGAACCCAGGAGTCCTGACTCCCAGCCCCCAGACTGCATGCACTTCATCCCATTCACTGTAATGGAACCTGGAGCCAGAGAAGCAACCCACACCTGCCAGCCTGACCTTGCCTTGCCTATTCGATTCTGTTCTCACTAGAGACTGTGCCCATGAACGTAGTATCTGAGTCCCTTCCAATGGGGCATTAAGCAACTGGGCTAGCTTAATGTTTGTTCTCTCATCCTCTCCCCCGGGGGGAGCAGTGTGCATGGGAGTGTCTTGGTTTGGATATTTTAATCCACAGGTTGCTCCATGTTGATGTTAGAGAAGGCAGGTCAAAGAGCACTCGGAGTAGAAGGTGGGGAGGTTTGGGATGGTCCTCGTTTCCTGGAGGAGTTCGTCCCACAGTCCCCAGACAGCTCCGTCCTCCGCACAGATGCACTTTCCCCTTATGGAAGCCACTAGAGCCCTAACCTTCATCCCATGATGACCTGGCGTTATCTTGCTGCTGATCCCTGGCCTTTCCTAACACCAGACATGCATTAGAGGCAACGGCAAAACTACCCTTGACCAACTGGGCCCCGATCTCGGTTGGGCCTCTTGTTAATTCTCATGCTGTCATGGACAGTGTCGGGGCCACCGAACGTGTTATGTGCCTCCATGATGTTCTGTCTTACGCCCAGTCTGGCACGTGACAAGGTAGGAGGACTGTGATGGACAGGCGTCTATCAACACCATCCAGCCATTGTGTTTCAGGTCTTCCGTGGGACCTTTTCCATCCTTCTTGCATTAGGTAAAAGTCCAAGGTGGTTCTCGCCGGGAAGTTGATAGGCATTCGGAGCAAATGGCCGTACCACCTGAGAGCGCTGGGTGACCGTTGGAGAGAGCAGGACCTGTTTAGTTAGAAGATGGATCTCTTCATTTGACTTGAATTCGAACCATTAGATGTTTTTGATCATTCGGCGATGCTTCCCTTGGACGGTGTTCAACTTCTTTCCAATCTAGGCGCTACAGTAATACATCTAACAACCGTTCCTGCCATTGGCCAGCCCGCATCTCTGCACACGCCCAAACATTTGTCTCCAGGCAGCGGGGTGGAATCCTATGTGCACCCGCATTCATGTGCGGAAACTTACGTGCATCACAATCCCACTGCACAACACACACACACACACACAGAGGCATGTACCCCCCATCAATAACACAGACAGGGCATGACACTCACATACGTGATACGCCCCAAGTCACACACAGGGCTTGTTGTGCTATTGGATTTCGGTTTCAGGTCGATCCTCAAGGTCATGGATCCTGCTAAGGAAATACCTTCCCCTCCCTCGAACTCCTGCTTGGGTTGGAAAAGCTTTTCTTGTGTCTCAGTCATTGCAAGGAACGTGGGGGTGGAGGGGAGAGAGAAGGAAACAGAAAGACACGGAGGAATGAAAGAGGAGGAGGTAAACAGAGAGGGGAGGAAGAAAGGGAAGGAAACAGTCAGAAAACGAGGAAGGCAAGAGAGGACAGGGGAGAAAGACCCAGATGGAGAGAGGAAAACACAAGGAGAGAGAGAGGAGGAGCTGCAGACTGGCGAAAGCGGGTAGATGGAAAGAGAGGAAAGGAATTGTGAGGCGGGAGGGGAGCTCTGTTGATGACGTTGCTGCAGGGCCGCGATAGTGCAATTAAAAGCACGTCCCATTTATTAATAGCAGTTTTGTTGCTAAATGAGAAATAGAGGAGAAAGTGGGGCGGGGGGGAGGGGAGGGAAGGAAGCAGAGAGATGCCACAACATCTCTGCTCTGCCTGCTATTGCTCAGCTCCCCTGGAGGAGGGAGGGGGCCGTGTACTTCCGAGCCAGCGCTCTCTGCCAGCGAGACAGTGCCCTGCTCCTGTGTCCATGACATCAGCGAGACGTATCCTCCTGCCTCCCCCAGGACAGCTCAGCCAGGAGACTGACTCCGCTCCCCGCTGCACCCGCTGGCTGGGGGTGGGTCCCGGCTAACCGTCACCTGCCCTGCAGATCACAGCCAGGACTCCGGGAGCTGCCCCCACAGCAGTGGGGAGGGAGCGTCCTCCGGGAGGTTTGAGACGCTGCCATGTGGAGTTGCCAGAAGGGGGCAGGGATGGCAGAAGGCGAGTCTCTGCCCATCGCCTTAGCAGGGAGGAGAGGGGTTCTGAATGGGTCTTGGCTTCGGGAGATCCAGCTCCCAGCACCCCTTGGAGCCGATGCGACTCCACCCAGATGCCTGTGCGCAGGGCCCCTCGGCGCCAGAACACGGGACGAAACCGGAGGGAGCTCAGGATAAAAAGGCTTCGGACACAATGAAGAGGTTTGCAGGGGCTGCAGGACCGGACAGACCGAGGCTGGCTAAGCGAGGGGGACAGGACATACCCATCTACACACCCCAGGCAGGGAGAGGAGCCACTGAAGGGCGCTGGCCAGAAGTCCCGGGATGAAGCCGACCAAAGGAAATGTTAGGCTGAAGGCATAAGGCTGGGGGAATCGTCTCCTACAGGTCGTGGTGGGAGCCCCGTTCGCTCGGGATACTTTGAACTAGACCAGCCCCAGGGGAACCGGCCTGCCCTGGCCAGGGAAGGGACCTCAGCGCCACGTTCTAGCTCCCCCGGCACTCACCACCATGCCGTTGATGGAGACCCAGCAGTTGCTGGGGAAGTCCTGGAGCATGGGCACGAGGAACTGGAGGCAGCCGTCCCAGTGACACAGCAGCAGCATCATGCCGATGAGGTTAATGATCCTCATCACCGCGCTGGCCAGGTCGTAGGTCATGTGGAAGATCTGCCAGGGGGGAAACAAATGGCGTTAGCCCGCGGTGCCCAGGACCAGCCAATCCTCCCGCTGCTGTCCCAGCCGGCACCGCCCCACCTCCAGGGGAGCTGCAAAGCAATGCCCTGGACCGGGCGCACGGTAGCAGCTTCCCTAGCAGAGGTGAGTTGCGGGGTTTGATTGGGGCCTTTCACTCCACTCTGACCTGGGAGATTTGCAACCCCCTGCCCCAGTGTCGGGCTCAGCACCCTCGTGTGTCACCGGATTCCAAGCCAAATCTTGTGTTCTCCAAGGGTTCCCGAACCTGGGAGCTTGCAGCTGAAACCGGGCAAGCTCCTCAGGGCACCAGCAGCAAAGCTCCGCACGGCTCCAGGCCCAGCGGTCCGGCATTAGGGAATCACCTGCTGCATGTTAACAGAGAGGGCTGCTTTCCTTCTGCCCCTTCTCCCTCCCCCCTTACACGCAGGACCAGAATCAGGGGGTCACACAACATGGGCCAACTGGTGCCTTGCTAGCCTGCAGCCACCCGGCTAAAGAGCTAGGGACTAATTAGCTGCCCTCAGTGACAATCTGTACTGTCTCCATATGCCCGATAGCAATGCCGAGTCTCTGTCACTCACACACACCCCTCTTGCTTGTTATTTCCACGGGACAAAGAAAGCCATTTCACGTGGGTTCTGATTCACAGCTGCTCATGATGCTAACGAGCCAAGACAGGGCTGCTTAGCCAAAGAAGCATCCGATTTGAAATGACTAGACGCTCAGGAACCATGGGTTCAAATCCCAGCTGGGCACATTTTGAAGGGGAATAAATTGACTTCCACGCAGCATGCCGTGAGTGGATCTTTAGGAGGAGACTTTAAAGCGCAGAGTTTCCACATGGACATTAAAGACACCAGAGCCCTTTCTGTAGGGAATACTGGCAAACCGCTGGGCCAATGGGGCAACAGACTCCTTTGACATGAGCGGCACTGTTTATATACAGGATGGGCCCATCGCTGGACTATGCTGGATTCTTCTTTTCATGAATAAGAGCAGTAACTCTCCAGCCATCGGCCGGTGTGGGAGGCCCATCTTTTCACTGACATCTGTTCGTTTGAAAACAGTCTCTATTCCCGGCAGGAGCCTGCAGTTATTTTAGGGACCTGGGCTTCCCCTGCCTCCTTTTTCTATGCTGCCACAGTCTCGCTACACGTTCTTTGCGTTTATTCTTCCTGTTCTTGGGCTCCGATCCAGCAAAGCTTTAATAACAACGATCCCTAGCTCTCCTCAGCAGACCTCAAAGTGCGGGCGGTATCATTATCCCCATTTTACAGATGGGGAAACCGAGGCACGGAGCAGGAAGGGACTTGCCCAAGGCCACCCTGCTGCCCAGTGGCAGAGCCTGAAACAGAGCCCAGGTGTCCTGAGTCTCAGCCACTAGGCCACCTTGCCTCTCTCTCCAGCCTGTAAACTCGGCTGCCTAGAAGGGATGAATCACAGGATTTATGGAAGAAGTGCTCTCCTGTGGCCACTTCCCCTTCCAGTATCCTGGGCTCCTGATGGATTAAAGGTGTGCGGGCAGCACAGGATTAAATACATCGGTCTCTGGGGTAACACTAGACTGCAAGCATCATATCTTCCTGTATGTTTGTACCGGGCCTCAATAATGATACCACCTCATAAGAACATAAGAACGGCCGTACCGGGTCAGACCAAAGGTCCATCTAGCCCAGTNCCTGGAGACCAGCTGATAAAAGACAACTGCTTGGCTGGTGTGTGTGTGTGTATCCTGGAGACCAGCTGATAAAAGACAACTGGTTGGCTGGTGTGTGTGTGTGTGTGTGTGTGTGTGTGTGTGTCCTGGAGACCAGCTGATAAAAGACAACTGGTGGGTGTGGGTGGGTGTCTCTGTGGGTGTGTGAGTGAGAGAGAGAGGCTGCTCAGATCCAGCTCCGATCTTCCTCGGGACCAGCTTTTAAAACACAACCACTCTGCTAGAGTCTTGCTGGGGCGTCAGGAGACATGATTTTTGACACAGCATCATGAAGAAATAAACACAAGGCAGTTGGAGATGTATTTCCGACGGTGCCCATAGAAAACGCTGCCTCTCCACACGTCTTTCACAGTATCAATGGAAACAAAGCACAATCAGTCCTGCCCTCCCCCACCCCGTTTGAGTGATTTGGTTGTTTTTACGGGTTTATGAAAACGCCTGGATCCCCGAGCGCATTTTACAAAAATTAAAATATTATCCATAATTTATTAACGACCCGTCAACAACGCTCAATAGCAAACACTAGCTTTTGGAAAATGACGCTTTAGCCTAGAATAGCACAATTCCACATCATCAGCCAAAGGCTTGAATAAACAGATGGGGCCTTATACTATTCTGGGTGACCGAGGAATGGAACAGAGCATAGAGAGGAGGGCTGGGCGGAGAGGGTGAGCAGCCCAAGGTCTAGGCACCACTACGAGGGGGATCCACAGAGGTGGTTAGGTGCCTAATGCCCATTGATCTCAATGCGATTTAAGCACCGAAATACCTTTGTGAATTCCACCCCAAGTCCGAGTCACATCCCACAGAGTAGCATCTTCCCTTCCACGCCAAGGGCCTGATCCTGCAGTCCTGCCTCAGGCACGACTCTCATGAAGAGCATCTCGCGAGATGGCAGGATCAGGCCCAAGGTGCTAACCCAAGTCCCAGCTGCATGGGAGGGGCGGGATTCTCCTCCTCTGATGGCTGGAAATGGGAGGAGCCACCAAGCCATGAGCCATAAACTCCAGGGCTGCCCAGCTTAAAAGAAGGAGAAAAATAACCTGTCTGTGTGTAGAGTCAAATAAACCGGCTGGGTTGAAATCAAAGGGAAGCGGCACCCCCGTGGGCCAGGGCGGGAGGTGAGACGGCAGCTGGACGCAGTTAGAGGTACCGTGCTGCAGGGGCGGTTAATGGAACAACACACTGATCATTCCTGACCCTTCCAGATTGGCTGGGGAACGCACACACCCGCACAGACACCAGTCACACCCGCACTGCCATCACAACTCTCTCACACACTCACCATCCGCACACACTCTGCAGCTTTACCTCCCACTGTTACTATTACCACGCACACACACACCCACTATCTATACACAGATTGCAATAACAACTCTCACACAATTAGCATTGGCATACACAGCTTAGTCACCACACACGTACACAACCATTACCACATGCATACACAGACACCCCCAAATTACCATGCACCTGCTCTACCATACACTCGCTTCCCCCGGGGCAAGCCAGCATCTCTGCACACGCCCCAGGGTTTGTGTCCGGGCAGCAGGGTGGAATCCTATGAGCACCCACATTCATGGGCAGACAGATCTGTGCATCACATTACCACGCACGCATCCCTGCTAGTAACGATTCGTTTCAAAATGCAACTGACCAAGCCTCAGAGGTCACATGTTTAGGTTCAAAATAAAGAGAAGAGCTTGGCAGGAGAACGCCCGCATCCCTGGGTGCCAATGGAACTCCACCAGCAGGGGGCACTGCTCTGCCTCGGCAGCTACATCTTAGCCATGGGCAGTGCTCTAAATGGGCAAGCAGCCTGCTCCAAACGCATAGTCCAGCTTGCAAAAGAGCTGCTCAGTACATCTTCCCAGAGACTGTCCGGTTCCCAATCTCCTGTCTCCCTCACATAGCTCCACCCCTGGCTTGGGAGCGTTTTGCCTTTACTCTGCCTGTCCCTCGGCTCCCAGAACCAGGCCGACGTGACAAGGGCCGGTCTATATCCTCTGTCAGTCAGCTGGGACTCTGCCAAACCCTACTGATGGATGAGGAGCTAACAGAAGCCGGTTTGGTTGGGAGGGAGGAGTGCGGGTCCCGGTGAAGGAAATGAGCTCAGACAGTCTGGAAAGCACCGAGTTTATTAAAGTACTTGTGCTGGGATACTCAGCTTGTGTGGCAGGAGAGAGAGAGAGAAGGCAAGAAATGAAAAGCTACTGGTGTGTAAGGAAAGGGGGATGTATATGGACACCCGTAAGCGGACACCAGTAATGCTGCTCTGGGGAAGGTGTGTTGTAATGGTCAGAGCACAGGTTGTGGAGGCAGCAATTCCTGAGTTCCACACCCAGCTCTGTGCCTCAGTTTCCCTCTCTGTAAAACAGGCACAACACCTGACCTGCTTCACAGAACGGTGTGATGCTCAATTAGTGAACTCCTCGAAGAGGAGACGTACGCGGAATTAAAGCTTTGCACCAAACTATTGCGGCCGGTAGCTACATCTGTGATGGGTCCGTGAAGGACAGAGAGATCCCCTCGAAGAGGGGAAAGCATTATATTCCTTTTCTCTGTGATTACACAGTGCCACAGAGAGGACAAGCGACTTGTCCAAGGTGACACAGCAAGTCAGTGACAGAGCTGGAAAAAGAACCCAGGAGTCCTGACTCCCAGCCCCCAGACTGCATGCACTTCATCCCATTCACTGTAATGGAACCTGGAGCCAGAGAAGCAACCCACACCTGCCAGCCTGACCTTGCCTTGCCTATTCGATTCTGTTCTCACTAGAGACTGTGCCCATGAACGTAGTATCTGAGTCCCTTCCAATGGGGCATTAAGCAACTGGGCTAGCTTAATGTTTGTTCTCTCATCCTCTCCCCCGGGGGGAGCAGTGTGCATGGGAGTGTCTTGGTTTGGATATTTTAATCCACAGGTTGCTCCATGTTGATGTTAGAGAAGGCAGGTCAAAGAGCACTCGGAGTAGAAGGTGGGGAGGTTTGGGATGGTCCTCGTTTCCTGGAGGAGTTCGTCCCACAGTCCCCAGACAGCTCCGTCCTCCGCACAGATGCACTTTCCCCTTATGGAAGCCACTAGAGCCCTAACCTTCATCCCATGATGACCTGGCGTTATCTTGCTGCTGATCCCTGGCCTTTCCTAACACCAGACATGCATTAGAGGCAACGGCAAAACTACCCTTGACCAACTGGGCCCCGATCTCGGTTGGGCCTCTTGTTAATTCTCATGCTGTCATGGACAGTGTCGGGGCCACCGAACGTGTTATGTGCCTCCATGATGTTCTGTCTTACGCCCAGTCTGGCACGTGACAAGGTAGGAGGACTGTGATGGACAGGCGTCTATCAACACCATCCAGCCATTGTGTTTCAGGTCTTCCGTGGGACCTTTTCCATCCTTCTTGCATTAGGTAAAAGTCCAAGGTGGTTCTCGCCGGGAAGTTGATAGGCATTCGGAGCAAATGGCCGTACCACCTGAGAGCGCTGGGTGACCGTTGGAGAGAGCAGGACCTGTTTAGTTAGAAGATGGATCTCTTCATTTGACTTGAATTCGAACCATTAGATGTTTTTGATCATTCGGCGATGCTTCCCTTGGACGGTGTTCAACTTCTTTCCAATCTAGGCGCTACAGTAATACATCTAACAACCGTTCCTGCCATTGGCCAGCCCGCATCTCTGCACACGCCCAAACATTTGTCTCCAGGCAGCGGGGTGGAATCCTATGTGCACCCGCATTCATGTGCGGAAACTTACGTGCATCACAATCCCACTGCACAACACACACACACACACACAGAGGCATGTACCCCCCATCAATAACACAGACAGGGCATGACACTCACATACGTGATACGCCCCAAGTCACACACAGGGCTTGTTGTGCTATTGGATTTCGGTTTCAGGTCGATCCTCAAGGTCATGGATCCTGCTAAGGAAATACCTTCCCCTCCCTCGAACTCCTGCTTGGGTTGGAAAAGCTTTTCTTGTGTCTCAGTCATTGCAAGGAACGTGGGGGTGGAGGGGAGAGAGAAGGAAACAGAAAGACACGGAGGAATGAAAGAGGAGGAGGTAAACAGAGAGGGGAGGAAGAAAGGGAAGGAAACAGTCAGAAAACGAGGAAGGCAAGAGAGGACAGGGGAGAAAGACCCAGATGGAGAGAGGAAAACACAAGGAGAGAGAGAGGAGGAGCTGCAGACTGGCGAAAGCGGGTAGATGGAAAGAGAGGAAAGGAATTGTGAGGCGGGAGGGGAGCTCTGTTGATGACGTTGCTGCAGGGCCGCGATAGTGCAATTAAAAGCACGTCCCATTTATTAATAGCAGTTTTGTTGCTAAATGAGAAATAGAGGAGAAAGTGGGGCGGGGGGGAGGGGAGGGAAGGAAGCAGAGAGATGCCACAACATCTCTGCTCTGCCTGCTATTGCTCAGCTCCCCTGGAGGAGGGAGGGGGCCGTGTACTTCCGAGCCAGCGCTCTCTGCCAGCGAGACAGTGCCCTGCTCCTGTGTCCATGACATCAGCGAGACGTATCCTCCTGCCTCCCCCAGGACAGCTCAGCCAGGAGACTGACTCCGCTCCCCGCTGCACCCGCTGGCTGGGGGTGGGTCCCGGCTAACCGTCACCTGCCCTGCAGATCACAGCCAGGACTCCGGGAGCTGCCCCCACAGCAGTGGGGAGGGAGCGTCCTCCGGGAGGTTTGAGACGCTGCCATGTGGAGTTGCCAGAAGGGGGCAGGGATGGCAGAAGGCGAGTCTCTGCCCATCGCCTTAGCAGGGAGGAGAGGGGTTCTGAATGGGTCTTGGCTTCGGGAGATCCAGCTCCCAGCACCCCTTGGAGCCGATGCGACTCCACCCAGATGCCTGTGCGCAGGGCCCCTCGGCGCCAGAACACGGGACGAAACCGGAGGGAGCTCAGGATAAAAAGGCTTCGGACACAATGAAGAGGTTTGCAGGGGCTGCAGGACCGGACAGACCGAGGCTGGCTAAGCGAGGGGGACAGGACATACCCATCTACACACCCCAGGCAGGGAGAGGAGCCACTGAAGGGCGCTGGCCAGAAGTCCCGGGATGAAGCCGACCAAAGGAAATGTTAGGCTGAAGGCATAAGGCTGGGGGAATCGTCTCCTACAGGTCGTGGTGGGAGCCCCGTTCGCTCGGGATACTTTGAACTAGACCAGCCCCAGGGGAACCGGCCTGCCCTGGCCAGGGAAGGGACCTCAGCGCCACGTTCTAGCTCCCCCGGCACTCACCACCATGCCGTTGATGGAGACCCAGCAGTTGCTGGGGAAGTCCTGGAGCATGGGCACGAGGAACTGGAGGCAGCCGTCCCAGTGACACAGCAGCAGCATCATGCCGATGAGGTTAATGATCCTCATCACCGCGCTGGCCAGGTCGTAGGTCATGTGGAAGATCTGCCAGGGGGGAAACAAATGGCGTTAGCCCGCGGTGCCCAGGACCAGCCAATCCTCCCGCTGCTGTCCCAGCCGGCACCGCCCCACCTCCAGGGGAGCTGCAAAGCAATGCCCTGGACCGGGCGCACGGTAGCAGCTTCCCTAGCAGAGGTGAGTTGCGGGGTTTGATTGGGGCCTTTCACTCCACTCTGACCTGGGAGATTTGCAACCCCCTGCCCCAGTGTCGGGCTCAGCACCCTCGTGTGTCACCGGATTCCAAGCCAAATCTTGTGTTCTCCAAGGGTTCCCGAACCTGGGAGCTTGCAGCTGAAACCGGGCAAGCTCCTCAGGGCACCAGCAGCAAAGCTCCGCACGGCTCCAGGCCCAGCGGTCCGGCATTAGGGAATCACCTGCTGCATGTTAACAGAGAGGGCTGCTTTCCTTCTGCCCCTTCTCCCTCCCCCCTTACACGCAGGACCAGAATCAGGGGGTCACACAACATGGGCCAACTGGTGCCTTGCTAGCCTGCAGCCACCCGGCTAAAGAGCTAGGGACTAATTAGCTGCCCTCAGTGACAATCTGTACTGTCTCCATATGCCCGATAGCAATGCCGAGTCTCTGTCACTCACACACACCCCTCTTGCTTGTTATTTCCACGGGACAAAGAAAGCCATTTCACGTGGGTTCTGATTCACAGCTGCTCATGATGCTAACGAGCCAAGACAGGGCTGCTTAGCCAAAGAAGCATCCGATTTGAAATGACTAGACGCTCAGGAACCATGGGTTCAAATCCCAGCTGGGCACATTTTGAAGGGGAATAAATTGACTTCCACGCAGCATGCCGTGAGTGGATCTTTAGGAGGAGACTTTAAAGCGCAGAGTTTCCACATGGACATTAAAGACACCAGAGCCCTTTCTGTAGGGAATACTGGCAAACCGCTGGGCCAATGGGGCAACAGACTCCTTTGACATGAGCGGCACTGTTTATATACAGGATGGGCCCATCGCTGGACTATGCTGGATTCTTCTTTTCATGAATAAGAGCAGTAACTCTCCAGCCATCGGCCGGTGTGGGAGGCCCATCTTTTCACTGACATCTGTTCGTTTGAAAACAGTCTCTATTCCCGGCAGGAGCCTGCAGTTATTTTAGGGACCTGGGCTTCCCCTGCCTCCTTTTTCTATGCTGCCACAGTCTCGCTACACGTTCTTTGCGTTTATTCTTCCTGTTCTTGGGCTCCGATCCAGCAAAGCTTTAATAACAACGATCCCTAGCTCTCCTCAGCAGACCTCAAAGTGCGGGCGGTATCATTATCCCCATTTTACAGATGGGGAAACCGAGGCACGGAGCAGGAAGGGACTTGCCCAAGGCCACCCTGCTGCCCAGTGGCAGAGCCTGAAACAGAGCCCAGGTGTCCTGAGTCTCAGCCACTAGGCCACCTTGCCTCTCTCTCCAGCCTGTAAACTCGGCTGCCTAGAAGGGATGAATCACAGGATTTATGGAAGAAGTGCTCTCCTGTGGCCACTTCCCCTTCCAGTATCCTGGGCTCCTGATGGATTAAAGGTGTGCGGGCAGCACAGGATTAAATACATCGGTCTCTGGGGTAACACTAGACTGCAAGCATCATATCTTCCTGTATGTTTGTACCGGGCCTCAATAATGATACCACCTCATAAGAACATAAGAACGGCCGTACCGGGTCAGACCAAAGGTCCATCTAGCCCAGTATCCTGTCTACCGACAGTGGCCAATGCCAGGTGCCCCAGAGGGAGTGAACCTAACAGGCAATGATCAAGTGATCTCTCTCCAGCCGTCCATCACCACCCTCTGACAAACAGAGGCTAGGGACACCATTCCTTACCCATCCTGGCTAATAGCCATTAATGGACCTCACACTTTCCACCCACAGGTCTCACAGCACTTCACAAAGGAGGGTCGTTACCCCCATTGTATGGATGGAGAAACTGAGGCACAGGGCGATGGGACTTGCCAAAGGTCAGCCAGCAGGAATAGAATCCAGGTGCCCCAGTCCAGGGAGTCACATCGCTGCTCTACTACTAACAACTACTCCAATGACTCCACTAGGGATGGATTTACCCCCCCTCCCCATGACCACCCAGAGCTCCCCCAAACTGAACAGCACACAAAGCACTTGGATCTCCCCCCACTCCCAACCCCTTAGGCCTGGCACCAGGCGGCGTCAGTCTTGGCCCTCCCCAAATCAGAGGAGCCCATCCACCAAAACACCAGACCGACCCTTCCCTCTCCATCCCCCACCCCCGTGGCCAGGTAACGGTGCTCACAACCACCCTGAAATCAGGGCATGTGGGGGGCGGGGGGGAGGATATGATGCCATCCGAGTACCAGCCTCATTGACAGCAGAGATGGTGCAAAATTCAGAGCCAGATTTCCACCCTCAGGAGCCTATTTGGCCTGTTAGACACACGGGGCTGAAAGGCGAGCGGCCTGTCTGACTCCGGGTTCGAATCCTGAAAGCCCCAAAGCACAGGGCTGTTTGGTTTGGAGGGTGGCGTCTGGGGAAGCTCTAACGTAACAGGCCAGCAAGGGACACTGATATGGAGGCGGGTTCTCAGCGCTGAGCTAGAATCATTCCTGGTGTCGCTCCCGGAACATAACCAGGTGTGACCAGGGAGGAATCAGGCGTCTGGCGTGGAAATTCAACTGGTTAATTTTGGTCCTAGGGGGGTAACAGGGCTGGTGATGAGAATGTCCGAGTCTCCCACCCCCAGGACCTCTGCTAGGAGCCCCCACGGGCTGCGGTTAGCAAGCTGCTGTGGGTACAAGTCCCAGCAAGTTAATCCCACAGCAAAGCTCCCCCTGCTAGATCATTGGAACAGGGGGGAAAAAGCCAGGGGACCGAATTTCCCCTCCCACACCAGGTGAGCCGAAGGGCGGGGAACTGGGGTGGGGACTCATTGTAGCAGGTCTCAGGAGACAAGGAAGCAGCTCTTTGCTATGCTGGCATAACCCAGTAGTGTAGACGCAACCGACAGTGATAAAGGGGATCGTGTTATAACCACACAACCTCCCTGAGTGATGGATTTTTCTCACCCGAGTGCCGTAACTGTCAACCTAACCTGAGACCAGCCGAAATCTGCACCTTCCACAGACAGATCTTACGTTGCTGCCCCATTAGGGATGGTTAATTGCTCAGCACCTACCTAGAAATGCAGAGCCCGCAGCATTTCCGGCCACCCTCCAGGAGGCAGGCTGCGCGACGCAGGGGCCAGCGGTGTGAGCAGACCCCGGGGTGCTGGGATCCCCTGTTGTAACGCCACAGCGCCCCCCTCTTTGGAGACCTGGGGTACAGCATTTCAGCCACCGTTTTCCGTCGCTGCCTTCCATTTGGGAATCCAGCTCGAGCGAGGGCCTGATTTTAAGGCATTGCGCTGAGCTGCCCTTGCTGCAGGGGAAGTCGCCAGGAGTTGCAGGCGCGCTGAAAATCAGCCCCCAACCCTCTCAAGTTGGGCACTAAAAACATATACCACTTTCGGGAGGGTGGCCGCTAACCTGCCTCAGTTTCCCCCCCTCTCCCACACAGATAACAGCATCTCCTGCCTTGCCAGGGCTCTGCGAGAATGAGGTCGCATTTGCCAAGCACGAGGAGAGGTAATTAGCACAATTTTATCAATGAGGGCTACAAACAGACCCACGCCCACATGACGGACCCACGCCCGGACGACTGGAAAAAAGCTAATGTAGTGCCCATCTTTAAGAAAGGGAAGAAGGAAGATCCAGGGAACTACAGGCCAGTTAGTCTCACCTCAGTCCCTGGAAAAATCATGGAACAGGTCCTCAAGGAATCAATCCTGAACCACTTAAAGGAGGGGAAAGTGATCAGGAACAGTCAGCATGGATTCACCAAGGGCAAGTCATGCCTGACTAACCTAATTGCCTTCTATGATAAGATAACCGGCTCTGTGGATGAGGGGAAAGCAGTGGATGTGCTATTTCTGGACTTTAGCAAAGCTTTTGATACAGTCTCCCACAGTATTCTTGCCAGCAAGTTAAAGAAGTATGGGCTGGATGAATGGACGGTAAGGTGGATAGAAAACTGGCTAGATGGTCGGGCTCAACGGGTAGTGATCAATGGTTCCTTGTCTAGTTGGCAGCCGGTATCAAGTGGAGTGCCCCAAGGGTCGGTGCTGGGGCCGGTTTTATTCAATATCTTCATTAACGATCTGGAAGATGGTGTGGACTGCACCCTTAGCAAGTTTGCAGATGACACTAAACTGGGAGGAGTGGTTGATACGCTGGAGGGTAGGGATAGGATACAGAGGGACCTAGACAAATTAGAGGATTGGGCCAAAAGAAATATGATGAGGTTCAACAAGGACAAGTGCAGAGTCCTGCATTTAGGACGAAAGAATCCCATGCACTGCTATAGACTAGGGACCGAATGGCTGGGCAGCAGTTCTGCAGAAAAGGACCTAGGGGTTACGGTGGACGAAAAGCTGAATATGAGTCAACAGTGTGCCCTTGTTGCCAAGAAGGCTAATGGCATTTTGGGTTGTATAAGTAGGGGCATTTCCAGCAGATCGAGGGATGTGATCATTCCCCTCTACTCAGCACTGGTGAGGCCTCATTTGGAGTACTGTGTCCAGTTTTGGGCCCCACACTACAAGAAGGATGTGGATAAATTGGAGAGAGTCCAGCGGAGGGCAACAAAAATGATTAGGGGGCTGGAGCACATGACTTACGAGGAGAGGCTGAGGGAACTGGGATTGTTTAGTCTGCAGAAGAGAAGAATGAGGGGCGATTTGATAGCTGCTTTCAACTACCTGAAAGGGGGTTCCAAAGAGGATGGATCTAGACTGTTCTCAGTGATAGAAGATGACAGAACAAGGAGTAATGGTCTCAAGTTGCAGAGGGGGAGGTTTAGGTTGGACATTAGGAAAAACTTTTTCACTAGTAGGGTGGTGAAGAACTGGAATGGGTTACCTAGGGAGGTAGTGGAATCTCCTTCCTTAGAGGTTTTTAAGGTCAGGCTTGACAAAGCCCTGGCTGGGCTGATTTAGTTGGGTTTGGTCCTGCTTTGAGCAGGGGGTGGGACTAGATACCTCCTGAGGTCCCTTCCAACCCTGAGATTCTATGATTCTATGAATGGGCATCCTCGGGCTTGCCGGGAAGATGCAGGCCAGGTGGCCAAACCTGCGTTTGCTAAAGAGCGGTTGTGAGCAGGTCGATGGGGCAGCAGCCAGCCACATGGCGAGTCACTTTGGGAGGAGAGCTGAGCAGGCTAGAAGAGGAAAGGAGGGGACCACGGTGCAGGCCCAGGGGTTTCGAAGAGCCTGCATCCTGCAGAGCTCAGAGGATAAAACGTGGCCCAGGCTGACTCGGGGATCACTGGGTCCGACCGAGGCCCACAGCCGGCTCCACACAGGTGCCTGGCCACATGGATCAGGACCTCAGACTGACTTGGGTCTCACACCCAAGGGCTGCATCTAGGGTGCACCTCACAGTTGTTAACACATTGATTGGCACAGCAGCCCCGGGAGTAGGGAACAGCTGTTAACCCCATTTCACAGATGGGGGCTCAGACCTGCAAAGGGATTTAGGCGCCTAGCGATTTTGGAGCACTCGGCCTCCAGTGACTTGCCCAAGGAAGCCTGGGGCAGAGCAGAGAATTGGACATGGGTCTCCCAGGGGCTAGCCTGAGCCGCCCTTCCTCTCTCGTGCCCATGCCTAGGTTTAAGGAGTGATGCATCACAAAGGGGTTTAGCCTCTTGTTTGAGCCACTCGAACTAACAGTTCTGGGGTTCTCCCAGCCAAGCTGCTTTGTGTTTCATCTCAATGAAGGAGCAGCTCAGCTTCCCTCCCCTATCAAACACCAGGGGCCGGGCAGGGCTACTCCCTCTGGACAGCGGATCCAGCCATCGCCAGCTCCGGCAGCAGCCCCTTCCCACTGGTGGTCGAACTCCCTCCTCCCAAGTGGCGCGGACGGGACAGAGCTGCATTGGGGGTGCCACGCCCAGCCCTTGCCCTAGGGGTCAGAGCACCCCAGTGAAGTGAAAACGTGAGACAGGCTCCTCTCCTGCCTGGGGCTTTTCTAACACGTGGCACTTCGTACAGCCCCACCCTGCTGAGGATCTCAAAGCAACTGACAAACAGGGCGCAATGAAGCTTCCCAATACCCCTCCCCCAATTTCAGCCCTGATCCACAGATCGGGAAACTGAGGCACAGAGCAAGGACGTGCCCAAGGTCACATAGTGAGTCAGTGGCAACTGGCAGAAAGTCAGCTGGGAATGGAACCCAGGAGTCCTGCCTACCAGCCTTGTGCTGTAGTCACCAGACCATCCTCTTCCTCCTTCTCGTACTACAGAGGGGGTGCAGAGCAGGGGGTGCAACGCATTTGAGATCACGCAGCGCGTCAGGGGCTGAGCTGAGACTAGAAGCCAGAACTCTTGGGCTGGTGCTGTGAACACTTACCCCTGTTCCTCCCCAGCATTAGGTGCATCCTAGCAATTCCTACATGCTTCCTCTGCTGGATCCAGCACTGCCCCTGCCTGAACCAGGATACGGGACAGGACTGTCCGTAGCCACACGACAGTACACAGTACATGAAAACATGCATGTCAATAAACTCGGAAGATAGGAGACAGGAGGCAACAAACGGGCAGGAACACACACGTGTGTGGGGGGGGACATGGGGGTAATGGGTGTTTCATAGCACTGTTTCCCCACAGCTTGAGGGTAAAACTCCCCCATCTCCAGGAACCGCAAGCAGGATCTAAGCTTAGGCTTTTCCATAGCATGCCCAGGTGCAGGGGATTTTTGCATTATTTCCCAATCCAGCTGTGCTCTGCACCCAGGATCTTGCACTGTTTCAAAGACCCCAGGAGGGAGATATTATTAAATGTGCTTCAAATCCTCTCACTCGTCTCTACCTAGTTTAATGCTCAGACCAAGGCAGCCCTTTTACCCCCCCCCCCCCTCGGATATCGCTAGTGAGCGAGCCTGACACCCCCATCCCACTGCTGCAGGGCTGGACTCCGGAGCCAGCCCTCCTCAGCTGGCCCTGCGATCTCTCAGCAGCTGCTTGGTACAGGCTTTTAACAGCCACGTATGAAATATTAACAGCGGGAGATGCCAGCCTCCAGGGCACAGCCGGGCACTGTGGTACACGGACCACTCTGGCACCGGTGCCGGCCACACCCCCCAAGGGCACCTCCGGGAGAAGCCAGAGGAGGCACATTTTCTATCTGGGTTCTTATACCACCGCCCATCACTGTGGTATCTGAGCCCACCCACATGCTGGCAGGACTGGTGGGAGATGCACTGTGAGATGAGACAATCCAGGGGGTCTTTGACAACATGGGATGCAGAGATACCTCTGAGTGTCCAAAGCAGGGCCTGGGTAGGCCAGCATGTCCTAACGGGTGTGTGTTTAAATGGGAAGGGAGGGGGCAAGGACAAACTCTCAATTGTTGGCCATCATCCAAACTTTCAGTAAAAAAAACCCCAAGTCTCTACCTGTTACAGCAAACCTTGCAAACACGACCAATGCAGCAACATCTGCCTGAGTCTGCAGAGAGCCTGAAACAATTGCGCTGAGGTGGGAACGGTCTGATTTGTTTCCAGGGGTGACGACGATACTGTAAACGTCAACACGTCATGACGACACTGGGTCATCCAAGGAGAGGAAGGATGAGTCCAGGCGGGGAGAGAGACAGGGAGGGGAGAGGGATGAATGAAGGCCTTTAACACAGCATGGGGCGGGGAGGGGTCATTCTCCGGTTGTCAAGGCTCAGCTTCCAGAACGGTGGGATGGACACACTTGGGCGGACCATGGTCACACAGCGCGCAGGGGATTGACTTCCCTGCCGAAGGACACAGGTACACTGCAGATAACCCCCCCACACACACACACACACCCATACACACTCACACGGCAGCGTGTCTCAGAGCCTGGGTCAACTGACTCGAACTTACGGGGCTCACACTACAGGGCTAAAAAGAGCAGTGTAGACGTTCCCGCTCGGGCTGGAGCCTGGGCTCTGAAATCTGGCGAGGGGGGGGAAGGTCTCCGAGCCCGGAAACGGCTACCCTATTTGTAGCCTCCCAGCACAAACCCACAATACTTGACCCTCAGCTCTGAGACTTGTTGCCCCAGGGTGGGTTTTTTTTGCAGTGCAGACATCCCCTCCCTTTTCCATGCAATGCCCCTGGCCGCCCACAGGACGGGGCCAGGCCAGCGCTCGCCCATCCGGCACATTCCCGCCCCAACGTGCCGCCTCCCCCTTTTTAGGCATGGCGTTATTCCAGAGGCATTTCAATGCTGCCGCCGGGCCCGTTCTGTGGAAGGAAGCAGGCGGCCCGAAATTAAACCGTTTATTCCGAACGGCCGCCATGGTTATTAATAGGAGCTATTTGCCGGGGAGGGAGCTGGCCACAGGCAGGGCTGCTGTGTCCACGCACGGCACTGACAGGAGCGGAAGGAATTACAGACGGAAGAGATGGAAAAGAGCGAGCGGAGCAGCTAGTGCTGCTGGCCGAGGCTGGTTTCCTGCTGGCGTGCTCCTGGCAGGTTAAGGAACGGGGATCCGGGAGGTGGGGGTTCGTTCCCAGCTCGGACATCAACTCCCTTGGGTCAGTCACTTTCTCTCTCTGGGCCTCAGCTCCTCAGCTGTAAGCAGAGATAAGGAGTCTTCCTTTCTCCCCTGTTTCAGCTCGTTAGCTGGGGGCTTGAAGTAGGGGAAAGCCCCAGTTGAGGGCTCCCAAACTATTGAAAGGGATATTACCCAATTCCTACTACCCAGTGGTTCTCAACCAGGGTACGCACACTCCAGGCAGTGCGCAGAGATCTTCCAGGGGGTACATCCACTCAGCTAGAGATTTGTCTAGTCTTGCAACAGGCAAGCACCAACAAAGTCAGCACAAATTAAAATTTCAACCAATGACTTGTTTACAACCAATGACTTGCTCTGTACACAGAAATGTAAGTAGGGTATTTATATTCCAATCGATTGATGTTATAATTATACGGTAGAAATGAGAAAGTCAGCCATTCTTCAGTAACAAATTTGCTGTGACACTTTTGTATTTTTATGGCTGATTTTGTCAGCGAGTCGTTTTGAAGTGAGGTGAAAGATGAATCAGACTCCTGAAAGGGGGACAGGAGTCTGGAAAGGTTGAGAGCCCCTGTACTACCCCCACACAGGGACTCAGGCGGAGGGGCAGGATGGGAGAGACAGGGGATGATGGCACAAAAGTGAGGCCCAAAGCAAGAATCTGAATCCACGCTCCAGCCCTGAACGTGTCAGCATCAGCTCCCCTGCCAGTCAGGTGCAGGGAAGCAGCTCCCCGGAGCTCTGGGTACCAGGGGGTCCCACAGACCCTGTGCCTACGCCGAAGGGAGAGGGATAGCTCAGTGGGGGGAGGGATAGCTCAGTGGTTTGAGCATTGGCCTGCTACACCCGGGGTTGTGAGTTCAATCCTTGAGGGGGCCACTTAGGGTTCTGGGGCAAAATTGGTCCTGCCAGTGAAGGCAGGGGGCTGGACTCGATGAGCCTTCGGGGTCCCTTCCAGCTCTATGAGATAGGTATATCTCCATATTTATATTTAAAAGAAGGAGCCTCCCGCATCCAACAGAGACAAGGGAACGACAGCGCTGTGCTCTCCCTCTCCTGAGTTGGGTCATGGCGCAGGGCCACTCTCCTCGCTGACGGCTCCATGGCGGTGAGCGGCTGTCAGCTCTGACCCAGTGTGAGCGGCACTTCCCTGGCGGGATTCCTGCAGCACGGAAACCTGCAGCAGGCAGCATGGGGCAGCTTCTTGCCAGGGCAACACGGGCTTTTTGGGTCCCCTGCCAAGCGTTCCAGCAGCGACCCGACTCAGGGCCCCGTTCAGCAGGAAGCAAACCCAGAAGCCCATGCTGCCCTCAGAGCTGGGTGTGACCCCCCAACTCCCAACCTCCCCTTAGGGATCCCAATCCCTGCCCAACCCCAGCAAGGAATCACCAGGCCTGGAGTGTCCATAACTCACTCGGAAGCCAGTGACCTCCCTCCGGGCAAAGGTCAGGTGAGACTGCCCCTGCTCCTGGCATCGTCACACCCACAGCCTGTGACATCGTCACACCCACAGCCTGTGACATCACGCTTGTGACATCACATGCGACATCAGAGCCGGCAAACTGCAGGATGGTCTCTGCAGCCCCAATCATTCCAAAGTTCCCTCGGACTCAAAGGCCCCATCGCTGTGCTGACGTCTCAGCCTCTGCTCTGCAATGTGTCGGGGAAGGAATCCAAGTGCCCGATCCCTTGTCCCCAGCGACACCCAGAGAGGGTTTACGGATTAGGTAAATGCCATCCCTATATTACAGGTGGGGAAACTGAGGCACAGAAAAGTGGCGCAACTGATGCAGTTTGGCCCAGGAGTTGGGTCAGAGTCAGGTTTAGAACCTGGCAGCTCCTCGCTCTGGTCTCTGACCATCGCCCCCCCCCCCCCCCCCCCCCCCCCCCCCCCCCCCCCCCCCCCCCCCCCCCCCCCNACCCAGATGCCATTGCCAGGAAATCCCCAATTCAGATGCCACTGTGAACATGGAGCATAAGCACCAACCCCGGTGGGAGGCAGACGGATGTGCGTGAAAACACGGCTGGACGTGCACAGACACATCCGCCGCTCTGATGGAGTTTAAATGCCTGGGCCATGCTAATCAGCCACTGACAGCCAGTCTCAGTGAGGCTGTGTGTGGGGGGGGGGGGTCACGGGTGTGTGTGTGTGGGGGGGGAGCATTTGGGGTCACCTAAGCAGAAGACAGCCAAGCACAGCGTAGGTGGCACCATCCGTAGGACTTTGCCAAGGCTCCCTTCCCAGAGCCAAGCGTCGGGCATCCGTGGAGCAGAGCTGAGAGCGGGTGGCAGGCTCTGGGTCATGGGAAAACTCCTCCTAAAGTCTGGGATGAGGCCAGGCAAACCTGTCTCTCCACAAGGTGATCGGGAGCCCGGAAGAGAAAGGAGAGTCAGGGGCGACTGAGGCAGGCCCCCGCCGAGGAGCCTGGGTCGCTCGCTCCCCTTCCTGCTAGCGGCGAGGCAGATGGGGATGGTTTTGAGAGGCCATCTTCGGACAGGAGGAGACGAGGGAATTTAGGGACAAAGCAGCCGCCTCTCACGGCCTCTCCCAGGCCCCCCGCCCCCGTGCACGGAGATTTGTGGGGTGAAGCAAGGGGGCTGGGCTCAGCAGCGGGATGGCTTCAGAAGTCAGCCCCAGGAGCCAGGAACTCCCAAGTCCAAACCGTTTATTAGCACCCCCTCCCCCTGCCAAAACAACCACCCAGCAGGGGCAGAGATAAGGGCACCCACTGGGTGGCGCTACCCCACCAGTTGGCCCCTGTTTAGATGGGCCGAGGCTGGTGGTTTGCAGCCCTGAATGGCCGTGACCTTCAAAGCTCAGCCTGGTCGGCTTCTCTGTGCTAGACACAGCCTCAGGCCCTGGAGTTTCCAGCTGCAAAACGCCAGCCCAGAGCCCCCCCGAGCTCGCCAGGCTGGACGGCGGAGGAGAGGAAAGGCCGGGGAGAGCCCAGAGGGGTCTGACTCCTCTCTCCGTGACCTCCCGAGCTGATCTCACCATGCTCAGCCTCCGCACTGCAGTTCCTCTCAGCGCTGCCTGGGCGGCAGAGCCATTACTCAATCCCATCCCCTCTGCCGCTCAGAGCCGGTACCTGCGAGGAGAGGGGCGCTGGCGCTGCCTTTGCACCCAGCGTTCCCCAGAGAGCAGCAGACAGCGAGAGACGCCAGGGAGCCGCAGGTAGTTCATGGCCCATCGCGGTCCTGTGGCAGCTCAGGGAGCAGCGGGTGACGGGCCCGGCTCCCCCTGCCACAGACAGCAGCGCTCCCGACACGGCCAAGAGCGCCTGCAAGGCCCGAGCCAGCAGAGCGGTCAGGAAACTCTAACCGACACTCACCGGCAACTGGTACACACCCCACCACACACAGAGACTACCGCTACACACACCAGCAACAGTACACACCACACACACCAGCAACTGGTACACACCCCGCCCCACACACAGAGCCAACCGCTACACACACCAGCACCAGCACACACCACCCACCCCCGCAACTGGTACACACCCCCCCCCACACACAGAGCCTACCGCTACACACACCAGCAACCGTACACACCACACACACCGGCGACTGGTACACACCCCGCCACAAACACACAGAGGCTACCGCAACGCACACCAGCGACAGGACACACCACACACACGGGCAACTGGGACACACGCCGCCACACACACACAGAGCCTACCGCTACCCACACCAGCAACAGTACACAACACACACGCTGGCAACTGGTACACACACCACCCCACACAGCTAGAGTAACGCGACGCACACCACCAACAGTACGCACGGCACAGACTCGGGAAAGGGACACGCGCCGCGCCCCGCGGACACCGTATCGCTAAACACACACGCAAAAGTACACACAACACACACCGGAAACTGGTACAAACCCCGCCACACACAGAGAAGCTACCACTACGCACACCACCAACAGTACGCACGGCACAGACTCGGGAAAGGGACACGCGCCGCGCCCCGCGGACACCGTATCGCTAAACACACACGCAAAAGTACACACAACACACACCGGAAACTGGTACACGCCCCGCCACACACAGAGAGCCCACCGCGACGCACACAAGCAACAGCACACACCACACACACACAACAAACACACACACAGCCAAACACACACAGAGAGACCAACCCTACGCACACCAGCAACAGAACACACTACACACCCCGGCAACTGGCACACACCCCCCCACACACACACACACTACCGCTACACACACCACCAACAGTACACACTACACCCACCGGCACCTGGTACACACCCCCCCCCACACAGAGAGACTACCGCCACCCACACCAGCAACAGTACACAACACACACACAGCGACCTGGTACACACCCCGCCACACATACACAGAGGCTACCGCTACGCACCCCAGCAACAGTACACACCACACACGCCGCCAACTGGTACACACCCCACCACACACACACACTACCGCTACACACACCAGCAACCGTACACACTACACACACCGGCGACTGGTACACACCCCGCCACCCACACAGAGGCTACCGCTACACTCAGCAGCAACAGTACACACTACACACACCCGCACCTTGTACACCCCCCGGCACACACAGAGAGGCTACCACTACTCACACCAGCAACCGTACACACTACACACACCGGGAACTGGTACACACCCCGCCCCCAACACCCACTGCCACCCACAACACCCACAAGACACACACCACACACCACACCCAGCCGCCCACACCACACCCACACACACACACAGAGCCTACCGCTACACACACCAGCAACAAGACACACTACACACGCCGGCAACGGGTACACACCCGGCCACCCACACAGAGGCTACCGCTACGCACAGCAGCAACAGTCCACACCGGCAACCGGTACACCCACCACCCAAAGGCAACTGATATACACCCCACCACACACACACACACGCTAACACTATGCACACCAGCAAACAGTACACACACCACACACAGAGGCTACCGCTACGCACACCCGCAACAGAACACACCACACACACGGGCAACTGGTACACACACCACAAACAGAACACACCACACACACGGGCAACTGGGACACACGCCGCCACACACACACAGAGGCTACCGCTACACACACCAGCAACAGTACACACTACACACACCGGCAACTGGTACACACCCCGCCACACACAGAGAGGCTACCACTACGCACACCAGCAACAGTACACACTACACACACCGGAAACTGGTACACACCCCGCCACACACAGAGAGACTAACGCTACGCACACCAGCAACAGTACACACCACACACACCGGCAACTGGTACACACCCCGCCACACACACACAGAGGCTACCGCTACGCACACCAGCAACAGTACACACTACACACGCCGGCAACTGGTACACACCCGGCCACCCACACAGAGGCTACTGCTACACACACTAGCAACAGTACACAACACACACGCTGGCAACTGGTACACACACCACACACAAAGGCTACTGCTACGCACACCACCAACAGTACACACACCACACACATTGGCAACCGGTACACACAAACACCACATACAGAGGCTACCGCTACACTCAGCAGCAACAGTACACACTACACACACCAGCAACTGGTACACACACCACACACAGAGGCTACCGCTACGCACAGCAGCAACAGTACACACCGGCAACCGGTACACACACCACACAAAGGCAACTGATATACACCCCACCACACACACACACACGCTACCACTATGCACACCAGCAAACAGTACACACACCACACACAAAGACAATCGGTACACACAATCACAAAGGCAACTGGTACACACATCACACACACCGGCAACTGATACACCACACACGCACACTGGCAACTGGCACACACACACCAACAACCGGCACACACACTGGCAACTGGGTACACACACCACACACAGAGGCAACCGCTACACACACCGCACATGTAGGCAGAGGCACATCCCAGCCCCGGGTGTACATAACACACACACACACCCCACACCCCACCATGCAGCGTAGTTGAGGGTAAGGGAATTTTCCTACTTCTCATATGGGGACTCCAGGGTTTAGTGTAGTTTACTCACTTCTTTTTTTACCGCTACACCCCTGCCCCCACAGCTACACGCCCAACCCTCACCTGCCCCGTAGCGCGTCCTCAAGTGCTGTGGAGGCAAGAAAACACGGCAATGAATCCTCCCAACCGTCCTTGTGAGACAGCCTGTTTTACAGAAGGGGAAACTGAGGCAGGGGGGCGGGAAGGGATTTGCTCCAAGTTGAGTCAGTGGCAGTGGTGCACCGGGCTCCAGTTCACTAGTCCACGCTGTCTCTGCGCACAAGGGTGTGAATGTGCACACACACACGCCCGAGCCTAGACACACGCACTGATGCCCATTCACATCTCTAGGCACACAAATGGGCAGCGCACACTTATCAGACACACAATCCCGGAGGCACTTGTGTCTCCCCGTGCGCGCACACAGCTCACTGAATCCACACACACGCCACAGACACCTGCGTATTAGACTGACAGTTCTCTGGGGCAGGGACTGGCTTTTTGGTTCTGTCTGTACAGCGCCTAGCGCAACGGAGTCCTGATCCATGACCCGGGCTGCGATCCCCTCCCAGGGCTGACCCAGGGCTGCCCTCCATTGGAAGGACCGGCCTGCCCAATTCAAAGGGAGCCTCAAAAGACACCACCCCCAAAAACACACACACGCAGTTGCAACGTACCCCTCAGGTAACCACGGCCCAACTCCCTCCCGCTCCGGACACAGATACGGATCCACACGGGCGGATGCCTGCAGGCTTAGCCTCCTGCTCAGCTGGCGAGCACAACAAAGGGTTTGTCAGCTGGGCGACGCTCAGTCCGGGGTGGGGAAGTGGGGGTGACGATACACACCCTAACCGCCCCCCCTCCCACCGTCACCAGCCTCTCAAGCTGGGGAGGAGCTGGCTATTCAGGCTGGCACCAAGGGGAAAGGGGGCTGGCACAGAGGGGGCGGGGAGCTGCAGGGGAGCTAAATCCAGGGGAGGGTTCATGGGGTGAGACCCTGGCTCAGTGGCCAGGCTGGCACCCTTCATAGACTGGTGTCCCCAGCCATGCCGTCTCTGGGGTGCAGGAGGAGATGCAGGGGTAATACACGGGTGGGGTGGGATGGGCTTAATAACCCAGGCTGGCCACAAGCTGAATGACGATGGGAGTGAGCACTAGCGGTTAGAACAGGAGACCGGAAGTCAGGATCCCTGGGTTCTATTCCCAGCTCTGACCACGTCTTCCCTGGATGACCTCGAGCAAGTCATTCGGTGCATGTGCCTCGGTTTCTCCAGCTCTGGGGGACACCGCCAGGGATCCCAGGAGACTTAGCTTAGGGTTGTAAAGCACTCTGAGCCAGCGAGACTCGATCCCATTATTACTAGGATGACAGGAAAATCCAGGCCAGGACAGTTGTACTAGTGGCAGCCAGTCATCACCATCTGACGGCGATTTGGTGGCCTGTGTGAAATGAGTTTGCCAGGTCTCATCCATTCCTAGCAGGCAGGGGCCCATATCAGCAAAACCCACTGCACGTTTGGGAGCAAGAACCTGCTTTGCAGAGGGGCCGATGGCACAGGACTCTTTGGCTGGAGTTCTAAGCAACCAGCACCTTTGGCTACTGAGCCATAACCCGCCCCTTCTTAGCCATCTCCTCGGGCTGTGGGGCCTGAACTCATCCATCTCAGCCCTTTGGACTCTGGGCGAGGGCGCCAGAAGAAGCTGCCTGTGCTCTGATGGAGGAAGGGAATGCAGCCCAGCCGGCCTCAGAGGCCGAGAGACGCCCCTTACCTCTTCCCACTGGTGGATGTAGCGGATGAGCCGGGAAAGGCGCAGGAGACGCAGCAGGCTGAGGATCTTGGTGAAGCGGACGATGCGGAGGGCCCGGGCCGTTTTGTACACCTCCGAATCGATGCCCTTCTCCACGATGAGAAAAATATAATCCACAGGGATGGAGGAGACAAAATCCACCACGAACCAGGTCTTCAGGTACTTCTTCTTAATCCTCTCTGGGTCCAGGATGATATCCGTGTTGTCCTCGATGATTATCCCTGTGCGGAAGTTCAGCACCAGGTCCATGAGGAAGAACGTGTCAGAGACCACGTTGAAGACAATCCAGGGGGCCGTGGTCTCCTCCTTAAAGAAGGTGATGCCCACCGGGATGATGATGAGGTTGCCCACCATGAAGAGAAGCATTGTGAAGTCCCAGTAGAACCTGGAGAGGCAGAGCAGATGGAGACATCACCGACAAGCCCTCCGGGTTCCCTCTTGGTTTACTGTGCTCCCGCCCCTGCCCAATCCTCACAACGGCCTCCTGCAGGCGTGACCCTCCTGGGAAGCTGGGGTGGGAGGCTGTGCAAGGGGAGAAGCAGCGGGAGCTCTGCCTTGCCAGGGGAGGAGGTGTCTCCCATGTGAAGGGAGCTCCCGAGCCCTGCAGAAATAGAGTTCCATGTGGGGCTCCGAGCAGCGCAGGGTGAAGTCACCACGTAACGGGTCGATTCGCCAACTCTGCCCCGGAGGAGCGGCGTGGCAGCAGCATTTAGGCACAATGGGGAACATGCCATGTGGCGCCTTGATGCCAGACAAGCCCTTGTCCCACTTCCCTCTCCTCCCCATCCCCCCGGCTCCCTGCCTCTTACCTGCTGCCGGGAAAAGCTTCCCCATGTGTCCCGTCCCTCCTCCCCCAAACCCAGCTCTCTGGAACTTACCCCCCCCTCTTCTCCTCCCTTCCTTCACCCTCCTCCTCGTGTGGCTCTGTGCTTGTCTGGTGTAGGGCCTGTGCAGTCCAATGGCTGGATGAGGTCACCCATGGTGGGGGTGTCTGCAGGGCCCCACGCTCTGCGGGGAAGGGGATTTTCTAACTCTAGGTCTGTGCACGTTCAAGGTGCCGGATCAGCATCGGGCTGGACCATAAAACAGGGGCTAAGGGGACGGAAGGGAGACGGAGCAGCAGGAAATGTAGCGAGATCCATCAGCCTGAGGGATCTGCAAACCCCCATCGCTTGGGACAAACAACCAGGCTGGGGGAGGCACTGCAGGGACAAGGGGCAGGGACCCCAATTCAGCAACCTGGGGCCTACTGGCCACCCAACTTCCTGAGCTTCGCACGGCTCCCTCAGCCTTCCTGGTCATGCCGGGAAGGCAGCGCTGGAGCTGGGAACAGAACCCAGGAGTCCTGACTCCCTCTCCTGCTCTAACCCCTTGAGAGCGCTTCCCTTCCGAGAACAAACAGCTTCCTGCCGGATCGGTGTCCTCTGACCCGGAGCCATTCAGGGCCGAGAGGTGGAAACCTGTCCCGGGAAGGGACAGAGCCCTGGCTCCAGAAACCCCATCTCCCCAGCGGCTCCACGTGGAAGGGGGGAAGTGGCGGGGAGGGGAAGGGAGCCTCGCTCTCTCTCAGGGACTGCTGCCAGAGAGAGACTGGGTTTGAATCACGTACAACTGCAGCTTAAGCCAATGCTTCCTGCAACCTCCGTTAGACGGAGGGAGGGGGGCGGATTAAGGTTTGGGGGTCTACTCTCGCCTCCCCAGTGTGTTTTCCACCCGGCCCCCAACTCCCCTGGCCCTTCCCCGCACCTTCAGGGCCAGCAACGACCTTTCCCAAGCACCTGCAAGGTCGAAGCAGAGCCCCACGGCCCCAGCCTAACATCAGCATGCTGCTCCCGTCTCCTCGTTAACATGGTGCTCACCCTCTCCGGGAACGCGCCAACCCCTTGCAGCAGAGCAGTCATGTGTCTGCGCGGGTGTGTGTGGGGGGGACACGGAGAGAACGCTGCGGGTTTAACAGCCGGAGGCTAGAAAAACGCTTGCACCCCCTCCTCTCTCTGTACCCAGGAATGCAGCCAGTGGGCCCCTTGCAGTCCCCCGGGGTCCCTCTGTCTAACCTCCGGGTGTCTCTGAGCAATTGGCTGGGGCGGCTAATTCCCGGCCTCTCGTCCCCGTGCACCAGATACCCTGCTCGATAAGATAATGACACGGGGCCGGGATGCGTTTTTTCCCCAGCACGGGTGATGCTGCTGCTCCGAAGAGCCCTCGTTTTCTACATGGGCGGGTATTTCATCGCTTACGCTAATGATGGCAAGTTATTCGTGCAGTTCCTGGGGGCACCTCGTCACACAAAAGGTCTCAAAGCCGCAGGACCGAAGCAAAGGCAGGTGCAAGCCACAGAAAACCCAGAGAGGGGGAGCAGACAGATATACATGGTCACTCCTGGCTAAGGAGCTAGTATATATTGGGGGGGGGGGCCGCTGGCTCTCCTCCCCCCCCTCCATCCCCTCCCCCTCCATCAAGGCTGGCACATGAACAGAATTAAACCTGCATCTTTCAAAAGGAAACGCAGCTCTCCCTTTGCAGCCAGCCTCCTGACCTTTCTCCAGTGACAGCCGGCACCTGAGACGTTTCCCTGGCAACAGCTAGTGATGTCACAGCTGCACAATTATGACTTCAGAGCACAGCACGGGGTGCGTCTCCAAGGTACCCTTCAATTATCCCCCGAGGATGCAGAGGGAACATTCGCAGCTGAGAGGAGAGAGAGGCAGTATGGTCTAGTGGCTTTGTATTGAGGGCCTGGGTTCTATTCCCAGCTCCGCTACAGCCTTCCTGTATGACCTTGAGCAAGTCACCTAATCGCTCTGTGTCTCAGGGACCCCCTCTGGTCAGTCAAGGAGGCAGCGACAGGTGGCAAGGGAGCTCCACCGGGACCTCCTCAGGGAGCGAGTAGGTGGTGGGGATTGCACCTACCCAGACGTCACAGTATCCAAGTGCCGCACCTGTATTAGTCAAGCTAGTCCCGTGACTCAAATATTATCCCCATTCTACCAACAGACACCTGAGGCAGAGAGAGGGAATCGAACCCAGGTCTCCCAAGTTCCCGTGTCGCACCTTAACCACAAGACCACTCCCCTTCCCCTTCAAAGTCGCAGGGGGGGGCCTTAGAGTTCAGGGAACGCTGGAGTAGGGGGGAGACTGACGGAGGAGAAAGGCCCCCAAATCCATTAACAACTGCACAAGCCATCTCGCCCCAAATTCTACAAGCTAGAGCCCAAAACACCCCTAAGACTCTCGAGGGTAGCCCTGCCCGGCGAGTTTGCAGCAAGCGCTCAGGATTCCAGGGGCCCGGACGAAGCAAAACTTTCTGTCCTTGCCTCCGCTACGGGGTCTGCATGCAAGCTTTGCGCCTGCGTGCCTCTGGCTCGCTTTCCGGGCACGTTCGGCCACTTGGCACCATCACAGGCCAACGCTCAGCGTCGCCTGCAGCCAGCCCTGTTCATACAACACCACAAGGTCCCACAGCGTTGGCTGGCCTGGACGATCCAGGACAAGCTCTCTGCTGCTGCCAGGCCGCGAGGCGAGTCATGGAGGCAACGGACAAGCTCTTGCAGACTGAGTGTTTACAGAGGTGCATTGGCACTGGCAGAACAGGCTCCAGGCTGGCACTTGGTCTAGCTGAGAGCTGGGAGGTCTGGGGTGAATGAAACGGCTGTTAGACTGAAGGAAGAAATAGAGATGGAGGGGGCAACATCCTGCATTACTGGCCAGGAACAGAACTCCCATAGTAATACTGCAGAGCCAACCTTTAAGTGCTTTACAGAGAATTCATTGAGTCTAACTGCACCCCGGGGAGGAAGGGAACATCGTGCCATTTGATGGGGAGGGGAACAGAGGGTCATATTTGGGGTCGGGAAGCAATTTTCCTCCAGGGCAGATTGGCAGAGGCCCTGGAGGTTTNGAGAGACTAACGCTACGCACACCAGCAACAGTACACACCACACACACCGGCAACTGGTACACACCCCGCCACACACACACAGAGGCTACCGCTACGCACACCAGCAACAGTACACACTACACACGCCGGCAACTGGTACACACCCGGCCACCCACACAGAGGCTACTGCTACACACACTAGCAACAGTACACAACACACACGCTGGCAACTGGTACACACACCACACACAAAGGCTACTGCTACGCACACCACCAACAGTACACACACCACACACATTGGCAACCGGTACACACAAACACCACATACAGAGGCTACCGCTACACTCAGCAGCAACAGTACACACTACACACACCAGCAACTGGTACACACACCACACACAGAGGCTACCGCTACGCACAGCAGCAACAGTACACACCGGCAACCGGTACACACACCACACAAAGGCAACTGATATACACCCCACCACACACACACACACGCTACCACTATGCACACCAGCAAACAGTACACACACCACACACAAAGACAATCGGTACACACAATCACAAAGGCAACTGGTACACACATCACACACACCGGCAACTGATACACCACACACGCACACTGGCAACTGGCACACACACACCAACAACCGGCACACACACTGGCAACTGGGTACACACACCACACACAGAGGCAACCGCTACACACACCGCACATGTAGGCAGAGGCACATCCCAGCCCCGGGTGTACATAACACACACACACACCCCACACCCCACCATGCAGCGTAGTTGAGGGTAAGGGAATTTTCCTACTTCTCATATGGGGACTCCAGGGTTTAGTGTAGTTTACTCACTTCTTTTTTTACCGCTACACCCCTGCCCCCACAGCTACACGCCCAACCCTCACCTGCCCCGTAGCGCGTCCTCAAGTGCTGTGGAGGCAAGAAAACACGGCAATGAATCCTCCCAACCGTCCTTGTGAGACAGCCTGTTTTACAGAAGGGGAAACTGAGGCAGGGGGGCGGGAAGGGATTTGCTCCAAGTTGAGTCAGTGGCAGTGGTGCACCGGGCTCCAGTTCACTAGTCCACGCTGTCTCTGCGCACAAGGGTGTGAATGTGCACACACACACGCCCGAGCCTAGACACACGCACTGATGCCCATTCACATCTCTAGGCACACAAATGGGCAGCGCACACTTATCAGACACACAATCCCGGAGGCACTTGTGTCTCCCCGTGCGCGCACACAGCTCACTGAATCCACACACACGCCACAGACACCTGCGTATTAGACTGACAGTTCTCTGGGGCAGGGACTGGCTTTTTGGTTCTGTCTGTACAGCGCCTAGCGCAACGGAGTCCTGATCCATGACCCGGGCTGCGATCCCCTCCCAGGGCTGACCCAGGGCTGCCCTCCATTGGAAGGACCGGCCTGCCCAATTCAAAGGGAGCCTCAAAAGACACCACCCCCAAAAACACACACACGCAGTTGCAACGTACCCCTCAGGTAACCACGGCCCAACTCCCTCCCGCTCCGGACACAGATACGGATCCACACGGGCGGATGCCTGCAGGCTTAGCCTCCTGCTCAGCTGGCGAGCACAACAAAGGGTTTGTCAGCTGGGCGACGCTCAGTCCGGGGTGGGGAAGTGGGGGTGACGATACACACCCTAACCGCCCCCCCTCCCACCGTCACCAGCCTCTCAAGCTGGGGAGGAGCTGGCTATTCAGGCTGGCACCAAGGGGAAAGGGGGCTGGCACAGAGGGGGCGGGGAGCTGCAGGGGAGCTAAATCCAGGGGAGGGTTCATGGGGTGAGACCCTGGCTCAGTGGCCAGGCTGGCACCCTTCATAGACTGGTGTCCCCAGCCATGCCGTCTCTGGGGTGCAGGAGGAGATGCAGGGGTAATACACGGGTGGGGTGGGATGGGCTTAATAACCCAGGCTGGCCACAAGCTGAATGACGATGGGAGTGAGCACTAGCGGTTAGAACAGGAGACCGGAAGTCAGGATCCCTGGGTTCTATTCCCAGCTCTGACCACGTCTTCCCTGGATGACCTCGAGCAAGTCATTCGGTGCATGTGCCTCGGTTTCTCCAGCTCTGGGGGACACCGCCAGGGATCCCAGGAGACTTAGCTTAGGGTTGTAAAGCACTCTGAGCCAGCGAGACTCGATCCCATTATTACTAGGATGACAGGAAAATCCAGGCCAGGACAGTTGTACTAGTGGCAGCCAGTCATCACCATCTGACGGCGATTTGGTGGCCTGTGTGAAATGAGTTTGCCAGGTCTCATCCATTCCTAGCAGGCAGGGGCCCATATCAGCAAAACCCACTGCACGTTTGGGAGCAAGAACCTGCTTTGCAGAGGGGCCGATGGCACAGGACTCTTTGGCTGGAGTTCTAAGCAACCAGCACCTTTGGCTACTGAGCCATAACCCGCCCCTTCTTAGCCATCTCCTCGGGCTGTGGGGCCTGAACTCATCCATCTCAGCCCTTTGGACTCTGGGCGAGGGCGCCAGAAGAAGCTGCCTGTGCTCTGATGGAGGAAGGGAATGCAGCCCAGCCGGCCTCAGAGGCCGAGAGACGCCCCTTACCTCTTCCCACTGGTGGATGTAGCGGATGAGCCGGGAAAGGCGCAGGAGACGCAGCAGGCTGAGGATCTTGGTGAAGCGGACGATGCGGAGGGCCCGGGCCGTTTTGTACACCTCCGAATCGATGCCCTTCTCCACGATGAGAAAAATATAATCCACAGGGATGGAGGAGACAAAATCCACCACGAACCAGGTCTTCAGGTACTTCTTCTTAATCCTCTCTGGGTCCAGGATGATATCCGTGTTGTCCTCGATGATTATCCCTGTGCGGAAGTTCAGCACCAGGTCCATGAGGAAGAACGTGTCAGAGACCACGTTGAAGACAATCCAGGGGGCCGTGGTCTCCTCCTTAAAGAAGGTGATGCCCACCGGGATGATGATGAGGTTGCCCACCATGAAGAGAAGCATTGTGAAGTCCCAGTAGAACCTGGAGAGGCAGAGCAGATGGAGACATCACCGACAAGCCCTCCGGGTTCCCTCTT
Source organism: Platysternon megacephalum (assembly GCA_003942145.1). NCBI lineage: Eukaryota > Metazoa > Chordata > Testudines > Platysternidae > Platysternon > Platysternon megacephalum. The sequence continues at coordinate 5,898,735 of QXTE01000096.1, forward strand.
GGTTTACTGTGCTCCCGCCCCTGCCCAATCCTCACAACGGCCTCCTGCAGGCGTGACCCTCCTGGGAAGCTGGGGTGGGAGGCTGTGCAAGGGGAGAAGCAGCGGGAGCTCTGCCTTGCCAGGGGAGGAGGTGTCTCCCATGTGAAGGGAGCTCCCGAGCCCTGCAGAAATAGAGTTCCATGTGGGGCTCCGAGCAGCGCAGGGTGAAGTCACCACGTAACGGGTCGATTCGCCAACTCTGCCCCGGAGGAGCGGCGTGGCAGCAGCATTTAGGCACAATGGGGAACATGCCATGTGGCGCCTTGATGCCAGACAAGCCCTTGTCCCACTTCCCTCTCCTCCCCATCCCCCCGGCTCCCTGCCTCTTACCTGCTGCCGGGAAAAGCTTCCCCATGTGTCCCGTCCCTCCTCCCCCAAACCCAGCTCTCTGGAACTTACCCCCCCCTCTTCTCCTCCCTTCCTTCACCCTCCTCCTCGTGTGGCTCTGTGCTTGTCTGGTGTAGGGCCTGTGCAGTCCAATGGCTGGATGAGGTCACCCATGGTGGGGGTGTCTGCAGGGCCCCACGCTCTGCGGGGAAGGGGATTTTCTAACTCTAGGTCTGTGCACGTTCAAGGTGCCGGATCAGCATCGGGCTGGACCATAAAACAGGGGCTAAGGGGACGGAAGGGAGACGGAGCAGCAGGAAATGTAGCGAGATCCATCAGCCTGAGGGATCTGCAAACCCCCATCGCTTGGGACAAACAACCAGGCTGGGGGAGGCACTGCAGGGACAAGGGGCAGGGACCCCAATTCAGCAACCTGGGGCCTACTGGCCACCCAACTTCCTGAGCTTCGCACGGCTCCCTCAGCCTTCCTGGTCATGCCGGGAAGGCAGCGCTGGAGCTGGGAACAGAACCCAGGAGTCCTGACTCCCTCTCCTGCTCTAACCCCTTGAGAGCGCTTCCCTTCCGAGAACAAACAGCTTCCTGCCGGATCGGTGTCCTCTGACCCGGAGCCATTCAGGGCCGAGAGGTGGAAACCTGTCCCGGGAAGGGACAGAGCCCTGGCTCCAGAAACCCCATCTCCCCAGCGGCTCCACGTGGAAGGGGGGAAGTGGCGGGGAGGGGAAGGGAGCCTCGCTCTCTCTCAGGGACTGCTGCCAGAGAGAGACTGGGTTTGAATCACGTACAACTGCAGCTTAAGCCAATGCTTCCTGCAACCTCCGTTAGACGGAGGGAGGGGGGCGGATTAAGGTTTGGGGGTCTACTCTCGCCTCCCCAGTGTGTTTTCCACCCGGCCCCCAACTCCCCTGGCCCTTCCCCGCACCTTCAGGGCCAGCAACGACCTTTCCCAAGCACCTGCAAGGTCGAAGCAGAGCCCCACGGCCCCAGCCTAACATCAGCATGCTGCTCCCGTCTCCTCGTTAACATGGTGCTCACCCTCTCCGGGAACGCGCCAACCCCTTGCAGCAGAGCAGTCATGTGTCTGCGCGGGTGTGTGTGGGGGGGACACGGAGAGAACGCTGCGGGTTTAACAGCCGGAGGCTAGAAAAACGCTTGCACCCCCTCCTCTCTCTGTACCCAGGAATGCAGCCAGTGGGCCCCTTGCAGTCCCCCGGGGTCCCTCTGTCTAACCTCCGGGTGTCTCTGAGCAATTGGCTGGGGCGGCTAATTCCCGGCCTCTCGTCCCCGTGCACCAGATACCCTGCTCGATAAGATAATGACACGGGGCCGGGATGCGTTTTTTCCCCAGCACGGGTGATGCTGCTGCTCCGAAGAGCCCTCGTTTTCTACATGGGCGGGTATTTCATCGCTTACGCTAATGATGGCAAGTTATTCGTGCAGTTCCTGGGGGCACCTCGTCACACAAAAGGTCTCAAAGCCGCAGGACCGAAGCAAAGGCAGGTGCAAGCCACAGAAAACCCAGAGAGGGGGAGCAGACAGATATACATGGTCACTCCTGGCTAAGGAGCTAGTATATATTGGGGGGGGGGGCCGCTGGCTCTCCTCCCCCCCCTCCATCCCCTCCCCCTCCATCAAGGCTGGCACATGAACAGAATTAAACCTGCATCTTTCAAAAGGAAACGCAGCTCTCCCTTTGCAGCCAGCCTCCTGACCTTTCTCCAGTGACAGCCGGCACCTGAGACGTTTCCCTGGCAACAGCTAGTGATGTCACAGCTGCACAATTATGACTTCAGAGCACAGCACGGGGTGCGTCTCCAAGGTACCCTTCAATTATCCCCCGAGGATGCAGAGGGAACATTCGCAGCTGAGAGGAGAGAGAGGCAGTATGGTCTAGTGGCTTTGTATTGAGGGCCTGGGTTCTATTCCCAGCTCCGCTACAGCCTTCCTGTATGACCTTGAGCAAGTCACCTAATCGCTCTGTGTCTCAGGGACCCCCTCTGGTCAGTCAAGGAGGCAGCGACAGGTGGCAAGGGAGCTCCACCGGGACCTCCTCAGGGAGCGAGTAGGTGGTGGGGATTGCACCTACCCAGACGTCACAGTATCCAAGTGCCGCACCTGTATTAGTCAAGCTAGTCCCGTGACTCAAATATTATCCCCATTCTACCAACAGACACCTGAGGCAGAGAGAGGGAATCGAACCCAGGTCTCCCAAGTTCCCGTGTCGCACCTTAACCACAAGACCACTCCCCTTCCCCTTCAAAGTCGCAGGGGGGGGCCTTAGAGTTCAGGGAACGCTGGAGTAGGGGGGAGACTGACGGAGGAGAAAGGCCCCCAAATCCATTAACAACTGCACAAGCCATCTCGCCCCAAATTCTACAAGCTAGAGCCCAAAACACCCCTAAGACTCTCGAGGGTAGCCCTGCCCGGCGAGTTTGCAGCAAGCGCTCAGGATTCCAGGGGCCCGGACGAAGCAAAACTTTCTGTCCTTGCCTCCGCTACGGGGTCTGCATGCAAGCTTTGCGCCTGCGTGCCTCTGGCTCGCTTTCCGGGCACGTTCGGCCACTTGGCACCATCACAGGCCAACGCTCAGCGTCGCCTGCAGCCAGCCCTGTTCATACAACACCACAAGGTCCCACAGCGTTGGCTGGCCTGGACGATCCAGGACAAGCTCTCTGCTGCTGCCAGGCCGCGAGGCGAGTCATGGAGGCAACGGACAAGCTCTTGCAGACTGAGTGTTTACAGAGGTGCATTGGCACTGGCAGAACAGGCTCCAGGCTGGCACTTGGTCTAGCTGAGAGCTGGGAGGTCTGGGGTGAATGAAACGGCTGTTAGACTGAAGGAAGAAATAGAGATGGAGGGGGCAACATCCTGCATTACTGGCCAGGAACAGAACTCCCATAGTAATACTGCAGAGCCAACCTTTAAGTGCTTTACAGAGAATTCATTGAGTCTAACTGCACCCCGGGGAGGAAGGGAACATCGTGCCATTTGATGGGGAGGGGAACAGAGGGCCATATTTGGGGTCGGGAAGCAATTTTCCTCCAGGGCAGATTGGCAGAGGCCCTGGAGGTTTTTCGCCTTCCTCTGCAGCGTGGGGCACGGGTCACTTGCTGGAGGATTCTCTGCACCTTGAGGTCTTTAAACCACGATTTGAGGACTTCAATAACTCAGGCATAGGTTAGGGGTTTGTTACAGGAGTGGGTGGGTGAGATTCTGTAGCCTGCATTGTGCAGGAGGTCAGACTAGATGATCATAATGGTCCCTTCTGACCTTAAAGTCTATGAGTCTATGAGGGGCAGATCCCCCAACGTAGCTCCGGGCCAGATTGCCAAGGGCTCAGCTCCCACAACTGGAGCCAGATTTTCAAAACCGCTCCTCTCCCATTTAGGCACCCAATGAGTTGGCCGGAGCTGCCCAGCACCCGATGCATGGGGCTCTTTGGAGAACCTGGCCACCAATTCAGGTGCCTAACTGGAAGCAGAGCTCTTTAAAAGGAAAGTTTGGCCCAGAGAGGTTCAGGGACTCACCCAAGGTCAGGTAATGAATCAGTGGCAGAACCAGGTGCGCCGCTGAGGAATCTCAGCTCCTAGTTCCCCATTGTGCACAGTCCCTTGCATGATTTACGCCCTTTGCCTGGTAGCAAGTGGGAAAGGAAACACCTGGCCTAGCATGTGCAGATTCATGACAACAACGGCTGGCATGTATATAGCACTTTATATCACCATAGTGCTGTACAAACCGCAGGCCTCATGGCCTTCCTGCATGGGAGGAAAGGAACAGCAAGATTTGGGAGGGCAGCAACATGGCTGGGATCCACCCTACCTCTCTTGGGCTCATTGTAACCTGACCCTTGTTTACACTGCAAGTCCCAGTGGGCATTAGCCAAGGAGAGCTGTGAAAAACGGAGAGAATAAATATAGACACACTGGGCAAAATTCTACTCTGACCTGAATCCCATTACAACCCCATGGGAATCAGGGGCCAAATATGGCCCACTGAGACTGACAAACCGGCCATGATCACCTACTCTGTTTTCATAAGAGCTATCCTGTGTAATCACGTAGCAGAGATGGGTCACGCCAAGTTAGTAAGTATTCCCCAGGGGAGAGTGAGTGTGTGAAAGAAGGGATCCATTCCACGTTACTTAAAATATAGCTTTAAAAGCAATTAAAGATGGGATTTGAGCATGTAAATTCTGGGCACCTCTTCCATAAGGTACCCTGCTCCCTGACCTAACAGGAACCCAACGAGCAGGAGAGAATTATGAAGACAATGGATTGTAAATTCTGTGGGACAAGGGCTGTGCTTTTATTCTGTGTTTGCACAACACCTAACACACTGGGGTCCTGGCCCATGACAGTGGCACTACCTCAATACAAATCGGCCAATGCCAGTGTACCTTCCTTACCCCCATTTCCTGAGAACTCGTCCCAGAGGCTTAACAGTTCTAAACTCCCTCAGCGCAGAAGCCTGCTGCAGAACTTTGCACGAATCCTTTTAAAAGTTGCCACTGGAATTTCAAGACTGCAGCTGCAACAACAGGGCAAACAACCAGATCGACCCCATTCCTCCGCCATGTATTAGCAGGCGTGTTGCAAGCAAGACACAAGAAGCCATTCTTCCGCTCTACTCCGCGCTGATTAGGCCTCAGCTGGAGTATTGTGGCCCGTTCTGGGCGCCACTTTTCAGGAAAGATGTGGACAAATGGGAGAAAGTCCAGAGAAGAGCAACAAAAATGATTAAAGGTCTAGAAAACATGACCCATGAGGGGACATGATAACCTTTTATGTACTTGAAAACTGTTGTTACAAGGAGAAGGGGGAAAAATTGTTGTTCTTAACCTCTGAGGATAGGACAAGAAGCAATGGGCTTAAATTGCAGCAAGGACGGTTTAGGTTGGACATTAGGAAAAGCTTCCTAGCTGTCAGGGTGGTTAAGCACTGGAATAAATTGCCCAGGGAGATTGTGGAATCTCCATCATTGGAGATTTTTAAGAGCAGGTTAGACAAACACCTGTCAGGGATGGTCTAGATAATACTGAGTCCTGCCATGAGCGTAGGGGACTGGACTAGAGACCTCTCGAGGTCCCTTCCAGTCCTACGATTCTATGATATGATTCCTCTTAGGCAGAAATCTCGAGCTCATTCAAATTCAGCACCACGGACAGCTCACCGTGGTCAGAGATTCAGAGCAGAGAACATTTGTAAACTAATCCCCAGCAACAGAATGCCAGAGAAAATGAAACAGTGCAACCATCAAATATTTTTCCAGCCCAGCCTAGAATATGCTTCATTACCAGAGTGCAGAAAGCAGAAATTTTAGGGTGAGTAAACAAGCAACACATGACTCGTGTAATAGCAGGGAAGGAACCGGCATCCCCCCTACCATTAACCAATTCAACATTTAATTAGTCATGCTGCTGCTTGAAGGTTAATAGCCATCGGGATAAATAAGGATTTAAAGACACAAAGAGCAAGGCCCTGATTTTCAGGGATCCTGAGCACCCACATCCTACACTGCCACCCACTGGCTTTGTGGGTGCTCAGCACCTTTTAGATCAGGCCCTAAGGCCAAAAGTGTCATACCGAGTTGTCTAAGGTTAGGCTCTTATTTAAGTGGGTTTGGGAGCCTAACTGTACAAACCAGGTTTGAAAAGTTTGGCCCAAGTGTTTAAGATCCAGTGGGACCTACATTATTGAACCCAATCTCAAATAGTCAAGTACGCAAGGATTCCAACACAGCTGTGTGTGCCATTTCATTGGCCACCCATTTCCTTTATGGATCCTTTGGGGGATTGCTTTGCAGCATTCTTAGCAGTCATCCAAAAAGATTCCCAAACCCTTAAAACATGTCCCCAAAGCAGCAGTTGCTAGCTCATGTTCCTGATGAACAAACTACGAAGTCTGTCTCCCATCTATCAAATACGACCACTTTGCATTAATTCCATAGCAAGGAAGAATCACCAAAGATATCCGTAATAACCAGTTCATCAGAGCGGTCTCTCAGCTCACACAGAGAGGGCATCATATAAATATGTAGCTAAGGTGTCATTTTAAAAAACCACCACCAGAAACAACAGGCCAGACATCCCAGGGCAGCAATACAAATTCTGGTAAAAACCACTAGAGCAGCAGCTGCATGCTTTGCAGCATCAAAAGCCACATGGGCAACTTGCCATGGGTATAAAGGCTTCAACTAATTGGGACAAAATTGTTTATCTAAAACACACACCTGCCATAACACTTGCTTTGACATATCCCTGCCTGGTAGCTCAGCAGCTCTGGCTTCACCAGCAGGACCTCACCAGAAATAAAAACCTGCAGCTTGCCCAGGTTTATTTCCCACCTGCAGTTGCAGGGAAATGGTGCCTTTGAGTCAGATTACAGAACTCCCAGTCATTCCTTAGGCACGTTTTGATCCTCAGCCTGAACTCTGAGTTTCTCTGTACCAGACAGTCCCAAAGCAAATACACAGAGACACACACACATTTGCAGCCGCAACGAACTGACTCATCCAAAGTGTGTTGCTCTCGTTTCTAACGTTCCCGGGCTGTGTGCATGCTTCAGGCTCTTAAACCAAGCTCTAACTACTAGAAATCAGGATGCATCCTAACATGGGGACAGATTATTCCACCTCTGTCTACTGTGGGGTTTCCCTGCACCTTCCCCTGTAGCATCTGGCACTAGCCCCTGTCAGAAACAGGATACTGTACTAGATGGACCTTGTGTCTGCCCAGTATGTTTGTTCCTATCAGCTGGATGTAAAACTCTTTTATAACAACACTTTGTGCTATTCTAGTGTCTTATATCCACAGATCTCAAAGCATTTCACAAACATGTTTTGGTGTATTACATCTCCTGACCCTCCTATGTCTCAATTTTACAGAGGGATAAACTGGGGCTTAGAGAAATTAAGCAATTTGCCCAGGGCCATTGCAGAACTGGGAAGAGAACCCATGAGTCCTGACTCTTAGTTATCTGTCCCATCTTAGCTTTAAAGTTTAGCTTCAACTGGGGATAAAAGCGCTAACTAGACATTTTTAAAAAGGCACCAGGAACAGGAAATAAATGGAGAGGGTAACACAAGACAGCTTATCACTGGGTGGGTCAATTCTGCATCGTATGTTTCAGCATGTAATTTATAAGGTTTTTATCAGATTTGCAACTAGTGATAGGAAACAGCCACCCTGTTGCCTCCTAGTAATTCAATATTTGTGTAAATAGGAACTTTAGCTCCCCCTTGCATTTTGCATGAATAATTATAGTGCTCTGCCTGTGATGAGATACATTCTGCAAATGGGTGCGATTATGAAGTGATGTCACATATGCAGATGGGCACGATTTTATCTTAAAATGAGAAAATGGATCTTGCAAGGAAAACATTGCTGGAAACATATTCCATTACCCTGATCAGATTTTGGGACGAGAAATATCATTTGGCATAAGCATTTACATGTAGAGTGGAAATCAAATAAAGTCAAATCCGTATGCACCTTGATATGATTTCTGAGATAAATTCTTCCCGGATTTTGCTCTCTGTGTGTATGTATTAAATCTGTGAATGTAACAGGATGGATTTGTTATGAATTCTTTTTATTCTGCACCTAAATGCCCCAGGTGATACTAGCAAATGAGTCCCTGTCCGCAAAGGGTTTATAACCTAAATAAACAAAACAGACAAAGGATGGGAGGGGGGAAAAACACAGAGAGGAAGTGACGTGCCCATGGTCACACAGCAGGTTGGTGGCAGAACTGGGAACAGAACCCAGGACTCTTGCCTCCTAGTTCTTTGCCCTCACTGCTGCCTACCAGATGACCTTGTGATTGAAGCACATCACAACGAATAACACATGGATTTTTATTCCCAGTTCTAACACTGACTCACTGCGTAATCTTGGGCAAATCTCTTAGCCTCCAATTCTGCCAGGAGCTCTGAAAGAGCAGAGCCTGCTGCCCAGGAAGAACTCCACTGGCATCAGGAGTTTCTGTAACCAGCACATGGATTTGCTGACACAGAGCCCATTGCAGAATCGGGGACTTCAGTGTCTTGTCTGCAGTAAAATGGGATGGAGGAGGAGGAGATGTTTCACAGGGGAGTTGAGACGCACAATGGATAGCGTTTGCAGAGCCCTGAACGAAAGCGCCACAAAAGTGCAAGGCACTGTCTGTTCTCATCTCTTGTTAAAACACAATTTAAAAGAAATGCTTTGAAATGGTCCCAATGTCTGCCTGCGGGGAGCAAGCGTGTTCTTCATGGCAATTGGTAATTCCTAATTCTCTTAAAGACAGCCTGAGCATTGCCACAGTGATCTCATTATGACAAGGTCAAGACAGACAATGGAGATGACACTACAATGTCACGATGAAACAAACAGATGTCAATGCAAGTTACGCTCTAATACCATTTAAACGCACCACCCCAGATAACGCTAGAACAAAGCGACGACAAATGGAATGAAGAGGGGGCGGAGGAGAGACATTCGGGGCAGATTCTGACCTGAAACCACTGGGAATGAATTGATTTCTATGGAGCTGATCCTTCCTTTCTACACTGGTGCGAATCACCCTCTTTATGCTAGCTGCTTATTCTGCATTAATGCCTCAGGACAAATGATGTGTGGTGGTAATTGACAAGGAGGGGAAAGGTAGAGCTGGCTACACCAGAGACTCAGAGAAAAAGATTAACGACCCTACAGGTTGTTAGAATGGGATTAGTGAAGGCCATATATCAGGGAGCCTTTCCTCTGAGTATCTCGGTCATGTTTCAGCCCTACAGCATATATGGCCCCTTCCCGGCGAGGGACCCTCACCCTGGGGAGTTGGGGAAGGGGATCCACTGGATGGGACCTGCTGGAGAATTCCTGTAAGGAATCGCAGTCAGCGGCCAGGAGCTAGAGTCTTCTGAACTGGGGAAACACTACGGAAACACTGACACGCGCTACCGCAAGCTGCCGACCAGACAGCCTGTTCCTCCAAAAACCACAGCCCGGTCCAATGGAGAGAGGGCACTGGACTGGGAGTCAGGAGACCATCCCTTGTTCTGACACTGACCTGCTGTGTGACCTCGGCCAAATCATTTCCCCCGGATTCTCCTCCCACCCTTTGTCTGTCCTGTCTTTGGGGGCAAGGACAATCTCTCACTACCTGTTTGTACAGCCCCTAGTACCACGGGGCCCTGATCCTGTAGGTGCTGTTTGGATACAAATAAGTAAGACCCTCCAAAATCCCCACACACAGCTTTGGAATTCAGTTCAATCCTCTATCGAAATGCCCATATCAACAGACAGAAACCATCAAGGGAATAAAACAGCCCATTGGTTCAGGAAACAAGGTTAAGTGGCTACCACAACAGAGGGGCTGGAACGAACTGCAAGACTTTCCGTCTGCCGCATGGGTGCTCTGCATCTCCTACTCTCCAGAGGTGGAGACAGCCTGCATTGCTACTTGCAAAATGCTGCCGGAGAGAGAGGGAGACGCAGGTAGAGCAGGAACAGCAAGGGAAGGAGGAAGAAAATGGTACCCAAGCGGGCTTGAGCACCCAGATGTCTGGTGACAGCTGTATCCTCTGCACAGTCTTTTGCCTTGGGGAGCCAATTTTTCAGCCCCCAATAATAACAACCACAAAACCCCACATAGCTGTACAATATTTGATCAGATCCTACGCCTCCCCCCAGCAGTTTGAATTTAACTCTGCAAACACCGGGACCAATCAACGCTCTCCCGAGGGCTTGGCAGAGGAGGTTGGGGGGGGGGGAGCAGAATACCGTATGACACACCAGATGGAAAGGACACAGACACTGCTGCAGTAGCTTGCGTTCTGCTTTGAGAGTCCCAAGGGGCGCTAGTCCCATGGTGCTGGATGAAAATCTTGCTGGGAAGCCTCAGCTCTGAGGACCTGGCTTCACCCACCCTGGAGAATTAAAGCTAGTAACACGGTCTGGCCTCATTAAAACATCCTGTAGTGCAGGAGGGGAGAGAGAGACACACAAAGCTGCTGCATCACTGATGTTTAAATAAGGGGAGAGACCAGATCCTCGGCCGCTGTTATGCCCACCCTACCTTCCACCGTCCTGTTTACATGGGCACCCAGTGCTGGTGGCAGGGAGAAGCAGATTGCCCTGAGAGGTGCAGTTCCCCTGCACCAGCTGTGGAATGTTAGACTGAGGGGAGGGGGGGCACCATTGCCCACTGGGCTGCTGGGCCATATTTGCTTCCTGCTCCTTGCAGCTGCCTTCCCATTTCTGCCTCTCTGGGCGTGACCCCCCCTGACAAAGCTGGGTCTCTGAACACTGCTGGGTCACGGGGATGGCTTCCTGTTTGGTTACAGGCACCTCGGCGGGAGGGCTAAGAAGTTCAGAGGCCTCCTGGGCGGAGGAGAAGCCCAGCCCCGGGGAAAGGCTAAGGGATGCCCTTGTCAAAGGCATCCAGCGTGGATTCCTCACTCCCTGTCCCCAAGGGAAGCCGGAGGCCTGGTGCCCGCTCAGATGGGGCTCTGGGCAGCCCTTGCTGCTGCTTCAGCCGGGGATCAGGGCTCCCGCGCCCCCAGGGCCAGACGGGAGGGGAACAGAGCCCGGGCTCCTCTCAGCCCCTCCACTCTCCAGGGACAGCTCAAGGTGCCCTCTTGCCAAAGCATCGCCCGGCCTCCCAGCCAGCCCTGGCCTCTCCCCCTGGCGCTCAGCCTCCTCCCCAGCCCGGAGGGGCTGATCAGTGGGATGGGGGGGGGGGGGAGATGAACTAGGTCCCCCTGCCCCTCTGGCTCCCCCAGAACCTGAAGTCGCTGTAGGGGTGGATGGTCCTGCTCCCTCCTCCAACCTGGGCTCCCTGCCCCTCTCTTCCCCCCCCCCCCCCCCCCCCCCCCCCCCCCCCCCCCCCCCCCCCCCCCGGGGGCCCCCCCCCCCCCCCCCGCCCCCCCCCCCCCCCCCCCCCGCCCCCCCCCCCCCCCCCCGCCCCCCCCCCCCCCCCCGCCCCCCCCCCCCCCCCCTCCCCCTCGCCCCCCCCCCCCCCCCCCCCCCCCCCCCCTGGGCCCCCCCCCCCCCTCCCCCCCCCCCCCCCCCCCCCGCCCCCCACCCCCCCCCCCCGCCCCCCCCCCCCCCCCCGCCCCCCCCCCCCCCCCCCGCCCCCCCCCCCCCCCCCCCCCGCCCCCCCGCCGCCCGCCCCCGCCCGCCCGCCTCCGCCCCCCCCCCCCCCCGGGGCCCCCCGCCCCTCGCCCCCCCCCCCCATCCTGGGCTCACCCCCCCCCCCCCCCGCCCCCCCGCCCCCCCGCCCCCCCCCCCCCCCCCCCGCCCCCCCCCCCCCCCCCCCCCCGCCCTCCCCCCCCCCCCCCCCCCGCCCCCCCCCCGCCCGCCCCCCCCCCCCGCCCCCCCCCCGCCCCCCCCCCCGCCCCCCCCCCCCCCCCCGCCCCCCCCCCCCCCCCCCCCCCCACCCTGGGCTCACCCCCCCCCCCCCCCGGGGCTCCCTGCTACTCTCTCTTCCCCCCCCCATCCTGGGCTCACACCCCCCCCCCCGGGCCCCCCCCCCCCCCCCCCCCCCCCCCCCCATCCTGGGCTCACACCCACCCCCCAGGGCTCCCTGCCCCCGTGTTTGCGGTCGCTGAAGGGGGGACCAGGCCCCCCCGGGGTCCGGCACCTGAAGTCGCTGTAGGGGTGGATGATCCAGGCCCCCGCCGACTTGACCCGCTCCTGCTCCCGCTCCACCGCCTTCTGGGAGCCGAACATCCGCAGCGAGAACTTGTTGACCCCGGGCTGGAGCATGGCCCCGAGCTGGCGCTGCATGAAGCTCGCCTGGCTGCCGCGGGGCTCGCCGCCCTCCTCCCCGCCGGCCCCGTCCGGCCCCCCGGGGGAGCCGCTCTCGGTCCCGGCCCCGCTGCACGAGAAGGAGACCTTGGGCTCCCGGGGGGGCTGGGGCTCGGCCTCCGGCTCCCCCCGCCGGCACTCCCCGTTCGGGGAGCCCTTCCCGGCCCGCCCGCTCATGCTGCCGCCCCGCAGCTGCCGCTGCCCGCGCTTGGCCCCTTGGCCCGGCCGCTCCTCCGGGCCCGGCGCCCCGCCGCCGCCGGCCGCCGCCTCCCCGCCGCTGCCCGTCCGCATGCTGCAGCCGCCGCCTCCCTCGCCCGGCCCGCCCGAGAGCCGCAGCCGGCGAGTGGCGAGCCCAGCCCGGCCGGGGGGCGGGGAGAGGGGCGGGGAGAGCGAGCGAGCCTGGAGAACCGGGGGGCGGATGGAGGAAGGGGGCGGGAGAGAGACAGAGACTGGGAGAAGAGGGGGAATGTGGCAGGAGGGGGAAAGGATGGGGAGAGAGGGAAGGAGGCAGGAAGGATGGAGGGGGAGAGAGAGAGAGACAAGGAGAAGAGGGGGATTGAGGCGGGAGGGATGGAGGGAGAATGGGAATGAGATAGAAGGAATGGAGGGGGAGACGGAGACTGGGAGAAGAGGGGGAAGGAGGCAGGAGGGATGGAGGGAGAGAGAGAGAGACAAGGAGAAGAGGGGGATTGAGGCGGGAGGGATGGAGGGAGAATGGGAATGAGATAGAAGGAATGGAGGGGGAGACGGAGACTGGGAGAAGAGGGGGAATGAGGCAGGAGGGATGGAGGGGGGAAGGATGGGGAGAGAGGGAAGGAGGCAGGAGGGATGGAGGGAGAGAGAGAGAGACAAGGAGAAGAGGGGGAAGGAGGCAGGAGGGATGGAGGGGGAAGGATGGAGAGAGTGGGAATGAGATAGGAATGGAGGGAGAGACAGAGACTGGGAGAAGAGGGGAATGAGGCAGGAGAGATAGAGAGAGACAAGGAGAAGAGGGGGAAGGAGGCAGGAGGGATGGAGGGAGGGGTGAAGTATAGGGAGGGGTAGAGTAAGGCAGGAGAAGGGGTAACACAAGGGGAGAGGGAGATGGATCAGATCGAAGAAAGGAACCGAGAGAGGGACAGAGACAGGAGAAAGGGAAATCGGGGTGGGGGGGTGGGGGGCAGGTGGAGAGAAAGGCAAAGAAAAAGGGAATCCTGGAGGGAGAAAGAAAGGAGAGAAAGGAGGATAAAAAAGAAGCATGCAACAGTGAAATGAGGGCAGGGGAAGAGTAAGGCAAGACAGGAGGGATGGGCAGAGGGGATAGAAGAGAGAAAAGGGGGGAGGGAAATGTGAGAGGCAGAAGTTCCGCTGGGAAAAATAATTCAGGTTTGAGCTTTCAGTCCCCCCCGGAGTCCCATCTTGCTGCTGGGTCTTAGCAATGCAGCACAGCCCCCTCCCCACCCCCAGCGAGCAGCTGAGGTGTTGTGTCCCAAACCCCGGGGGAGGCCTAGAATGCCGTCAGTGTCAGAGCCCAGGATGGCCAGGTCCGGGGGTGCTAGGGATGACACACACAGCCCCCCACACGCCTGCTATGAGTTGCAAGGGTCTCAGCGGCAGGCTGTGGGATTATGGAATTGCTGTCTGTGCCTCAACAAAGTTCATTAGCCTTGGCCCGTTCGTGCCGTACCTCACAGCGACTATGTTTGATTTTCTCTCCTTAATGTTTGTTTAAAACAACAGCTACATCATGGCAGTACAGGAGGCCTGGCGAGGAGCTGCAGGGGCCGGAGGCTGTGCATTCTGTACCCAGTGTCTAGGTGATGGAAATATTCAGAGGAAAAGTACTTACAGGGAAATGTACTTACTCTGCATGAGTAATAGCTTCCTATCTGTTCTTGCAGCTAAAACACTGGACTGGGATGCAGGAAATCTGGATTCAGTTTCTAGCTCTGCCAAGTCTCCCTGGGCAGGTCACTTAATCGCCAAAGAGTTGATATCTTCTTAACTTTGCCATTTAAAACAAAAAAACAAACCCAGTTTTGAAATCCACCAGCCCAGAAAATTATAAAAATGACTCTCTGAACACTGCCATGCTGTGGGAGTCCCACACAGTCTCTCTCGGCTGTTCCAGACCAATTTTCCTCCATTTATCAACCCTAAATTAACTTTACATCCTGCAAACTTAGCCTGAAAACTGGAGACTCTGCAGTGTTTGACCTCACTGCCATGAGGAACAGATGATTCTGCAGCCAAAATTTAGGTGACGAGTTTTCTTGATGGTGCATGAAGCAAAAAATAATGTTTTTCAGCCCTGATAAAGTGTTCATCTGTCATCTCAAAGCGCTTTACAAAGGAGGTCAGCATCACTCTCCCCATTTTACAGATGGGGAAACTGAGGCACAGAGCAGGAAATGGAAATGACTTGCCCATGGTCACACAGGAAGTTTGTGACAGCCCAAGAGTCCTCTGTCCTAGTGCAGTGCACTGTTCACTGCCTCTCTCCCTCTGCTCTGCAGGGCCAACAGGATTAGCAGCCATTTCACGCTAAGAAACTAACCCTCTCTGACACACACACAGACAGGGAGCCAATATGCACTTTCATAGATAGAGACACACCCTATATTGCCCTTCCCCTTGTTTGACACCCTCGATGACTTAAAACCAGCCAAATCGGCTGGGGGCTGGGACTTCATTCACCATCACGTCACTTTTTACAGCTGAGACCCTGACCCATAAAACCCAGGTTTCATAATGGAAGCCACACGCAGATCCTTAGGCACTGCCTGATGCTGCTCTACTACGCAGAGTTAATCAGGGCACCTGGGAAACAGCTAAGACTTGGGGAAAAGGTGATACTGTGGGATGACAGGGGGAGGGATAGCTCAGTGGTTTGAGCATTGGCCTGCTAAACCCAGGGTTGTGAGCTCAATCCTTGAGGAGGCCATTTGGGGATTTAGTTAGGGATTGGTCCTGCTTTGAGCAGGGGGGTGGGACTCTAGATGATCTCCTAAGGTCCCTTCCAACCCTGATATTCTATGATTTCGTCTTCTGACATCTGGTGTTTGATATGAATCCTTTGCCCATCTTTGCACATGTGCTGAGTGGATCCAGTTCAGATGAAAAGTGCATTTTATGGAGGATTGCTGCCATTTGGGGGTTGAACACAGAACGATGGGCATTAGTCATCCACTTTATAACTCCCCGGGGACTCTGCCTGTAGGCAGCACTCCTGATCTCACAGCCCTGAAATTCCGCTGCAGGTTCCCAACCTGGCCTGGGTTGGAAGGGAATAGAGATGAATAGCTTTCTTTGTGGTGCAATGTGTAAACGTTCCTTAAGGGTTACAGACATTTTAAGAACTAATCGGCCAATTTCCCCTTTCTCTAGATGGCCAGGAATAGGCAGGGTGAGGAGTCAAACTGGATAGATCACTATATATACATGCACAATTCCTGGTCTGTTTCCTGAACGCTATAGTCTTCTCATTTGTTTGTTACAGAATTATGTCTGGGTTGACACAGCTTAGTATCAAACAATACTAAGCAGTCAAAGCATTTTAGAGCATACATAGGAATTGCCTCACACCCACCATTGAAATACAGCTGCTTTCATGGTGGGATGTAGCAATTCCCTAGCATAGCCTCCCACTGGGAATTAGAACAAGGAAGGAAGAAAAATACTGTCTGCTTGAAACTGCAGTGGTGGGGGTGGGTAGTTAGAGATCAGGGGATCAAGCTGGAATATTCAGAGCCAGAGCCTGATTTTGAACACTCTGAAGATTGGCTGGGCCTGTCTCATTTTAAGTAGGCAGGATCCAGAATGGACTCAAGTGGTCAGGATCTTAGTTTTTACATCTCATCTGAACGACTCCAAATTCTTGCTAGCCATAGGGAGACGAAGAAACCAGAGTATAGGTTAGAGCAGCCCCGTGGTTGCTCTCATTTAGCCTGTGGGCCGGGTAGGAAACAATAGGCATGATTACACTAAGCCCATGGTCTTGAAGTGGGTGGAAATAGCCTCCCCAGCTGGTGCAGAACAGGCACAAGGGATCTACACTGGCCCTGCTCTCAGTCCCTGGTGGAGGGAGTGCTCCAGGGGCTTCACCAAAGCATACTTCCCTGCAGTTATTCTCTGCTTCCCAGAGCCCACAGAGAGGCAAGGGAAGCAGACAGTAAGTTAGAGCAGCCCTGTGGTGACTCTCATTTAGACTGGGGGCCGGGCAGGTTTCTGAACAGCCCCCGAATAAGGGAAGAGCAAAGGTGGCTTAAAGATACTTTAAACTGCCCCCAGCCCATCCTTGCTCCCCAAGTGCAGGAGTAACTGGGAATCAGACTCTTATTCACTCTGAGCCTCCTAGTTCGGCTTTGGTTTGTGGAAAGAGTCTGAGCTTCCGAGAGGTCTGGACAGAGCAGTGGGGAAAGCGGCTTGAGGATTTCAGCTCCTCTCCTGGGATAGAGGCCCAGGCATGGAAGCTCAGGGGTCCATCAGCCAAGAGAAAGGAAGCCAAGTTGTGGCAGCATGTGAGAAGCCCTAGGGAGCTGCCATTGCTGGACAGGGAAGGCTGAAAATGACTTGACACAGAGCAGGATCCCAGTACCGCGTGGGCAGGTATCTCAGGGCATGGCTAGCTCACCCACCACCGTGGGACCTAGACACCAGCCTGCCTGGCCCTCGCATCACACAGAGACACAAAACCAGACTGGAAGCTGTGTGACAAAGTGGGAATAGTTTTGTGAGTCCAGTGCGTGCCTCAGTTTCCCCTCTGGGCGGCATTGTTACCCAGTGGGTGGCAGGGGACTGTTTGCTCTCAGGGAAGGCTAGGAGACATAGGTGTGGGTGTCACCTAGCTCCCTGGGCCTTAGTGTCCATATCAGTGGAGTACCTGAGAAGACAGTGGCAAATCCAAGCGCTAGGACATTGTGACCTAGCAACCAAGGACCCAGAGGGAGATGGAGATCAAAGGACTGGCAGGTGTGAGATAAGGGCTGATTTCTGGAAGGAGCCAGGGCTCTCCCTGGAGTCGGATGAAGGTCAGATGGACAGAGATATAAATCTCATAGATATACCTATCTCATAGAGCTGGAAGGGACCCGCAAGGGTCATCGAGTCCAGCCCCCTGCCTTCACTAGCAGGACCAATTTTGCCCCAGATCCCTAAGTGGCCCCCTCAAGGATTGAACTCACAACCCTGGGTTTAGCAGGCCAATGCTTAAACCACTGAGTTCACTACAGCATGGCTGGGCTCTGGGCCAAGCAGAATGGATTCTGCTTTAACCTTCAGTTCTCGGTGCTACCCTAAGGAATTCCTAGGCTGGGTTCTGGGTGACTAGCAAGCCCGTGTGAGTGTCGCTGCGAATGCTGGGTGAGCTGCTTGAATCGCTGACGAGTGCACAAATCTGTCTCAGTTGGCCTGGCTGAACGGAGCTCGTGGTGTGAAGCAGGGGCACTGGAGGCCCAGAGGTCCAGTCCAAGGAGGTGGTGAAGCCGCACGGCTTATCCTGGAGGAAGAGGGACACTCTTTGGGTGTCTGGCCCACTGAAGGGGTTCCTCCTAGAGACTGTTCCGAAGCTGGGGCCGTAGCACCGATCCTGTGGATCTGGGACAAGCTGCATTTCACACTCACACTGCCACCTGCATGGCAAGGAGAGACTCTATCATCCTGTCATACACCCCCCCCCCCATATATTACACTGCCCCCTACGTCACACTCAGATACAGTTACACACAGCACCAGGCATGAGCCCAAATGCATGCTCATGCATAGACCCCCGTGCTACACCCTGCATCACCCCACTACAGTCATCCCCCGTGCTACACCCTGCATCTCCCCACTACGGTCATCCCCCGTGCTACACCCTGCATCACCCCACTACACTCATCCCCCTTGCTACACCCTGCATCACCCCACTACACTCATCCCCCGTGCTACACCCTGCATCACCCCACTATGGCCATCCCCCGTGCTACACCGTGCATCACCCCACTACACTCATCCCCCGTGCTACACCCTGCATCTCTCCACTACGGTCATCCCCCGTGCTACACCCTGCATCACCCCACTACAGCCATCCCCCGTGCTACACCCTGCATCACCCCACTACGGCCATCCCCCGTGCTACACCCTGCATCTCCCCACTACACTCATCCCCCGTGCTACACCCTGCATCACCCCACTACACTCATCCCCCGTGCTACACCCTGCATCTCTCCACTACGGCCATCCCCCGTGCTACACCCTGCATCACCCCACTACACTCATCCCCCTTGCTACACCCTGCATCTCCCCACTACACTCATCCCCCTTGCTACACCCTGCATCACCCCACTACACTCATCCCCCTTGCTACACCCTGCATCACCCCACTACAACCACCCAAATGCTACAACCTGCTTCTCCCCACTACAGTCAGCTCCCATGCATCACCCCAGCTACACACATATACACTCACTATATGCTACAGCCAGTGTTACCCCCCCCCAGCTCTACACACACACACTGCGACTTGCATGACTCCCTCTCTCTCTTGCACACCAGTCTACTACCTGCACCACGTACACAAGGATAAACACACACCCAGGAGCAGCAGGTTGCCATCTCCATCACACACGCAGGGCTCACATGTGCCAGCAGCATCCTCTGTTTACAGGCTCATTATCAGGCCTGCCAACAAACACATCCCAGGGACAGACAGCCAAAGCAAACCAGACAGCAGGACACGCCGCGCAGAGAAAACCATCCAAGGCTCAACACTGCGCTGGGAAGAATCTTTCGGACTGAACTCTGCATCCACCTCATTAGCCATCTGGTGTGTGTGTTTGTGAGATGGAGGGGAAGGGAGGGGGGAGGAGACTCTGACGGTGATTTGATTTTATGGAGACTTTGGGGGTCAGTTGTCCCTTCCGGCAGCTGCGGATAGCTGTGTGTGTGTCACAAGACGACAGCCGGCCAAGGGCCCCCATGTGCTCAGCCCCTAGTGCCAGTGGTGGCTTGTGGGCCAAGGTGTTTGCCTAGCAAAGAGATTCACAAAGGATCCCTGCAGACAGCCCTTGCTGAGGCAGTTTGCACGCAGCAAACCATCCTGCTGCTGCATGTGGCAGTCTGGAGGGGTTTGGAATCATCTCTTTCCAGAGACAGGCCAAGTGAGGAGGGGGCAGGTTAGAGAGCAAGGTGAGAGCTGCCTTAATCAGAGCCCTCCAGAATAAAGGAGAAGGAAAGGTAGGAGAAAGAGTGAGTGTGAGGAAGGATGGTCCAGAGGTTAGGGCACTAGCCTGAGACTTCTGGGTTCTTTTCTCTGCTCTGTTTGATCTGGGGCAAGTCACTCAGTCTCTCTGTGCCTCAGTTTCCCATCTATAAAATGGGGATCATAGCCCTGCTGTACCTCACAGGAGTGTTGTGAGATGCTCAGTGCATCACCATGCTGATGGGGATCATATGAGTACCATAGACTGATGTGCCTGGGTGGGGGAGTGGTGGGGAAGTGGGCGGTGTCACGGTACGTGGCACCACAGGAGGCATTTAGTAAAGAAAACCACTGCAGCCACAAACAGGCTTCCACACAGCTTGAGTGCCAGTTTTGTCTCCCATGTGTACCAGGGACCATTGTCTGGAATTCTAAATAGCACCCAGAGACATCTAGTGGCTGAACAACGTACTATACGCAAGCCTCTTGTGGCAGGTGAGAGCACAGAGAAGAGTATGCACAGATGCACATAAGAGGAAGAAGGAAAAACATGCACACATGTTCCGAAGAGGCGTAGGAGACACAGTCTGTCTCTCAGCCCATCCCCTGACACTGCCAGCCTGGCTGGTCTTCTGGACACAGATTCACAGCTGACTAGGAGCCTGTGTAACTGCCTCATCTCCTCCTGCCCCGTTTCCTTCCATTTTTTTGTCACAATCACTTGTTGCAGCTGATCTTAAACTATAGCCTCCTTGGGCTGGGCCTGTATCTGCACAGCACCCAGCAGAGGTGGGCTCTTGTCCAGACCGAGGTCTCTGGGCACTACCACAATATATGTACCAGAGAGAGAGAGTCCCGTTTGCTGACAACCGTCTGAAGCTGTGGGGAGACTTGGCCTTGCAGTAATTCTTTGTTCCCCTCCCTTCAGCTGAAATCAGAACCTTTTAGCGTTAGATCCACCAGCACCAGCATCTCCCTGGGGAGCCGTACTCAGTGCCCGGTCAGCTGAGCGGGAAAGAGGGGACTGGCTGCATGTGGCATGGGGTCAGAGCTGTCACCCCTCCCTCCTAGCTGACTCCGCCTCTAAGCTCATGAGAAGGAACAAGCCCGAGCCCATCCTATGGGAGAAGAGACTCATTCTCCCCCATCACGCCCGGAACTCCCTGCAGCGTGAGACAAGAGGGTCCCATCTCTCAGTACAATCAGGCCTGTTTCGAGCAGGCTGGGTGGAGAGAGGGCAAGGACCAGAGTCAGTTTCCCCCAGGGCTGATACTACAGCCGTAGGCCATGGCACAGCCGAGCAGGGAGTGGGACCATCACCGGCTTTAGCTGCTAGTGGTACGAGCGGAGAGACTTCTAGTGCGGGAGATCATCTCTCGACTCGGCCCCCATTGGTGGGTACCTGAGCCCCTCCCGCTCGTGTATGGGTTTGTGAGCAGTGCTATCGTACAGAGGGGGAAACAGGCCCGGAGAAATGGATTAACTTAGCCAGGCAGTCTGCAGCAGAGCAGGGAACTGAACCCAGATCTCCCAGGTCAGTGCCCTAACCACTAGTCCAGCCTCTCGCTCACCATCACCTGCATCAACACTGCAGACGGATGCAATGTTCATCCCCCTTGGGCAGGGCCCTCAGTGCCCCTTGCTCCTCTCTTGGTTCCCTGAGCTCTCCCCCCGCAACGATTCATGCAGAAGAATTCCACTCCGCCCCACCCCAGGAGTGTCCGAATTACTGACCCGATCTAACAGCCTGTTGGCTTTATCCTGTCCCTTCCAGCACTGCCTGGACCTCGGGAGATTCCCCTCCCCTCCTTATGTCTCGCCTTAGTCTGTTACAAAGGAGAAAGCTGGCGAATCTAACCCCAGTTCCCCACTGCCCACACAGAGCGTAGCAACAGTTATAAAGGCAAATCTGGCTGATCTAACCCTCCTTCCGCACACACGCACCCAACAGCATTTTGCAGCAGAGCTTTCATTATGCTGAGATGTTTGCTGGGCCCTCTGTGTCCTCGCATGGCTCCCTCCTGGGCATGTCACATGTTAGCATAAAAGGCGGGGGGGCACTGCTTGCTTGCTCCATAACAAGAGGGCTGGAACAGCACAAGATTAGGCAGAGTGCGAGGGGGATGCCAGGGCACCAGGGGGTCCAGACCAAGATAACTAGCCTGCTTTGGTGCTGGGTGCATACAGAAGGCCTAGCATGAAGTTCATGTCAGTTACCTGGTAGGATTTTTTTCAGAAGATCTTTAGCGAGTTAAGAGTTCCCGCCAGCCTGCACCGTCCTAAGCTGGATCTGGTGTAGGCATGAGACAAATCCCCTCCTTGATTTCCGTGGGGCTATGCAGAGGATCTAGCCCCTGAGCACTGAGGGACTGAGTCTCCCAGGCCCTGCACCTTGTGTCAGTTACCCCGGCGTGAAACGTTACCATCGATGCAAGAGAAGAATCCTGTGTTGGGACCATCCTACACGGGTGGAAATGAGAACACGAGGTGAGGAACTTGAATCCTGGACTTCATAGTCAATGAAGAGGTCCTATTCCTGCCTCTGCCGCTGGCTCACTGGGTGACCTTGGGCGAGTCACGCCCCCCACCCCCGCGCCTGTGCCTCAGTTTCCCCACCTGTACCATGCGGCTGACGACATGACCTTTTGTGAAGCGCTTTGCTATCTCTGGATGAAGAAGGCTGGGTGATGACGATGTCTCTCTGGATGATGAAGCATGTATAGAGTTAATCTTTCCGAGTTTTATTATTTCCATTACTACAGAGCCAGAGACCCCAGCTGAGAGCGGAGCCCTGGAGGGAAAGACACCTCCTGTGCTGAGCAGCTTTGGCAAGACAGACAGACATGGATGGGAGAGGGGAAAACAGAGACACCGAGAAGTGCCTTGCCCAAAGTCAAACAGCAGGGCCATAAAAGAGGTCCTGCATGCCAGGCCAGCGCCCGCTCCGTTGCTCCACACTGCCTTTCTGCTGCCAAAACGGCTGCTCCCGTTGGAAAGAGCCGAGTTCTCAATGGAAACAAACCCGTCCCGTTGTTAGCCGGTTGCCTCATGAGCACGCACTGGCATTTTCTGCCAAGCTCTGCACAGATGGCATCAGTTGGAGTGCGCGACGCACCATCACACCCAAGACTGTTTCCTGGCCTCTTGGGGATATTTCTGTCCCTTCCACTTTACCTCCGTACTCGGGAGTGGAAGCAGCTTCCGAGAGGAACAGTCATTAGCTTATAGGAAGCCTCCTTCCAGCCCGGGCTATTTCTTTCCCGCCCTCCCTGATCTTTTCTCTCTTCTGGGCTGCAAGCAAAACCGCAGCAGGGCTAAATGGACACAGTTCTTCTATTTTAAAACCAGTCAGGGGCTGACAGAGGAGCCCTGAGCACAAGGCGGTTTCTCCACCTCCCAGCTCCGCAGGCTGAACCTGAAACCTGGGTTATAAATATCCACTTATTGTTTCCCTATTTAGCCCCTTTGCAGGATCCGGGCTCGCTGCTGGCAGGTGGGACGGACAGAGGGCAGGCGGCGGCTGCAGAGCAGGAAATGGAGAAAAGAAGAGGAGGAGGAGGACAGAGGGGATGAAGGCCCAGTACAAATGTACGTGACGCAGGAGATAGGGGCCCAATCCTGCTTCCACACTCAAGTGGAGACCAGCAGAGGGGACGTTGGCCGGGCTCGTGGCTGGGTTGGGATTGTCCGAAAGCACACTGGAGTTTCACAAAGAAGTATCAGAGACACTGGCTGATAACGAGTGTTTGCAGGTCTCAGCACAAGGGGGGGAGGGGAGGGGCAGGAGAATCGGTGGGGGGATTTGGGGAATCGGTGCCTCCAAACAGAGTCTCGATCGATGGACAGACACAGCATGGCCTAGCGCTCTGAGCACAGCCACGGGAGGCCTGAACTCCACCCCTCTAGCACAAGGTGACCCGGGGTAAGTTGTGTCCCAGCTCCGTGCCTCAGTTTCCCCACCTGTAAAATGGGGGCGATACCGCTTTGCCACCTGTGGGGTTGTGAGGCTGGGCTTGCTGGCGGCCGCAGGGTGCCAAGCACCGAACAGCTCCCAGAAATGCTTGGATGAGCTAAAGGCAAAGATAACAGGGGACTGATTGGCAGCCTCTTCCTTTGCCCGGGCTCCTGGCGACAGACTTGAGCAGAGCATGAAGAGGGGCTGGGTGAGATCCAGGAGGGTTCAGGAGACTCCACGGAAACTACTCGATCGTTTGCCTTTGCCCAGCATCTGCAGGAGAGCAGTGCCCTCTGCTGCCCAGCATGTGGAACCACAGACGGGTGGAAATTCGAATTGGCACTCCTGACCCCACACTGTGTAAGGGGGATATTCCCTGTAACCACACCATCTTGTACTGCCAGCCCTTCAGTTCCCCCAAGCTAGATGTGGGTGGGGGTCAAGTCTTCAATGCCCCATGCTGGTGCTAGGGGGTACCGGGCAGTTGGAGTCACCGTCTTTCCCATCAGCCGCACAACTGAGTTCCTGACCACTGCGCCTCCTTTCAAACCCCCAAGGCACAGTTTGGGGATCCTGGCAATCAGACCTGAGTCCCAGCCCAGCTCCTCAGCTGCAAGGCCAGCCGCCTTCCCTAAAATGATCCCAATGATCTGAAAAGAGCCCTCTGCCCTCGCAGCGTCCGCTCGGCCAGAGATGTCACTGCAGCAGCCATCAATGAGAGACCGGAGATACTGGGACAAGGGACATCCCAGGCATCAGGCCTTTCAAGCCATACTAGCGCTGTCAGGTAAAGCGAAACTTAGCCAATGCCACCGAGCGGCTGAAGAAAGAGCCTTCAGAGATAAAGCCAGAGCTCTGGCATCCTATTGTAGAAAGGGCTCAGAGGAGAAGAGACACCAGGCCTCCATCCAGAGTTTGAAGGTGACACCCACTTAAACCAATGGCAAACTCCCATGGATTTCTGTGGGGTCCAGATTTCACTTTTAGTCTGGTTTATCCGAAGTGGGCCCGGACCGCAGGGCAGCGCTGAGCCCTTGAAACTTGCCGCATGCCCCAGGAAGACGACCTCACTGAGCGCAGCTCGTTACAGCCTTAACGAGGGAGCAAAGAGCGAAAGGTAAGTCAGCACAGAGCGCAAAGAGGGTGACCCTGAATGGATCCCAGGTCCTCTGACGCTGAGAAACTCAGAGAGAGGGAAGCGGTAACTCAGGCTGTGGGGGGGCATGGGGGAATGTTCGCAGGAGGGGGGGAGTGGTGAGACCAGGTGGCTTATGCCAATGCAGCGGGACCTGGGCCAGGTGGAGAGGAAGGGCCATCTTCACCCCTGACTCACCTCATCGGGCCACCCAGCCTGTGGGTCAGCGTCAACATCTGCCACGCCGATTTCCACTTTAGAGTAATACTTGGGCTTTAGTTTGTATGTATTCTGATCATTCCAAGCTACGTTTCAGACATTCATCTCCTCTCATTTGCCCATCAGGTAACTGGCTTTGTGTTACTTCCTGTGGCTTTTGTTTATTTGTCTCTGAATGTCTTTGTTTAGTGGAAGACTTCTCGAATCATCTCCTTTAGCCTAAGCCATGCGGACTCCAAATGCGTGTGGGAGGAAGGTCTGAAATGGTTTGTTAACGTTACAGATCCCTGGTGGGTTTGGTTTGGCTTGCTCTGGGTGAGAAGTCCCTATGGCAGAGCCAGAAATAGAACCCAGGAGTCCTGAGCCTGAGCCGCCTGCTCCGACCACACTCCCTTCCAGAGCTGGAAGTAGAACCCAGGTGTCCTGAACTCCCAGTCTCCTACTTTAGCCCAGTGGTCCCGAAACTTTTTACCTCGCAAGACACCCCCCCCCTTACCCAGAGCCAGGGCAGGGAGCGAAGACTCCTCTCTGGGAGTGGGGGACACGGACAGGGGTAAGGGGCCAAGGCTGGGGCCACAGCTCGGGGTGGGGCTAGGAGTAGAGCCTTGGCTGGAGGCCGGCAGCTGGGACCCCGGGCACAGGGCTGGGCTGGCAGCTGGGGCCAGGAGCAGAGCTGGGTGGCGCTCCCTCCCCCCCCCGAACATTCCTCTGTGTCCCCCCAGGAGGCGAACCTCATAGTTTGGGGATCTGTTTTAGACCCCGCTCCTGCCAAAGTTGGGAATAGAACCCAGGAGTCCTGGCTCCCAGTTTCCCGCTCTGATCACACGATCCCATTCCTCCCTTTCACGTCTGTTATTCAGCTGCACTGGTGCTCTCAGACGCCGTTATACGTTTTCTCCTTGAGACACAATCCCACCCCAGGCTCATGCTCAGCTCCCTTTAGCAACCCCCTGGCGTGGGGGTCTTGGCTGCCCTTGGCCTTCCACGGGGAGCTAAAGCCGGGCAGGTGGGAGCAGAGGGAATCCTGCTCCAACTAGGGAAAGGGGGGGTGCAGCACAACTCAAAACTCCCCTGCTGGGCTTTTCCTGCCACGCTCAACTGTCCACCCCCGTCTTCGCTCTTAATTAACCGTCAGCCTGGGGGCTTCTTTGCTGCTGCAGCTCCCACTACGAGGCCTCCTGTGGACCAAACAGCTCTCTGCCTGCAGAGCAAGCAGAAGCCTCCTCTCTGTCTCCCAGCAGCCCCTGCGCGGTGACTCGGGGGCTGCCCGGCTGGACTGTTTCTGGCAGGCAGGGCTGGGCTGGAAAGGTCACTGTTTGGGACAGGTAGAGTCAGTGGCCAAGAAACGGGAAAGTCAGAGGGGTTCTCAGGGATGCCCCCATGTGAAACTGTCTGCCTCTAAAGGCAGATGAGCCTGCTCGCTACCATGGTCCCTTCCTCCCCGCAGGGGCACTGGTGCCCCTCTGCCCATCACTCTTGGCAGCACACACCCTAAGACCCTGCCTGGTCACCTGCATCCCTGCTCGATGCTGTTACAGCCACAGACCTTCCTGTCTGAAGATGGAAGCGGCTTTCCCGGGCCCCCTTGCGCTCACGAGCTGGCAACTGGAGCGTAATTAGGAGCATTCCAGGGGCGTGAGGCAGCTGGGCACCGCTGCCCCTTGGCCAAGCGGGAGCAGGTCGCAGGATCCTGTATGTCACCTTTCCACGGGAGCAGACGTCAGCGAGATATTTGCTTAGGAGTTCCTGTTTCTTCCTGCAGCCGTGATCACTGAGCTCATGCCACTTTGCCCTGGCACCAGGCAGCCGTTCGATGGGCCCCGTCCCTCCTGGAATGTAAGGCCTGGACTACACTGACAAAGTGTCACTGGCCCAGCTATGTCAGTAGCTGAAGGGATTTTACACGGACGGAGTTATGCCGGTAAAAGCCATGGCACCCATGCGGTTGCACTGGAATAAGGCACTTATTTAATATCTGTATAATTGCCTGATTTGCTTTGCCAAACTGGAATCATAGAATCTCAGGGTTGGAAGGGACCTCAGGAGGTATCTAGTCCAACCCCCTGCNTCTCCACTACGGCCATCCCCCGTGCTACACCCTGCATCACCCCACTACACTCATCCCCCTTGCTACACCCTGCATCACCCCACTACACTCATCCCCCTTGCTACACCCTGCATCACCCCACTACACCCACCCAAATGCTACAACCTGCTTCTCCCCACTACAGTCAGCTCCCATGCATCACCCCAGCTACACACATATACACTCACTATATGCTACAGCCAGTGTTACCCCCCCCCAGCTCTACACACACACACTGCGACTTGCATGACTCCCTCTCTCTCTTGCACACCAGTCTACTACCTGCACCACGTACACAAGGATAAACACACACCCAGGAGCAGCAGGTTGCCATCTCCATCACACACGCAGGGCTCACATGTGCCAGCAGCATCCTCTGTTTACAGGCTCATTATCAGGCCTGCCAACAAACACATCCCAGGGACAGACAGCCAAAGCAAACCAGACAGCAGGACACGCCGCGCAGAGAAAACCATCCAAGGCTCAACACTGCGCTGGGAAGAATCTTTCGGACTGAACTCTGCATCCACCTCATTAGCCATCTGGTGTGTGTGTTTGTGAGATGGAGGGGAAGGGAGGGGGGAGGAGACTCTGACGGTGATTTGATTTTATGGAGACTTTGGGGGTCAGTTGTCCCTTCCGGCAGCTGCGGATAGCTGTGTGTGTGTCACAAGACGACAGCCGGCCAAGGGCCCCCATGTGCTCAGCCCCTAGTGCCAGTGGTGGCTTGTGGGCCAAGGTGTTTGCCTAGCAAAGAGATTCACAAAGGATCCCTGCAGACAGCCCTTGCTGAGGCAGTTTGCACGCAGCAAACCATCCTGCTGCTGCATGTGGCAGTCTGGAGGGGTTTGGAATCATCTCTTTCCAGAGACAGGCCAAGTGAGGAGGGGGCAGGTTAGAGAGCAAGGTGAGAGCTGCCTTAATCAGAGCCCTCCAGAATAAAGGAGAAGGAAAGGTAGGAGAAAGAGTGAGTGTGAGGAAGGATGGTCCAGAGGTTAGGGCACTAGCCTGAGACTTCTGGGTTCTTTTCTCTGCTCTGTTTGATCTGGGGCAAGTCACTCAGTCTCTCTGTGCCTCAGTTTCCCATCTATAAAATGGGGATCATAGCCCTGCTGTACCTCACAGGAGTGTTGTGAGATGCTCAGTGCATCACCATGCTGATGGGGATCATATGAGTACCATAGACTGATGTGCCTGGGTGGGGGAGTGGTGGGGAAGTGGGCGGTGTCACGGTACGTGGCACCACAGGAGGCATTTAGTAAAGAAAACCACTGCAGCCACAAACAGGCTTCCACACAGCTTGAGTGCCAGTTTTGTCTCCCATGTGTACCAGGGACCATTGTCTGGAATTCTAAATAGCACCCAGAGACATCTAGTGGCTGAACAACGTACTATACGCAAGCCTCTTGTGGCAGGTGAGAGCACAGAGAAGAGTATGCACAGATGCACATAAGAGGAAGAAGGAAAAACATGCACACATGTTCCGAAGAGGCGTAGGAGACACAGTCTGTCTCTCAGCCCATCCCCTGACACTGCCAGCCTGGCTGGTCTTCTGGACACAGATTCACAGCTGACTAGGAGCCTGTGTAACTGCCTCATCTCCTCCTGCCCCGTTTCCTTCCATTTTTTTGTCACAATCACTTGTTGCAGCTGATCTTAAACTATAGCCTCCTTGGGCTGGGCCTGTATCTGCACAGCACCCAGCAGAGGTGGGCTCTTGTCCAGACCGAGGTCTCTGGGCACTACCACAATATATGTACCAGAGAGAGAGAGTCCCGTTTGCTGACAACCGTCTGAAGCTGTGGGGAGACTTGGCCTTGCAGTAATTCTTTGTTCCCCTCCCTTCAGCTGAAATCAGAACCTTTTAGCGTTAGATCCACCAGCACCAGCATCTCCCTGGGGAGCCGTACTCAGTGCCCGGTCAGCTGAGCGGGAAAGAGGGGACTGGCTGCATGTGGCATGGGGTCAGAGCTGTCACCCCTCCCTCCTAGCTGACTCCGCCTCTAAGCTCATGAGAAGGAACAAGCCCGAGCCCATCCTATGGGAGAAGAGACTCATTCTCCCCCATCACGCCCGGAACTCCCTGCAGCGTGAGACAAGAGGGTCCCATCTCTCAGTACAATCAGGCCTGTTTCGAGCAGGCTGGGTGGAGAGAGGGCAAGGACCAGAGTCAGTTTCCCCCAGGGCTGATACTACAGCCGTAGGCCATGGCACAGCCGAGCAGGGAGTGGGACCATCACCGGCTTTAGCTGCTAGTGGTACGAGCGGAGAGACTTCTAGTGCGGGAGATCATCTCTCGACTCGGCCCCCATTGGTGGGTACCTGAGCCCCTCCCGCTCGTGTATGGGTTTGTGAGCAGTGCTATCGTACAGAGGGGGAAACAGGCCCGGAGAAATGGATTAACTTAGCCAGGCAGTCTGCAGCAGAGCAGGGAACTGAACCCAGATCTCCCAGGTCAGTGCCCTAACCACTAGTCCAGCCTCTCGCTCACCATCACCTGCATCAACACTGCAGACGGATGCAATGTTCATCCCCCTTGGGCAGGGCCCTCAGTGCCCCTTGCTCCTCTCTTGGTTCCCTGAGCTCTCCCCCCGCAACGATTCATGCAGAAGAATTCCACTCCGCCCCACCCCAGGAGTGTCCGAATTACTGACCCGATCTAACAGCCTGTTGGCTTTATCCTGTCCCTTCCAGCACTGCCTGGACCTCGGGAGATTCCCCTCCCCTCCTTATGTCTCGCCTTAGTCTGTTACAAAGGAGAAAGCTGGCGAATCTAACCCCAGTTCCCCACTGCCCACACAGAGCGTAGCAACAGTTATAAAGGCAAATCTGGCTGATCTAACCCTCCTTCCGCACACACGCACCCAACAGCATTTTGCAGCAGAGCTTTCATTATGCTGAGATGTTTGCTGGGCCCTCTGTGTCCTCGCATGGCTCCCTCCTGGGCATGTCACATGTTAGCATAAAAGGCGGGGGGGCACTGCTTGCTTGCTCCATAACAAGAGGGCTGGAACAGCACAAGATTAGGCAGAGTGCGAGGGGGATGCCAGGGCACCAGGGGGTCCAGACCAAGATAACTAGCCTGCTTTGGTGCTGGGTGCATACAGAAGGCCTAGCATGAAGTTCATGTCAGTTACCTGGTAGGATTTTTTTCAGAAGATCTTTAGCGAGTTAAGAGTTCCCGCCAGCCTGCACCGTCCTAAGCTGGATCTGGTGTAGGCATGAGACAAATCCCCTCCTTGATTTCCGTGGGGCTATGCAGAGGATCTAGCCCCTGAGCACTGAGGGACTGAGTCTCCCAGGCCCTGCACCTTGTGTCAGTTACCCCGGCGTGAAACGTTACCATCGATGCAAGAGAAGAATCCTGTGTTGGGACCATCCTACACGGGTGGAAATGAGAACACGAGGTGAGGAACTTGAATCCTGGACTTCATAGTCAATGAAGAGGTCCTATTCCTGCCTCTGCCGCTGGCTCACTGGGTGACCTTGGGCGAGTCACGCCCCCCACCCCCGCGCCTGTGCCTCAGTTTCCCCACCTGTACCATGCGGCTGACGACATGACCTTTTGTGAAGCGCTTTGCTATCTCTGGATGAAGAAGGCTGGGTGATGACGATGTCTCTCTGGATGATGAAGCATGTATAGAGTTAATCTTTCCGAGTTTTATTATTTCCATTACTACAGAGCCAGAGACCCCAGCTGAGAGCGGAGCCCTGGAGGGAAAGACACCTCCTGTGCTGAGCAGCTTTGGCAAGACAGACAGACATGGATGGGAGAGGGGAAAACAGAGACACCGAGAAGTGCCTTGCCCAAAGTCAAACAGCAGGGCCATAAAAGAGGTCCTGCATGCCAGGCCAGCGCCCGCTCCGTTGCTCCACACTGCCTTTCTGCTGCCAAAACGGCTGCTCCCGTTGGAAAGAGCCGAGTTCTCAATGGAAACAAACCCGTCCCGTTGTTAGCCGGTTGCCTCATGAGCACGCACTGGCATTTTCTGCCAAGCTCTGCACAGATGGCATCAGTTGGAGTGCGCGACGCACCATCACACCCAAGACTGTTTCCTGGCCTCTTGGGGATATTTCTGTCCCTTCCACTTTACCTCCGTACTCGGGAGTGGAAGCAGCTTCCGAGAGGAACAGTCATTAGCTTATAGGAAGCCTCCTTCCAGCCCGGGCTATTTCTTTCCCGCCCTCCCTGATCTTTTCTCTCTTCTGGGCTGCAAGCAAAACCGCAGCAGGGCTAAATGGACACAGTTCTTCTATTTTAAAACCAGTCAGGGGCTGACAGAGGAGCCCTGAGCACAAGGCGGTTTCTCCACCTCCCAGCTCCGCAGGCTGAACCTGAAACCTGGGTTATAAATATCCACTTATTGTTTCCCTATTTAGCCCCTTTGCAGGATCCGGGCTCGCTGCTGGCAGGTGGGACGGACAGAGGGCAGGCGGCGGCTGCAGAGCAGGAAATGGAGAAAAGAAGAGGAGGAGGAGGACAGAGGGGATGAAGGCCCAGTACAAATGTACGTGACGCAGGAGATAGGGGCCCAATCCTGCTTCCACACTCAAGTGGAGACCAGCAGAGGGGACGTTGGCCGGGCTCGTGGCTGGGTTGGGATTGTCCGAAAGCACACTGGAGTTTCACAAAGAAGTATCAGAGACACTGGCTGATAACGAGTGTTTGCAGGTCTCAGCACAAGGGGGGGAGGGGAGGGGCAGGAGAATCGGTGGGGGGATTTGGGGAATCGGTGCCTCCAAACAGAGTCTCGATCGATGGACAGACACAGCATGGCCTAGCGCTCTGAGCACAGCCACGGGAGGCCTGAACTCCACCCCTCTAGCACAAGGTGACCCGGGGTAAGTTGTGTCCCAGCTCCGTGCCTCAGTTTCCCCACCTGTAAAATGGGGGCGATACCGCTTTGCCACCTGTGGGGTTGTGAGGCTGGGCTTGCTGGCGGCCGCAGGGTGCCAAGCACCGAACAGCTCCCAGAAATGCTTGGATGAGCTAAAGGCAAAGATAACAGGGGACTGATTGGCAGCCTCTTCCTTTGCCCGGGCTCCTGGCGACAGACTTGAGCAGAGCATGAAGAGGGGCTGGGTGAGATCCAGGAGGGTTCAGGAGACTCCACGGAAACTACTCGATCGTTTGCCTTTGCCCAGCATCTGCAGGAGAGCAGTGCCCTCTGCTGCCCAGCATGTGGAACCACAGACGGGTGGAAATTCGAATTGGCACTCCTGACCCCACACTGTGTAAGGGGGATATTCCCTGTAACCACACCATCTTGTACTGCCAGCCCTTCAGTTCCCCCAAGCTAGATGTGGGTGGGGGTCAAGTCTTCAATGCCCCATGCTGGTGCTAGGGGGTACCGGGCAGTTGGAGTCACCGTCTTTCCCATCAGCCGCACAACTGAGTTCCTGACCACTGCGCCTCCTTTCAAACCCCCAAGGCACAGTTTGGGGATCCTGGCAATCAGACCTGAGTCCCAGCCCAGCTCCTCAGCTGCAAGGCCAGCCGCCTTCCCTAAAATGATCCCAATGATCTGAAAAGAGCCCTCTGCCCTCGCAGCGTCCGCTCGGCCAGAGATGTCACTGCAGCAGCCATCAATGAGAGACCGGAGATACTGGGACAAGGGACATCCCAGGCATCAGGCCTTTCAAGCCATACTAGCGCTGTCAGGTAAAGCGAAACTTAGCCAATGCCACCGAGCGGCTGAAGAAAGAGCCTTCAGAGATAAAGCCAGAGCTCTGGCATCCTATTGTAGAAAGGGCTCAGAGGAGAAGAGACACCAGGCCTCCATCCAGAGTTTGAAGGTGACACCCACTTAAACCAATGGCAAACTCCCATGGATTTCTGTGGGGTCCAGATTTCACTTTTAGTCTGGTTTATCCGAAGTGGGCCCGGACCGCAGGGCAGCGCTGAGCCCTTGAAACTTGCCGCATGCCCCAGGAAGACGACCTCACTGAGCGCAGCTCGTTACAGCCTTAACGAGGGAGCAAAGAGCGAAAGGTAAGTCAGCACAGAGCGCAAAGAGGGTGACCCTGAATGGATCCCAGGTCCTCTGACGCTGAGAAACTCAGAGAGAGGGAAGCGGTAACTCAGGCTGTGGGGGGGCATGGGGGAATGTTCGCAGGAGGGGGGGAGTGGTGAGACCAGGTGGCTTATGCCAATGCAGCGGGACCTGGGCCAGGTGGAGAGGAAGGGCCATCTTCACCCCTGACTCACCTCATCGGGCCACCCAGCCTGTGGGTCAGCGTCAACATCTGCCACGCCGATTTCCACTTTAGAGTAATACTTGGGCTTTAGTTTGTATGTATTCTGATCATTCCAAGCTACGTTTCAGACATTCATCTCCTCTCATTTGCCCATCAGGTAACTGGCTTTGTGTTACTTCCTGTGGCTTTTGTTTATTTGTCTCTGAATGTCTTTGTTTAGTGGAAGACTTCTCGAATCATCTCCTTTAGCCTAAGCCATGCGGACTCCAAATGCGTGTGGGAGGAAGGTCTGAAATGGTTTGTTAACGTTACAGATCCCTGGTGGGTTTGGTTTGGCTTGCTCTGGGTGAGAAGTCCCTATGGCAGAGCCAGAAATAGAACCCAGGAGTCCTGAGCCTGAGCCGCCTGCTCCGACCACACTCCCTTCCAGAGCTGGAAGTAGAACCCAGGTGTCCTGAACTCCCAGTCTCCTACTTTAGCCCAGTGGTCCCGAAACTTTTTACCTCGCAAGACACCCCCCCCCTTACCCAGAGCCAGGGCAGGGAGCGAAGACTCCTCTCTGGGAGTGGGGGACACGGACAGGGGTAAGGGGCCAAGGCTGGGGCCACAGCTCGGGGTGGGGCTAGGAGTAGAGCCTTGGCTGGAGGCCGGCAGCTGGGACCCCGGGCACAGGGCTGGGCTGGCAGCTGGGGCCAGGAGCAGAGCTGGGTGGCGCTCCCTCCCCCCCCCGAACATTCCTCTGTGTCCCCCCAGGAGGCGAACCTCATAGTTTGGGGATCTGTTTTAGACCCCGCTCCTGCCAAAGTTGGGAATAGAACCCAGGAGTCCTGGCTCCCAGTTTCCCGCTCTGATCACACGATCCCATTCCTCCCTTTCACGTCTGTTATTCAGCTGCACTGGTGCTCTCAGACGCCGTTATACGTTTTCTCCTTGAGACACAATCCCACCCCAGGCTCATGCTCAGCTCCCTTTAGCAACCCCCTGGCGTGGGGGTCTTGGCTGCCCTTGGCCTTCCACGGGGAGCTAAAGCCGGGCAGGTGGGAGCAGAGGGAATCCTGCTCCAACTAGGGAAAGGGGGGGTGCAGCACAACTCAAAACTCCCCTGCTGGGCTTTTCCTGCCACGCTCAACTGTCCACCCCCGTCTTCGCTCTTAATTAACCGTCAGCCTGGGGGCTTCTTTGCTGCTGCAGCTCCCACTACGAGGCCTCCTGTGGACCAAACAGCTCTCTGCCTGCAGAGCAAGCAGAAGCCTCCTCTCTGTCTCCCAGCAGCCCCTGCGCGGTGACTCGGGGGCTGCCCGGCTGGACTGTTTCTGGCAGGCAGGGCTGGGCTGGAAAGGTCACTGTTTGGGACAGGTAGAGTCAGTGGCCAAGAAACGGGAAAGTCAGAGGGGTTCTCAGGGATGCCCCCATGTGAAACTGTCTGCCTCTAAAGGCAGATGAGCCTGCTCGCTACCATGGTCCCTTCCTCCCCGCAGGGGCACTGGTGCCCCTCTGCCCATCACTCTTGGCAGCACACACCCTAAGACCCTGCCTGGTCACCTGCATCCCTGCTCGATGCTGTTACAGCCACAGACCTTCCTGTCTGAAGATGGAAGCGGCTTTCCCGGGCCCCCTTGCGCTCACGAGCTGGCAACTGGAGCGTAATTAGGAGCATTCCAGGGGCGTGAGGCAGCTGGGCACCGCTGCCCCTTGGCCAAGCGGGAGCAGGTCGCAGGATCCTGTATGTCACCTTTCCACGGGAGCAGACGTCAGCGAGATATTTGCTTAGGAGTTCCTGTTTCTTCCTGCAGCCGTGATCACTGAGCTCATGCCACTTTGCCCTGGCACCAGGCAGCCGTTCGATGGGCCCCGTCCCTCCTGGAATGTAAGGCCTGGACTACACTGACAAAGTGTCACTGGCCCAGCTATGTCAGTAGCTGAAGGGATTTTACACGGACGGAGTTATGCCGGTAAAAGCCATGGCACCCATGCGGTTGCACTGGAATAAGGCACTTATTTAATATCTGTATAATTGCCTGATTTGCTTTGCCAAACTGGAATCATAGAATCTCAGGGTTGGAAGGGACCTCAGGAGGTATCTAGTCCAACCCCCTGCTCAAAGCAGGACCAACCCCCAACCAAATCCCTAAATGGCCCCCTCAAGGATTGAACTCATACCCCTGAGTTTAGCAGGCCAATGCTCAACCCACTGAGCTCTCCCTCCCCCTGAATAAGTGATACCGGTCTGAGCACCTTTGATACCAGTGTGTGTAGATACCTGCCGGGGTCAATGCTGTCTGGGGAGACGGGGAGGAATTGTTGCTTTAGAGCAGCAAAACTTTTAGATGCAGACAATACACCGCTCTCTCTTCCTGCCTCAGCCCCTGGGCTGTACACCAGGAAACCCACTGTCACAGAGCCACGGGATCTGTGCTTCTCCCCAGCTTTTAAACAGGCCCTGGGAAGAACCTCTTCTGCGCAGCAGGTCCCACTCTTCCGTCAGGGTAGGCCATGTGGTCTCACCACCTCCGAGACTGAGCCGCCAGACTCCTGCTTCACACCGTGAGCTCGGCCCAGAGAGACCCCGGAGCAGAGACCTTGACATGCTTTACTTTTACATGCACCTCCGTGGGTATTTGCAGGGACACCAGGCAGCCTTTTCAAAGCAGTCTCGGGTTTCCCGGTCAGCTGGAGCACAGCACTGGGAAATCCTTAGGTTAGCACAGTCCATTCTAGCCAAGCTGCTGTGGAATCCATTCCCGCTGTCTCCCTGCCCCGTTGTCAGTCCCAGGTGAGCGCCCTGCGTCTCTCCACAGGGCAGCCCTTAGTCCAGCCACCTGACACTCTTCCCCTTTGTTCTCGAGCTGGGGACTTTGCCCTTCATCGCTCAGTGGAGAAGCAGAACCATCTCCCTCCGCTTGGCAGCTTGCTGTGAATGTTCCAGCCATGGGGGTTCCCACTGTCTGCTTGGGTTGGCCCCTTGATCCAAGTCGGTTTCAGCACGTTCCAGCCCGGGCCTTAGCGTCCCATTCTTCCCGGCCCAGCCAGCACCGTGACCGAAACGCCCCTGGCTCGGGTTCTGCCCGCTGGCTCTCAACGCCAGTACAGAAGGAACTGGAGGCACATGGAGAATTCATAAAAATATTGCAGAAAATTCCCACTTTGTCACCCCCATCAGAGCAAAACTGCTGAGCTCCCAGCGGTCTCCAAAGGTAGCCTGGGTCTTCGCGCCTTTTGGGCACTCGATACGCTGCACAAAGACACCTTGAAACGCATTTAGCTGCCCCTTCACAGGACACTTTAGCCCACGCAAGCCCCCCCCCGCCCATGGAAAGCTTTTCCCTGGGTGCAATGACTCCTGACGCATACGACATTAGCGCCTGTTGCCATAACAACATTGATTTATTAGCTGGGGAAACTTTGAAGTTAAGGCCAACATTTTCGAGTGGCTTCGGTTGGCAAAAGCCCTGTTTTTGATCCCACCTGTCAGCCTCCAGCCTCCACTTATCAAAGCATCTCATGATCACCAAAGTCACTTAGCGTCTGGTTTACAAGGAGCAGTGACATCTGAGTGCCAAGGCTGTCCCGTGCTGCTGGGTCCCTAGGGACTGGGGGGGAGGGATGTGGTAACCAAGGTGCTGCAGTGACTCGCCCACCCCAGAGGGGACTGGATTCTAGCAGACAAAGAGGATGTGACAGCGGCTAGGGCATTGGATAGACTGGGAGAAAAGAGACTTGAGTTCTGTTCTCGGGTCTGCTGCTGACTGGCTAGTCACTACCCTGCTCCATGCCTGTTTCCCCTCCACCCTTTGTTGGGCTTGTCTATTTAGACCAGGGGTTCTTAACCTGGAGTGTATGCACCCCCCTGGGGGGTCATAGAACCATAGAATATCAGGGTTGGAAGGGACCTCAGGAGGTATCTAGTCCAACCCCCTGCTCAAAGCAGGACCAATCCCCAGATGGATTTTTGCCCCAAATTCCTAAATGGCCCCCTCAAGGATTGAACTCACAACCCAGGGTTTAGCAGGCCAATGCTCAAACCACTGAGCTAGTCCTCCCAGCCCCCCCAACAAAGGATGAGAACACAAAGACAGCATTAGATGCCCTTTCTGGGGGGGTGAGACATGCCAGATTTTTTTAGAAGGCAAATCATTGAAAACACAAATTCAGCTCAGGCACGTAAGTACAACTACTTTGTTTCATCAAACCTATGTATTTATTAACATTATACATTTTTTAACGATTACTGTAATATACAAACAAAAATATATCTAGGTTTAAGGGTGCGAGAACATATTTTTTAGGTTTAAGGGG
This sequence comes from Platysternon megacephalum, assembly GCA_003942145.1. Lineage (NCBI taxonomy): Eukaryota > Metazoa > Chordata > Testudines > Platysternidae > Platysternon > Platysternon megacephalum. Next base: position 5,935,958 of record QXTE01000096.1, read on the forward strand.
TGCGAGAACGTAGTTTGAGAACCAAAGGGGTGCAGGCTGCAGTAAAGGTTAAGAACCACTGCTTGAGACTAAGCTCTTTGAGGCAGGGACCGTCTCTGTACAGCGCCTAGCGCCTTGAGCTCAGCTGGGGGCTGTAGCTGCTCTTATAACCCAGGTCCCCAGAAAGTAGCTGCCGCTGCGGTGGGACGTGATTTGGGCCAAGGTGGCCAAGGAGAGTTAAAAATGTCTAGTAAATGTCACCCTCCCACCTCATTCAATTAATTGTGACACTCAGCACTTCACAGAGCAGGGCATCCGCCGCCTTAGGGGGCACCCAGCAGGGAAGGGAGGTGATCTGCTCGCCCAGCGCAGGGCTGGCAGCCCCTGGGAGCACAGGGCCTCCATCCACCGAGGGGATCCTGGCGTCACAATCGAACACGACACAGGCTCAGCCCAGCCTCTGTCACACAGGGCTGCTGCAGCGGAGCGAGTTCCCGCAGGGGGCAGCACAACCACGACATTTATTTCTCCCCCCTTCCTCGCCCAGCCCAGCGTGGTGTTTGTTTCGCTGGGGCCCAGCAGCGTGGAACAAAGACACGAACCGAGTGAGCGTTGTGCGGCTCCGCCAGACTGGGCCCATCGTCTGGCCTACAGCCATCAGGCTTCGGCTGGGTTTGTGAACAGGACAAGACGTACAACACCGAGTTCGGCCCAGGGTACAGGGCGAGACAGGCACAGAGACTGCCCTGTGCAATCCCCTGGCAGGCAGCAGAATCCTGCAAGCCAGCTGCCACCCCAGGTGTGGGGGCAAACGGGGCCACGGCCGCACCCCAGGGAAGGAAACTTGCCACGCTGCCAAGGCAAACGTGCCCAACTACAGCCGATCGGTTTGTGTTTAAGCAACGGCCATTAGTGGTAAAGGATCAGAGCCTGCCCGGGAAGCGGTCAGCAGAACTTCAAGCTTTGTAACAAGGGGGGCAGGGTTTAGTGGTGAGAGCCGGTGACTGGGTACCCGGCCTCCTGGGTGCTATTTCTAACTCTGCCTTTGACTCCTTCTGCAAACCCCTGAACTACCCTGTACCTCAGCTTGCCTCCTGGGGCCAGGTAACACTTCCTGGGGCAGTGGAAGGTCCAGTTCACGGCTTGAGATCACAGCAGAAGAGGTGCCAGAAACAGGCCAAAGCTCGCTGTAAAATCACTGACACACGTCGGGCACGTGGTTTCGATTGGACAAACAAATCACTCCTCTCTCCCCTGCATTCTCTGCTGATGAAGACGGCCGGGGTGCAGCCCAGGGCATGGGCTGCCCCTTAACCCACCAGCAGTGGTTGGTTAGAGTCCGGGGCTGAAGTCAGCGCCCGGTGGAGATGATCTCACTCCCCCGACCGTAGATGGGCCTGCGCTGGTACTAGCGCCGTACTTAGCCATGAACAGCCTAGCCAGTGAAGGAGCATTGGAGGATAGTCCCCCCATCCCGCCCGTCTCACGTCCAGCCTGCACTGCAGCCTTCCCGAGGACACTCACGACGTTCTGTCTCCGCACAGGGCCCCTTCTTTCACTGCTTAATCAATGTAACCCCCAGTAGCTCCTGGCTGGCCTGAAAGCAGATTCCCTCCCCACTACTAAAAGCTCTAATGCTTTCCCCGGCCAAGGGACCTGCAGCCATTCAACATCAAGCAAGGAAGTAAAATCTTCAGGCTGCGTCTACATGTAGAACGCTACAGTGGCGTGGCCCCAGCATAGATGATGGGAGGAGCTCTCCGATTGTCTCCCTGAGAAGTGGTAGTTAGGTTACATTGGCAGAGCTACATCTCCGAGGGGTGTGTGTGTGGATCATAAATATCAGGGTTGGAAGGGACCTCAGAGGTATCTAGTCCAACCCCCTGCTCAAAGCAGGACCAATCCCCAATTTTTGCCCCAGATCCCTAAATGGCCCCCTCAAGGACTGAATATATAACCCTGGGTTTAGCAGGCCAATGCTCAAACCACTGAGCTATCCCTCCCCCCAGAAAGACATAGCTAGGCCGATGCAAGCTTTCAGTATAGACCAGCCATTTAATTTAAGGGAGGAGCCTATACTACAGTGTCTGTGCCGGCAGAGCCCCCTAGTGTAGACGCAGCCTGCACCGACAGAAGGAGTTTTAGCCCCACCTGCCCAAATGCCGGTAGCTATGTGGACGGAAGCCCTTGTCTGTTGAGACAGCTGCGTCTACGCCAGGGGTTTGGTCAGTGAAGTTACGTCAATCCGGGTATGGGTTTTTTTTTTCCCGTAACCTGACTGACCGAGCTAATATGCTGATAATCTCAGTGTGGATACCACAAGCGTGCATGGTCCTCTTCACATTGAGGGAGAGGCGGACTGGGTATTAAACCCAGCTACTGGCCATAGACCAGGCTGGGAGGCTGGTGGTTAGACAAGCCTGCATGTAACTGCAGCTGGGTGTATCCCTACCTGTGTGAATGCTGGTGAAAGTGCAGGCTCGGGGGCTTTGCAGCTTGTCACAGCAGCACAGTGTGAGAGAGAACCCGGGATGGTGGGTCAGAGGGCTCAGTGGTACCCAGGGCCGGCTCTACCATTTTTGCCGCCCCAAGCAAAAAAAAAAAAAAGCCGCCCGGACTGTGCTGCCCCAAGAATGGACGGAATGCCGCCCCTTAGCATGTGCCGCCCCAGGCACGTGCTTCCTCCGCTGGTGCCTGGAGCCAGACCTGGTGGTACCCGTCACACTAATATGCTGATATAACTTTTAAGCAGAGACTAAAGCCTTACTTGACTGGGAAGCTGAAGCCGAGCAGGGTTAAGGCCAAGAATTTCAAGGAGGCCCCTTGTTTCTGCATCACCCGCAGGCCTGGTCTCCAGAGGTGCTAAGCACCCACAGTTCCCATTTGCTTCCACTGGAACTGGGCGTGCTTGAGCACTTCTGAGAATCAGGCCCGAGAGGCCTAAAATTGGGTCCCCCTAAATCAGTGCTGGGAATTAGAACAGCTGCCAGCCAGTCCCTCACTCTGTCCTTCACAGTTGACCTGCAAAATCTTCTCTAGCTTTAACATCCATTTTCCTTCCTGCTGATATACAGGGAAGAACTAGGCAGTAGACATCACCTGGTTTAATTTGCAGTTGAATGAACCTGACATGAGTTTTCTGCTCAGACTCATATGCAAATCTTCGTTGCAATGGCTCACGGACCTTTGATTCCCCCCTGCGCCCAAGCCTGCACTTCCCCACTCCGCACGAGTGACCCTGATCACTAGTGGACGGAAGAGAGTTCCCCCTTTCTCCCCTCAAGACCGATGGCGCGGTTCGTGACAGGGTAGCCAAGGAGCTCAGGCACTGGAGGGAGTCCCATAGCCTCATTTTACAGATGAGGAACCTCTGAATAGGGATGCATATCGCTGCTTAAGCAATACAGAGCCCAGGCCTGGAGGGAGAGTAACTATTCTTCATACAGTTGCTACGTCTCAGCTGTGTGATGTCCTGTTTTCCTTCCTTCCTCCCTGCCCTCTCCTACCCCAGCTCATTGGGGGGCAGGGGTAATACCATTCTCCTCTATAAGCACTAGGTGTTATGGTACTGCGAACCAGGGCAGGACGGGGGCTGGATTGTTTACAGCTGGTGGTTTGATATTTATACTCCCTCTGCGCTGTCCACCCCATTTTGTTAAGCTCCAGCCTTACAGAGCCTTGAAAACACTGGTTTGGACAGCCTGATAACAGGCAGATAAGATTTCATAACAAACGATTGCAGAGCTGCTTTTGGAGGCGCTTTGATCCTTGCCAGCAGGAGCGAAGGACGGACTCCGTTGAGTTAGTCTATCAACCTCCTTTGCTTTCGGCTCCGTGCGATGGCCATTTTATCAGCGCTTTGCAAAATAAAGGAAGAGGCACTCGCTTCTGGGGGGAAAAGTTTATCGGCGGCAGCAGCTGCCGGCAGCTCTGGCTCAGAAAGGCCAGGAGCCCAAAAGGGAGAGTTCACATGCCTTTGAAAATCCCAGTCTAAGGGAGTTATGCCCCCGCATCCATTGGTGCCCTAAGCCCAGTGGATTTCAAACAACTGTAGGGCCCCCGTCTTTATGCTTTCATTTTAGATTTTCAAGGGGTGGCAAGTTAAGATACCAAAGGCACAGTAGGCCAGCTACCCCTAAGAACACTGTAACAAGGAAAAAGGGCTAAGTCTAGAAAACGGTGCTTATTTGTGTTACGGCAGCACCAAGCAGCCCAGCCATGGACTAAGATCCCGTTGCGCTAGGCGCTGTACAAAGAGTCCCTGCCCCCAACGAGCTTACTAGATGTGGCTTGGGTAGGAGAGTGCAGCAAGGAAAACTTGAGCCATTAACTGCTCTTCATAACATTGCTACTGCTCAGCTGTGCCTTCGGGGTCTGGGGCCCTTGTTGCTTAAGCAGCATTCATCTATGGTTGCCCAGGACTCAGAGCGCAGCATATACAAACCGGGGGGAAAAAATAGCATCCCCTTTGAAACAACTTTATCAGCCACTGTTAGAGGCAGGATACAGGCTATATTGACCATTGATCTGATGCCGCACGGCCATTCCTGTAGCTCATGCTAGGGGAATCCCCATGAAGGCCTCAATTCACATCTTGCGAGGAACCCCCTCGGCTTCTTGTTTACAAGCAGTGAAACCTGAAACTAAAAATGTCTCCTTGCCCATTATCAGAGGGGTAGCCGTGTTAGTCTGGATCTGTAAAAGCAGCAAAGAATCCTGTGGCACCTTATAGACTAACAGACGTTTTGCAGCATGAGCTTTCGTGGGTGAATACCCACTTCTTCGGATGCAAGTAGTGGAAATCTCCAGGGGCAGGTATATATATGCAAGCAAGAAGCAAGCTAGAGATAACGAGGTTAGTTCAATCAGGGAGGATGAGGCCCTGTTCTAGCAGTAGAGGTGTGAAAACCAAGGGAGGAGAAACTGGTTCTGTAGTTGGCTAGCCATTCACAGTCTTTGTTTAATCCTGAGCTGATAGTGTCAAATTTGCAGATGAACTGAAGCTCAGAAGTTTCTCTTTGAAGTCTGGTCCTGAAGTTTTTTTGCTGAAGGATGGCCACCTTAAGATCTGCTATTGTGTGGCCAGGGAGGTTGAAGTGTTCTCCTACAGGTTTTTGTATATTGCCATTCCTAATATCTGATTTGTGTCCATTTATCCTTGCCCATTGTTCGGCTTGCTGGATGCATTATGGATCAAGCTTCTTGGGAGGGACGGTGCAAGAGAAGGGGGCAGGCCGGCCGTTGGAATAAAGGGGCTGCAAGGGTGGCAGCTCCCTCCCGGGTGACAGGAATGGGTTCCACTAGTAAAGGGGAAAGTGACTGATCACGTATCAGACACCCCTGGACTTTAATCAGTTACCATCTTCACTTATGCAGCATCCCTTCCACGCCAGCTGAAGTTGGTAGGGACAGACAATGGGTACTTGCAACTGAGATTCATTTGAGGCTCAAATCAGCTCCTACTAGTCAGATGTCCACAAAAACCCATTAACCTGAGTAATAAATGGAATCCCGGGTGTGGCAAAGACTGAATGGGCCCCAGCTACCCCTTCACACCCCTGGTAACCCCTCCAGGTCAAGATGGAGACAGCAGTAAACCTAGACTTCTGCCGGTGCCTGAGTTGCACCCGATCCATGGAGAGGGGCCTTCAGCCTCCAGCCAAACTCATCAGAATGGAGCTCATACAGAACGCCCACAACCCAGTGTTCAGTCACCCTCCGAGGGCCACGTCGGCTCCACGGCTCCAGAAGAGGCAGGGGAGAATATGCAATTTTGAACCACTCAAAAGGAACCCAACACTTCACCTTACGTGGGCCTGTGGCAGAGGGGATCCCAGGAGATGCACTCAAGAGACCTAGGGTCTATTCCCAGCTCCGCTATTAGCCCGTGGGGTGAGCTTGGGAAAGTCGCTCTTCGTCAGTACGTGCCTCAGTTTCCTCATCTATAAAATGGGGGATAATATTTACTTTCCTTGGCAAAGTGCTTTGAGATGTACTGATCAAAAGCGCTCTGTAAGAGCTAGGGATGATTATGCAGTGCAAGCCATAAGCATTTGGGGATTCAAGTCCAACCAGCCTGAAGTCAAGGTCTGACCCCATGTCTCCAAACCACAGGGATCTCTTGAAAGGTGCCAGTGACTGATGCTGAAGGTGGCATTACACTGCAGAGCAGATTTGCCCTGCCGTGATCGCTGCTGGCTGACCAGGAGCTGAAAGCAGGAATCAGAATTCACACAAGCGGGAACAGAAAAAGGAATCGTCTTTATTTGTGAAGTTTGTTAACAGATGGAATATTTCAATGCTAACCCAAGAACACGGGTGATGAATACAGACTGTGTGGCGCATTCGTCCGCTCGCAGGCGCCTAGTCACAGAGAAACACTGAGATGGCTCGAGCACAAGGAAACATGCAGTCAATCTGCTCCTCGGCAGATCTGAACATGAGCCTGCAGCCCAGCAATCACTCCAAGACTCAGCCCCCCCCTCCCACCCCCAGTGTAGCGACATTTAATAAGAGACTAACAAAACAGTGTGAAATAAGTTAACTAGTCACATTTGCTCAGTTTCCAGCTTTAAAAGTTACCCCCTAAGTTGTCTTTGTTGTTTAAGAGGGTAAATAAAGCAGCCCTGCTGAGAGAGACAATGGGGCAGGAAGCCCGTGAGAGTAGCTATGGCATTGATCAATTGTGGGGGAGGGAAAGGAGGGGGGGTTCCTGCAGATATCAGAGGATTTCCCACCCATTCCCCAAGGGATGGAGCCAGACACCCCCCTTGGTGCCACAGAGAGGTGGGAGCACCCACACCACCCAATCCTGGCTCTGTAAAGTATCTCTTCTAGCCAGTGCATAACTGGCTTCCCACCCCTTTGGGTCAGATCAGGTCTCCTCTGAAAGGTCATTGAAACAGTTTCTCCCTGACATGCACAAAACAGGGCAGGATGACAGGGCTCCTGGGAGGACACGGCATGCGGGCTGCATCCAAGGTTCACGCTCGCCTACATGGAGACGTCAGTTCTCTCTTTAGCTCCCTGCAGGGCCTCCGACCAGAAATCAGGGAAGCGGGGCAGAGGCACTTTGACTCCTGGAAGCGCAGTGTCTGCAGACACACTCCAACCCCTCCCCGCACACCTCCTTCTCTCCCGATTAACTTCACACACTGCATAAAGCCAGCAAGACACCACACAGGTCACGCTCCCACCTCGCCCTCCCTGCACCAACACTGAGGTATAGGACAAAAAGACAGCCAGTGACCAAAGACTACCAGCAACAAAGGGGCTAAAGTTTACAGGTAGAAAAACCCTCCCACCGCTCTTTTTAAAAAAGTGTATATTTTAGAAGCTACAACTTAAGTTTGTTTCTTTAAAAAGTGAAGTAACTGAATTGCAAGGACGCCCTAGGATATTCTTGATGCTACTTTTGCAAAACAAAACATCCAGGTGATCTTCTCAGCAACACGCCACCTGACAGGAGAGAGAGAAGCCAGTTAGCCATTGCTGGGAAGTCCCCAACCCAGGCAGTTTTATTTCAGACCGCTGGGGGGTGCTGCACTCGTAGGCAGTACAGTGGTTTAAATGGTACAGCCAGAGGGAAGATGGCCTAGTGGTGAAGGCATCGGACTGGGACTCAGGAGATCAGGGCTCAACTCCCAGTTCTGTCTCTGTGTGCGCGCTGTCAGGCAAATCACATAGGATCTGTCCACACAGCAGAGGGGAGGCTGTTTCCCAGTGTGGGTAAACACTCAAATCACTAGCTGTGCTCGAGGCAGCAGGCTAGAAACAGCATGGCCACAGCGGCATGGGCTAATCAACTGAATACAATCCCCTGGTTCGACACACTGATGCAGCTAGTCTGAGCTGCCGCCCGCCCGTTTGCGAGCTCAAGATGGGCTCGAAGCACCCCCAAGCTGTGGCGCAGACACACCCTAAGGCCTTGTCTACACTACGAAGTTTTGTTGGCAAAAGTCATGTCGCTTTAATTAAAATCGCCGTTGCAGGTCCACACAGGGGGGGAGGGATAGCTCAGTGGTTTGAGCATTGGCCTGCTAAACCCAGGGTTGTGAGTTCAATCCTTAAGGGGGCCACTTAGGGATCTGGGGCAAAATTGGTCCTGCTAGTGAAGGCAGGGGGCTGGACTCGATGACCCTTTGGGGTCCCTTCCAGCTCTATGAGATAGGTATATCTCCATATATTATTATTACACTAGCTCCTTGTGTCGGCAGAGCACATCCACACGAACAGCTCTTGCAAGGACACAGAGAGCAGCAGTGCACTGTGGTAGCGATCCCACTGTGCAACTGGCCGCAGGGCGCTTTGGGAAGGGTTTGGAATGCCTCATGGGGCAGGGACAGCGTCACATGATGCAGGTTTCTCAATCCCATGGTTCCAGGGGCATCCTAGTAGATTGTCAGCTGAAGTGTGTGGGGGGAGGAGAGTGGCGTGGCAGGGGAGACAGTAGGCTGACTGTCTGCTCGGCACAGCAGTCTCAGCCTGCGGTTCTGAGATTCCCTCCAAGTTCTCCCACAGCCTCCTCAGCTGCCGGGAGCAGCATCCTGAGCAGCTCTGAGCTGTTGGTGCTGAGGAATGTCAAAGCAGCCCAGCAGTCCCATGCGGCCAAAAGTAGCTTTGTAGTTTATACACCTTTTGTTGGCAACATAGTGTAGACAAGGCCTAAGTCTTCGCTCCCTCTCTAAGATGGAGAGGATCATCCTTTCTCCCACCTTTTGTCTACTTAGATTCCTCGGGGCAGTGACTGCGTTACTCTGCCACTGTGCCTAGCACAGGCGTTGTTACAACTGGCGACTGTTAGAGTCCGTTTAAGGCCAGAAGGGACCACCAGATCATCTAGTTTGACCGTCTGTGTATCACAGGCCACCAACGCCACCCAGCACCTGCACACTAAACCCAACAACTGAAATGAGACCCAAGTATTATAGCCCACCAGAGACTAGACTATGACGTCACAGGCAGAGAACAGGAAAGACGGAGGCGCACCAGTACCCGAGGCCTTGCAGTTGGGCAAAGGAGCTTAAGTGAGGAGCCTTTCCCCGGTGTTAATGATTTGGGTTATTCACATGAGGGGCAAGGGGATTTTTGTTTTGTTTTTAAATCAGCAGCACATGGACCCCTGCGAAGCCGTAAGTACCCGCTGTTTCCATCTGCATCCACTAGCATCTATTACCCAGGGCTGGAGCTACCTATGCTTCTAGCAAGAGGCGTTCAGCCGGCGGTGGGGAACCCCGGGGGGCAGAGGCAAGGCCTCAGCACTGGTTGGGAGAGCAAACTACACCACCTTCTGCAAAGCGCAGACAGCTGAGGGTTGAGGTTGTTGCTGAAATGCCTCACCTGGCCGCCCGCTCCTAGTTAGCATTTCTCTGGCGGACGTTCTTGTCCCCGTGGTTTGGGGGATTGCTTTTCCTAGGAAAAGGGGGAGAGAGAAGGCAGTGAGAGGAGAGCCAGGACTTCCTAGCACAACAAAGAAGAAACTGCCTGGCTGCGTAGAGAGCTAAGGATCCAACTCCCTCCTCACTGATGGAGCACGGATCTAAAGTGGACAGATGTAAAGACAGGCATCCAGGACGCAGCGAGATACGGTTATGCGCCATCTGAACACGAAAGACGTCTGCTAAGTTACTGTTCCCAACTGAACACCGTGAACAAAGACCACACTGATGACAAGCAGCTGGAAGGCGTTTCTGGTAGCCAGTTGGCTCACTAGGGCAGTGGCTCTCAACCTTTCCTGACTACTAAACTCCTTTCAGGAGGCTGATTTGTCTTGCGTACCCCAAGTTCCACCTCACTTAAAAACGATGTGCTTACAAAATCAAACATACAAAAGTGTCACAGCGCGCTAGTACTGAAAACTTGCTGACTTTCTCATTTCTACCATACAACTATAAAATAAATCCATTGGAATATAAATACTGTACTTGCATTTCAGTGTACAGTATACAGAACAGTATGAACAAGTCATGACATTTTCGTTTGTCCTGACTTTGCTAATGCTTTTTATGTAGCCTGTCGTAAAACTAGGCAAATAGCTAGATGAGCTGATGACCTCTACGTGTACCCCTGGTTGAGAACCTCTGCACTAGGGCACTAGCCAGTTTGTTCATGCCCACAAGTATGCAAAGCACATCACTGCATCTGTGCCAACATGTCATATAAGAAGAGAGCTGGTACTCACAGTGGTGCAGATCCTCCATCATCATCTTCAGGCCCAGGATCGCATGGTAAAAAGGAAAAAGAAAGGTCAGGATGCAGCCTTTAGCCAAACATCACGTCCTGTACACCCCACCCAGCCACTGGTCCCCGAACCTTAAGAGCCAGCATTCTAAACAGACCTTTCTGTATAGGCTGCTGCATATGGGTGGAGATTACACTTAAGATGCCATCCCATCCTGAGCCTCCCAACAGGGTCTAGGGATGTGAATTTAAGGCCAGAAGCAGCAAGAGCTGTATTGTTCCTAGGTGGTCACCTTTTTTTTGGCAAGTAGTGGGCTTGGCTGTCCCAGGGATGTCCCTTTCTGGGATCCCTGAGGACCAATAGCTACCAAGGATAACGAAATTCACCCTCAGCCCAGAGGAATTCTTGTACCATATTAACTGAGGAGGATTTGAAGGCCACACTGCTGGGGATCCGTGAAGCAATGGCTGGGCAGCTGTTTACTACTGAACAGTCAAAGCTTCAGCGTGCTGGGCATAAAAATCAACCCTCAGTCACTCCCTCTTTGGCACCGAGCTGGAGTGACTTGCCCAAGTCAGCAGCAGAGCCACAATTACACATTTCCTGCCTCAAATACTGCAGCCCCGTTGATCCAGCTGAATGTCCCAGAGCCCAAGCACTAACGCACACAGCCCCTGACAGCAAGCGAAGATTGCATTAAATTAAACAGGGAGTAGGGGGGGAGCATCAGAGGTACTGTGCCCCCGCCCTATACACATTCTGCCAAACACCGTGCGCTGGCTACATCAACAGCACTGTAACTAGGGAAAGACATCTCTGGTGTCACCTGACTCGCTCAGACCTTTCACCAGTTCATTGGCATCTGCCACCCTCTAACAGGAGAGGGCTGTGTGCCATCGTTTCCATGGCCCACGCTTCCCCCACATGCCGCCCAGCAGTAAGGCCCAGGGTACTGCAATGGGGCACTCTGAAGATTATACGCAGCTGGTGAGAGGACTGATGCAGAGGGACAGCTGGAGCTGTCTCTTCCACTTACCATGTGAGGTCCCACCCAGCAGCAGAGGAGGGAAGAGAGCGGAAAGATAACGCCAGCAGGGACATTGGTCACAGCCATGTTCTCAGCCATCCCAGAAACCCACCACCACATAACCTTCCGGGGCAAGCCTTTGAGCTGGCTCGGGATAAGCTTCTTGCAATTCCCTTCATCAGAGGGCCAGAGTTTGAGGCATCTTTTTACAGAGCCAAAACTGACTGATCTGCAGCTAGTTTTTAGGAATCTATAATCCCCCTTTCAGAAGTTCTTGGTACCGTCTGCTCAAGGGTTTCCGATCAGATGACCCACACTACAAGTCGCTGAGTAATTCTTCTCTGCAATGTGATTGGCTACTACCAACGTGACATCACTGTGTTAGGAAGAGATGAGGAGGATCTCAGACTTCTGGCTATGATCAGGGATGAGTTTAGCCAACACAGGTCCAATCAGAGGCTGTATCTATCCCTGGCTGGGGCAGAAGACTGGGGCAGAGCTGTTTTCCCCTTTAACATCTGATCAGAAACCCCTCCAGCAGCATCTCTGCAAGTGGGGAAGCCCCCTCTGAAATCAAGATACTTTCATCCCCACCCTACCCAGAACTGTTACACTCATATGCTGCAGAGTTCCTGGGTTAGACGCGACCCCTAAACTCCAGGTGCACCTTACCATCAAGGACCTCATCCGGCTTTCTCCTTTTCTCATAGATGAAGATGATGGTGACAAGAACCAGCACCTCGGCCACAATGCCCAGGAAGGGCCAGAGCGCTGCCAGGCGGCTACGAACCCGCAGGCTCACGACGGCGCCGTCAGTGCCCAACTCGTTGGTGGCGTTGCAGACGTACTCGCCCGGGTCCTTCTCGATGTCCAGGTTAGCAACGCGCAGCTCCGTCTTGTTCCCGCTGGACTTGATGATGAACTGCTCTGTGCCATTGATGATGGGCTGGAAGCGGGGGAAGGAAGCGAAAGATCAGGGGCAGCCTCTTATGACTGGACCACGAGCAACTCCACCCCACACAGACCTGCCTCGCTCACTGAGGCACCTCCGGAGCTGCCTACCTCAGGGTTACAGCTCCAGGTGAGGGATAAGATGCCATCCTCCCTACCACTCCTCCAGGAAGAGAGGTCCCCCCCAAAATGCTCACCTCATTCACACTGTTTTTGATCTTGTACCAGGTCCATTGACTAACAGGAGGATAAGAGTTACACTTGCAGATCAGAACGCCGGTGTCCCCCTCGTTCCCATGCTCGGATTTCTTGTAGGCAGTCACATGTGGCTTAACTGCAGAGAAAGGCAGCTCAGACAAGAGGGACTTGGCCAGCCTGCTTGGGCTATGAATGCTGTAGGCCAGCTAGCCAATGTCATGGGCAAGGTAGCCATAGGGTTGTATGTCAGCCTGAGAAAGAGGCCTCTGGCTCCCATCCCCCAGCCCTTCTCTCAGAAGGCCGAGCATCGAGATGCTTCCCAAGCAGGCGAGGAGAGATTCATGGCTCAAGACCACCCGATCAGCTATTAGATACCTTCAGCCCCTGCCCATGGGGATCACTCCCTTTGTTCAGGAAGGCAGAGGGTTGATGCATCTTTGGTTCTGCTTCCCCCCAGGCAGCCAAACTGTTCTGTTTACAAGCCGCTTGATACTAACGCTAGAAGAAGCTGCCTAGTAGGAATCTATCCCATTCCTTCCCCATTTACTACCAGAAGCAGCTGTAAATTGCCAGAGCTGAGAAAGCACATCTGCCCACCCCCCCTTACCCGAGAGGAGATACTAAAATAGTTACCTGTCACGTACACAGTCCTACTCACAGGGGGGGTCGTTTCGAAGATACACTCGTACACCCCTGAGCTGTCTCCATTCACGTCCCCTATTCTGTAAGAAGAAAGGGACATAAGCAAGGAGATATAGGGGATGTCATGGCCTGTCACACTCCCGGGAGCAGGGAGACCATCCCGCCATTAGCTCAGAGGCTGGAAACGAACAGCCAACTCCAGGCTGTAGAAAGTAGGGCTGAGCTTTCACCTATGGGCAAGAGAAATAGGCTGACTTTTCTGCTTAGGCACTTGAATTGGAGCTAAAAAATATTAAGCCCATCCACATGTTTAGCGGAAGCCCTCCATACAAGCCCTCCCTCCCCTGCTCCCCTCTCTGCCCTTAATCTGTACTGGGTCTAAGGTCTGTCAACTCACAGCACTGTCCACCCAGGCCAGATTGGGTAGGAACTTAAAACTAAGCAGACAGATGAACCTGTAAACCCACCATCCACCTTTCACTCCTTCCTATCTCTGCCCCCGTCACCCACCGAGGGTATGCCTACCCTGCCATTAGACACTCGCGGCTGACCCGTGCCAGCTGACTCAGACTCATGGGGCTCAGGCTGAGGGGCTCTGATTATGGTGTAGACCAGGGGTCGGCAACCTTTCAGAAGTGCTGTGCCGAGTCTTCATTTATTCACTCTGATTTAAGGTTTCGCGTGCCAGTCATACATTTTAACGTTTTTAGAAGGTCTCTTTCTATAAGTCTATAATATATAACTGAACTATTGGTGTATGTAAAGTAAATAAGGTTTTAAAAATGTTTAAGAAGCTTCATTTAAAATTAAATTAAAATGCAGAGCCCCCCAGACCGGTGGCCAGGACCCGGGCAGTGTGAGTGCCACTGAAAATCAGCTTGCGTGCCGCCTTTGGCACGCGTGCCATAGGTTGCCTACCCCTGGTGTAGACATTCGGACTTGCATTGGAGTCCAGGGTCTAGAACACTGCGAGGTGGTCCTAGCCCCTTAGCCATGCAAGCCTGAGTCAGCTGGCTTGGCCTGGGGTGTCTAATTGCAGCGTAGACACACCCTAGGCAATGACACTGCGTTTTCTTTACTCTGCAGTTAACGTGGAGCTGTGAATAACAGGACAAAACTAGTCAGCAAAACCAAGGTTCTGATGCACCAGAAGTGAGGTTGTATTCAGCGTGAACTATCTCCAGCATTCTCCTCTTTCTTTCAGGCAACAAAGGCCTCAGAGGCTAACTTAAAATGAACTCAGTGGAGCAAAGCTATCACAAGACGTGCAACCAAAAAAAAAAAAGTTAATAGCCGAGTTAACAAGACTCCAGATACGCTGTCCCACCTCTCATGTGGGACGTCAACCCCGTGACCGCTCTGCAAATCAGACAGCTAAAGCGGCAGCAGGATGGGTTTAAAAGCAAGTTACTGGGGGAGTGGCTGCTCAGCTCCCGTTCAGAAATGCTCACCAAGCAAGGGCTGCATGTGGGGCTATGCAGCGGCTTTCAAAAGTAAGAAAATCAGATTAGGGCAGAATAATCCCACCCGAATCCAGAACCTGCCGTTTATGTCTGGGGGGGGGGGGGGGGGGGGGGGGGGGGGNCGACAGGATTTGATGGATTAAAGCTGCCTCACAACAAATGCTCGATTCTGCAGCGTGGTGATCCCCAATGCGGGGGGCCGAGTTTTAGTGCTGTTATTGCACAGACACAATGGGCGGTTTTGTTAGTTCTGCTGCGCTCGGAGCTTTCCCCCTTCCAAAAGCCACTTGAGCTAAGGAATTGAGGTCACGCGAGGGAGGCTGGGTTAGAAATACTTTAATCCTTGTTCAGCTCCCTGTTGCTATGGGGAGAGAGTCACGTCAGCTCTGCCATACAAAAGGACATGATGCCGCTCCGGCTGGCTGGGCTAATGCCAGCAGGGGCTGATGGTAATGAGACTGGAAAGCTCGTTGCCCCTTTACAATGAGGCTGGTATTCCAGTTCCCGCTCAGCCACAGCCTGGGACTAGAAAGGCTTGGGCAGTGACCGTTGTAACTAGCAGGGCAGCTCTCTGGGGACAGCGGACAGGACCCTGGAAGCATACCAGAGGAGGACTGCGCAGGCAAATCTTTCCCGACTCAAGTGCAGACAAACAAAACACATCCTGGAGTCTCCTGCACCACATGTGGCCCTCTGCAGGAGCGGGACAGTTCACTTCCTGTCCAGAGAGTGGGAATGCTGGTTTGGTTTGTCTGAGTGCCTTCGAACACTTGATTTTCATCAAAGCCATTTCCCGAAGCTTATCACAAGGAACCTTGCTGACACAGTTCTGCCCAAAGTCAACACAGCAGACAAACCAGAAGAAACAAATTTAGGACACTAGAATACATACTTTTAAATATGCCTTTCACCAGGGGGCTCAATGTATTATTCCTATTGGGCAAGTCCCAGTCTCTCTATTGGTGTGAGATCTGACCGTTACCAAGTTGGGACCAGAACCCAGGTTCCTCATCTCTCAGGCCCCCGACACACACAGCACCTCTATACAATGCTGGAGCACTAAAATCCCACCTGAACTTTCCCAGTCCTGCAGAGGACTTCCTGGCCTTCAGGATAAGTTTTAGGACTCCAGGGCTGTATCTGAGCACCCCCCGACTGCACTCACGATCGCCACTTCAGTCCAGGAAATCCAGCAGCGATCCTTTGAATTGTTGCATGAACTCCAGTGTGTTTGATCACCAGACAGTCCATCCCACTGCGTGTTCAGGAGGGGTGGGGTGCAGAGCCATAGCAGAGGCCATGGCAATTGCCTGAGGCCATGTTACATCTTGTACTGCTATAGTTTAGAAGTGGGAAGGAATTTCCTCTCTGGGGCACACTGGGTGTAATGGGGTTGGGCAAAGGATGTAATGGGTGTAATGGGGTTGGGCAAAGGAAGTACATTTCCTTGGGTGTAATGGGGTTGGGCAAAGGAAGTACATTTCCCTGCTCAGTGCTTTAGAAGGCAGGCTTTTTGGTAGCATGAGTATGGTCAAGTTTTCTGCAAACAAGAGGGTCCTGAGCCTCAATGAATCTTAGTCCTGATAGTCCAATGCTGTTATTGTCCCCAAGTTTGGATCCTTCTCTGAAGTACCTGTCCTATGTTCATAGTTAGTACCACAACATTGCCATTTGGGTCTGGCTGACCTGAAGTATCAGCTGCCTTAGACAGAACTTTTCTTGGGACAGACCAGAGCAAGAACAATATCCCCCCTCCTCCCCCTATGCCCTCAGACACCTACTTGTAGGCGGTATAGTCAGACGTTTCCTTGTCGGATGTCAAGATCTTGTCTCCTTTCTTCCACATATGGCCCAAGATCGCAGACTGAGATTCGGTTATGTTACAGGAAATCACAACATCCAAGCCAGAAGTCACATTTGGGGAGGTTTCTACAATGGGATCTGCATTCATAACAAACCTAAGTTAACATGTGGCATTTTTATATTTCAGCAGCTGTTTCACCTGCCTTAGGACCTTTAAAACAAAGAACATCTATAATCACTCACCGTCTCCATTGCAGCTTTTCACTTACCCTCGCAACTTATAAGAAACTGATAAACGGTATCAGCAAGGGAGGTGCAGGAGGAGTCAGACAACCAAGTCTTGAGAGCACATTTGGCAAAAAGGCAACTATGTTCTCCACACATCCCTTAGCAGAGCAAGGCAGAATCATTCTCCAAACCATCTCTAGACGGTTCGGAGCCTCCTGCGCTCTCAGGAGTGGTTGTGTTTTATATTCCATCACAGCTAAGTGCCCGTCAAAGCACTTTGTTTTCCATTGCATATTTGAGCAATTACAAGGGGAAAACCCTTTAAGCAGTGTTATCATTCACTCCATTTTTTCATACCTGAATCTGTCAGGGTTTAACAGATTTAATTTCACCTGGTGATTGAACAGAGGACCACAATCCAGTCCCATTTTTGGATGGAAACACAATGCAAGTCTGAGAGACTGGAATCCAGCCTGCACATCTGAAATCAGTGTAGCTTCACTGACTTGGGTGGATTTACACCAGTTTAACAGGAAAATGAGGTCCTGACTCTCCAAAGTCTGACAAGAAAGTTGATCTAACCTATTGTCACGCAGCTAAGCGATTACTAGAGGAAAAATTCTATTCACAGGGAGAGGAAAGAGTCTCTGGGGAAACAGTTCAATGGAAACTATTAAGCAGCCAATATAAAACATGAGGTTTTCTACTCCCCACCCTACCCCAGCCCAGCCCTCTCTGAAGGAACATTTTGCACAGGGCCGAAAAGCACTTAGGATGGTAAAAAAAAAAGAAGCTAAGAACCACTCCAGCAGTATTGTCCTCCACTGGATTTCTTTGCATTATCTAGAATATTTGCACTACCTAGAACATACACAGCAAATGCTACAACCATTTAGTTCCAATGATTTCAAGAGCCAAGATACCATCTTAAGTAGTGAGGTTAAATTTTATTTCCATGCATTAGTCCAAGTTTCAGCTACCGAGAGGAAAAAGATCTCGTCTAGCTCAAAAACTGGACTTTTAACTCTAAGTGAGAGAAAGTTTGGTCACTTCCACAGTACAGATAACTACAGTCACATTATCAGTGTCACACACAGACACATACGGCCATTTCAAAAATGGTTGTATCACCAGAAACTAAAAGAGAATTTGATGCCCACAGCTCGTACTGCTAGCAAGGAAGAAAGCGTAAAGCAAGACTGGTCACAGGAGCAGAAGTTGGAAGGAACTGTAGGGAAGGGCTGGTTTGTCAGTGGTGGTTAAGGCAGAGTCTACCAGCAGAATCAAGACTCTGAATTCTGCGAGTCAGCATTGGGACACCGAGGCATCTTAGGACAAGCAGCACATTCTAGTTCTTTGGGCTCTGAAAGGTACAGGATGGTCGGATGGTGTTTTGGTTGGGAAGTCACAACCCTTTTTGAGCAGGGCCACTGTGGATCAAATCACGGACGGTGAAGGGGATCACAGGAGGGTAGGAGTCTCTCAGTTCTACAGCCAGGACGGGAGGGTGAGGAGAGTTTTCAGGAAGTCACAGGACACAAGTGCGGGGGACAGACCTGGCAAAACACTCAAGACATCGCCGCGTCTGAACAAGTGCCAAGGCCTCAGTGTGGCCACTCACGTTCGATGACAAAAACGTTAGCCTGGGAACGGATCCACTTGACTTTGGGGCTCTTCGACAAGTGGTTGCGGTCGGGGTCGTTGCTAGCCCGGCACTCATACGTGCCCGAGTCGTTGATCGTGAGGTTTGCGATGTAGATGGTGCTGGTAGAGTGCAGGTTATAGGTGGCGTTGATTTTGACACGGTCCTGCCGTGCGCCATCCCAGAGCTGAGCATAGGTCTCGTTCGACTCATCTCCCTCAAACCACCATTGGATCTCAGGGATAGGGTTGCCAATCGCCTCACAGTGCAATTCCACACTGTCCTCGATCAGTTTCTTTTGAGACAGTGGTGACTTTATAAAGCCAGCTACGAGTTGGAGAGGTATTAGTGCAAAGCGTTAGTGTAAAGAGAGAATTCAGCCACACAGATTTTAGCTGTTTTAAGAAGGTGCAACATGTTATTGCTTCAGGTAAGCACACCTCCCTCCCCCCCGTGTGTGCTATATCCAGCCACGCTGTTAAGATATAACGACCCAAACCAATGCTTTCCACCAGCGCTGCTAGTCTGCATTTTACAGGATACTACAGAACCAGAGCCCCCAACCAGCAGGGAGCTCAAACACACTACTCAGAGTGGCGCATGCAACACAACAGCCACTGTCTACGCACTCTTGCACAAATGTGAGCACTCTCCATCTGCCCTGCACAGCAATGCTACAAGCCCCTGTCAACTTAATGTAGAGCAAGGAGGCAAATAAAATCAACTGCCTGTGCAAAACACTCGATGTGTGTGCAGAGCAGATAAGTGTTGGCATAGGGGTGGAAGAGAAAGAAACCTGAAAGTGTGTTGGAGTTCTTAAACAGTCTGGAAGCTGAGCTGGCAGGACCAGGTACAGGTCTGTCGCATCTTAGGCGCATTTAACATGTGCGATTTCAGCTTTACGCGGTCGGCAAAAACAAGAAAAAAAACAAAAAAAGAGAAAAATAACAATTTAAATACTGTTTCTGTAGTGCGGGCGATTCTGCCCGCCATTACACTCAATGTAATTTTGACTATACGCGGTTTTTGCTTTAGGCGCTGACTGCAGAACGTAACCCCAGCGTAAGATGAGACAGACCTGTATATATTTTTTGCAACAGAATGCACCTCAGCCACAGAATCACTTTTGATTTTTAAGAGAGAGAAGCTAAGTTTTTAGCCCTTACAGCTGTGAAGGACGTCCCCCACATGTGAACAGAGAAACCGAGGCAGTGCTATCTGCCCAAGCATGCAGAGAACCTAGATGAGGGAAGCAACAGCTATCCCAATTTGATGGCAGGGACACAGACTCTGAAACCTAATGACAACATGGTTAACTACTTTGCTGTTAGTTGTGCGCTTACCCCTCACTGTTAAATGCAGAGTTGGATATTTTGGGAGGAACTGGTTGGCTAGCATTGGAGGTTACAGTGGAATTAAGAGTTTGACCCCCTCTGTGCCGGCCCAGAAGCAGGAGATAAAGAGGAAGAGGCAGTCCCTTCCCCAGCGCCCAAAATACCAGCATCCTGGGTGTCAAGAGCCCTCCTCCCAAAGCTTCCAGCCACCTTTCATTCATAAGGCTCAAGGCACTTTGAAGGTGGGGGGCACATTATCACCCCCATTTTGCAGATGGGGAAAGAGACGTCAGAGTTTCGGAGGTTTTTTGGGCAGGGGAGGGGGAGAAGTGAGAGAGAACATCACTAGCCAAGTTCAGTAGCACAGCTGGGAATAGGACTCTGGTCTCCTGCCTCCAGTCCCGTGCCCTATCCACTGGAGTGGGTGAATTATCTTCGTCACATTTAATTCAGTTACAAAACCACCCCATGTTTCTGGGAGTTTACTGGAAGCTGCCACAGAAGTTTCGATGTGCTGCTGCATGTAGCATAAGTGAGGGGGCCGTGCTGCAGTGTTTAGACCCACTGTGCCACAAGCCTATTATACAGCAGGATGGCTTTAATACAGGGAGTGGCAGCATTTCCATTAGGGAAAAACCCCAAATGATTTCAGGTGATCATAGGAGAGGAACTCTCTTTTACTGAGTCAAGAGCCTAGTTGTGCCACTGCCAGCTTCCACCCTAGAGCTAGCAAAACTGATTTATAAAGCGACTTCCAAAATTCTTCTAACTTGGAGAGTGATTATTCAGACAGGCAAGTGAGATGTGTTATCACATTACCCTTTTGGTGTGGAATGGGCAAGAAAATTTTGTACCTGGGCTAGTGAATTACATTGAGTTTGAAAGGCTACAAAACACCCTAATCTGAGTGGTCTGTTTACATTTTCTTTTTACTATTACAGCATATGTGCAGTGATATGGTCTCTCTTATCACAGTCCAGAATCTTCTCCTAGCTGATCCTGCAAAGAAGTCACAGGCCTATAGGATATGACTACTATGGAAGTGAGGATGGCTGCAGGATCACAGCACCAGCAGAAGAGATCAAACCCTTGATTAACCACAGATTTGGTAAGTCACAAATATGGTAGGAAAATGGATCAAAGGCATGAGATACCCATATGTAGGCACATGAGTTTGATTCAAACAGAGCTGAAATCCCTCCCATCCCCTTTAAGGTGAGCTGGCGAGTGCCCCAAATAACTAGGGCAATGCATCAAGCATAATTTGCCATTAAAAAGATACTCTCTATTTTGATAACCAGGAAAGCAGGCACTAATCAAGCTATTCCAGGTATTCACAGTTTTAAGCGTGTTTGGATCAAAATGAAAAAACAAACATCTGTAGGTTAGACGAGATTAAGAATTTAATGTAAAATTCTGTTAGTCACTCTAAGTCTTCTAAACACTCTACAAACTAGCTAATCCCTACGTTACAATTGGGAAAAGCGAGGCAGAAAGGCTGAATGACTTAACCAAGGCTAGAACAAGGGTGAGAGTTCTATGAACTCAGACCACCGTTTGAGTATTAATCTATCTCGGAAGTGCCTATCACACTATGTGGTCTTTAAAAGACTTTTTTTTTAAATGTGAGCTTTTCAAGGGTCCGGGGGGGAGGCAAGGATTCCCGTTGCTCACCACTTTTTATCCCTAAAAGGATCCTGAATCATAGCAAACACCTTTTTCAGGGAAGAGGGCTGGACACAAGCCCCTTTAAAACTAGAACCAATCAATAACACACCATGGGCTAAAAATCAGCCCTGGTGTAAGCAGATATTGCTCTCATAGTCTTATGCAGCAGTTGCACCTAGTTATACCAGAGTGAATTGGCCCCATGTGTCCACAAGTGACCCAGTAGCCCCCAGTCAGACAGACTAAGGGTGAGGAACACAGGCAAGTGACTCATTTATAATGTAGTAAACCAGTTTTTGTATAGAGAGTTCCGTGCTTTATAAAAAGACACGTCCCCATGTCCACCACGTGAGAGACGTGCAAATTCTGTCCTTGCCTTCACACACTCCAAAGTCAGTTGACCACGCTTTAGAATTGGCCAAAGCCCGGCTCTCACCCCAGTCACGGTGACCGGGTGGTATTGTTCAGCATTCCAATTACTGCATCATCTGCCAGCCTTCTCAGTGCTAGCTGATCTGTTCTGCTTCAGAGATTCTTGCAAACTTGCTCTTAGTCACCCTATTGTGGATAGTTTCAGATATTTCAGCTAAGAAAAAAAGGGCAGTTACAACGTGAGAGTTAATAGCAGCTTTGTAAAATAGTCATGCAAATTCACCAGCCCAGGCACGAAATTGACTTGCTAACAACTCAAGATACAGAGAATGAAGTAATTTTTACTCAGCACAGGCAAGCTCAACTTTGTAAGGTTACATAAGTCAAGGCTACATAGACTCCAGACGCAGTTAGAGGGTAGGAACCTGAACATACTTGTTTCTATTGTGCTCAAGGTAGCAAAGTCCAGAGGATTCACCTATTTCACCCTTTCCAAGAACTGGAAAGACGGCTCAGCACTGATGGATCTGTAAATCAATAGCCTCACAGCAGGCAGACCTGCCAGATACCGCACCACTCCCGATTATTTGGCTTTAAAATGGCTTACGGACAATCAGTTAACTGTTTGGAGCCAGAAGCTACTGTTCCACTTCAGAGGCAGGTATTGCATAAGGCCTGGTCTAAAATTAAAACATTAGATCGACCTGGCTACGCTGCTCAGGGCTGTGAAAAATTTCACACCCCAAGCGTGGTGGTACGGTCGACCTAACTCCCAGTGTAGACACAGCTAGGTTAATGGAAGAATTCTTCCACTGAAGTAGCTGAAGCAGATGAACTACAGATGGAAAGACCCCTTCCGTCAACGTAGGAAGTGTCTATACTATGGCGCTACAGCGGCACCACCGTAGCAGTGCCACTGTAGTGTAGACATATTGCGCCCCCCCCCCCCACCCCCCCACCTCTGCCAAGGTCTGAGTTGCTTTGCAGGAAATAACCTATTTCTAGAGAAGTCATTTCTGGACAGTGAAGAAAGACTGAGTGACATCAGCTAAAACGACTGCGTTGAGTCAGCGGGTTTTCAGGAAGATTAACCAAAAAACTAGGGTTGTTTGTGACATATGCATCCTGTACAGTCACTCCAGACTGTGCAGTCCTCACTGCCAGCTACCTCAACTGCCAGGCCTCCCTACAGGAAAGCAAGTCACCATTTATGTAATTAAGTAAACTACTGAAAGGGGGGGGGGGGGGGGGGGGGGGGGGAGAAGAGAGAGTGTATGTATAATATAATATATATATGAGAGAGCGAGTTCTTTCTAATATGATTTCTGTATGCAATTTTTGTAATAATTTTTGCTGCTCCTACATTTTTGATGCCTGGATGTGGGTACAGTGGAATTTTTCCCCCCTAAAAGGACTCCACAAGATGCATATGTAACAAAGACATCAGAGGATATTTACTCTCTCCATACACCAAGCTTTGCATACTTCTAGCACTGAGGAACTAATGAGAATCCACTTCTACTATTAAATAAGTAGAGAGCAATTTATACAACTTTGCAAGGTTTTATTCACCTGATCACAAGGGGCAAGTACATTCGTGTGTTGTGGCTGGCAATCTCTCTTGATTTTGCAAGACTGCTTGGTTTTGAATCACAATCCTGTGATTAAACATTCTTAACTACCTAATTTTGAAGAGTCAAGGAAGCGAACACCATTCCTGTGAGAGCCTGTCCCATTTTAACTACGGCCTGGTTTAAAGGGGGCCATTAAAATAAAGGTTACTGCTACACAGCCAAGTTGAGCTTGACAAAATAAGCTGCTCCACAATTATCGGTCTTTAAATTACAGAGCCCCTCATTCACAATTCAAACAGGCTAGAAGCTCAGCAGGTCTGCATTGCTCATGTGACACCCTTCAGTACTTGCAGTAACCAAGTATCGCCCCTATTGCTTATGGAAGTAACAAAAACCCCTCCGAGCATTAACCGGGGCAAACTGGATGAGTTAGAACATAAGATAGCCACCAAGAGAGCATATGGCATTCTCTGGAGCTGATGAGAGTTCCTGCTGTTGTAGAACATACAGGTACAACTAACATCAACTTACTGGAATAGCAACATTAACTGCTTGGTTTTCATTGGCCCCGGACTAGGAGGGGTAACAAGCAAGCAAAAGGACAGGACATTCTCTGACAACTGAGCGCTCACGAGTGTACCAGACACTGCCATTTTACAGCCTGTTCAAACTCTGCTCTGCCCCACAGAAAAAAACCACAACATGCTAAATAACGTTCTCTACATGAAAGTCACCTTCATCTAAAAACAGACACTCCCTCTGAGCTGAGGGAGGAGCTGCTGCATTATAACAGTCTGGCACATGTATCTGACTGTCCGTCCCCCTTTGGCTAAGCCTAGCAGACTTCTGCTAGCGTAGCAGCCCCTCCTCTCCCAGAACAGAATATTGTCTTTTCAGCACTGAAGACCTCTTTGCTTATAGGGTTGACGCTTGTTCCACAGTCCAGGAAATGAAATGTGAACGTTCCAGCTACTGATGGGAGGCTCTGAATACAGCCTCCATGCCCCCAAAGCCAAGAGGAAGGTTTTATATAACATCAGGGAGCGTCAATGAGTAACCAAGTGAGAGGTGAGAGAGAGGTCTTCCCCATGAATCTGGCAGAGAACAGCAGGTTCCAAGCATGCACACAACATACCTCTGTGTGGGATTAGCATGGCCCAGATTTTAGAAGGGGACCACCAATTGTTCTTTCCAATAAGAATAGCCAAAAAATTATTTCTTGGCACTGCAAAGTTATAAGGAGAGTCACTATTAACATACAAAAATCTCATTTGTCTAAATCTGTTTTCTTTTAAACCTATCATTACACATGATTAAGGGATTAGAGAGGAAAAATATCTGCTTCCCCTTCCACCTTCATTTTGTTTACTTGGTGTATTGATAAGCCCTTTATTTTCCTATTTGTTTGGGTTTCACACAGCAACAAAGGAGGGAAAAGATACAAAAGCGTGGTTGGAAAGCCAGACTTCGTCAAGGGGGCTCAGTACAGTATCCACACTTTAAAAAAAAGTTAACAACATACTTATGTCCTCAATGCAGTCAAGATTGATTCTCACAACAAATGGTCAAAAACTATGACTTAGACCTGAGCATTTTGAGTCATTTCTCTCACTTACACACTACAGACCAGCAAACCAGCCTGTCAGACATTTCTATATTTGCTGCTTTCAAGTTTTAATGATTTTTTTCATCCCAGTCCCATTAACAGAATCAAGCCATAAATGGAAGGCTACTGAGCTCCATTTAAAGATTCTGTTTTGAGCCAGACTCACTCTGTAACCTTTAAAGTCCTAATAAAAGAAGCCAGGATGTAACGATACTGACACACCACACAGTTCTCAGAGCAGCAAGCTACTGAGCTGCCCAAATAGGGCCCTGAATTATCCTACTAAACTATTTTTTCCAGGGCTTTGCCTAGCACTGGCACTCTAGCTGACATGAGACACTGTGGCCCATGGTCTCATTCCTTGGGAAAGAAGGAGCTGGAAACACAAAGCTCAGGAAAATCCACATCATTGCAGAAACCCACTATAGTTAAGGGGGCACTGCAGAACTGACTGGTTTATTAAGGAATCCCCCTCAAAGCCTTCTTGAGGTTAAAAAAAATGTTAGCTACAGCATGAGGTTTTGATGGAGAGTAGGGAAGGAAAGAAGTCTGTACAGAGACCCCTCTGTTTAAGCAAAAAAACCAAAACAGCTGCACAGACAAAGCCCAATAGCAACAGAACAAGTTTACAGCAAGACCAATACTTGACAAATTACATCACAGAACGACACTGGCATCAAAAAGCAGACGTAAACTGACCAAAGGGACAGACATGTGACTACAGAAGACCAGCTTTGAAAGTTCCATACTACTGACAGGTTGCCTAGAAGCGCCAGTTGCTTGCCAGGCCATTGTACTTTGAAGCACCTGAAAGAGAACAAATTCATCTGCAGGAGAGAAGATACACACTAGCCAAAGCTTACTGCTTTGCCAGGGCAGGGGGAGACGGGGACCGAGGGGTGTTAGTGTCTCAACTCTGATTTCTGAAGCATCTCATGGGAAATCAGACCTTTACATACAGCACAAACATTAGCCGGTCATATACTACATATGGGCCACTGACTACCTTAATTTTGAAAAGCAGTGCTAGGTATTAAAGTGTAGGGTTAGTGTCAGTCCTTTATAGAAGAATTCAAGCTCACTACAGATGCATACAACATGGGGAGGGAGGAATGCAAATACCCCATATGTAGCCCAGAACACCAGCTGTTCTAGTTTAATTTGTTGGACACTGTGTCACAAGCCTTAGGGGATGGAAGATTGGGGGGGAGGAGGGAACCACATACAATTTTCTGCCTTTAATCCTGCTGCGTAAACAAGATGCAGTTTTGCTGTGGGGCACTGTGAGAGCAAAGCCATTTTATTACTATCCATGCATTTCTCTCCCCCAAATACTTGCCTCCTCTGATTTTTCATGAGGTACCAAATGTATTTATGATTTAGAAAAACCACACACAGACCAAAGATCCCACAGCCACACAAGTGTGAAATAGGCAAGACACCATAACTGCAAGCCAACCCTGCAATCCCTGAAGGACAAAGCATTTCCCATCATTCTGTGCAGTGTTAGGTTGAATTAGAGTCCTGGGTCTTATTTGTTCTCTAATACCCCCTATGGCCTAAGGCACACCCGTGGCTCTGTGTAAATAAATCCAGCAAACTTCTTTGATAACAGCACAAGAGGTGGGAAACTGAAATGTCACAAAGCAGCAGGAAATGCCAAAGCCTGGCTCATTTACAGTCATATTTCTAGCCATGCCCAACGCCTTCCTAGTGCACAGCTTTAACATGGCCACCATACAGGCATTCCTAGGTACTACTGGTACATTATAAACACCTAAGAGATATATATGGCAGAATTGCTGCTCCATTAGCAGATTACCAAGTGAAGCCCCATGTACACATTTACAGGGTTTTAAAGTCTGAAGATCAGTTACTATTGAAAAACCTTTTGAGTTGATGAACTTATGCTCTGACAGTAACTAGACTGGCAACAAGGAGCCACCTTAGTTTTCTCTCTTTATTTTTTGCTTTATTTCAAAATGAACACAACAGAGAAATGAGAGAGCATCAAACCAGCTTCACATTAAAAACAGAAAATGCTAATTACAGATTAACCTTTTAAGGGAGAGTTTCCATCAGCAAGCACACTCATGCTCCCAAGGGGAGATGATGGGCTGAGAAATGGCAGCTCACCGTACTTCTGGAGTGAGTGGAACGGTCCTACACATAACCACTCATCCCATCCACCATTTCCTTGACAGCCTTACTCTGGGGACCATCCCCAGGTGGAGAGCTCACCCTGGGGAGACGATGAACACCTGCCTCCCAACACTCCCTCAGATCAGATACCATCCTGGGACAGCAGTCTCCGCCACACCCCTAATCCTACCCCCACCCTCTTATGGGAAATGGTGGTACATGTTCCTAGGGAAGGAGGGTAATCATCCCAGATCTCCCTGTGTTTGGACACATCCTACCTTGGGGTGAAAGTAAGGAACAGTCCCATATACATCTCCTGCCTCCCCCCCCCCCCCCCCCCCCCCCCCCCCCCCCCCCCNCCCCCCCCCCCCCCCCCCGGTTGGGATATGCCCTAGACACACACAACAGTCCCAGCTGCAGCTCCCCCATTCTCCTCCCCCAAGATGCCAGGTCCCTCACCCAAGGACCATATGTGCCATCCCCCAGGGGGGACTCCCCCTGTTCACATGTGCCCCAGACAAGCTCCCACTCCTTCAAGGTTCCTCTAGTCACGCTCAGGAAGTTCCCACCTCATCTTAGCAAGTGTGGGGAGATTCCCTTAAGCTAGTGGGCCTCTCATACCCGAGTTCCTCACCACAGTCACTCTGTTCCCAGCCTCCCCCTCTAATACCTGCCACCACCTACAAGGGCTCGCCCCACAGGAGTCCCAGTCTCCCCTCACCAGTGGGGGGCCCCCTCATCAGAGCCCTGGCCGCCTCCTCACCCACAACTGCCCCACAAGTCTCCTTCCCTCCACCCCTGGCAAGGTCCCCCACAAGCCTCCCTTTCCTCTGGATCCCCCTCCTGCCCTTCTGGGTCTCAGTCTCCCCCCCTGCTGCAGGGTCCCCCATGAGCCTCCCACCAGGGGGTCCCAGTCTCCCCTCTGCACTCCCACCATGGGGTCCCCCCTCCTACTGTGGGGTCCCACATGGCCTCCCACTATGGGGTCACCCACAGATCTCCCCCCCGGGGGTCCCAGTCCCCCCTCCCACCGTGGGGTCCCCCCCTCCTACTGTGGGGTGGGGTGGGGTCCCCTCCCGCCCGGGAGTCCAAGTCCCCCCGGCTCCTACCTGCCCCGGAGGCGCCTCTCCCGGCGCACAGCAGCGCTCCCAGCAGCACCAGCCCCGTGGCCCCGGCCGCCCCCATCGCCGACGCCGCTCGCTGCTCCACCGGCCCCGCCAAGAGCCGCCCCGCGCGCGCGCCGCCGCCGCGCCAAGTCACCTCACACCCCGGCAGCCAGCCACGCCCCTCCGACGCCCACAGCGGCCAATCACAACGCCGAAGGGGGGAACGCCCCGCCCACTCGCCCAGGGGCGCTCCGCCCACTGACCTTCGACAACAGCGAAGGACGGAATCCGGGAGGGGACATGTGACCGTCAGGGCCGTGTCCCCAAGGAGCAGGGAGGGGCGGGGCTGAATGAGGAGTGTCACGTGCGCCTGTAGAGACGAGGGAGAGGGTGCGGTGCAAATGGGGGGGAGGAGTCGAGGCAGGCGGGGGAAGGGCAGAGGGAATAGGGGCAGGGGGTGGGGGCAGGGCAAAGGGAATGGGGGTAGGGGGCTGAGACAGGCAGGGGGTGGGGGAAGGGCAGAGGGAATGGGGGCAGGGGGCTGAGACAGGCAGGGGGTGGGGGAAGGGCAGAGGGAATGGGGGCAGGGGATGAGATAGGCAGGGGGTGGGGAAGGGCAGAGGGAATGGGGGCAGGGGGCTGAGACAGGCAAGGGGTGGGGGAAGGGCAGAGGGAACGGGGGCAGGGGGCTGAGACAGGCAGGGGGGGGGGGAAGGGCAGAGGAACCAGACACTTACGTCTGGGCCTGTCTCCACCATTGCCAAGTGGCTGGTTACTTGCCC
Source organism: Platysternon megacephalum (assembly GCA_003942145.1). NCBI lineage: Eukaryota > Metazoa > Chordata > Testudines > Platysternidae > Platysternon > Platysternon megacephalum. The sequence goes on from QXTE01000096.1 coordinate 5,964,655, forward strand.
CAGGACAGGGGCTTAGGGTTGCCAACTTTCTAATCTCACAAAACCGAATATCCTAGCCCTACCCCCTTCCCTGAGGCCCCGCCTCCACTCTCTGCATCCCCCCTCCCTCACTTTCACTGGGCTGGGGCAGAGACTTGGGATGCGGGAGGGGCCGAGGGCTCTAACTGGGGATGCTGGTTCCTGGCCAAATGAAGTGCAGAGCCAGTGCCCCGTGGCCCCCCTGCCTAGGAGCCAGACCTGCTGTCCACTTCTGGGGCACAGCGCAGTGTCAGAACAGGTAGGGCCTAGCCTGCCTTAGCCGGGCAGCACCACTGACTGGACTTTTAATGGCCTGGTCAAAAACTGGACACCTGGTCACCCTACAGAGGCTAGTCCCTGCCCTAAGACACTTAAGCTATGTCTACACTGGCAATTGAACAATAAAACGGTTGTCTTTCAGAGGTGTCAATCCCCTCCACCCCCGAAAGACAAAAGTTTTGCTGCGACAAGCGCCAGTGTGAACAGTGCGTTGTCGGCAGGAAAACGCAAACGCCGCTCGCTGGGGGTGGACTTTTTTGTTGGCAGGGGAGCCGACAAACAGCCTCTGCACTGCACGACTTTTAGCGGCACAGCTGTAGCTACACAGCCATGTCACTGAAAGCTGTGTAGTGTAGACAGCCTTACTAGACAGTTCAAGTCACAGCAGCAAAGCCGCCGCACCCCCATGCTTTAGAATGAGGCTGACTCAGAGCTCCCAAGGGGATAGGCCTCCGAGCAGCGCAACATCCATCCCCTGCCTTGGGCTGAGTCCAGAGGGAGCATGTGGGGAGAGGGAGAGAGTGGGAGGAAAGCAGAGACTGGGCCTTCACAGTCAGTTTCTCCTGTAGCTCACCCAGCCCACTGAGGCATCAGACTAGTAGAGAAGAGAATGTCCTACACTCCAACCCATGGGAGAATTCCCTGCCAAAGGAGCAGCTCTATGCGCCCCACTTCTTGCAGCTCTTGGCATAGGGGGCATGAGAGGGGTGAGGCTGAGTCTGGCAGGAGTGGCCTGGATATACATTTTGTGCTTTGGCGATGGGGAGGAAGCCCATAGCTTGACCTACTAAGGCTGCCGTGAGTTAGAGCAGTGGTCTCCAAAGTGGGGTGCACGCTCCGCAGGGGGTGCGCAAGAGGATCCTTGGGGGGTGCGCAGCAGGAGGAGCGCTTTTTTTTTTTTTTTTTTTTGCTTCGGCAGTTCGGGCGGGAGTCGGAGCGGTTTTTTGGGTTTTTTTGCTTCAGCAGTTCGGGCGGGAGTCCGAGCGGTTTTTTGGGTTTTTTTGCTTCGGCAGTTCGGGTGGCTTCGGTGCGGCAGGGGGTGCGTGCTCAAAAAACGTTTACTGATAGGGGTGCGCGATCAAAAAAGTTTGGAGACCACTGAGTTAGAGCACCACTGGGAGCTATTCTAAACTTATACTAAGGACTGCAGTGGCTCCTGCTGCAGGTTGAATACTAGCAGCACAAACGTGGCCAAAAGTCATGTTCACCGCCCTCTCCTCCTCTTGGACAGCATCTTCTATGCTGACCAGCTAACATGAGAAAGCACAGAATCTGTCCCATGGTTTTTAACATCATGTCAGAGGCAGGATTAGGCACTCAACATAGCAGATAACTGTTTCCCCTTCCAGCTGGCAATCTCAAGCCACTTTGCTCGCATTAAATGAACAAGGCATCCGAAACCTTCTGTGATGCTTTTGAGGCATCATGTCCCTATGTTACAGATAGGGAAACTGAGGCACGGAGCAGTAAGTCACCGGCAGAGCTGGGAGCAGACAAGAGCAAACTGCAGTTGTCCTACCTCTCCTCCTCCAGCTCACTATATGCACTACCTCCTACACCTAGAAGAATTGCTTACGGCTGCAATAAAACTAAATAAGACCCAGTACAGCACTTCACTGCAAACCTGCTGATGGCCTGGATTGTTGGGCAGTGATTCATTTATCCAGCATATACCGCAAGTGGGCTTAAAATCCAGGATCTGTTCTCAACTCCGCCACTTACTCTCTGATCATTTCATTTTTGTACCTCCTCTTCTACATCCCTGTTTTAATCATGGGAATGGAGACTCCCACCCACTTTTCAACATAGACTCTAAGTTGGTATCGAAACTCTCCACCCCAGGGTTTGAATTGTCAATGACACCAGCACTACATGAAGAAGCAAGGTCGGGTCTCTCTCCAGGAACACCCTCACACCCAGAGAGGCACTCCCTCTGCACCGCCTTTATATCCAGGTTGCAGCTATTTGGCCCTGTTTGTCACTATGACTCAGCAGCACTTATCCTGCCTCTTGTAGCATACAAGCTTTGGCTGATTTAGCAGAAGAGCTGTACATTCCTATACAGGGCCAGAGTCTGCTCGCCTTTTACAGGGGGGAACATTGCCCACCTTCATAAAGTGCTTTGATACCTAGCTCCTTTCATCCAAAGGGAAGTGCAGAAAGTCCTACCAGCTGGAACATCCTCTGCACCATGGTAGTACCTAGGGCAATAGTACCGGGTGCTATTACAGATTCACAGAAATGTGGGGCTGGAAAAGGCCACCTAGTCGAGCCCCCCAGGAATACTTAACCCCTGACAGGTTTTTATTAAGCTGTTCTTAAAAACCTCCACTGATGGGGATTCCACAGCCTCTCCTGGTAACCCATTCCAGTGCTTAACTATCCTTATAGTTAGAAAGTTTTTCCTAATATCTAACCTAAAGCTCCCTTACTGCAGCTTAAACTGATTACTTCTTGTCCTACCTTCAGTGGACATGGAGAACAATTGATCGCTGTCCTCTTTGTAACAGTCCTTAACATATTTGCAGACTGTTATCGGAATCCCTCTTGGTCTTCTTTTCTCAAGAGTAAACATGCCCAGTTTTTTAACCTATCTTCACAGGTCAGGTTTTCTAAACCTTTGATCATTTTTGTTGCTTTCCTCTGGACTCTCTCTAATTTGTCCACATCTTTCCTGAAGTGGGGTGGCCAAGGCTGCACACTATTCTCCAGCAAAGGCCTCACCACTGTTGAGTAAAGCTGAACAATTACTTCCCATCTCACATCCAAGACTCCAGTTAATGCTCCCCAGAACATTAGCCTTTTTTGCAACTGCATCACATTGTTGACTCATATTCAATTTGTGAGCCACTTTAACTCCCAGATCCTTTAGAGCAGTCTTACCACTTTGCCAGTTATTCCCCATTTTGTAGTTATGCCTCTGACTTTTCCTTCCTAAGCAAAGTACTTTGCACTTGTCTTCATTGAGGCCATGTCTATCCATACAGCGGTGCAGCTGTCCCGGCACAGCTGCAGCACGTCTGGTGAAGATGCTCTATGCCGACAGGCGAGAGCTCTCCCATTCGCATAAAAAACCCCACCTCCGTAAGCGGCATAAGCTATGCTGCTGGGAGAAGCTCTCCTGCCGACATAACGCTGTGCATACAAACGCTTATGTCAGTGTAACTTATGTTGCTCAAGGAGGTTGAATATTCACATCCCCGAGCAACGTACATTTTGCCAACATAGGCTGTAGTGCAACTGCATTGGCTTAATTGGGATTGCAAATGGACATAAGCATCCACCCAGCTACATCCCTTTCCAGGATTGAGCCCCAATTCTGCACTCACTTAAGGCTTGGTCTACCCTGAAAAATTAAATCGGTGTAGCTACGTTTGTGTCTCTGGGTATGACAAGTCCACACCCCTGAGAGACGCAGCTGTACCAGTCTAACCCCCAGTGTGGACAGCACTAAGTTGACAAAAAGAATTTTTCCATTGACCCAGCTACTGCCTCGTGGGGAGGTGGATTACCTATGCCCACAGGAGCACCCCTGCTGTTGGGGTAGATAGTGTCTACACTGAAGCGCTATAGCAGTGCAGCTACAGCTGTGTCATTTCAAATGTAGACAAGCACGTAGGCACCTGGAAGGCTCTGTGCATGTGAATGAGTTATCCCATAATGTTTAACGGGATGACTCATGCAGGCACGAATTCCCTCACGAGTTTAACAGCTGGCAGGGTTGGGATCTGAGACTGTACATTCTTCTGGGCAAACCATTTGCTGTCAAGCTCCCAGCACATTCTTGGTGCTATGTAACAGGCAATAATCAGAGAGTGAAAACAGCGAAATCGACCAGCCTCGTCTAGTTTCAGTTGAACAAGGACAGATGAAATGGGGCACTTGCTATTTTCAGTTTGTTCCAACCCAAAAAAATCATCTTTGAATTAAAAGACACACAGAAGGACTTGTAAAAAGAACAGGAGTACTTGTGGCACCTTAGAGACTAACAAATTTATTTGAGCATAAGCTTTCGTGGGCTACAGCCCACTTCATCGGATGCATGCATGTAGCCCACGAAAGCTTATGCTCAAATAAATTTGTTAGTCTCTAAGGTGCCACAAGTACTCCTCGTTCTTTTTGCTGATACAGACTAACATGGCTACCACTCTCAAACCTGTCACCAAGAAGGACTTGTGTGTGGTTAAAGATTTCCAGCCCCTACGCATGTCACTTTCTAAACCGCACTAACAGCATCCACTATAGCATTTATACTATTAATTGTGGCCAGTGTACTTGGAGCTGTACAAGACATGACAGACGAGACAGTCCATGGGTAGGGCAGCTTAAAGTGTAAGCAGATGGATAACACAGTGAGAGATCCAGAGACAGAATCTGCCTGAGACTAACCTCATCTACTCCAGTAGACTCAGTGCCAAAAATTCCAAACGTCTTAAGCTTAGTGACAAAGCATTTCAGATGCCCCAAAGTAGCACCACAGATTGTACATCTTGCCAGTTAGATACAAACGCCTAGGAGCAGATATATTCCCTTTGTATCCTGTATACACTAGGGATCCCTCTAGCGCCATGTTTTGTTCTGTTTGTAAAGATCACATGCCAACTTTCAGAGAGACCCCCCCCCTGTAAAGCTAGATACAGGGGATGATGCTCCATGTCACTGCACTTTGACCAGGTCTGTATTTGCAGATCACTACTCTCTTCCTAGGGCCCCCTACAGATTAGCATCCAGGCCAAATTCCAGCTCAGATCGTTACATTCTGCCCATGTACACATTTTCCACCTCCTCCCAGTTTTTCCATTTGTCACTGTCAGCTGAAACTGTCCTCCCCATATTGATGCTGAATGTTAACTGGATAAAGAACAGCCAAAAGGCAGAACAAAAATTATGGAAACAGCATGATGGCTCCTCTAGCACGTTGCTTTTCATCCCATCTATCCTCTGTCTGTAAGCCCCTCCGAATAGTCACACTTGTCTTTAAACACGCGGTTGTTAAGACAAGCCTGGTCTTGCTGTGAGCACTTCAATAGCTGCTGTGTTCCACCCCAGAAGTGGCTGCATTTTAGTGGGGGAAGGGAGAGATGAGATTCTTGTATAAAGAAGTCTGGATCCTGCAGGCCCTAATGTTGTCAATGGGAGTGGCTTGTGCAGGACCAGGACCAGTCATGCAGGATTAAAGGCAACACTGTTGGAATACAAGTTCTGGGGAAGGCTGGTTTGCTTCAGTAGCAAAAGCCTCCCATTAATGATTCTCCCCCCAAGTCTCATGCCTGGGGACTTTGTATCCCAGGTCAACAACAAGCCTGACTCCGTCATAGGCCACCTCCAGCCGTTTCTCTTACAGACACGCGTGTTAAACTTTAATTTTTATGGACGGAACGTAGGTCAGCCGGCGCCTCGTCTTGTAAAAGGTTTTAAGAGATGGGCGTTTCTCACCCACACTAAATGCTGTGTCCTTTCACCTGGGGCACTTCTCTAGGTATCAGCGCGTTGCCCTTTAACTCCACTAGGCCATTTCCTCAGTGAACGGCAGCACTAAACCTTCCAATGGCGCTCGAGCACAGCCTGACCGGTGACCGCACAGGACGGGAGTCAGACAGCAGAGACGGCCAGCCCTTCTCGAGAACTCTAGCCCTTCCCCTAATGCCCCGCGCAGTGGATCGTTGTTTACAGAAAGCAATTTGCAACATTAGATGTAATTGGAAGGAAGGGGAATGGAAGAAACAAGCTTAGATGAGCTAATTATACCAGTGTGATGATGTGCTCGTTAGCCAGAGGATCTAGGGGCTTCCAGCTGCAGTGAAGGATGCTTGGTTCTCAGATAGTGCCTCTCATTCCTCTACTTCCCCCATCTGCCCTTTCATTGGTCCTCTGAGCTGCTTTGGTCTTGGGCATCATCTGTCAGCCCAGGAGAGAATATTTACACAGGAGGGGAGGCACTGGGGGGCCAGGGAAGAGAACAATGCACTGGCAGCATAACAAAGTCAAAGCCAGGAGCAAGTTGACTTCAAAGACTAAGGACATCCCTTGGGTTTAGGTCAACTGACATCACTCGCAGTGTTTCTCGAGCCACTAGGATCATGCTTCAAGACGAAGATGATTCTCAGGCAGAGGGCAGGATCAGGAAGGATGTGTCCACCCCTTTCAGCGTGGTTATCACACCAAGCAAACGTCCAGGTGCATTATGTGAGGAGAGGCGTTGACTTTCCGCTGAAGCAGACCCCTGTTGGGGGCAGGATACATGAAGCACTGGTCTGTTCCATGGTTGCATTTCCTGAGACTCAACTCATTGGATTTGAAAGGAGCAAGCTAGTGTCTGCCCTATTGCCAAGTCCCACATGTTTGACCATCATGAGTCAAGCCCCAATAAAACCATGAGATTTTAAAAAATAATAGAAGCTGGGTTCTTTTACTTTGCCTTCGGGCTTTGGAGTGTATTCAGGTTCTGTTTTCAGTCTTTTCTCTGCTACCATGAGGCTTAGAAACTGGAGCTGGTTTTTAAAAAAAAGAACAGGTTGCATCCCATGTGAAAATCTGAGATGTTGCAATATAATTTCACCCTGCATGGGGCCAGAGCAGAAGTTCTGAATTTTTCATGAAACAAAGCATTCCAGAACGTTTAGCTGAGGTCAAAACATTTGTTTTGATTTATATATTTAAATTAGAAGACTAAATGAAACATTTCAAGCTCATCAAAAGTAATGCTTTGATCATTTCCCATCAGGACTTTCAACCACAAAAAAATCCCAATATGTTCCCACCATGTTTTGATTTCATCAAATCAGCTTTTGCCAACAGAAACATGGTCCACTGAAAAATCTGACCAGCTCTATTAGAAACGTACTTTCAAAAAAAGAAAGCCAAGAGTCTCACTGAGTCACATGACTCCAGGAGCTGAAACTTTAAGAAAAAACCCACAACACATCTAGTGAGACCCATGGTAAAATCATGGGAGTGAGCAACCCAGTGTCTGCAGAACTGTGTCTGAACAAGACATGGACAGAGAGGAAAAAAAGTAGTAATATGTCTAGAAACCTGGATATTTCCAAAGATACAGGAAAGACGTTTTTAAAAATTCCTAAGATAGTGTCTGTAAAAATAAAGCAAGAAAAAAACACCTCAGAAGAGAAAGGCATCCCAGCTTTGATCCACAGTCCATATGATGGGCTAAGAAAGACTGACCAAGGAAGAGAAAAAAAAGATAATTTTAGAGCATTTCATGGGCAGATCTCCAAGCATTTTTACACCCAAACTGTTTAAGTGCTGCAGTTTACCATTTATTTGCTGCTATTTTTAGCATGCTGGCTTGCTCAAAGCCCTTGTATTTCCTACACGTTATGCTTTTGTCGCATGGCTTTCTGAACATCCCACTCGAGCATTTAGGAATAGTATTATCCATTTCTCTCCAGCCTAAAGGCTCTCAGGACATGCCAGTGTCCGTCTGCCCCTATGGAATGATTCTAAAGTGCTTCACGAACAATACACATGCAGCACAATGCTGAAATGCAGCCACCTCTGGGGTGGCACGCAGGAGCCAGTTGTAGCCTAAGCAACCCTCTTGGCTCAAAACGCCAGAAGAGTCCAGGGTGGCAGCACCTCCTTGATCTTTGTTTCTTCTATTTCTCTCTCAGCCACACACCCCTCTCTGGCCTCCCCTCAGGGCCGCTCCGTGTTGGGACAGACCTAGCAGAACAGGCAAGAGGCCAGAAACTGTCCCCACTGATGCAGCAACAAGTGACAATGAACAGGCCCCTTTGTGCAGGGCCATAGATGGGTTTGCTTGTGTTCTCCCTGGGAAGCATCGCTCATCGACAGCTTGCTGGCTCTCCCTCTCCATGATTAACTTGGAGGAGGCATTTTAGTTCCAGCATCAGGTTACCGACTGGGTGGAGTCCGGGACAGACGGAGGGGAGTTTTCAGTGAGAGGATCCAGAGAAGGGAAACTCCAGAGACTCCTGGGAGGGGGAACAAATTATTTAGTTAAGGGCCAATACCCCATCGTGTCACTCACACACACACACAGATGATTAGGACATCTAGTTTGCAAAGGAAGGGTGGGAGTTTTGTGGTTAAGGCACTGGCCTGAGAGCCAGGAGGTCCAATTCCCAGCTCTGCCAGAGCCTCCCTGTGTGAACCTTGGCAAATCACTCACTGTGCCTCAGTTTCTCCATTTGGAAAATTTAGTGTGTGAGCTCTTCGTGGCATGGCCTGTCGAATGCATGTACTGGGCCTTCTAAAGCAATCCCACTGCCTCCCCGCCGGCCAAATTCGGTGGCTCAACGAGGCAGAGCCTGCACACATCTCAAGGCAGGCCTGGGTCAGGGTATGTGACACCTGAGCACTAGAGACAAAAATCAATTGGACCAAGCTTGGAAGGAAAACAAATCAGTGTAGACCCATTAGCCAGAGCTAAGGGGGATGGATTAGCCTAGCAACAGGACCAGGAGCAGACAGGTTCTGCACCGTTGTTCTGCAGTTTTTGGCTGTGCTTGGGCAGGTTTCTGTTCCTGTTGAGAGACATGAAACTCTACCCTGCAGGACAAGACACGCATGCCCTTGAGTTCTTCTTTATGCCTTGGAGGGAGAAGGAGGCAGGATCCATAACAGTGCCCACTGAGGAGGGCAGCGTGGGAGACAAGACACTGCTACTGACTTGCCGCATAACCCTGGGCAAGCGACTTTCCCTCCCTGTGCTTTAGCGTAGCCCTCCGAGAGAGGGATACTAGCACATACGGTCCCAGCCGGGAGTGGGGCTGGGACGTATTCATTAGGGTTTGTAAAGTGTTATAAGATCCTCAGGTGGAAGGCACTAAGGTGGGGGGGGGGGGAACACAAACTTTTTGGCCTGAGGGCCACATTGGAGTATGGAAATTGTACGGCGGGCCATGAATGCTCACGAAATTGGGGGTAGGGGTGCGGGAGGGGGTGAGGGCTCCGGTTGGGGGTGTGAGCTCTGGTGTGGGGCCAGAAATGAGGAGTTCAGGGTGTGGGAGGGGGCTCTGGGTTGGGGTGCGGGGGGAGTGAGGGCTCTGGGATGGGGCTGGGAATGAGGGGTTTGGGGTGCAGGAGGGGGCTCCAGGCTGGGACCGAGGGGTTCAGAGGGTGGGAGGGGTGTCAGGGCTGGGGCAGGGGGTTGGGGTATGGGGGAGGGGTGTGAGGGCTCCAGCTGGGGGTGCGGGCTCTGGGGTGGGGCCGGGGATGAGGGGTTTGGGGTGCAGGAGGGTGCTCCAGGCTGGGACCAATGGGTTCAGAGGGCGGGAGGGGCTCAAGGGTGCAGGCTCCGGGCGGTACTTACCATAAGCAGCTCCTGGATCATGTCCCCGCTCCGATTCCGAGGCACGGCCAGGCGGCTCTGCGCGCTGCCCCGTCCGCAGGCACCACCCCTGCAGCTCCTATTGGCCGGGAACCCCGGCCAATAGGAGCTGCGGGGGCAGTGTCTGCGGACAGGGCAGCGCGCAGAGCCACCTGGCCACACTTCCGCGTACTACATAGGAGCCGGAGGGGGGTCCTGTCGGCTGCTTCCTGGGAGCCGCGCGGAGCGGGGCAAGCCCCCAACCCTGCTTCCCAGGAGCTGAGGGCCGGATTAAATGATCTGACGGGCCAGATGTGGCCCGCGGGCCGTTGTGTGCCCACCCCTGCAGTAGGGCCCCATCCATTTCTAGAGCCAACTCACTGCTAAAACAAGCAGTGCCGTTACCCCAAGGGGTGTCACCCTTTTGTTCAGCCAACACACCAAGAGAGATCATAATGGCCGAGAGGAAGAAACTTCCTCCCAGCCCAAGCTACCTATCCTTCCAGCCCCTTGAGTCTCACCAGCTCAGATACTAGAGACTGGCAAAGCCTGCCACCTGCAGGACAGCACCGGCGCCCAAGATGCTTTGAGTTCTGAACTCCTGCCCCACGTTGAAGGGATGGCTGGTGCCTCTGACTTTGAACACAAACATTAAGCCAGGACTCGCATTTAATTCTCAATTTCAGTCACCTACATTTTCACGTCCAGACACTTCCCCAGCTGCTCGTGCTGCAAACTCAGCCTGGGAGCCGAGAGATGTTGAAATCTTTCTGCCTATCATCTCCAGCATTGACGGGGCTGCATTCAGAGCAGAGGAGGCAGTTTTGCTGGGGACTCAGGGGGCACTGTAGAATTCAGTTTGCTCCATAATCAAGCTCAGGGCTCAGTTGTTTTCAGCACCCAGCAGAAGACAGTCCCAACACTGAAGAATTTGTAACCTAAGGCCCTGCTCAGCAAATACTTCTGCACATGCCTGGTCCCGCTGGCTAGAATCACTCAGATGCAGACACATTCACGGAATTGGAACCAAGCGAAGTTGAGGAAAGCACAGCTGAGTTCAAGTTGTTGCAGGACTCCTAGCTAGGATGATCCTTTCTTAACAGGAAGTGAAGTTTGTTTAGGTCACAGCAATCAGCGGATCTGACCCAGCCATACAGAAAACAGGGCTGAGCAGGAACAAACATATATATACACCGCCTAGCCCTAATACTCCCCATTTTAAGTTCCACACCGTAGACAGAGTCTACACTGTATCCTTCGGGTTTCATCCTGCTGCCCATCAGAGCACTTTGCATGTAAAATTAATAGCAGGAGTGAAGTGGTAAAAACTATGCGTAGGGAAAGATTTCTGGGTTCTTAGTTATGATGTAGGATGTACTGGCCACATGGCAAATGGTGTGTATTCACCACAAGCCCACCATACAACCACGCGTTTGAGAGAAGCTGCTGTGAAAGTCACCAAGCGATTTCCCTTCCCTGAGAAACCCCTATGGCAATCCGTATTAGTGGCCATTAGGGGGAAGCAGAAGCCTCACACACAAAACCCTGAACTTTTAAACTGTCTTTTCTCTCCTGCCTTGAGGCAGAGGATACTAGCTCCAAACCAGTTTTCACTGACCAGATAGCAGAAGCACAGGGTCTGGAACCACCAATCAAGTGTTAACACGGCAAGGCTCTCTATCTGAATGTGTATAAAGGATCTGTGAAACTTGTGTAAGTCAGAGTCTTTGTACCAAGGTGCAAAACTCTCCTTTCTTCTGCAGAATAAAGCAATCTTTCCTTATCTCTGTCTGGCTGTTTTGGCTCTCAGCTAGGCGGACCCGATATTTCGGTAACACTGCTATAGAAGTGACTCAGTGCTTTGCGAATCAGCCTAACACACCCATGCTGGAACAGCTCTGAGCCCTGTTTACACGCAGGGAAGCAGTGGGTAGTCACCCAGAAACTTGGCAGTCAGTAATCGAACCCCAGTGACTCAACTCCCAGCCAAGAACCCATCATGACAGTCACGTCAGAGCACCAAAGCTACAAAGCAAAGATCTTAAAACCAAAAAAAGGGAAGTTAAAAGAGGAACAGCAGGGCAGGGACAGCAGCAAGACCCAGAGACCTCGCTGCAAGCATCAGCGGCTGCCCTCTCAAGCCTATCAGGTTGATTGTAGACCGTGGCTTGTGCTGATCTGTGCTAAGTGGGGTGTGGGGTTCCAGAAGGGGGAAGAGAAAGTGCGGAAGTGAAATGGAGGAGAGATTGAAAGGGGGAGGAGGAAGGATGGCCCAGTGGTTAGGGCACTAGATGAGGACTTGGGAGACCCAGCTTCAACTCCCTGCTCTGCCCGGTGACCGTGGGTGAGTCACTTGGCCCTTCTGGGCCTCAGTTCCCCCTCTGTACAATGGGGACAGTCACACTGCCCTGCCTCACAGGGAAGTCGTGAGGAGAAATGTTAAAGATTTTGAGGTGCTCAGATACTAGTGTTGGGGGCCAGGTAAGTACCTAAGAGTAGGGTGACCAGCTGTCCCATTTTTATAGGGACAGTCCTGTTTTGGGGGACTTTTTCTTATATAGGCACCTATTACCCTCCCACCCCTTGTCCCGTTTTTTCACAGTTGCTATCTGGTCACCCTACCTAAGAGAGAGACTGAAGTGAATTTAGTCCTGGCAAAACATACCAGGCAGCCCTTCAGACTCACTGCCTCCCATTTACCCACTCAGTGCCACCAGCAATGCATCCCCCTCCTGTCGGTGGGAGGTCAGTCTCTGTCCTTGGGCTCAGACTCCCACCCCAGGGAACCAGATGGTCCAGCTCCATTAGCCACAACTGGCACAGAGACCCAAGCCCATTCCACGCCTCCCTCCCATCTGGCTATCGCACAGCAGCGTTTAGTCACCAGTGGCATGAGCTGGATCTGAACTAGCAACACCACCAACGAAAGGACTGGCACACGGAGCCTTTCCCCAACCCCTGGAGCCAGATCTCAAGCCCCTTCTCCCCCTCTGTGGATTAACGGCTAGGGGCAATCAGATAGCACATCACAGTCCCCCATGCAGTGAGCTTTATCAGGCCAGTCACTCCCCCTTCTTCCCCCCTCCCTCCTCAGCACACGCAGGCCCCCAAGAATCTCCCCACACCCAGGCTGCACACGGGAGGGGGCCCCTGCCAGCCGCTCTGCTCCGTCACCGGGACCATCTGGAGGAGGGGGAGATGACACGCCACCTTAGAGCTTGAGGGCCTCATGCCCCTAGCGGCTAAGGCTACCCGGAGTGGTTCCCATGGTTACCCCCTCAGCTCCTGCAAGCGTTCTGAGAACGGGCCCCCAAATCCAGATCAGCAGGTGATGTACCTCAAGAACCATCTCCTCTAGTGTAGAAATTTGACATTGACAGACTCCCCCAGCGGGAAGGTGAGATCGGCCCTGCTCCCCCGATGGCCCCAGCCACCCCCAGGCTATCCCTGATCGGAGCAGCGGCAGTGCAGGCTTCCGGCCTTCTCCCCCCAGCCCCTCACCCAGGGGTACCACCTCTAGGCTGGGGGGAGGGAGGGGAAGCTGTCTGCCTCTTCTCACGAGGGCAGCAGTTGTGTCAGGTGGCCTTGGATTTTCCACAAGTGCCACGCACCATCGGATTCAGCCACGGAAAGTTAGCGGGTGACAAGTGAACAGCAAAGTGCAATGCAGGGAACGCTCAGTGCCTGCGGGTTCCCCCGCAGCCCAAGAGACACTTGCACACCCGTTATCTAGCCTCACACACACACCCCCGACGCCACAATACAGCAACCCCTCAACAGGCGGACGTGGGTCCAGAAGCTGCTCCCCTGCCCAGACTATTAGTTATGTTCTAAGCTGACAGAAGCAAGGATCCTCCATGGTCCCTTTCCCACAGACCATGGCCTTCAATTATTCTCTCAGCCTGAGCCCACCAGCCATCACTTCCATGAAGAGTACGGGAGCTTTAGCCAAGCTACAGTTTCCAAGGAGTGGCTCCCAGGCCCCTGGGGAGTTAAATGAACTGTCCCTCTACTCACGGCCTCCCGGTCCAGCTGCAGGTAGGAGGGAGCAGAGTCAGGTGGAGAGGCAGCAACCCCAAAAGCCTGCAAGGCAGCTCAAACTCTGGCCCCAAGTATCGCGGGGGAAACAATGCAGCAGCCACCGTGTGGTTGCAGCCAGGGCTTAATTTGTAACGAAATAGGTGCCGGGGCTCAAGTAATTTTTTTTACTTTCATCACTGACATGGCAAGTCCAGAGGTGCTGAGGCTGTGAACTGCCAAACTTAAAGGTGCCAGGGGTCAACCCTGCCACAAATTAAGCACTGGTTGTATCCCTGACCATCCTGGCTGATGGCCATTGATGGACCTATCCTCCATGAACTCGTTGAATTCTTTTTTGAACCCATTTATACTTTTGACCTTCACAATATCCTGGCAACAAACTCCACAGGTTAACCGTGCATTGTGTGGAGTACTTCCTTAGGTTGGTTTTAAATCTGGTGACCGTTAATTTCATTGGGTGACCCCTGGCTCTTGTGTTACGTGAAGGGATAAACGACACTTCCCTAGTCACTTTCTCAACACCACTCATGATTTTATAGATGGTATGCCCCCCTTAGTCATCTCTTTTTCTAAGCTGAACAGTCCCTGTCTTCAAATCTCTCCTCATATGGAAGCTGTTCCAGTCCCCTAAGCATTTTTGCTGCCCTTCTCGGTACCTTTTCCAATTCTAATAGATCTTTTTGGAGACAGGGCATCCAGAATTGGACGCAGTATTCAAGGTGTGGGCATACTATGAATTTATAAAGTGGTATTATATTTTGTGCCTTATCTATCCCTTTCCTAATGGCTCATAACATTGTTAGTGTTTATGACTGTTGTTGCCCATTGAGCAGATATTTTCAGAGAACCATCCACACGGACTCCAAGATCCCTTTCTTGCACGGTAACACTAATTTAAAACTCATCGATTTGGATATATAATTGGGATTGTTTTCCCATGTGCATTACTTTGCACTTATCAATATTGAATGTTGCCTGCCATTTTGTTGCCTAGTCACCCTGTTTCGTGAGATCCCTTTGTAACTCTTTGCAGGCAGCTTTGATCCTAACTGCCTTGACTAATTTTGTAGCATTTGCAAATTTTGCAGTCTCACTGTTCACCTCCCCCTTTCCAGGTCATTTAGGAAGATGTTGAACAACAGAGATCCCAGTCAAATGCCTTGGGGGAACCTTCCCCTCACCTCTCTCCACTGTGAAAACTGTCCATTTATTCCTATACTTTGTTTCCTATTTTTTAACCAGTTACTGATCCATGAGAGGACCTTCCCTCTTGTTCCATGATTGCACTTAAGAGCCAGAAGCTGGGAATGGGTGACAGGGGATGGATCACTTGGTGATTACCTGTTCTGTTCATTCCCTCTGGGGTACCTGGCACTGGCCGCTGTCGGAAGACAGGATACTGGGCTAGATGGACCTTTGGTCTGACCCAGTATGGCCCTTCTGATGTTCCTTTATGGAGGGACCCTATCAAAGGTTTTATGAAAGCCCAGGCACCGTATCAATGCGATCACCCTTGTCCACATGCTTGTTGACACCCACAAAGAATCCAAATAGATTAGGATTTCCCTTTACAAAAAAGGAGTTCTCTTCCCTAACAATACGTTCCACATGGTCTGCCGATTCTGTCTTTTACTATAGTTTCAACCAATTTGCCTGGTACTGAAGTGAGACTTACTAGCCTGTAATTGTGAAGATGGCTCCTGTAGCCCTTTTTAAAAGATGGGTGTTGCGTTAGCTATCCTCCAGTTGGCTGGAGGATGATGCCCCATGCCACGCAGCTATGCTGCCGGAAAAGGGCTTCGGCCAGCATGGCTAACATTTGTGGAAGTGGTTTTCCTACACACTGCGTCTACACCAGGGACTATGCAGTCACAGCTGTGTCAACATCGCTATGGTGGCAGAGGTTCTGTAGCGTAGACAGTCAGACGGCAACATCCCAGCCTGAGTGCCCGGCAGACCAGATCCTGCTGCGGAGATGACAAAGTCCTTGGCTGGACAATCCTTGGCCCTCAAAGGGGGCTGTGGTGGGGGATACAGTTCATGACTTGTGTGTTAACAGAGTTAGTATGTCGTCATAACAGACAGCAGGAACCTATTCAACGGCTCCCACTTGTCACCCCCAACACATGGAGCAGATGCTTATTTATTGGCCTCGCTCTGTTAGAGCCTTTTCCAGTTCACTCAGGGCGGCTGTGTACTGCAGAGCTCTCTCCCGCCACCCCTCCAATTGCTGTTGTAGCCTTGGCAGAGTGGAGATGAATATTCAAGTCCCACGGGCAAGTCTCCAAACCTCAGAGGCAGAGCACCACACCATGCGGAGGCAGCACGCCCTAGTGGTCACATGCCACACAGCTATTCCCTGAAAGTACTTTATTAAATACTTCGCAAAAAACAGAAGCCAAAAGATTGAAAATTAACCCCCCCCCCCACCTACCCAGTTAAGAACTAAAAACTCCCCCCGCCCCAGGCTTGTCAGTGCAGCCCTGATGTTCTGCCCAGGAACACTCTTCACTTCTCCCCATCCCTGCTAGTGTCACACTAGGCTCCACTGCCCAAAGCTAGGCAATTGCAAAAGAGAGGCTCCCATGTACAGTGGCAGAAAGTAGCTAACTTACTCTCTAGGGCCTATGACTTGAATGCTGGCTGGGCAGCCTTTTGAGCATACTGCCCTCTGATGGCCTGGACTGGTTCTGCAGAGCCAGGCCAGGATGAAAAAGCTGAAACTTTAAAAACAAAGTGCTGGGGAGGGACCAGTTACCATTATGATCAATTCCATATTGATTAGTTCATAGACTGCAGTGAACTAGTCATAAGGACACACATTCCCCCAACCTCTCCATCTCCTGCACATAACCCTTTCACCAACGCTGCAACCTCCCGGAAACCATTTCTCCTGTGCAGGATTTAAGACAAAGACACACATCCCCAAGTGCCACACATGATTTGCCAGGTTGTCTGTCACTGTCTCCTTAGTGTAACCAGGCTTGCTAGGTTCCCAGCTCAAGGTGTATTTGTAAACGCTCCATGTATTCGCCCCCCCACCCTCATGGAAGTTTATAAAACAGGGTTTTTACAAAGACAGTTGTGGTTTTTCCTTTACAGCAGAACAGTCTCCCTGTGAGGTAGAGAGTTAATTTCAGGGCTGACAGATCCTAAATTCAAGCCAGTTTGTGTGTCCTAGTTGAGGTAAAATTCAATAGTTTATAAGTTTTGCGATTGCCAGAAGGGCGTCAGGATTCCTCGTTGCCAGAATCATCCTCGTCGCCATAGCAACTGTCTGCCTCCTCCTCCATCTCATCATCCTCGTAGTAGTCGTCGTAGAAGAGGTCTGAGCCTTCATCCGGGGCTGGAGTCTTGGTCTTCACGCAGTACTCTGCCAACGTGGTGGGGACCTTCACGCCATCCCGTTCAGCATCCACCTTGGTTCCCAGGACTTGCTTCCTGAAAGGAGCAAGGAGCAGATGAGAACAGGGCAGAGACACGGAGCAGTTATTCAACCAAGGTGTGAAGGCCAAGAGAGGTGCCAGCCCCGAAGGCTGAAGTCTTCCACAGAGCTGGACCTGCTTCTCTCGTTCTGGCCTGCCAATGGGCACTGATGCATGCCCACACCTCTAGGGATACTCTGTCACACCCATCTCATGCCTGAGGCCCATTGGTCATTCACTACTCTGTGTCGGCAGCTCTTGTCAGGCCTGAAATACTCACCATGCCTAACACATCTAAACTGTGTCTGGTAAGAAGATATCATTGGAAAACAAGTAGCGCACTGATCATTAATATTCTTGCATGGTGTATGTTCATGGTTCATACAAAGAGTCATGAATATGTGCTAGAATTATGTGTGGCAAGCAATACTATCAGCTCAATCTGCCGTAGATAAAGGAACGTGTATTTGTTTGTCTGACTAGCCTGGTTGTCAGGCTGAGACAATAAAGGCACATTTACATAAAAGGTCAAGCCACCAACCTAGGGAGGTCTAAATCTCACATGATAAGTAACTGAATCAACTGATTTATAATACTTGAGACATGTTGTATACAATATTACTGTAATGTCTTTTATGAACGCTAATGACACTGGCGATTAAGATCATTGTGACATCTATGAAGTAACACTATATGAGGAAATATCGATACTCAATGATATCATGCCTTAAAATCTGACCAAAACACAGGGAGAAACAGATCCTCCCTTCCTCCACTGCCGATAGGAGGGAAGACAGCTATCTACCTGTCTCTAATGAAATTAAGCAAGGTGTCACCAAAAAAATGGAAGCTTAATTTACAAACAAATCAGCAGAGGGATGGGAAGTCCAACATGAGGTCATCTTGAGTCTGGGGCCCAAGCAGTGAGTTTGGGAAAACATCACGAGAGAAGAAGCCATTTTGCCATCCATCACTGGACAGACACAAGGGGCCAGCCCTTGATAAAGTGGGTCCTTCAACCAAGGGGGATGAACTCTCTGGGAACTGAATCTAAGTGAGAAACCTGATTAGGCAAAGATCTTCCACCTAGGAAGACAAGGGAAACCAGCACCTGTGGAAGATCCTCCACCTTGAACCAAGACTGATTTGTTAAGTCTTGGTCACTAGAAAGCGTTTTTCTTTTTTCTTTGCTTGTAACCATCTCTAACTTCATTTCTTTTACTTGGCATCATTTAACCCATGTCCGGTTAGTAACCTGGTTTTATTTTAATCTAAACCAACCTAGTGCTGAATTTGAACTGAAGGGATTGTTAACTCCAGTTAACATGGCAAACTGCCGGATACTGTCTCTTTGAAGGAGCAAACGAACCTTATTACTTCTGAGCGGTCCAGGAAAAGGTTGGACATTTCAGGGCAGATGGTTTTTGGGGAAATTCAGGACTCGGGGTATTTTGGGGTCACTTGGCTAGTAGTAACCAAGGCTGGTGGGGATGAGACTGTGGCTGGGGGGGTAACAAGCAGGCTTCTGGAGTCAGAGTTGCTGATCCAGGGCTGCTTATCACACAGAGACTCAGTGTGAGCTTGTACACTGGCTGGGAGCATCCAGACAAGGGAGACACAGCAGCAGAGCATTTTAAGGCACCGGAGGTAATAGGGCAGGTGGTGACAAACTCTCACTGGTCTGGCTTGCACCCCAGAATATTCCAATTGCCACCAAAGGGAACAGTGTGAGGGGTCTGCTGTGGACGTCTATCCACCGAGAACAGACTCACTTGATGTACATAAGTGAATGAGGTAGTGTCATTACCAACCTGTACCATGCAGTCTAAGTCCCACAGTGTGAGCTCTCCAGAGCAGGGCCTGTGTGTCTGCAAAGAGCTCTGATCCACGTCTTTATGTAATGCCACAACAAAAACAGCCCAGCCCAGACACGAAGCGTGTGACTAAGGTGAAAATCTTTCCATTACTATTCCACCCCCAACACCCTCCAGGTTTTGAGCCATGAATTGCTGCTTCCCTAGCACCTTTCAGAGGCCAATTCCGTTAAACATTTATGCCTCACAACGCCCCTCCCATTTTAACCTGAGGTACAGGGAAGGGAAAGAGACTTGCTCCGGGCCCCACACTAAGTCAAGGGGGCAGAGCAGGGCCTAGAACCCAGGTTTGCAGACAAACACAGCAGAGTTTTCCCCTCTAGACCACCACTTCACACCCAGCCCAGGCCCTTTGCCATAGAGTAGGGTCTGCATTGAGACCCCTGCATGCTTTGTTCTCTGCAGAAATCCACGTCCTACAGTCCCCAACCTTCCTGGTAGCAGTGAGCTTTCACGATGTTAACCAACTGGGGAGTACAAGACTACAGCAAACGTGGAACAAGAATCCCTCCTGCATTCAGTCACGTCACAGGTGCTCACCCCAAAGTCTATGCGGGACCATTTAGATAAACACTCCCAAGCAAGGTAGTTTAAACAAGCTCCTCCCCTCTTGTTTAAATGCAAGTTATAAGAAGCCGGAGCTCAGCTTGCCACGCACCTGATGATGTCTGTGTACTCCCGATCCTTCCCTTTGGTGTCCTTCCACTTCCTGTACATCACAGAGGCATCCACATTTGCGGGTGAGAAGGTGTTGGGCTCATTGAGCAGCGAGATCACACTCAGAAGGATAGTCCTGAAAAACAGTTAACGAGCGGTAAGAGCCAAGACAGGAGATCGACCAACCTGCACCACCCAGATCTGAGAGGGACACAGCATCTTCTCATGGCGAGGAGTTTAATAGAACCCGGTCAGTTTGCAAGAGCAGCAGCCACTTACACTGCATGTCACAACAGTGACCACATCCTAACTCCCACGAGCAGAGACGTCATGACCTTCTTAAGCTGAAGGAGAAACTGAATGCCAGTCAGAAGACAAGCTGGTCTCTGGTGCATGAAAGACCTGAATTCCTTTGCCAGCTTACACTGCCTTTCAACAGTGCTGACATCCAGCCTGTCAAGAAACTGATTTGCTTTTGAATTTCAAAAGAAATTAAATCCAGGTATTTCCTGCAACCTCTAGGATTAGAAAGGCTTTTCCCAGCTGTTTCCTTTGGGCACCTCCTCCACCCTCTGCATCAGATCTGCTAAGCATCTCACATCCAATGCGTTCCTCCCCTCCCTCCTCGAGGCCTTACCGTACATTCTGGGTGGGGTTCCATCGCTCGGAAGGCAGCTCCCCGCTCTGCGGGTCATCCACCGGAGGGTGGAGAATTGAAATACAGACATCGCCAGTCTGAAAGCACACAGAGAGAGAGTCTGCTTACACAGGCACTGATGTCCCAACCCCGGGCACTCCAAACCACTCTACAAGGTGGTTGATTTATTGTGCCTGTTGCTCTGTTTGCTCGCCCCCCCTTTTGCTTCCAGGGCAGATCTGAGGAAAATGCCACCCAGGGGCTTACAAGTAACTGGGAACGGACAGCCAACCACTGTCGCCAATGCCCAGAGAAGAGCCAGGATCAGTTTAGCTGTCCTATCTTCAGCCACGTCTTGGGGAGCAAGTCCCAGCACAGGGACCTCAAGGCTCTCCTGGCCTCCCCTAAGCCAGCAGCTCAGGCAGATTTCAATTAGCCTGAAAGGCCTCACAGAGCAGGGAGTGAGGTGTGACAGATCCAGCAAAGAACCTTCCCAAGCTGAACTGTACTGAGATGTGCCTATGGGCTGAGCCAGTACAGATATGACGCCCTGGGGAGTCTCTTTAGGGAGAGATTCACTCCAATCACCCCTGCAGTGAAGATTTAGAGCACTGATCTAAATCACACCCACTACCCACCTGCCAGTCCTTAAGAGTACTGGAGATTGCCATAGTTACTGCAGGACAGGTAACGGATGGCAGTCAGTGACTTAGGAATGATGAGTCATTTGCACAAATAAGTCCTTTGCACAACGGGGAAGGATAGCTCAGTGGTTTGAGCATTGGCCTGCTAAACCCAGGGTTGTGAGTTCAATCCTTGAGGGGGGCATTTAGGGATCTGGGACAAAATCAGTACTTGGTCCTGCTATTGAAGGCAGGGGGCTGGACTCGATGACCTTTCGGGGTCCCTTCCAGTTCTATGAGATAGGTATCTCCCCATTTATCTCTGTCCTGGGACACTTGGAGAGAAGCCCTGCCTGCGTGGGCCGTATCCCCCAGTGCTCTGAATGAGGCGCAAGTACGCACTGAGTACCCTAAATACTTTCTGCAGCCAGCCACAGCAGGTATGCATTGAGAGTCCTGCAAGTCGCTCGGTCAGTATCTCCCCATGGATTTTATAAGGCATGACCACATTCCAGCCAGGCGCTGTGGGCAAATACAGTAAACATGAAAGACTGCAAGACTGGACAGACAGACTAGTTCTGGAACAGATTCCAAGAAAGGAGATGAACTGTCTGAGCCCAGGACAAGCCTGGGCTGGCTGCTGTGTTTCCAACACAAACTGAGAAAGGTACAAGACACTTCCAGGAGAACCCTAACGTATTTGCTTAAAACCCTCCTCCACTACAAACCCCAGGACATGTCAACACAGGCAAGACTTCAGTGCGATCCCGAGGGCTTGGTGCCACTGCAGCAATTGACTAGAAACCCAATCTGTCCTGGGGGCAGAGGAGAAGACAGTCCGTGTGACGTACCTCATAGATGTTGGGGTGCCACATTTTGGTCAGGAACCGAAAGGCGGGGGGCGAATAGGGATAATCAATAGGAAACCTGAGACGAGCCTGTGAAGAAACAAAGGGTTCGTTAGTGGCAGTGGTGGGGTGTCATGGCCATGCTGATGCTTCTGGGGGAGCTGTGGAGCCCCAGCCAAGTCTGTACACAAAACCAGATGAGTTGTGCGGGCATGCAGCCCACGTACGCCCCCCCTGCACTCTGCACGCAGACAGACCCCTGAAGAAGTGACCATCAAGCCTCATCCAGAGGGAGCACCAGTACCACTTCCCATGCAGTAGCTAAGTCCAAAACTCCCAGCTTCTCTTTACTACTGCTGAGTGGGGAAGGACGCATGGTTGAGTGGTTAGAGCACAGGCACAAACAATTAGAGTACTGGGACCTGGGGCAAGTCACTAACCCTGGGCCTCTTTCCCTACCTGTGAAGTGAGGATGATAGCTTCCCGGGGGATGGAGTGTGTAATTGGAAGGATATGACCACTGCTCATGACCAGCACTTTCAGATCTTTAAGTAGACAGTGCTATGGAAGGTCAGATATAAACCAGCTCAGAAGGATTTTAGGCACTTTCAACTGTCTCGGGTGTTAAGAGGCCCCCTGAAATCCCTCCCCTTGCAGAAGTGGAGGTCAAGCCCTGCAGCTCTAGTGGAACAGCTTTGCATGGCTGGATGGAAGCCATGTAATCCCATACCCAAGCCTCATCCCCTAGGAAGGGGAATGTCTTGCTACTCAGCAATACTGGCTGATGAAAGAGGCATCCCTATAGTGTTGAGGCTTCCAGGAAGATATTGACAAGAACACTGGTGGTCTGAGCTTTGGCAAAGATTCAGAGCGGAGGACAGGGAGACCTGACAGGGTGGATTTATGGCACTTTTTGGAGGGGACTTTCAAGAGATCATGGCAGTCTTGCCTCCTTATCAAATCTGCTTCCTTGTATTCCCCATCCCATCACCAAGCCTCCCCCCTTCAGGACACCCAGCAGAGTGCCAGGTCTCTACCATTTCCCCAGCGCAGATGATTCCCTCTAACGGGTATTGTTTCCTCCCTCACTGTTTCCAGGTGAGGGATGAGTCACTGCTCAAGAGACCAGACAGGTATGGGAGAAAACAAAACAAAACAAACCACAAGACTCTTGTGGCAACAGGAGGAAATACCAAGATGGTGCCAGAAAATTACCCTCTGGACAATACTCTTGTCATACGGGCATTAGGGCACTGCCTGTGGAGCAAATTATTTTCTCCTCAGAACTATGGAGGGGCATCTTCAGACAGCCATGCAGCCTGGTAATTAGGTCAGGTTTGCTGGCAGTCACTATGTTTACCGGAGAGACAGTGTGACAAACTTTGTTCCTGTGATATAATAATAGCTCTTAAGGCAAGAACTTCAGGCTTTCTGCCTAACAAGTTCTTCAGGGTTAATTCCTTTAGAGACAGGAAATAGCTAAAATGGGTTGAGCCTCTCCCCTGTATCTAGAAAGATGGACTCCACCATCCTAGATCAAGGCAGCCCCTCAAAAACCCTGTTGAAGTTTGGATGAGAATTTGCAGCTCTGGGTCTTCTTGTTCCACACTCTGAAGTGAAACCAGATCAGCACTCAGGTAGACACACGAGGTCAGCAGAGCCAGCATAACGAAAACAAGCAGGGCTTTTTCTTAGTTGACAGAAACACAGAAGACTGGGTTTAATAAGTTGTTTTGTTTCAAAAGATACATTCAGTTTGGGGCCTGGATACAGATCTAGTCAGGACTGGATAACATTTAAAGGAACACCATAAACCAGGGGTCGGCAACCTTTCAGAAGTGGTGTGCTGAGTCTTCATTTATTCACTCTCATTTAAGGTTTCGCGTGCCGGTAATACATTTTAACGTTTTTAGAAGGTCTCTCTCTCTAAGTCTATAATATAGAACTAAACTATTGTTGTATGTAAAGTAAACAAGGTTTTTAAAATGTTTAAGAAGCTTCATTTAAAATTAAATGAAAATGCAGAGGCCCCCGGACTGGTAGCCAGGACCCCGGCAGTGAGAGTGCCAGTGAAAATCAGCTTGTGTGCCGCCTTCGGCACTCGTGCCATAGGTTGCCTACCCCTGCCATAAACCTAGACTCTGTCTAAAACTTTCAACTGCTATAGCTACAAGAGTTTTGTTTACCCTTTACAGAACTTCAAGAAACATTCCTCGATCAAGCACTTTGCTCTTCTAGAGCAGTTTCACATTAGGACCTTAAAAGCTCTTTACAAAGATTAAGCCTCACATCAGGCAGGTAAGTTTCACCATTTTACAGATGGAACAATCAAGGCACTGACAGGTTAAATAACTTGCCACGTTAGTGGGCTGTGACAGAGTCAGGCATATAACTGAGGAATCCTGATCCCAGTCATGGTCTCCAACCACATTCCTTCCCAAATGCCAGTAACAGCATAAAGGAAAGAGCTGACAGTGTTATAGGGTGGTGAGGAGTTTTGTGGAAAAGGATCAGCAGTTTATTCAGCAGCAGCCTTGGAGGATCAATGCAGAAGCCAAGGAGCCAGACAGGTTAGGAGCTGCCATGAAATAAGATCTTAGCCTGATCCAATCCCATGAATATTGGCCCATCCTGGGACAGACATGCTGTTCCTGTAGTGTTGCTGTGTCAGGCCCAGGATATTAGAGAGACCAGGTGGTATCTTTTATTGGAACAACTTCTGTTGTAAGAGAGAGAAGCTTTGAGCTTCAACAGAGCTTTGCTTCAGGTCTGGGAAATGTACGCAGACTGTCACAGCTAAATAAAAGATGGAACAGATAGTTTAGCATAAGTTAACACATTCCAAGGGACCACTCCAAGTGAAGAGGCCCATTAACATTCCTCTAATAACAGGGAGAAAGGAAGGGGGAAAGCAGCTGGGGGGGGGGGGGGGGGGGGGGGTTTTTTNTGTTAGTGGTTACAGATTGTTATTCCATGTTCCTTGCACTTGCCACCCCCCATGCTCCCATTCCCCAAAAAGGGAATTGCAGAGACAGTAGGTATGTGAAACATGATGCTGGTCTCAGACACCACTTTACACCTGAGCACAATCAGCTAAATCTCACAGGACATTCTGAAATTAAGGCTCCTGCTCCCAGTCCAATTTATTAACATGAAACAAAGAAAACAGCCTTACTCCCACTGTGGTAGTGCTCAGATAAAAATAGCTCAAAGCACTAAAGCCAAGTGAGCAGCCAGAGCATGTCTGCACAAAACCACCACCTAACACAAAAGCTGGTTTTGTGACCCAGAAATCTGTTAGGTCTATTGGTCAAAGCTGCAGCTAGAAGAGCTGAGGTTAAGCATTAACTGTCAGACTTCCTATGTGACTTTAAGCAACTTGCTCAATTTCTGTGCCTCAGTCCCCTGATCTGCAGAATGGGAACAGTACCTTCCTCCAGTATGGCTTAGCTGTCTGTAAGCTACTTGCAGAGCGTCAGCTCTTGTGGGGAATTGGAGCTTTGTGATTAATGCGAGTTGATTTAATCCCTAAGAATAGCTGGTCCCCGTTGAGAAAGACCAAGCAAAAACTGGCAGGGGTGCATACTTTAGATGCTAAAAATAAACCCCTATGAATTTTGCACATCAGTCCAGCTCTCCAGCAAACTGAGCCATCACAATGGGGTCCTCTTGCAGGCAGTAGCAACAGGGAATCCAAGGATTAAAGTGGGCCATGGAGACAGACTTTCACTCAGCCTTCTGAGTCAGGGATGAAATCACATGCAGGGTGGTGTGTGGGAAGCCAGCAACATCCCTGCCAAGTGCTGGGACTCCAGTCTGTTGGCACACAGACTTTCCATGTACATTAGAGCCATACAAAAAGACGCGCAGCTTCAGCGATGTCACTGTGTAGCCTAGGGGTGATGCGCCATCCCTGTGGGGATTTCCAGAGCCAGGTAGAGGAGTGCCAGCAGTAGGCTGCACGCAGCAACAGAGCATTCAGCTCTCAGAAAGGACAGCACAACCACTGACAGAGGAAATGGCAAGATTAAGGTTTAAAATGTGTCGGAACTTTCTGAAGTGCTTTACAGCAGAGTCCCTGGGGTCCTGTACGTGAGAGTTGAAAGGTAAAGCCTGTTAAGGAACAGTGCCAACTAAAAATGCTTTGGGCTCAGTAAAATAATCCTGCTTCACTGGACAGCATATTCTCACCTCACCCCCCCCTCTGTGGTCCCAGACCCCTCATCCCAACACAGGCCCCATTCAGGAAGGTCATCACAGACAAGGTTTAGGACACTTTTGTAATTACAACCTGAACAACACAGGATGCTGCCTTACTGGGCCATCGGGTAACAGACATTAATAGATTAGTGTAAAACGCAGAGACATCTGCTTTGTCACACTGGATTCAGACAGCCTTCGCTGTCCCACCCTCCCCCAAATGGGCCTGAATTTGATCCACAGTTGAAATGGCTTCCTCCTCCACTCCCCATCACTTTTCCCTGCCAAACTCAATCCTCAGTCACAAGTTAGGTCTTGGGTCAAAGAACTCTGCACAACTGTGAGGAGGAAGGGGGATTATTACT
Source organism: Platysternon megacephalum (assembly GCA_003942145.1). NCBI lineage: Eukaryota > Metazoa > Chordata > Testudines > Platysternidae > Platysternon > Platysternon megacephalum. The sequence continues at coordinate 5,990,914 of QXTE01000096.1, forward strand.
GGGTCTACTGTCTCTTTAAATATGTTACCATCTTGCCTTCAATCACAGTCCTTTGTTTGACTATCCTGTTCTCCGGGACACAGAAAGAGGGATGAAAATAAGGAGTTGGGACTTAGAAACAAGATTTTTTGCATAGCTTCATATTGTTCAGGCTCCCCCGTCTCCGTCTCCCCCTCCCCACATGGACAAGGCCATGCAGTGAGCTCTGGTCAGAAACAGCAGAAGTTCTCAGAATAATCCCCTTTGTTGTGCTAGCGAGGATCAGAACAAAACCTTCCAGAGGCAGAGAGTTCCCAAGAAGGGGATCCTTGAAAACAACAGCACTTTGCTATGAACTGTGCATGTTGACATTAACACAAGTTCAAGGAGAAGTCCGCCCCCTCCCCACCCCCCCATGCAGGGAGCCTAGTCTATTGTCCATGGATCAATGTATTGGATAAGAAGACAGGTATAAAGGGGAAGGCAAGAGCTGTTGAGGGGGTATGTGTAAGAATTCAGGGATTCCAAGGGGAGCCATCAGAGCCTCACAGAGAGCCTAGTTAGGGACAGACAACTCCCAGCCCAGCCGAAAGATGGGGTCAGGCAGGAGACTCATCTACAGTTTAGATTGCAAACCGGGTATTGCAGCGGCAGATTTGCCTGCCCAGGCACAGGGAAGAGGCACCTCTCAGGTTCTTGGGCCCAGCTGACTCACTCCCTGGGCTCATTTCCACTCAGTCATCCCCAGGGTTGAGAGGAAGGGGAAGGAAGGAGACTGAGCAACTTCCCGGATTGCACAGACTCCATATTTACATACACACCTCCTCTATATGTCACCCAACATACACACACAGACACCCCCCACCATATCTCCAGGGGCCTTCGTTAAAACAATACCCCCACCCCCTTCCCCAGAAGAAGGACCTACTCTCTATCACCAAGGAACAGCTCACTAGGCCTGAACTACTCTTCTCCATACACAGGGCCTGAGTCCTTTGTCTCCATCTTGGAGTGGGGTATGAGGGGCTGGGACAACGCTAGGAGACCCTCACACCCCCTACAGGACAGCAGCAGCCCTCCAAATGCCAGGCAGAGGGGAAGCAGCTCCTAGAGGATACAAAAAGGGTTTCCTCTAATGGTCTCTCCTCTACCCATGGACCAGGTGGGGAGCAGGTCCCCAAAACTACTGGGAATTAAGCCCCCTCCTGGGGGAGAAATTACCGGGAAAAACAATCCCCAACCAAACTGGATCCCTCCGCCCCCTCCAGCTCCCAGGGCAAACCCCTCGCCCCAAACCCCACGGGACGTCACCCCCCCCCCCCACAGATCCCCCTGGGCAATGCCCCTCAGCCCCCTCGCCACGGGACCCCCCAATCCCCCCCGGCCGCCCCCCCCCCCCCCCCCCCACCCCCCCCGGCCCCCCCCCCCCCCAGGCCAAGTCCCCCGCCACGGGCCCCCCCCCCCGGCCAGGCCCCCCAAGCCAGGCGCCCCCCTCACCTTGAAGTACCCGCCCTCGTAGTGGGTGTTGGGGGGCCCGAAGATCGCCACCTCCCAGTTGTACAGGTCGCCCTCGTCCACCAGCGTGACCCGGAACCCCTCCACGGGCTCCTCTTGCAGCCCCTTCAGCTCCAGCAGCAGCGCCTTCTGCGAGCTGGGCACCAGCGGCCGGGCCATGCCGACAACCGAGGTAGGCCGCGGAGAAGCCGGGGACTCGCCTGAGCGCGGCGGCCGGGCGAGCGGGATGGCGCCTTACGAACCGCTTCCTCCTGCTGCTGCCGGACTGAGCCTCTCGCGCGCGCGGGGCACGACGGGACCTGTAGTTCACTGAGTGGGGTGGGGGGGAGCGACCCCGCCCACCGCGCTCGCGCCAACCTATGGGAGGCTCAGGCCCTGGGCGTGGGGGCGGGGCCGGACGCTGAGGGACTCCAGCTCCCAGCAGCTTTTGCGAGGGAGGCGGGGATTTGTGACTTCACGGAGGGCGGGGGTAGAGGAGGGGATACCGCCCCCTAGGGGAGGCGGGGAGACAGACACTAGGGAGAGAGGCTTAGGGAGGGGTAGTGTGGGGATTTGGGCCCGGGAGGGGGGGCAGGGAGAGGGGATGGGGGAATTAGAGCAAGAACAGGATGGGGGCGGGGAGGAAGAAGGGGACAGGAGCAGGGGGGACGGTGGGGGGATTTAGAGGGGCAGGGTCTGAGATGGGATTGGGCTGGGGTTGTGTTTCAACCGGAAAGTAGGATACATCTGATGCGTAAACAGGAAACGGTGAAGCAATTGGCTTTGCTGAGCATGCAACTGCACTGAGCAGCTTGGCAAAACACATTAGCACTGCACATGTTCTAGGAAAGAATCACGGTGTATTTCCTAGTAGAATTTGGCATTGGGGTGTGTTGGGCTTTTAGCTGGATAATATTACGTACATCACATGCGCCACAGCAACAAGACTGCAAGTTTACTCCTGTTACAGCCACATAAGGTGACCAGATGTCCCGATTTTATAGGGACAGTCCCAATTTTGGGGTCTTTTTCTTATATAGGCTCCTATTACCCCCCCATCCCCATCCCGATTTTTCTCATTTGCTGTCTGGTCACCCTACCTCCACAGCTGGGCAGCAGAGAACAAAGGAAAGGGGCCCTATATAGCCACTGAGTCTGCTTCCATCAGAATAGCCTACAAAGGAAGCGTTCTTGAAACCTCTCAACCTCCTTGCCCAGGAAGGGAATGCAAGGAAGCGAACATCAGCATTTACTGCTGTAAATGAGTTGAGAATGACCTCAGCTGCCATGTGATCTGTTATACAGGAGGTCAGACTAGATAATCACAATGGTCATTTCTCTCACCTTAGAATCTACGAATTAGCTGCTTAGAGCACAAAACCATGAGGCAGGACCCCGGGTTGTATTCCCTGCTCTGCCTCACTCACTAAGGCAGGTCAAGAAAGGTGGCCTCTAATTTTGGGTGACCAAATTCTTAACTCAGGGACCTGATTGGCAGAGCTCCTGTTAGAGTTGTGGGTACTTAGCATCTGAAAAAAATGAAACCCTACCTACCCCCTGGCTTGAAGTAGTTTCCATTATATACCGGCTTTACAGTTTGGTTCAATGGCTCTCAGCACCCCTAGTATAAAAACTGTCCCAGCACCCCTGAGCCCTAGATGTTAAAGACTGGGCACCCAAAATTATAGGCCTCTTTTCAAAGTCTCCTCCTCTATTTCTCCCCCTGCTGCCCCTTTCTACAAAATGGGGATGTTTCTTAAATTCACAGGGGGCTGCCAGTGCTTTGAAATCCTCACAGAAAGCATGCTATAAAATGCAGCGTTGCTGACAGTAAAGGCTACCATGCAATTAAGAAAGATGTTTACAGCCAAACTAAAAGTTTAAACAGTTTAATGTCCTCTAATAAACAAATCATTGCATTGCATTGCATGAATCAGATCTAAACTCACAAATAAATAAGGTATGGTCCAACCAGCATCGCTGGTTGAAGTAAACATAGCAAGGTGTATTAGCCCATAAGGGAATTAGAACTTATCCTGTTTTTGCTTCATTATCAGGTGTTTAAATTCCAAACTTACTAGCAAATCTTTAATATAGCAGTTTTGATTTATAGATTCCCAGTCACATATGATCTCTGCTTTTGAGGGTCCAGATTACAGGATGCAGTTTAGTAAATTGCAATATGATGAAACACTCAGAATAGTTTAATGCTAATATAGGGTTCTGAAATTCAGCCACTGGCCAACACAGAACTAGTGTCTGCTTTTGATGAAATCTCATTTCTTGCCAGATATTTGTCATCTTACCTATTTAACAAAATGACATCACTTAATTAATAGCACTTTAGATTCTCCAAGTGCTGCATTTACTTGTTATGCCTCACCACAACCCTCTGAGGAAGGTCTTACCCCCATTTTATAGACAGGAAAAACAGAACCTAAGTGACTTGCCCAAAGTTACAAAATATATCAGTGGCAGAGCAGGACCACAGCTCAGAAGTCCCTAACTCCCAGTCCTGTGATCAGGCCACACTGGCTCATTTTTAGTTTCTAGCACTGCCCTGGAATTCCTGGGCTTCCCTGGATGTTCCCCAAGCTATAAGCAGAGGTTTACAATAGCTATTGAAAATAAACAGGCATTTTAAAAAGGGAGATTCTCAGTTGTGGATATACAAGCCAGCAGATCAAATGCTACAGGTGGCTGGCATTTAAGGTGTTCAGGATGGAGTTAGGAGGTGAATAGGAAATTTAAGACAAGCATTCTCTAGTCAAGTAGATCCAGAGCTCTTCAGGCAAGGACAGGAACTGGCAGGCCCACCTTGCTCCGCCTGTGGCCACCTGAAGTCCCAGAATTTGATGTTTCCCCAGAATAATCTGCTCCATTTGAAGCCCTAGCAGAATACAGGGAGTGTTGTCCCCACTGGAGAGTGTCAGTCAATGGGCTTTACTTTTGCAATGAATAGGGCTGTGGCTTTCTTTAGAAACTCTTCCCTGTTCATGGAGGAGCAAATCTTCCTCTCTAGCAATGCTTTGTCCATGGCCAAAGCCAAACAGTCTGGTCCCAGCTTGGAGCCGGCCTCCAAGTAACGGATGGGCACAGAGAAGTCGCTGGCTCCGAGAGCGTCTTCCAGAGTGCCCAGGACTGCCTGGCAAACCCTTTTATCCGCCACGCCAGAACCATCATCAAGTACGTCGTACAAAGTATCAGCCTTGGCCACAAACTCAAGCAGCACGAAGCAGCTGAGCACCCCATAGCGGAAGACATCAAAAGGCACTGCCTCATGGTCCCGGCACTGGATCTTCCTCAGCAAAGAAGAAACAACCTCTTCAGGGGCTTCCCCATCTTGGCAAATCTTCTTGAGCAACTCACTGTAGATTCTCCCATTGACACCTGGCTTCTTCCTCCTGCCTCTGGCACTCAGGCACTCGTAAGCCATGCTGACATTGTTGTTAAAGGCAGTCCTGCCATGACACACAATCAAATAATTTGTTAGCACACAGGGTTGGGGCTAGTGGGGAGCGGGAAGTTCGAAGTTACAGATCCATAGCTAAAGGAACTGCGACCAAAACACAACTGGGTGAAGCTTGCAACAGTCCAGTCCACCTACAGTTCTGGACACATTTTCCTGCCATGCAAGATGAATTATACTGAATAACATTGAGCCCCACACTCACTATCTGCCAACGCTCCATCCTCTTTAATCCAGTGCTCTGGACAGCAAAGCCGGGCACACGGATTCGCTTACTCCTCAGAGTGGATGAGATGAATAGCACTTAAGCTTATTTGGGCCCAGGGGTAGTTTCCCCTTACACCTGATTTGCAGAGCAACAGTCCCCTGCCCCGCACCTGCTGTGCAAGGCTGTGGCATCAAGGACAGAATAGTCAAGGATGAGCAGGCTAAAGACACTGCAAACCCCCATGGCCCTGCTCTCTTAGCAGCCTGTAGGGACTACCACCCCTGGCATGTGCAGACCTCCTTAACTAACAAGAGAGCAGGAAAAGCCCAGTATTAATACAGCCATGAAGACTACAAGTCCCATCATGTATTGCTTACCCGTCAAAGCGGCAGCCTCACAAAGACTACAACTCCCAGAATGCTCTACTCGCCGGGCCAGAGAAAGTTATATCGGGCCTGGCTTGAGGCAGGCCGGGAGTTGTAGTCTCGCGTCGCACCCCCGTCACCCAGCTCACGCTCCGCACCTGTGTGAATGGTGGGCCAGGCGCACGTACCACAGGGCCCGGACGAGGCGCTGCTGCTGCCTGTGCCGGTCCCCGGCAGCACCGCCCTGGGGACCGCTCAGCACCAGCTTTTCGAAGTAACTGGCCAGGAAGGAGACGGGCTCCTCGGGCCGGGCCTCCAGCACCTTCAGCAGCGCCTCCCGCACCATGGACGTCACCCCGGCTTGGAGCAGGAACTCGGCCTCGCTCTCCGGCTCCCGGCCTCCAACTCCCGCCCGAACCGGCTCCACGAGCCCGCTCCCAGTCGCCGGGGCCGGAGCTGAGCGCCGCTTCTCGCAGGCCGCCATCTTGATTGTGGGCAGTGAGGCCACTCTGCCGCCATATTACTTGCTGTCAGCCAATCAGTGGGTGAAGAAGACCGTTGGTCGCCATCTTGCAGCCAATCAACCGGCGAGGGAAGCTGGTGGCCGCCATCTTGCTCAATTCGAAGCCAATCAGAGAAAGCGCTGGGGGTTGCCATCTTGACTGTGGGCAATGAAGCGTGGTCGCCTCCATCTTAGTCCTGGTACCTTCAGTCCCTATGTCCCTGGGACTGCGGTGAACCTTGGCCCCGCACCCCCGGTGTCTACATCCGGCCACACCCCGGAAGAGCCTCGGCTACCATAGTTAGTGTGGGCAAATGCCTCACGCCTAGCAACCGGTACCTAAGGACGCTGACCTCTGACCTGGGTTTCTATATCCGGTGCCCTTTGACCTCTTCCCTCACTAAGGAAGTGGGGTGGGGGAGGGGGTGTGCCGAGGAGTCTAGCTGAGCTCCAGGTAAAGGGAGGAGCTTCTTAGTGCCTTTCCTGCTCCAGGCCTGGCGGCTGCAGGTAATGCGGGGCCGGGGGGTAGGGTGTGACCCCGGTGTTCTTGGGGAGGGGGATCCCCCCGTGCTCTGGGCGGGGGCTGGAGGTTCTAGGGTCCCCCCCCCCCTGTTTTGGGAGTGTGTGTAACAGGCCTGGGTTCAACCCCCTCCGGCGGGAGCCGGGGCTGGGCTAATTGGGGGCTGAATCCCTCTCATCATTGCATGCCTGGGGGGCGCGGGAGGGAGGGGGGAGCTGTAAGGGGAGGATGCAGGTTACTCCTTCCTGCCATGTGGCCCTCCCAGAAGAAGCCCTTCCACCAGGTGGGGTGTGTGTCACGGAGTGTGGGGGAGTCGGGGCCCTAAACCCCCCCCCCCACTTCCTGCGATTCACTGGGACTCTCAGCCAGCCCCTAACACAGAAGGTTTAGTAGAGGCAGGAACACAGTCCCAGCAGAGCTTGTAGGTACAGAAAACAGGACGCCTCAGTCAGTACATCTTGGGGGGTGGGGAGGCCACACCCCGTTGCTGGGCCTCCCTCCATTTCCCCAGCTAGCTCCAAACTGAGACTCCCTCCAGCCCCTCCCCTTGCCTTTGTCTCTTTCCCGGGCCAGGAGGCCACCTGATCTCTTTGTTCTCCAGAGCCTTCAGTTAGCACCTTGCGGGGGAGGGGCCCAAGCCATCAGTTGCTAGGAGACAGCGTGTCCGGACAGCATCACACCTGCCTAGGGCTCTGCAACAATCACACACCCTTATCCCACCACCTAGATACTTAAGAACTGCATAGGGGAAATTGAGGCACCCACACAGTATTCAGAGAAACCTTAAGAACATTCCCACTTTGTCACAGGCTGTGCCTAGTGGGTAGAGCAAGTGATGGAAGCAGGAGTCCTGGCTTGTTTTTCCAGCTCTGTTACTGTCTGACTGACATTTCTCTTCCTCTCTTGCCCCATGTGTATAATGGGGTAATCTGACCTATCTAACTGGTGTCGTGAGAGGGAAGGGTACTAGAGAGAGGGCAGTGTGTGGTTAATAATAAAGCACATGCTCACACTTCCTCCTCCTCCTCCCTATTTTCTGCATCCTCTTTCCCAGCTGTTCCTTTTTTTCTCCCACTCTCCCCTTCTTTCATGATGCCTCCTGCCTTTGGACCAACTCCCTATTCCTGTGCCCTCTTTCAAAGCTGCTTCTGTCATTAAATCTCTAGCACTAATCACTGGAGTTTTTAACAGCCTGAAATGATGCCCCATAAGTGCCTGTGTTAGACTGGAAGGTCCTCAAGGTGGGAACCTTGCCTTCTTCCATGCTTTGTAAAGTGCGGAGCAAGCGCATACAGTGTTATATAAATCCTTGCTTTGCCAGGTGTGATCTCCAACCTCATGGAAGCAGGCAAAAGCCCTCCAAAGTCCCCAGTCAGGAGAAAGCGGAGGCGATCTCAGCGGCTCCTCAGCCGTGCGGCTGTTCCCCTGGAGTTCTACCGCTGCGACATCTGCAAGAAGGACATCAAGCACCTCTCCAACTTCCAGGAGCACCAGCGCATCCACACGGGCGAGCGGCCCTACCACTGTGAGACCTGCCAGAAGAACTTCATCCGCTGCGCTGACCTCATTAAGCACCGTCTGGTCCACTCGAACAATCGGCCCCACTGCTGCGATGTCTGCGGCAAGCACTTCAAGCTGGCTGGGGACCTGGCCAAGCACAGCAAGGTCCATTCGGACGAGGCGCCCTTCAAGTGCGACGTGTGCGCCAAGCGCTTCAAGCGCACGTCCTGCCTCATCAAGCATCTCCGCATCCACACCGAGGAGAAGCCTTTCAAGTGCTCCCAGTGCAGCAAGAGGTTCAAATGGGAAGCCTCAGTCAAGGAGCATCAGCGCATCCACACAGGTGAAAGGCCTTTCAAGTGCGAGCACTGCCCCAAGAGCTTCACCCACTTCTCCACCTTCCTGCAGCACAAGAGAACTCACCAGGACCAGAAGCAGTTCAGCTGCAAATGCTGCTCCAAGTCCTTTAACCACAAATCCAACCTACTGAAGCACCAGCGCACGGTACATGGCTAGGAGCGGGCAAGTTCCCGGGTCCTGCTTCCATGCAGCTCTGATCAGTCTAACTTGCTTAGGCTGCTCCAGTCTTTGAGTCTGCCCATACTACTTAAGGAAGGGAAGCAGAACCTTGAGTAGGTGTGATAAGGAGACTGGGGTTTGGAGCAGCTCAAGCGCCATGCCAGTTATAATGCTTCCCGTTGAATGGGAAGCTGCAGGCAGTGGCTGTGCACAGATGATATCGGTGCAGCAGTACTGGTGCAGGAGCTGCTCTCAGATGGCTGGACTCTGGTTTACAGTCTAACCAAAGGTTCCCTTGTGATCCCGCTTCTTAAACATCCTTCAGGACGGTGACCCTTGCCAATTTAATCCAGGACAGAGATCTTCTGTGTTCCAAGCTCAGATCTGAGCAGAGCGCTGCTAAGCGATGCTGCCATCTGTCCCACAGATGCAGTTCGTCTTTCATACACTACACTACAAACTGCAGCGGGCGTCTCTGCTTCTGCTGCCTCTGTTTAGCTCCCCCTTCCCCCTCATCTTGGTTTTAATGCTGTAGGAATATGTCTAGTGCATCTGAGGTTTGGGTGAAGGGAAAAAGCGCTTATAGGGCCTGGCATTCCACCTCCTGGGGGTGGCTTGTTTTTGACTGGATGCATCCGCATTATCATTGTTCCATGCACTCTTAAGACCGATCCCAAACAGAATGGTTTCCGGGAAGCAGCTGCATAGTCTGTTTGATGGAAAGAGTGTTCCTGTGGCCACTCAGTTACCGTAAACACCGCCTGCGGCTGCTTTTTATCCTGAGCTTGTCAGTGTCATGTTTTTTATCAGGCACCTACCTCAATGTGGCAGTAGCGGCTTCTGGGTGGAATTCTGCACCATGTCCCTTAGAGGCTTTCGCTGTAATCTGATCGCCCCCGTAGTTCAGCTAAGCTCATCCACTTTACTGTGTTCTGCAGTGATGGACAGACCTTGCAAGCAAAGAAGGTCCCCACCTCCAAGAATCTTTGATCTAATGCTTTATGCTCCAGGGCGCGGGTGTTGGACCTCTACTTCCTGACAGAAGAAGGGCTGGGGAGCAAACTTGACAGGGGAGGAGTGTATGTGAACAGCTGGAGATTTTCCCTCTTTTCCCCCAACACGCACAGCTCCCAAGGAGGGGTGGGTTCCAGCCCAATTGCAGGGTTTAACTTGAAAGTCTGAGTATTTTCCCCTGGTCACTAATAAACAAGCTCATAAACGTTAGTTCTACGGAACTGGGCCAGCATAACTCATTCTGCCTGCAAATCGTCAGGGACATGAGGGGATTTTAAACAAAGGAAGACAAAGGATTGCTTGATTCCTACCCGAAGCTAGAGCAATGCGGGGGTCTAAGGTCAGGTACAATGCAGTCCCTCTGTGCTAGCACAGGGGCCTGACTTGTAAGCACAGATGTGCATTTGGACGCCAGAGTTAGGACTTTACCAGGGAGGGAAATGGTCCACTCTTCTGGAACCAAAAGCACTGCTCTGAACCAAATTGCATCAGTGCAGAGACAAAGGGGCTTTTTGGCTTCACCAAAAGGACTGAGGTCAGGGAAGGAAATTCCCCCATGGGAGCGGTGTACGCCACAACTGGATTGCCCTTCCAGTGGTGTAGCCATCCCTCCATTAATCATGGCAGAAACGTGGGGTGTTACCTCTTTAAACCCTGAAGTTTGTAGCTTTGGTTTAAACCAGGGGTAGGCAACCTATGGCACGGGTGCCGAAGGCGGCACGCAAGCTGATTTTCAGTGGTACTCACACTGCCTGGGTCCTGGCCACCGGTCCGGGGGGCTCTGCATTTTAATTTAATTTTAAAAGAAGCTTCCTAAACATTTTATAAATCTTATTTACTTTACATACAACAATAGTTTCGTTATATATTATAGACTTATAGAAAGAGACCTTCTAAAAACGTTAAAATGTATGACTGGCACGCGAAACCTTGTATTAGAGTGAATAAATGAAGATTCGGCACACCACTCCTGAAAGGTTGCTGACCCCTGGTTTAAACAGTCTTCAGTCTGGCAGTGGGTTCCCAGAAGGCATGGGACATTTCAGCCACAGTCAGGATCGACAGAACACTGGCCTTTCAGCTCAGCTGCTCAGGGCAACAGTACCAGTCCTAACTGTGCACTAGTCATCGTCCAGTTCCAAATGGATCACACAGACTGCCCCACAACGTGCCACGGCTTGAGTGAGCTGCCCTCTGCCTGTGAGAAGTGGGTCTTGGGGGTGGAGGTGGGAGGCTGGTGCTAGGGAAGCTTTCCTGCTACCTGTTCTCTGAATAAAGGTTTCATTGTCCAGCGCTGTTCACTTGAAACAGCAGCACAGCAAACATCTCTGATCAGTCTCCCTCCCAGCGGGCAGGGATCAAAAGTCTCCTCGTATCTAAAAAACTTAAATGGAGCAGCTGGCAACTGGATGGTGTTGCCCTTGAATCTGCTCTGTGACAGCAGAATGGGTAAGTGGCAGTGCCCATGAGATGTGCCTGCAGCAGGCAGGCTGTGCTTTAACAAGAAGCCTGTTACCGAACATGAGGCTACCCTTGGTTGCGGCTTTAAAACAGCGTTTTCTGCAGGAGCCGGAGGAGGGGCCCTTTGAGCACGTGCAGGGATTTGTGTTTTGTTTTTAAATAAAGTGGTTTGGTTTTTTTTGCTTGTACATTTTGAACTCAAAGCAACAAACCTTGGCTGCTAATAACTGGGAACATGGCAGCAGCCGGCAGTCTTTCCACCTTAGCTAGGACTTCATCTGCTCTCATGCGACGCAGGGCTGGGCCAGGTCAGTGTTTGGAGGGGAGACCTTGAGATAACACGCAGGAACTGGTGCTGATTTTAGGAGGCAAGAGCACTTCCCCGCTGTACCCCACTGCAGCGTTGGAGTGCACGGCGCTGCTACGGCTCACAAGCCGAGGGACTACAGATTGCTAGGGATTTTTTTTTAAACCACCCATTCTGGTTGCTGAGTACACAAGCTGTGAGGTCTTTGTTAACCCCAGTATTCTAGCTTTCATTCCAACAGGGGTAACTGTGTTCTGCTGCATTAATATCCCCTTCCAGCTGGATATGCAGGAGAGCTCCTTTTCTTTAAAGAATGGGTGTGGTTGCTGCAGGTGGCGGGTTCCTGAGCAGGGCTGAGTCTGGTATTTGTTCAGTGGAGCGGGGAGGTCAGAGAGTGGAAGGAGACTCCATCCGCCCTCGCTGGGACATCTGACTTCCAACACACAGAGAAGTTGCCGCAGAGCAATGATAGTTTTCCAAGAGCTGGGTCCAGAGAGAGGCGTTCTCTGCACAAGGAACCGAGGCAGGAATTGAGTACTTGTACCAGGGTTCGCCGGGGCTCGACCCTCTCTGGGGAGGCGGGGAGCCACACCACCTCGCTACAGTGCTTAATTCCAGACACGCAAGGCCCAAGCTGTCACTTTTCCTGCACTACGGGGAACTTTCACCGAGATGGGCTGTAGCCAAGTTCTTCACAAAGGGATCTTGTCCCTTTCTCCCATGTCCCCAACCTCCAGCTAGCTCCTGACCTTACTGTGGGTGGGAGCAGCTCTCTGTTCTGGCTCCCTCTATGGCCCCTTTCTGGAGTCCTGGCCCCAGCCGCCAGATGTGTGGCAGGTAGCTGGAGAGTGACAGCTCTTGAGTGCTGCAGCTGCAAGGAGAAACTGGACCAGCTCTGCCCTGGCCAATGACCCAGCTGGGCTTTCTCTGCTCTCTCTGCTTCCCCAAGGTGACCTACTGGGCTTCATACATCACAGCTTTCCCTGCAGGGACAAGGCCAGACTCACCTCCTCGCTTGGCAGCTGCTTCGGCCGCAGTCATCCCTGGCTGAGCACAAACACTAGGCCACCTGCAGGAGTATGAATGTGAGGCTGTTCCACCCTGCCGGGCAGGAGGAGGAGGGGTGCTTTGCTAAAGCACTATTGACTGATTAGGACTAAATGGGCTGGTTTCTGATTGCTCCTTTATCTCTGCCCTTGCTAAAGGTGGCATTGCTTCCTGTGCCCTGACAAGGCTTGAGCTCAGGAAGCAGGATCCCAAGTTCAGAACAGCAGCGTTTGCTCTGGGAAGTTTCCCCAGGGGCCATAAATGGCAGCCCAGGCGCCAGCTGTGGGGATTTCCTTGCTGAGATGGTTACATGTGAACCAGTGTAGAGAGACGTGCTGCTGTGTCATAAGGAACTGAGACCAACGGCTGATGGGAGAGGCCGGGAGTGTGTGGAGCACAGGTGGCGTAGTTCTGTTTTTTGGACTCCGGGAGAGCTGGTTTTTCTCGGTAAGGTATTTCTGGGATTCCCATCTCTCCCTAGGATCAAGGGAGGCATGCCTCTGCTTCAGCCACGAGAACCAGGTATTCGGTTTTAGAGCCCTCAAGTCAGCATCTAATCAGCAAGCTGCAATTCGGTGCCTCTTGCAAATTCTGATGGCGCCCATTATACCTGGCTGAAGTCAAAATGCCCACAGGAATATACTCAATGGGGCTATTCTGCGAGAAGCTAGGTGCCCTCCCTGCCCCCAGCTGCCTTCTGTGTGGAATACGAGCATACACATGGCCCTGCTGCTGCAGGCAAACCGTAGGGCCAGGGTCTAGAGAAGTGATACTTGCCAAGGAAACCACTACAGGGAATATGTAAAAACAGATCTTTATTAGAGCAGCAGTTCTCACTATACAACAAACTCAGTACACACCGCAGGTCTACTGCGTTCTCAACATTCAATACGGGTTAATTACAAGCAGCCTGTTTTGATAGATTACAGCAGTTGGGAGGGGTTTCTTAGGGTGTTTTAAATACAGAGATGAACTGACTTCAGTTTCCATCCCATCTCTGAGACGGGGCTGGGGCATGTACGATCTCGGCGTGGAAGGAAACCAGGCAGCTGCCCCACAGCCCTCTCCAGAAGGGGTTGCAACCCTGTCTCAGAGTGAGAGGGGGTGGGGCTGCACAGTATCAGCACAAAGAAACCCAGGGCCTGGAGATGCATCGGTATGAGCAGTACAGAGCGTCTCACTGATAGTTCGTCACTGTTGTGCACTTGCTTAAAGTGTCCACTCAGTGCCAAGGGGCTAAGGCTGAGCATAGTCTGACCTAGTCCCTCCCTAGCCAACCCTCAATTCACCTGGAATCCCCCCCCCCCCCCCCCCCCCCCCCCCCCCCCCCCCCCCCCCNACTGACTCCAGAGAGTTTTGAAAGAAGAAGCCACCATGAAAACAAACGTGGCAAATCCGGAAAGGATCAGGGATTTCAAACCAATCCTACAGGAAATATTACTGGCATCTCCTCAGCCGCAAGCCTCAAGCAAGGAGAGAGTTTTCAATATACTGTGAAGGGAAAATCCATTGGTCTGTTTTAGAAACTGCTGTACCTTGACACCTGTTCATCTCCATTGGGAAGCTCTTGTCTGAGTCCCACAGGTGTGTCTGTAGGAGCCAAGTCTCAGCACCTGCCTGGACTTTGGAGCAAAATGCTCCCATTGCACTTGAAACCAGAGGAAACCATGATGCCAAGGAGTGAAGTGGAGGAAAGGAAAGAGACTGGTCAACCCAAAGGTCTGCTCAGCTCTGCTGGGCAGCTTCCAACTTGACCATTTACCCAGCTCTCCCAGCAGCGGCCCAAGCATCAGGCAGCTCCTCCACTCTTGTCTCTGGCCAGGTGCAGTCCAAGGGGCCTGGCTGGCTCGAATACCAAGCTTTCCATAACAATGTCAGTGGAAAGAGGATGAATGTTCAAAACGAGTCACGACGTGGCCACAGGCACCTAAACGCTGTTCCCCTTAGGGCTCTTCATGCCCGGTGGGTGGAGTCGTCTCCACAGGCGATGTGACGCAAACGCTGTGATGATCAGGCCGAGGAGAGAGCTTGCTGTCCCGACCACGATGGCGGAGTCGGTGCTGAAGGTAGCTGCAAAGAAGAGACAAGAGAAATTGTCAGTTGCTGGGGTTGAGCCCTTAGCAGGGCTCGGTCTCAACAATCGGCAAAGTATAAACATCCCAGCCTGGGTCCCGGTGTCTTAAGCGTCCTTTGACACCAGCGAGTGGTTCTCCAGCCAGCCACCAACAGCTGCATCTTCACATCACACGGCCTCCCAGGGCCAGTGGCACTGATCAGCAGCCTCGGCAGAGAGGATTTCATGGGCTGTATAGGCTAACAGGCTCCTGCCTAGAGATTGATCCCAGCCCCGGGTTAAGGCACTGCCGCTGCCCGTGTTGTACTGGTGCCTGTGGATGGAATTTCACGGCTGTCAACCCAGCAACTTTCCCCAGCCATTATTCACGGTAGCGTTCAACAACCAAGAAATGCGTGTGGCTAAGCCCCATGCGTGATGCTTGGCCCTTGAACACATGCACTCTGCCTCTCCCCATCCCACTGGTGTTGGTCGGAGGGTTATGCTGACCATAAGCTGTAGTTTCTGTTCTGTTGTTACCTGTGGGAGGACAGATGAGGGAAGGAAACAAACATGATCACTGGGACGCCGCCTCCTCCCTGGGCTGGCTTGCACCTCCCCACAGGGACCAACCACTCCTGAATGCAAAGCCCTTGGCAGCCACTCACCAGCAGACACCGCGATGTGGAGTCTCGCCACCTGGAGTCTCCTGCTCAGCATGACGCACTCATAGATCCCTTGGTGGTCGAGACCTACACGGTCAACCGTCAGGGTGGATTTGCCCTCGGACGCCTCCTCCTGGTACTGAGAGAGCGCCACAGGGGTTTTCAGCCACCTGATGGTAACATCCTCACCGCACTCTGCCTCGCATGTGATCGTCAGGGCTTCCCCGGTGGTCCCTTTAGGAGGGACAGGCCTGATCTGAAGGTTGCAGACAGACTCTGTTCTGGGGCTCCGGCCACCCCCTGCGGTGGGGTTCTCTGTAGCAGAACTCAAGCCACTGCTGGGGCTCCAGTCTGTTGCGGCTGCGCCTGCACTGGGGTGCTGCGAGGCAGCCCTGGACTCGGTGGCGAGGGTCTCTGGGGTCGCCAGCCAGTGGACAGAGGTGGCTTTGGCACTGGGCTTGTGCGATGTGACAATGAACGCCGCGGCGGGGCTCCCGGCCGAGGTCAGCGCCGCGGCGGGGCTCCCGGCCGAGGTCAGCGCCGCGGCGGGGCTCCCGGCAGTAGCCCCAAGTCCAGTTGTGGGGCTGCAGTCAGTAGCAGGGGGGTTCTCTGTAGTAGCCGGAGACTCAGTCCTGGGATTCTCTTGGCCAGTGACTGACTCAGTTGTGGGCTGCTCTGCTACAGCTGTAAACAGAAGATTTCGATTAGTCTCTTGACGCTTGGCTACACGTACTCCGTGCCCTTGTCCTTAAGGAGCTGAGACCATGCAAGCCAGGTAGGGGGCCCTCTGACCACGGCTGTCACCAAATGATTCTCCATCCCCTGGGAGGGGATTGAAGTGGTTGCTGGCTCCCTCCCCCCCTCTGAACCCAGCTCCAGAGATATGGTTGTGTCAGAAACCTCAAGCCCTATCCCCTGCTTTGCTCTCCCCTTCATATATGCATCAGACCCCACACAGGCACCTTTCATGCCAGCTGTGTGTGGGCTGAGGCAGGATCCTTGGGATTAGGGCCCTAGACAGGGAAGAAGACTAGCACACACAGGGCCCTTCCCTTGATCCCTAACTTCACAGCGTGGGCTAGCAAGAGGACTCGGGAGAAGAGTATGTGGGGTTAGGCAGAAGGACGCATGGGGTGGGATAACAGAATGAATCAAGGAGATCTGGTGGGGTACAGGGGAGGTGCCAGGAGCTGAGAGGAAGCTGCATCTCTGCTGGAGAGCTGGAAGCGTCCTCACGTGGGTGGATTCAGGCCCATTCAGCTTGACGCTACCCTGGTTCCCATGCTGCATAGGGTATTACAGACCACACAGAGTTCATATTAGCAGCATGGAAGCAGGAGATTTTTTCACCCCCGGCAGACGAGTATTGCAAGCGACATGGGGAAATGGCTTTGGCAGGAGAAGTTGCACACCCACCGTGCTAAGATTCCTAGCTCAGATCTCCAAAACTTACCTTTTGTGCTCACAGTCACCGCGGCGGCCCGGTGGAAACTCCTGTCTGACGGCAGCAGCAGCTCCACCTCACACCTGAACTCCATGCCCTCCATCACCTTCTCCCCTGGGACCGCCAGCTCAGAGTCATAACTGAACAGCTCCTCGTCATCAGCCGCTTCTTCAGGGTCTGGGTTCTCCAATCTCTGGTCCCCCCGATACCAGCTCAGAGTCAAGGAGCCGGGCGGGTACACCTTGCTAATAGAGCAGCGCAGATGGGCTGGCTGCCCAGCTACCAGCTGCTTTGGCTGGGTTTCCAGCTGCAGTGTATCTGGAAGAGCTGAGAAAAGAATGGCACGTGAGGAATGGCCGGCTTCCTAGCTACATCACCTACCACGGGACAGGGTGCCCAGGGGATCAGGGCCGGGAGTGGCCAATGGAGACATTAGGTGGGATTTTCAAAAGCACCTATGGGAGTTAGATGCACAAAGTCCCTTTGAAACTCTGCAGGATTTGTGCTTGTAAATCACTTGCCCCTTCTGAGGATCCCACCCGCTGACTTGAGGTGTGAAGTGCACGTCCTGTCAGTTGTGGCATCTGCAGAGCCTCCATGCAGAGGGGAGTCAATGGGATGCAATCAATTCCTGCCCTCTTCCCCTAAGGATTCATCACTGAGATCAGTCCTGGCCAATTTCTGATCCTCTCCAGGAGCCACAAAACTACATTCCTGGCTGGTTTACACCATGGCCACATCTGCCAGAGGAGGTCCAGGCGTTGGAGAGAGCTTTCAAGTCAGTCCTTAAACCCCAGGGCCTGATTTTCAGAGGGGCTGGGTACCAGCTGCTCCCATTGCCTCCAGTGGCTGCTGCAGGTGCCCCTCACCTCTGAGAACCAGGCCTCCTGATCTTAACTGCTCTCTTGCCCTGGTTTGTGGCCATCCTCCACCCCAGAAGGGGCTGCATTTTAGTGATCAATCCTCATGCTTCTGGACATAAACTGATCATCAGCTGGGTCAGGAAGAATCCTAAGGTACAGGATGACATAATGAGTCGTGTTATGAAGGCCTGATACCTTCCTCTAAACATTCTGCCTTGGTCAGTGTCAGGATACCAGCTGAGATGGACCATTGGGCTGTTCCAACGTTAGCTGGATTCTGTGAAGCGGGGAGGGTGAGAGATTGCAGCTGCTATAGGATCAGGCCCACAAATGGACACAGTCATTCAAGTGCCCCTTATCTGAGGTTTGTTGCGAGTAGCTCCGGAGGCAACACTAACTGAAAGGGATGAGCGGGGAAGTGATTTTCTTTCATTCTGAAGTCTGTGTGATTTGGCAGCACTTTTTGTGCAGGGTCGGCTTGGCTGGTTCCCCAGCACGGTCGGTCGGTCAGTCCCTCCTGTTTGCCTGGGTCAGAAAAACACCAGGCCAATGTGACGGTAAAACCTCTAGGTTTCAATCTGACTGTGTCCCCTTTGGGCTACAATGTGTTTGGAGTCTAGACCGTCATGCAGCTGGTGGGTAACTGCATCGACCTAGGGCACTTACAGTACACTTGCAGGTTGGTTGACCCCTGGTGGGACTTCCCTTGGCAGTTCCCCACGCAGAACTTCGTGCCCTCCATGGCTACGGCAGCATTGGTGATGAGCAGGAGGCTATAGGTGTGGGTGGAGATGATGTTCCCCAGGTTGGTGTCCAGCCCCTTCCACTGGGGCTTCCCATCCGGACAGTCCAAGGAGCAGTTCAACTGAATGGATCCTCCAATCTGGACTAGGGGCTCCTGGGGCAGCACGGTCAGCCGGCCTGGGTGGAGTGGAGGGAAGGGGGAAAGCAGCAAGTGGAGAAAACAAGGGTCATTCAGAGAAGAGCAGTAAATACCCAGTGTTTAGCTAAGGCAGCTGTTCCCAATGGAAAGGGCAACACAGACGGGGTGAGATTTTGGGTTCAGTGCTCTGGTTTCTGAGCCGCTAGGGTGCACTCAGGTCACCTCCACAATCAAGAGGGCTAGCAACTTTTTTTGTTTTGTTTTTAAAGCTGAGATGCTCCCATAATCACAGGACTCCTGGAGCTGGGGCTTTTTAAAAAACACCAAATATCACATGACTTGCAATAAAATAGGAGGGGTCGGTAACACTGCAGATGTAACATAGGTGAAATTCTTGCCCCGGTGAAGTTAAGGGTAATTTGAAGATCATGGCAAAAAGAGGCAGGATTTTTCCCTTTCACTCCACTTCCCCTCAAACTTCCCCTCTTTGCGTCGTGACCTCAAAAACAAAACTGCACGCAAACATTCAAACATTCCCTCAGACTTTCCAGAAGAGCGAGTGTTTGTTCCTGGGTTGTTGGCTCCGATTCCCCCACCCCACAACTGTCATGCAATGCAGGGGAAGGTTTCTTCCACTTCAGAGGTGGCAGCATTTCAGTGCTGATCCACGGCATCCTTCAGGGAGGAACATAAGAACATAAGAAAGGCCGTACCGGGTCAGACCAAAGGTCCATCTAGCCCAGTATCTGTCTACCGACAGTGGCCAATACCAGGTGCCCCAGAGGGAGTGATGCCGCTACAGGGGAAGGAATGTTCTTTAACTGCAGATGTTTCCATGGAATGAGATTCTCCCTGTAACACAGCCTGGGTTTAACGTCATCCGAGTCTCTACTTCCCACAAAGATTTTACAAGTGGTTATTAAAAAATAAGCCCGAACACCCGTCATCCTCCACTGGTTAACCCCCTGCTGCTGCTGGCGCTGCTCTCCTGGGAGCCAGGCAGCCAGCAGAAAGTAAGAACAGGCTGCCAATCAGACGTGAGCCATACAAATCCCACATTCTGGTTACTGTGTTTAAAGACAAAGCACTAAATACTTGATTTTAATTCAATCCAGATTATTTTAGCTTTGGTTTGTCAAAGTAAGAAAATGACACATGCATTTAAAAGGTTTTTTTGTTACAAAACCACTGCAAATATGAAAGGAGAGAACGCCGAGGTATACCCACAGAAACAGGCGCTTGCATGAGTGACTTGGATTGAATTCGTACATCTCACTAGAGACTTTCATCTCAAAGTGCCCTGCCAACAACAACTGCTGAAATGCAGCCACCTCTGGGGTGCACAGCAAACAGCGCGGAAATGTTGACCAAGGACAAACCTCGACTGTTCTGAAAATGACCCAAAGCTCTGTAGTGTGCCCAACGACCAAGAGGGCAGCAGCTTGCTTTTTAGTGACTCACTGGAGTGGCCCAGTGAGCAAAACAAAATCGTTTCCCCTTTTCCCAGCAGGCTGTCAACTCTTGAACTATCTGGGCCAGACCCTCAGCTGGAGTAAATTGACCCAACTCCTTGAAGCCAATGGAGCCACAGTGATTTACAACCACTGAGGATCTGGCTTTAGCTAACTCTCTGCCAAGGCAGTCCCCAAATTGCTTTCCGTGCAGGACGGGGGGTCTGCGGAGCACTTGCTGCTGGTTATGTGGGTCTGATTTCCAGCTGCTAGATGGCATCACAAGTCAGCTAAAATACCCCCAGGGGCATGATGGTCAGAGGTGCTGAGAGCCAGCAGCTCCCACAACATCAGTTGCAGGGGGTGGGTACTCAGCACCCTAAGTCAGCTCCTAAATGCTTTCCTAACATTCGTTTCCGATGCAGGTAATTGTGCAGTGTCCCTGTGCCAACTAGATGATGAAGAACAGGGGGGAGGCAGGACCACAGGTGATCATGAATGGGAGGGGCGGGGAGGGGCGGGGCGGGGCGGGCAATGGGAAGGAAGAGGGTCCATGAGACCAGCTGTCTATTACAACGTGGTCCACCCTATGAAAATATGAGCACCCTGCTCTACAGCGCTCTGGGATGCTGTTTGGATGAAGGATGGTCTCCAAAGTAAAGCTGTGCAATAGAGCCATCTCATTGCGTCTTCCGAAAAGTTCGCCAGCACTAGCCCCGAAGGTGGCAGTGACACCGTTGTAGCCGTTGGCACCGTTATGAGAGTATTTCTTTTTGAGAGCACTTGGCAGCCCAGTATGCTCACGTCTCGTGCCACTGATGCTGCGTAGACCTGTCTATGGGCCAATATACATCCGCGGATGTAAAAATTAGGCTCTGAGCTATTTGTATTGTTCTAAGAGCCAAAATAAACGTTCTCGGAGATTCAGACGTGTCGACATTTTATAACCCTATTAATTTCATTCAAGACGGAGCCAAAGTCCGGGGGACAAAGTGATGTGTTTTTTCCCTCCCTTTCGGAACCAGTTTTAACAATGTTTAAGTCACTGGTTTATTTTTCTCCAAGCTCAAAGATCCACGTGCAGTGGAGGTTCGCGGCGAGGGGGCGTCAGAAAGAAAGTGGGATTATTGTTTATATTACTGGAGTGCCCAGGACCCCGGTCACGAGCCAGGAGCCCACTGTGCCAGGCACTGTACAACCACAGAACAAAACACACCCATGTGTACCCAAGGATGGAGACAGCTCTGTTAACAGAGTCCCCTCCTGAGCACCCCGAGGCTAGCACAGCCAATCCAAACTGGGCACAGAGCATCGCTGGGAGCCCTCGAGACACGCTCACGTCTGGACGGAGCCGCAGCTGCTCACCCTGATGCACCAGGCAGCAGAGCTGCAGGGGATGCCATCGGCAAAGCAGTTGTGTAGCGTACAGCGAAGAGGGAAAACTTCAAAGCAGCACCCAGGACCAGCATGGAGAAATAGCTGAAAAGAATAGCTCAGCCCTTCGCGAAGGCAGGGAACCCCCATCCCTCCAGCCCAGAGAGAACCTCTGATCTGCTGTGGTCTCCAGGGAACTTACCGCTGCAAGTCCAGCCCAGGCTGAGGAGCAGGAGGAGAGGAGTTGGCTCCATTGCTGTGGCTACAGGGAAATGTTTTCACTCCAGCTAATCTCTTCTCTGTGACAGGGATCTGCAGCCAGCTGGATGGACTCTGCCTGGGGCCGATCTCTTTCTGCCTAGAAGTCCCATCCTCACGCACCTCTTTAAGACTTAAGTAGGAACCGCCCCCGATAGTAAGCACCAGCCCTCCCATAGTAGGCTCTTGACCCTGCTGGTCAGCTGGGAATTTCCAGCGGGGAATTTTAGCCTTATGGTAAAAGTGGCTTTAACCCCTGAATACCTGGCCCCGCAGGCTAAGGATTCTGTTCTGCACAGACACCCCCAAAATCACAACCGCCTCCTACAGGGAAACACATGCGAACCTGCCTGGGTTGGACGGGTGAATTACAGGACATGGGAAGATGCCTCGTCTCTCCCAAATAAGCACCCAGACCCTATCAACAGCTCTATACAAAACCTGTCACTGAACCCCATATGTGCCATCCACCCCTTCCACTCTACAGAACAACTGTGTTACTCCCCTCCCCATTCGATACACCAAGTAGATGCCTAGACATGTTTCACCCCACTCCCTAACACACCGTCCTATGTGCTCTCTTCCACCCCCTCCTGCCACATAGCCATTTACACCCCTGCATACAGAGACATGGGCATACACCGAGGGGATGAAAATCCTGGCCATGCAGTGGACTGGGCACTGTACTGGGAGTCAGGAGACCTAGGGCCTATGCCCTGCTTTGCCAGTGACCGTGGGTGAGTCACGTCCCCTCATGGTGCCTCAGTTTCTCCACCTGTAAAATGGGGACAATGGTAAAGTGCTTTGTGATCCATAGATGAAAAGCCCTCAGAATTATTAATAAACTCTCTGATCTGAAATGCTTGTGTGTCCAAAGAGCAGTCCCCTTTCCCCCACCTACCTCACTGACACGGAGGTGTAACTATAATAAATAAATTAATAAATAATAATAATCAGACATTTATAGAAACCCAGCCACCCAAAGAGCCACGGGCGCTTATCAACGGGTTACAGACTCTACACCCAGGAATTGCTTTGCCCAGCCCTGAAATGCAGTTACCTCTGGGGAAGAATACATCAGTGCTGCATAAAACAGTTATGGACAGATAGTAGAGAACACGTCCAGCTCATTACAAATCAATGGAATAAGGGGTGATCCCTTAAAATAGGGGACAGCGGGTCACCCATAAGCTCCTTCTGCAGGAGGTGTTTGGGGAGGCAGGATGTAGGAATTCAGCCCAAGACCCTGGGGGATGAAACCCCTTTGTCTCAGTATCTGGAAGCCATGTCCATGGTTGCTCCCAGTTCTGAACTATTGAACACGGGGCATTATCAGCCCAGGTGATGTGTCTGGGGAGAGATTCTCCAAGGACTCAGAAGCAAGCATCAGACATGCTGCGCCCCCACTGTTCCAGGAGCGCCAGGGGACAGCAGGAAACAGACTGGCTGCTTTTCAGGTTTCCAATTAATTCTCAGCAACATAAGGAAGGGAGACCCAGAATCTCCCCCAGCCAATCCTATCCCCCCAGTAAAGAGATAGAAGGGAGAGCCCAGGGATGGAATCCTGGCCCCACTGAAGTCAATAGGGGTTTTGCCATGGCCTTCACTGGGGACAGAATCTCTCACCAAGTGCGGAGGACTAGGTGAAACGAGTGAAATCGGGGGGCTTCAGAGAACGGGTATTGGCCAGGAAGGGAAGGAGAACCAGATATGCCTGGGAAGAAGTACAAGGCCACGTCTTAACTCTTTACAAAAAGAGAGCGTGCATTTTAAGTGGCACTCAAAAAGCATCTGCCAGTAACAAGCTGGGGTTTGAGTCCTGTGGCACAGCAAGGGTTAAAGCTGGAAGGCAAAGAGCAGTTCAGTCAGTGGGAGTTTACACAGCTACCCTCCCTATGTTCTCCAGAGTTAACTTGTACCAGCTTGTCCCAGACACGGGGAAGAATGTGATCTGCAAAGTCTTCCAAATAACCTCCCGGTTCCCAGCAAATGGTTCCTTGTCAGTTTCACAGAGCAGGTTCGGAGACTGCCTACGCCCCGCAACGCTGTGATTTTATATATAAACAAAAGTGAGGGTCAGAGATAAGGTTCCATGAAAGTAACCTGCTTGATGCAGCCTTAAATTATGGAGCTGCTCTCGGCACCTTCAGACCGTCACCCCCCTCCCCTCCCCCCCCCCCAATGCAAGCCAGCCCCTTCTGCTCCTTGCGTCCATCTAAATCAGAGGTAGGCAACCTATGGCACGTGTGCCGAAGGCGGCACGCGAGCTGATTTTCAGTGGCACTCACACTGCCCGGGTCCTGGCCACCGGTCCGGGGGGCTCTGCATTTTAATTCAATTTTAAATGAAGCTTCTTAAACATTTTAAAAACCTTATTTACTTTACATACAACAATAGTTTAGTTATATATTATAGACTTATAGAAAGAGACCTTCTAAAAACGTTAAAATGTATGACTGGCACGTGAAACCTTGAATCAGAGTGAATAAATGAAGACTCGGCACAGCACTTCTGAAAGGTTGCCGACCCCTGATCTAAATCCTGACAGAGAAGCTACTAGCACAGAATAGCAGTGAGTTGAATTAAATAACAGTTCTTATGGGGGCTGGTCCTGCGGCGAGGGCACAAGGGTAGGAGCTAGGACACCTGAGTTCCATTCCCAGCTCTTTCACGGACGTGCTGCGTGACCACAGGCCAATCATGTTCCCTTTCCCATGCCTGTGTTTCCCCATCCGTCAAATAACTAACTGGTCTTTGTGACCTACAGAAGAACTCTAAGCACACAGGAAGGATTATTATTTGTAGGGAGGCTGTACCGTCCAACAGATGCAGAAATCATGAAGCGAACCTGAAGATTCACTCCGTCAGAGAAAGATTGGTGGCACAGGGGCCTACAGGCCCGATTCAGAAAGATCGCTTCCTCTTAGGCTGAAACCAAGAGTCCAAAGGTCTGGTAGGTCCCATCAAGTCCACCCCCCTGGCCAACACACAATTGCGCCCCACTTTCTATCTTTCACAATCTTTGCTCATTCTAGTTTTAAATGGGCCCAGAACTGGGAGCAGGGGTGGAGTCACAAGATTCCAGTGGAGTCATTAAGATTCCTTAAAGGTCCCCCAGACCTTCTGAAGTGGAAGCTGTTTTCAGTCAATCTATCGCCCCAGGATTGCCAACTCTCATGGGTTTAATCACAAGTCTTGCAATATTTGGCTTTTTACGTAAAGCCCCAGTTCCTGGAGTCACGGTAGTCATAAAAAATAGCTGAGTTTCTAGATCTCAGGGTTGTGGACAAAAGCTTGAAGATGTGACCTGAGTGTGACCGAAAGGCTCAGAAACTAGAGGGCACATAAAAATACCCTAACATTTATTTTTTTAAGAAAGTCATGATTTTTTTGGTTCCAGACTCATGATTTTTGAATATTTGCAGCCAGCGATAATGTAATCCCATCAACAAAGTCTTCATTTACAGCCAGGAAATGACAGTAATGCTGCAGAGTGCTCTTCATCCTGAGTCAGTGCTGCCTTTTAACCAAGGTCCTCATTGCTTGTGGTCATTGGCACTTTACAGGTGTGGTGTGGGCACTGTCGGTGTAGGACTCCTTACCGCTTAAGGAGGACACCCCCCCACACACAATCATGAAAACTACCTCAAGCACCCAGACATTTCTGGGAGCACACCCCTGGAAGAATTCACCTACCCTGGCCCCACTATACTGGGGAGCCCTTACAAGGGCATGGTACAGAAGGTGGCACAGCATAGACACATGCTAACTCATTACACTCCCATCTCCATGTGCAAGAGCTTCTATTATTCACAAGAGGACTGCCAGAGGTGGCATCTGTAGCACTAGTGACAGGAAGAGAACTTCTTGAGTAGATGTCTCAGCCAGTTCAGAGTGGGGGGAAAAGCATTGCCCGGAACATAGAAATGCAGGGCTGGAAGGGACCTCAGGAGGTAATCTAATCCAGCGCCCTGCGCTGAGGCAGGACCAAGTAACCCTAGAACCATCCCTGACAGGGGTTTGTCCAACCTGTTCTTAATCACCTCCAATGACGCAGGGATTCCACAACCTCCCTTGAACACCTATTCCAGACCTTAACTGTCCTTATAGTTAGAAAGTTTTTCCTAATATCTAACCCATCTCTCCCTTGCTGTAGATTAAGCCCATTGCTTCTTGACCTACTTTCAGTGGACATGGAGAACTGAGCCCCGTCCTCCTTATAACAGTCCTTAGCACATCTGAAAACTTATCTGGTTCCCCCCTCAGTCTTTTTTTCTCTCAAGACTAAACATGCCCAGTTTTTGACCCTTTCCTCATAGGTCAGTTTTTGGAAAACTTTGATCATTTTTGTTACTCTCCTGTGGACTCTCTCCAATCTGTCCTAACGTGTGGCCCTCAGAATTGGACACAGTGCCCCAGCTGAGGTCTCACCAACGCTACGTAAAGTGGGACTGAGAGACAGAGGCCCACTGAGGATTCACTATGCTGTGTCAGCAACTCGTCAGGCCTGACATGCTCATTACACCTAACACCCTGTTGTCATAATCCGTATCTAAAAGGTGTCACGTAAGGCATCAGATACAAACTGGTAAAACGCTAGCCCCAAAATCATTGTGTGGTGTATGTATGGGGTGCGTGCCCAGGATTATAAATATGTGCTAGAATTATGTTCAGCAAGCAATGCATAAGCCCCATCTGCTTTAGGCAACGGAATGTGTATTTGTTTGTCTGACCAGCCTGGTCCTCAGGCAGAGACAAATGAAGGTTCTCCCCCAGACAGGAGGGAAGGCCACTATCTACTTGTCTCCAAAGTAAATTAAGCACTATGGAATCAAAACACTGGAAGCTCCATTTATATACGAATCAGCAGGGGGATGGGAAGTCAACAGGAAGGGAAGGAAGGAGAATGACCTTTGGGAAGGTACGATGGTACAATCCCTTACTGGTCTAGGTTGAACCCCATAACGTCACAGGGACCATTACCTCTGTAGGAGGTTGTGGCCACCTCTCCCTGTCAGTCTCAGAGGGAGGCCACGCCCCCTTGCTCTCATGCCCCTATCAAGGCAATGGTTGCTGGGGAATTAGCAATCTCTGAGGCCGAGGCCCTGGCCCCAGGCAGGGCAGAGCACCACACAGTTTATTGCCTCACATCTTAACTCAGGCAGACAAACATTGGCCTCTTGGCCTAAAGCATGGGGGCTGCCACCCCAGGGGCAGGGCAGCTTCAGGGGATAGGGGAATCCGGGCCCACCCTACTCCACTGGGTCCCAGTGGGGCGGATGGTTCCACCACTGGGTCAGACTCAGCAGGGAACCAGCCAAAACATGCTGACTGGAATTCCGGCCACACAACAGGACTACTGTCTGGTGTCCCTGGGCTACTTACTTCTGACTACCACTTTGCAGTCTCCCCGGGGGACCCAGGGGACCTTCAGTGTCCTCATCAGTTGGCAGACCTAGCCGTCCCCTCGAGTCCTCAGCGCTGCAGAGGTCCCCTTTGGGCTCCAGCAACAGGTGGGAGTCATCTGTCTCCTTTGCTGGCTGCAGGCCAACTGAGTTGCCGGGCCTGCCTTTTATACTTCAAGTCCTGCCCCTGTGCTTCTGGCATGGCAGGTGTGGCTTGCCTGGCTCTGCCCACCCAGGGATGGGTTAGGTTTCCTCCCCATCCATCTCAGAGGGAGGCCACGCCCCCTCACTATACCTCGAGGGCCTTGCATACAGGGTTAATGCACCCCAGAATATTAGTCTTTTTCACAACTGCATCACATTGTAGATTATATTCGATTTGTGATCCACTATGATGCCAGATCCTTTTCAGCAGTACTTCTGCCTGCTCTTACTGCCTAGCAGGTTAATCTCCTCTTTGTAGTTGTGCATCTGATTTTTCCTTCCTAAGTGAAGTACTTTCCCCTTGTCTTTATTGAATTTCACCTTGTTGATTTCAGACCAATTTGTCAAGACTGTTTTGAATTCTAATCCTGTCCTCCAAAGTGCTAGTGAGCCCTTCCTGCTTGGTGTCATCTCCAAATTTTATAAGCACAATTTCCACTCCATTATCCAAGTCATTAATGAAACTATTGCAGGGATCAGCAACCTTTGGCCCGTGGCCCGCCAGGGAAAGCCGCTGGTGGGCCGGGCCGGTTTGTGCTGGGCCGAGGGATGTGCTGGCCACCCCTTCCCGCAGCCCCCATTGGCACGGCACGGCAAACCGTGGCCAGTGGGAGCTGCGATTGGCCAAACCTGCGGACACGGCAGGTAAACAAACCATCCTGGCCTGCCGGGGCTTTCCCTGGCAGACCGTGGGCCAAAGGTTGCCGATCCCTGAACTATTGAATAGTACCAGACCAAGGACAGAGCCTTGCAGGAGCCAAATAGATACATTCCCCCCAGTTTGACAGTGAACCATTGAGAACTACTCTTTGAATACAGTCTTTCAACCAGTTTTGCACCCACCTTATAGGAATTTTATCTAGACCACATTTCCCTAGTTTGCTTATGAGAATGTCATGTGGGACTGTGTCAAAAGTCTTACTAAAATAAGGTTATATTCTGTCTACAGTCTGGTCCTCTCCCCCCCCCACCCCGCCCCATCCACTAAGCCAGTAGCCTTGTCAAAAAAGGAAATTAGGTTGGTTTGGCATGATTTGTTCTTGACAAATCTATGTTGGCTATTCCTTATAACCCTATTGTCCTCTAGGTACACCTCTACCCCGATATAACACGAATTCAGATATAACACGGTAAAGCAGCGCTCCGGTGGGGGGGGGGGGGGAGGGCTGCACGCTTCAGCGGATCAAAGTAAGTTCGATATAACGCGGTAAGATTTTTTGGCTCCCGAGGACAGCGTTATATCGGGGTAGAGGTGTACTTACAAATTAATTGTTTAATAATTTATTCCAGTATATTTCCAGGTATTCACGTTAGGCTGACTGGCCTATAATTCCCCGAGTCCTCTTTGTTCCCCTTTTTATAGACAGTGACTATGCCTGTTTTTCCTCCAGTCCTCTGGGACCGAACCCATCCTCCAAAGATAATCGCTAATGGTTCAAACATTGCTTCAACTAATTCCTTAAGTACCATAAGGTGAATTTCATCAGGCCCGGCTAACTTGAATACTTCTAACTTATCTAAATATTATTTAAAATGTTCTTTCTCCATTTTGGCTTGTGTTCCTTTCCCCTTGTTGTTAATATTAATTGTGTTAAGTATCTGGTCGCCATTTATCTTCTTAGTGAAAACTGAAGCAAAATAGGCATTAAATCTCTCAGCATTCTTGATGTTGTCCATTATTAGGCCTCCTTCCTAGCTAAACAGAGGACCTACACTTTCCTTTGTCTTTCTTGTGCACCTAATGTATGTAAAGATCTTCTTGTTACCTTTTATGTCCCTTGCTAGGTGTAACTCGTTGTGTACCTTAGCCTTTCTGATTTTGTTCCTACATGCTTGTGCTACTCTTTTGTATTCCTCCTTAGTAATTCATCCACATTTCCACTTTTTGTAGGATTCCTTTTTGATTTGCAGGTTATTAAAGAGCTCCTGATGGAGCCAGTTTAGTCTTTTACTATTCTTATCTTTCCTTTGCATCGGGATAGGTTGCTGTTGCACTTTTAATATTGTCTCTGAGAAACTGCCAGCTCTCCTGACCTCCTTTATCCCTTAGGTAGGGCCCATGGGAAGAAAATGTACCAGTTCTGAATTTATTAAAGTCTGCTTTTCTGAAGTCCATTGTTTTTATTCTGCTGCTCTCACTCCTTCCTCTCCTTAGAATTGAGTAATCGATTTCACGATCACATTCACCCAAATTGCTTCTGACCTTCAGATTAACAAATTCCTCCATGAGAATCAAGTTTAAAATTGCTGTCCCCCAGTTCCTTCCTCCACCTTCTGAAAGAAGAAGTTATTGGAGATTTTGTGTTTTGCTCTATATGGGACATTAACCACCCAGACAGCTGTTGTGGTTAATGTCCCCCATTACTACCAGGTTTTGGGGTTTGGGATATTTGTTATTTGTTCCAGAAATGCCTCATCCACCTCCGCCCTCCTGATTTGGTGGTCTATAGTAGACCCCCCCCACAATCACAAGATCCTCCGTTTCTTTCCCCTTTGATCTTCACCCAGAGATGTGGAAGGGATAGTCAAGGGAGAGCACCCTTTGCTCCAGCACTCTTGGTACATGGTTTCTTCAAGGAGTTGCTCGTGGCCAGATCAGGCTGAATGGGGCCTGGGTCTACTAAACGTCCAGCTCCTCAAATCTAGTTCCCTGACAGATATCTCAGGGCCTTCAGCTCACCAGCAATCCCTCAGCTCTACATTTTGCACTGTCCAAGCTCACGTTCATTGGAAGGGTGTTCAGTGGTTTGGGCATTAGCACGGGCTTCGGGAGACCTTCTCTGCCACAGTCTTGTCGGGGGAGTGACCTCCTCTCTCTGTGCCTCAATTCCCGCTCTGTCAAATCCCCAACCCCACAGGGCTGGTGGGAAGATAAATACATGACAGATGTGAGACTAGGCTGATGAGGACCCTGTGTAGGTGAGATCAATAGTTATCTAGCGTGATACAAGTGCAATTCCCAGCTATGGCCACTGGGGGGCTGAGAGTGCTTTCCCCAGCTGGCCTTCAAGATCACTCCTGTAAGATCCTAACTGGCTGTCAGGGGCCGCCCGGTATTCCCCACTCCTGCCTCCTTGCTGACCCCTGGACCGTGACTGAAATTCTACCCTGCTTCCATATTCCGACAGGAACTTGGCTCCGTTTACAGCACAGGAACTTCAAAAGAAGCCTGTGGAAGCATTTACCAAAGACGCAATTGTCTCTGGAGGAAAATCGTCTCCTTTAGACAATGGCCTTCAATCTCACGACAAACCCAGGTCTGTTTAGATGGCGCGAGGTGGTTTACGGACCCCACCCTGAGTGTCCTCTGCCCGGGAGAGGCAGCCCAATGGATCTGGCTTTGATTAGTGGCGGCACAATGCAGCTTTATCACAAAGTGCTTCCAGAAAGGAGAGGTGGGAAACAAAGAATGCTGCGGAGCACATGGGCCAGAGACCAAAAACAGAGCCAGAGGTGCTTCCCGGCAACAACATTGTGCTCATGTCTATCACCCCTTCAGAGCAACTTACAGATATGACCTGAAGGCTTGGGGGGAGTAAGTCACACTGATCAAAGCTCACTTTTATCCCATTGCATGCACACTCAGGATTTAGACCAGGTTACAAGATCACCTAAAGCTCACAGAACCCACCCCAAAATCCTAAGTGACCATCGCAGCTAGGCAGAGGAGGAAGCTAAACTGAGTCAGAGGTTCCAGGCCTTGGCACCTTGTTGTGACACTCTCTCGGGGCACCCAGAACCGTAAGCCATTGCGTTACTCCTCGGCAAGAGGGAGCTTTGCTGGAGCTTGAACTGAGTCAGCTCCCTGCCACGTTAATCTGTCAGCCTAACCAGCAAATGTCTTGAGACTCTGCCAGTCTAACCCTTGCCTTGCAGGTAACATTCAGTCAGCACCGGTCCCACAACCCCCTGGAAGAGCGTTCCTCTGCAGCCGTCCGCCCCGAGCACTGGACACGTTCCGAAATGACCAACTCCATGGTCTCCAACGAGACAGAACGCACACCAGCCTGTTGGTTCAACTAAGGACACCCACCTGCCTTTAGTAGAGCAGCACTGAGGAATTTGTAATAAAACAAGGATAAATCCACGAATAAAAACAGATTTAAGTGATGCTACGCAAAGATAACAGAAACAGAAAATGGTTACAAATCAAACAAGTATAACAGCAATTTCTAGCAGCGACAGCTTAGCTCGGGCAAGCTACAGTCTTTGCCTACAGAGCTTTCTCACTTACATCTCCAGCCCCACAAGCGGGAGGTTCTCCCATTCTCAGAATCAGAGGGCACTGACCCTTTTGTCCCCCGAGTGATGGATGCCAAAATGGCTTTTTGCTTCGCCTTGTATTTCCCCAAACTCATTGTTTTGTCCCCAGAGTCAGGATGACCCCCTGGGGGCTCAGACTCTGACCCTGCTGTTTGTTTTCTACCATCCTGGGGTCTTCTTCCTGATCACTCTGTTTACCTTATATGCAAATGTACTTTCACTGTCTTTTGTCTGTAATCAACCCAGGCTGTTTCGCCCGTTGTCTGTTAGAGTGATCAAGCTGTTTACCACAGATGCCCATGTATGATCTACAGTCTCTGGTTTACAAAGCTTGACCCCTGCAGACCAGCCAATATACATTGCTTTGTCTAGGAGAAACCTAGTTATTAGCTCTACATAGATTACTTGGTCTAAACATATTTTAGGAACATTTTCAGCACACCTACATAACTCTTTAGACGCTAACCATGCATACATCACCCAAGAATAACAATGACAAGAGGTCACCAACTTTCATATGATACCTTACAAGACACTCTTTGGATAAACATTATAAACAGCACGTTAGGTGTAGTGAGTTTGTTCGGCCTGGTAACAATTGTAGTTACAGCCAGTAACTACAGCGGGATTCATAGGGTACACCTATGTGCCTACAACAGTCCCAGGAGGGAGATGATCACCCCCATTATCGCCCCCAAAAAGGATCCTCTTCCTGACGCTGAAGAATTAAGAGGATGATGGGGAAGTTCCTGGTACCCGTTTAGCAGAAAGAAAAGACCAGGATCCTTTAGTGAATTTCTCCAAGGAAAGGAACAGCAAAGGGAAGCCTACAGCTCATGTCAAGCAGAGGTGGGTACATTCCAGGCCAGGGTTGGACTTAATTGACACAGGTCAGAATGACAAGGCAGGGGAGGTAATCTCTTTTATTGGACCCACTTCTGTTGGTGAGACAAGCTTTTGAGCTCACTCCGAGCTTCTGAAGAAGAGCTCTGTGCACCCCTGAAAACTTGTCTTTTTCACCCACAGAACGTATTACCTCACCCACCTTGTCTCTCTAATATTCTGAGACCAACACGGCTCCACCACCACTCCATACAGATCAGAATGAACAGAGAGACTGTTACCTGTCAGCTCTGTGTTCTTGGGAAACCAGGCCGCAGTACCCAGCCTGACTCATGAAAGACACCCCCCCTCCCCAGCCTCTGCTTGAACCAAAACCGATCAGAAGACAGACTTACAGAAAGCAATGACAAGGCCGTGGGAGACACACCTAAACCCCTGGGACAAGGGTGACAGGATTAAGGAAACTCCTCTAACCTCATTTGCATCGAAGATGGCACAGGGAGGCATCTCCATTAGCATACAGAATGGAGAACAGAGATTCCAAGGCAAGAACCGCACAGAACTCTGGGACCAGAAAAGCAGGGAAGCACTGCATGATGGGGGATCTCTGCTCCAGATGTCAATGAACCTACGCCTGCACACACCCAGCTCAGTAGTTATCAGACCAATTCTAGTAATAAATCCGTTATTGGGATCCAAAATACTGAAGTTCCCTAATTGCATTGTGAGCTCCCTGGAAGGAACACTGCCCATAGCCAGGAATGATCAGTTCCTATTGTCTAGCCTGAACAAAACAGCTTTGGTATACTCTTGTGAGTCATCAGTTTACCCATAAACAAATCTAGTATTCTCCCATGAACCATTATTGTTTCCCTTAAAAAAAACCCTACCCATGCTCAAGTAAGTGTATCCAACATCTGCATCAGTTTCATGGGGACTTCATCTTCTCCTGACTGATCGTGTTGGGGGCTCTGCCTGTCTCCAGCACTCAGCTACCACCACCACCTGGGACCCCCAATTGATTCATGCTTCACGGAAGCAACAAGGCGTCCTGTGGCACCTTATAGACTAACAGAGGTATTGGAGCATAAGCTTTCGTGGGTGATACCTACTTTGTCAGACGCACGTGGTGGAAATTTCCAGAGGCAGGTATAAATATGCAGGCAAGAATCAGTCTGGAGATAACGAGGTTAGTTCACTCAGGGAGGATGAGGCCCTCTTCTAGCAGTTGAGGTGTGAACAACAAGGGAGGAGAAACTGCTTTTGTAGTTGGCTAGCCATTCACAGTCTTTGTTTAATCCTGAGCTGATGGTGTCAAATTTGCAAATGAACTGAAGTTCAGCAGTTTCTCTTTGGAGTCTGGTCCTGAAGTTTTTCTGCTGCAGGATGGCTACCTTTAAATCTGCTAGTGTGTGTCCAGGGAGGTTGAAGTGTTCTCCTACAGGCTTCACGGAGAGAACCCCGCTCTCTCGCTCTAGGTGTAGCCTTCCGACCCTGACTTGTGTGATCAGTTATACTTTTCTAAACCTGACTTTTATAATCAAATTTAAGTTAGATTTAATATAACAACTGTTTTGTTTGTTTGGCTCCCCTTGTATGGTTATTACCTGGCAATAAATAACTTTCATGGTTAAGCTGGTTGCTTCTCTCTCCCATCCCCCCAGGGTGGGTGTTTTTTTGGCTTCCCCATTCGCTCTGCAGCAACTCTCCTTGTACCTAAGATAAAGATCCCTGCAGTGCCCAAAAATCCTGTGGGGTTTGCTCATCCAGTGGGTTACGACCAGAACAATTGTAATGTGAAAGTGGGGGTAGGGATGCGCTGAACCTGGGACCTATGAGGGTGGCAGCCTGGAAGTGCTGAGTAACCTGCTCCTCTCAGACGCGCTTGGTTAACGTGTGTGTGTGTTCAGCTGATTCTGCGGTTGGAAGAACCCAGCCCTGGGGAATGTGGATAGCTCCATTGGGAGGGAACTAATTGTTTAGTCTACAGAAGAGAAGAATGAGGGAGCTGCTTTCAACTACCTGAAAGGGGGTTCCAAAGAGGATAGATCTAGACTGTTCATAGTGGTACCAGATGACAGAACAAGGAGTAATGATCTCAAGTTGCAGTGGGGGAGGTTTATATTGGATATTAGGAAAAACTTTTTCACTAGGAGGGGGGTGAAGCACTGGAATGGGTTCCCTAGGGAGGTGGTGGAATCTCCTTCCTTAGAGGTTTTTAAGGTCAGGCTTGACAAAGCCCTGGCTGGGATGATTTAGTTGGTGTTGGTCCTGCTTTGAGCAGGGGGTGGGACTAGATGACCTCCTGAGGTCCCTTCCAACCCTGATATTCTATGATGCTATGAACTTGCAGCAGGGAGAAGTAGAGCTCCATATGAGAACACAAGTGACAAGAGGTACATTGATAGAAGTATAGACCCTCCCAGGAAGAGTAACCCTAATACATGAGCATACCCCAAAGTAACGAGCAAACCTGGTAACAAGACTCCATTCCAGCCCAGGAAGTGGTTCCATTTAGGGCAGTGGTTCTCAACCTGCGGCCCACTTATGGCCGAATCAGCACACAGCTGTGGCCCATGTGACATCTTCAGGGCCATACAGGCAGTGTATATACGTGTGGATGTGGCCCACACAACACTGACTTTCCTGGCGAGCTGCGAGAGGAAAGCCATACCAACATAGAGACACTCTCCTGGCCCCTGCCGAAGATGACGGTTGCATCCCACCCTAGCGCGGGCACGGAGGAGGCTTTGGTGGAGCAATAAAGGGAAAGCCCAGGACTGAGTGAAAGTGAGGGGTACCAGCTGAAACATCTGTCAATGCATCTCACAAGCAAACCAATGTGGGTTTCTCCCCTGAGCACTCAGTTCCTGTACCTCCAAGAGTCTGGCTATAGAAAGGAGCAACAAAAGGAACCTAGAGGTGACCCCCCACCCCCACCCCCCCATTGCAGAGGATGCAACTCTCCAGAAGTGCTGAGGCTGCAAAGATACATCGTTAAGGCAGGAAGGGAGGGCGACCCATAACAGGATGCCAGATCCCCTTGGGTAAGGAAACAGCGTTTATACACAGGACAGTAGCTGCTCATGGACAAAGGAGGGGTTAGCAGATGGCGCTTTCTGTGAAGGTCAGTAACATGCGATGGGTGAAGGGGTGGATGTCTCTTGCAATGGTGTCGGTAACGTTATGAAGAATTTCTCCTCACATCCTCTCTCTCACACATGCCACAGAGATGGTTCCTAGCCTCAGTGCTGGTGCTTGGTCTTGTGACTGCTATATATTCTCAGCTCCTGCTTCTACCTTAACGATCTGCCTCTTCAGTGAGACACCGGGGGGGGGGGGGGGGGGCCNTCAGGTGGGTCTGCTTCACCCACTGTGGGACCTGGGCTATCTGGGAACTGCAGCAGCTTCAGGAAGCAACAAGCACCAGCTGGTTTGGCTCTCCATGGAGGCCTCTCCAGTTTCCCATCACAAAGCTCTAGAGAGGAGGAAGACTCTTGGCCCCTGGATGTTCTTACAGAGACTGGAGAGGTCTATATAGAGCCAGTGACTTCCCAGCAGAGCACTCTACGCAGGGGGCTGCTGGTAGATGGCGTATTCTTTTCCCCGGATGACTGGATAATTAATGGATCTTTGATGGTTTACTTTCTCCTGATGGCAAAGGAAGCCCTATGTAAACATCCTGGAATTGGATTGTGTGAAAACAGCCGAAGTCAGAATGATTTATGGCTTTGGGGTGTTTTTGGTTCCCTTCCATCCTGTGTTAGCAAATCCATTTCCTGACTCTCCACCGTTACTTCTGGGAGATGCATGGACAGATTCCTATTTGTTTTGTTAACCACAAAGCGGTCAGGTTTGTCCACTGCCTCCCCCTAGCCTCTCTCACACAGAAAGCTACCCGGAGCTTTGGAATGCCAATCGCTATCACCTAGGGCATTTCCGCCACAGCACTAGTCATGGATGAGAATCTCTCTTTAATAGGAAGCTCACGCCTGTAATCTCAAGGGCATTTCCGACTGCTCTCTTTCTCTTGCTCAGCACATCTCAGCTTTGTCGCTGCCTTTCCTTCCGTCACATTCCTGAGACCCGGTTTTAATTTTCAGTCTAGGTGGCCAAAAAAACTCACCCAAGCCCCATATTGTCTCCTGCCTGTTACCGTAAGCGCCTCTTTGTTAGCCTGACATCCACTTCACCCTTCTCCAGTCCATGCAAAACATATGCTAAGATCACCATCCATAGAGCGCTGTGGCAGCCTCACTGCCCCCCTTTGAATACCTCCACTGGCTCCCCTTCATATCCAAGCTGCTTGCCCTCATCTTCAAGGCCCTTCATACCTCTGCTCCTCTCTGCTCATCCATTCATCAGGTCACCCACTCCGCCATCCCCTGTGCTTAGGTGACACCAGCATAGTTCACTAGTTTATCAGCTTTCTTCACGTCATCCATGCTGCCCCTTGGGTGAGAGAAACTCTTCCTGAACTGCCATCTTCAAACCACTCCCAAAGTCTCACTTCTACTGGACACCTGTAAGAAATCAGCCAATTACGGCCAAGCAGAGGGACAACTGGGGAATCTCAATCAGCGTACATAGCATGGGCACATATTTCAATCTCTCCTTTCTACAACCCTTCCTATGTTTGTCATCTAACTGCCCATGGTTCAGGGGATAGGCTACCTCTTCCTCAGTGGTTGTACAACAATGTGGCCCTAAACCTCATTGAGCATTAGATAAGTACCACCTTGTTTGAACAGCTGCAAGTCTTGGTTAGAGAGAGCAGTTTAACAGCAAGAAGCACACTGAGCATTTTCATTCTCCTGATCTATGGCTTCAGGTTTCATGCACAGATGGAATTCACAACAGAGGATGCTCAAGCCGCAACTCACTCCAGGGCATTCTTGATTACCAGCCACAAGAGCAGGAGAAACAACAGTCTGTCAGAGCGCAGCTCAGTGCCTCGGCTGGCCTGTGCTCTGTATGTGGAGTCCCAAAACGCCAGAGAAACCCAGCCAACTAAACCTGAAACTCCAATTAGCTGAAACGTCAGCTTGAGCGCAAATCAAAGTAAAGCAAGATGAAAAAAAAACCC
This sequence comes from Platysternon megacephalum, assembly GCA_003942145.1. NCBI lineage: Eukaryota > Metazoa > Chordata > Testudines > Platysternidae > Platysternon > Platysternon megacephalum. Next base: position 6,028,091 of record QXTE01000096.1, read on the forward strand.
CTAACACAGAGATGGTATTTTTAACTTCTAATCATCACTTCAGGGAAGATTAATGACAAGCAGAAGCTCAAACACTTAATGGTATCTTCTCTCTGATCTGGGATTTACATTGTAGTTGAAATGAAGGATAACTGACGCCAGGAAACCTGGTATGTGAAACTCCATTCTAGATTCCCTTAAAGGGCAGGGAGGGGAAGTTAGATGGAGCTGGAATTACCAGAAGGAACTAGGGAATTGCCAACTCCAGAATTACGGCCTGGAATCACTGCCTCTAGAACAAGGCAGGAGCAGCGACAAAGAGATGAAGTGACTTGTCCAAGCTCACAGAGCGAGTCAGTGGCAGAGCCATTAAGAGGCCCCCTCTCGACACTGATCTGTGCGCTGTAGCCTGACCTCCCTGTCCCCTCTTCCGTGCTAGCCCACGGGGGGTGGGGGGAGAGGTCATTTAACCCTGCTGGTTGTATCGGTCCCTTTCTCCTCTCCGGTATCTTAGCGCTCAGGGCTACGCAATGCTGTTGGACCATTGCCTCTATGCTGCTTGCCCAGATGACGAAGTCTTAAACTTACCCTCCCGTCTGCTGCACACGAGCCTCATTTTTGTCATTTCTCTTCCAGTGCAGGAGCCCTGGGTCACCCTTTGGCACGATGCTCCTTCCCAAAGCTCCCCCTTGCAGAGATATTATGCAATTATGGAGCGACTGCTACGGCCCTGTGATTCAGCTGTTGAGCTAAATGCAGAGCGTCACACAGAAGGAAGCAGAGTTGCTTGTGCTCTTGCAAACTCTCCCTTGGATTGGATATCTCCATGCCACAAAGGGTAGAGTGTGGGTATCAGGGGAGCAGAAGAGGGCACAGAAGAGAAAGAGGGAGCTTACAAGGAGGGTGACTGGGTCAGGAAAGAGGGTCAGGCGCTACCGATACAACCTCCAAGGAGCAAGAGACTCTTTGGGTTAGAACCAAGGGAGTGGCGATTTAAAAATAAATAAATTCTATTTTTCTTGGAAACCGATAACACTCTTCTTCCCAACAGTCCAGAGCAGAAGGGCTCTTGCTGGAAAGAAATCTCAAGACAATCCAGATGGGAAGACAGGCAAATCCACACAGCGAAGAGGTGGTTAGATTGCAGTCCGGGATGCTCAGAAGCCGCTGGGGTCTGGAACGCTGGCAGGACTGTTACTGCCTCAGCGGCAGTCAGTCTCTTTGTGAAGGTTTGGGCTTAGCAGCAGAATAGAAAAGGGTGTTCATGATTCCCATGCAGCCCTTTAATAATGAGGAAGAGCCAGACTGGGTACAAGTTGTGGGGAGCAGCATCTTAAGATCCTTTGACTGGAAACCAAAATGGGGCTGAGGTTGCTCATATGCCAGTGGATGCAGTTTTGTTTTGTTGGAGTTCTCACATCCCTTTCTTTGGATTCAGGTCATACTGCATTTATTGCCCCCACTGTACCCACCCCCATTTTGCTTTTTGTTTCCCCCAGCAACCTAAGACTTGGAAAGACGACAGTGGAAGTGGCCAGCTGGTATCTGGTTTCAGCGGAAGCCACCTACTGGCCCAGCTTATCCCAACAGATCAACCTGGGCTGAGCATCCAAATCTGTGTTTCCAATTGCTCGGGGAACTATTTGCACAGCTGGAGGTGGGGAGGTGAAGGGCTGTTTTCAGTTTAAATCTTCCAGACAGCCTGGGATTTCACACACACTGGTAGCAGCAAAACAACTTCAATGCTGGTCTTGCGTTCTCAGCGTAGACAGAGCTGGACCCCCCTGCTTTCCTGCCAGGATAGGATGTGTCTGTTCCTGCCATAAGGGCCTGGTAGTGCTCACTCAGCTGCACCTCACATTCTGCCCAAAAAGGGTTTTCAGAGGAGCTGGTATGTTACCGAATCTGCTCTCTCTAAAGCAGCACAGAGCGGCCATTGTAATGGTGGTCATTTAAGGGTTTGATTTCCCCTTTAATTCTACGTCGCTGAGGAAGAGCACAGATATGAAAAGACTTGCTCTGAGACATAAGATAGGGTCTATGTAAATCCCCTCTGGAAGGAACGACAAGGGCTGAAGTTGCAGTAAGGGAGTTTGGAACATTAACAACCCTGATTCGGAACAATGAGGCTGCTGGATGTGAAACCACTCCCAGCTTTGGGGGTGGAAAGGCCTTTCCTCCTGAGGAAACAAAGTTCACCCTCCCCAACAATTGTAAGTGGTTACATTCCCCCTCCCTTTTCACTTCTGTAAACATTCCCTCTCTTAAGCTCTGGAGCAGACTCCAACCTGCCCCTCCAGCATCCATCCCTGTAGCTCTGTCAGCCAAATAAGAGGCTAGACAACATAAGGTCCGATGTCTCTCAGCACATTGCCTCTGCCAAGCTACCAGCCCTTAGGTCTCATCTTCACTACGGAATTACTTGGAGTTAGAACTCTCCCTTGAGGGGTTATAGTAACAGATCTTATTGACTGGGATTTTGAAGTGAGCACCAAGTCATGTTAACACAACTCCTTACGGAAGGGCTCTAAATCAAAGCAGTTTTCTAGCAAAGACAAGCCATTCCTGTCCAGGAATGAGCAAGGATCTACTCACAAAAGGGGGCCATCGGGCGGCATATCAGCCCACCACTCAGCCACCCATATGAAAACCGATTGTGGGTCAAGGAAAGGCAACACGCCATATTCAATAAAAAGGGTAAGGGTGGAAGCCTTTCGGTTAAGGTCAGAATTTTCATAGGAAAATAAGGAAGTTAGGTGCCAAACTCCCATGAAGTTGAAGGGATTTAGGTACCCAAATGCCTCATGGTCTTTTGAAAATCCCAGTCCAAATTCTCTGGACTGCCATTTGTGTGAAGGGGGGAAATCAGATGCACATGGAGCGTCTGGTTCTCACTCTGTGGGTACTGCAACGTAATTCCAGACGATTGGTACAAACCGCTGGGCATCCTGTAAAATGTGACCTGCCTCTCCAGCCCAGTAGAGGGCTCCAGTCATAATTCACAGATTCCACGTAAGAGCATCTGTTTCTATTTCTCATGATTGTATTGTTTGCTTTAGCACCGACATCAACTATTCTGGGGGGAAAAAATTATTTGAAGGGAGAGGATCTAAGTTACGCCTGGCTGGAAACGAACAGAATATGGGAGTTTGGAAAGCTGGTTACGTCATGTGTGTTGACCACCTGGTCACAAAAACAAGCTCGTGGGAGGTGGATCTAATGTGTGCAAAAGCAGGAATGATGGATGCTTGTATATAGATCATATCTGACTGCCAAGGAGTCCTGGTAAGCATGTGAGAATCCTTATTGAATGCAGACAAATCCAAGACAATCCACAAGTCATGCTAGTCAGGGTAGGGTATTTGACCATCACAGCACTGCATGCACTGGGTCACGCTACACACAGCATCTGGGCTACTGTTGCTGTATCACACCCAGAGTGGTTTCTTGTTGTGTGAATCCCAGTGATTAACAATACTTCTGCACTAAGGCGGCACCTTTCATCCAAGGATAGCACAAGCACTTTCCAATTTTTATTGAAGCCTCATGACAGTCCTGGCGAGGTAGGAAATGGGTAGAAGAAAGGCAGAGAGCACATTCGCTCGAGAGGACAGCAGCTCAGGGCTGATTTACATGCAAAAGGCATGAATACAGTTTTAGTTATTGTATTTCAAGTCTGTCTGGACACTTATTTCAGGATCAAAGTTGACCAGCCACATATCTAAAATAAGTATCTACACAAACTTGCTGTGAAATAACTAAATCGGTTTTAGGAAGCTCAGAGTTCAATGGGTGAAAGTTTGTGTGTAAATCAGCCTTCAGTAAGAGCTGGGAGAAAAAGACATCTGGAGACCAGACATCAGGAGACCTAATCCTTAGAGCACACCTCACCCAAGGATCGAGAGTAGTTTAGGACCCCTGCAAAGAGTCACCTCAAGCATCACAGGCACAGATTTTTAAAGGCCATCTTGTTTCACATGGTTTAGGAGAAGAGTGAGATCGCAAAGAGGATTTTACTGCAACAGGAAAGTAGCAGTTTAATAAATAACCCATCAGTGGGAGAGATTAGCCAGTTCTAAACACAATTGAAATAAACGAAATACATTTCATCATAAGCTAAGAACACAAATCAACGTCACAAAGAGCAAACTCCATTAATTTAAAAAGAGGGGAAGTGCTGCCATTCTTCATTAAAACTTGCAGCCTTTCCACATGCCTGCACCGTTCAATGATCACGTGCAGAGAAAGACCGAACAGGAATTTTTCACTGAATTGTTTCTAATTTGCAAAACTAAAGCAGAGTGAGAAAGTACTGATTTTAATGCATTTTTAATCCAACAAGATCAGTTTTTAAACTTAAACTTCTGCATCAGTGCTGGAGCTGCAGAGGGAAAGGCCATCTTTACCTCAACCAGCAGGGGGCACTGAAGTGACAGGTTTTCAGCCACAATTGAGTTTCATCGCTGTTACTCATCTGTGTTTTATGACAACAAACTTGGGAAAGAATATTGATGTTGGACAGCCAGTGTCTGGCATCATGCTGCAGGGGTTTTTAAAAAAGGTACTTTAAAAAATATGCAGCTTTTCATATAAAGTAACAAAAACCAACAACACTAGTTGAATGTTCTGTACAGATTTTTCCTTTCTACGGGGAGTGCTACAGAATTATCGGCCCTTCAGAATAATGACATTCTTCATTCAGGTCCTGTAATTCTAGCTCCTTTACAGTCTGGCCAAATACTTCTGAGTCAAAAGGCAGAATGGTGGATCATACCCCTTCACGTACAGGGGGAACGAGTCTGTGGGTGGGGTTAGAAGACCATCCCCAGTTTCCTGAGAAGGTAGGTGTAATTTCAAGGATTTGCAAACAAATTCCTCTGTCTGCTTCACTATTGATAATTAGTGGAATCTCCCATGGAATGCAAACATCCCTGCCATTAAGTTGCATTCAAGCTTCCAGAGAGAATAATTCAGCAGTATTGCCACTTAGTACAATTTTCTAGTGTAGACAAGACCCAATTTAACTATACTAAAGTAGTTTTTCCTGTACAAAAAGGGAAATAATGATACTGGTAGCGCACTTTTATACTAGTATAGCTGCATCCACACTAGGGCTTTTACTGGTATAACTGCATACATAAAAAAAGTCACACCCTTCATGAAAATAATTACACTGGTAAGACTTTCAAGTGTAGATCAAGCCGAAGAAACTAGTTTCTTCAAGGATTTGCTTGTAAACAGACAGCCTTAGCCAAGAAATATAGTTTAGTTATTTTACTTAAGAGTAACATGTCATTTGGGCCCAAGGTTTAGGATTATGTGCTGTTACACAATCTATTACAAAAATTGTTGTATTGAGTTTGTCAAAACAGTTTTTGGCGGAATTTAAGTGCTTTGCTGCAGTGCTGGAAACTCAAAACATCACAACAATGTGCTACTAAGGACCAAGTGAAACTAACCAGACTAGTTTCCCTATCCTAGCAGAGTGAAGGACCAATAAAAAGCCACAGGCAGCATCAACGGTGAAAAGGAAATTAGATTCAGAACATGTCAGTTTTAATAAGCTAAGCTATTAAATAAAGGGACGGATTCTTTTTTAAAAATATATATAATTTATAATATATTATATATTAAGTTTACAGTCTATTTTGTGGTGTTTCATCAGTTATATTTTACCTTGCAGTTCTGATTGCCTCAGTGTGACCATGGTAATTGTATTTATTACTGTCATTTAATTTCATGGAGGGGGAGGGGGGAGAGAAAAGCACATCAGCCAATTTTAATACAAAATGTAAGAGTATGAATTGGCAGTTTTACTTTGTTGTACTCACAAAATGGCTTCTTAAAAACAAACAAACTAAAAACAACCCTATAGCTGTACTATTCTACAGAGCAAGGATTTTTGGACAGGGGAAAAGGAATTTAAACGTGGTGATTTCCTTTAGGATCTGGTTTTGCTGTGCATGGACAGTACCAGATGTTCCTGATAACGATCAAGGACAAGCCTTGAGAAAACTGGAGCTATTGTGTTCAGTGAAGCTTTCTGCTAGCTTATTCCCTAACCCTGCAATCGGATCCATGCAGGTAAATTCTTGCACTCACATACTGTTCCCCTGAAGCTCCCTGGCCTTTGCAGAGGCATAAGACGATGGATCCAACTACAGGATTGGGGCCTTTGGTGATAAAGATTGTTTCTATATTGTGAATTATACTTGTTTTAATTAACATTACCGTTTCTTATAACTGGCTGACTCAGGGGACTGGGTGAATGGATCCTAGGTCACTAGCTCAGACCCTGTCTAGGGGAACAGTGAGCTGTTACTACCCAACAGCTATTCAATAGCCTACATGAAATTCATTTTGTATATCTCAGTCCACTTCCTACTAGACGGCTGTCCACATCACAAAAACTGCTGACACCATTGACATTAACTGGTCCCACATTGGTAGCCTCACAAGAGGCCATAAACTGAATGAGCCCTGGAGCCTGAACTCCTCCCAACCCCCGAAGCAGTCCCTCAGGACAGGTTGAGGTATACTAGCAGGGCGGAATGGGGAAGCTTGCAGTGCCGGTCCTTGTACCGTACCTGTTGTGTGGTTAGAGGACGTCAGTCGCCAGGGCTCTCCATCTGGCATCTCTCACTAGCTCTAACATTCATTTAGAAGTCAATGGCATTTCTGAGCCTTGCTGCAAGTGGATATTTGTGACACCAACATTCTAGGAGCTGATCTATGCAGCTGTGATTTCCTGTTCCCAATGAATGGAGAGGCTCAGATTCCTGCTGGCACAGATTTGTGGTAGGTGACTGACCCAAACCACAAGACTGTCCCAATAACAAGAAAGCTACTGCATCACATCTGCTCTAGTCCAAGCCTTGACTATTTCCAGTGGATGAATCCACAGCTCCCTTAACTAGTTCTATTGCTTGTGTGTCAATTGGCTTACAGTTTCTCCTAATATTTGACTTATATTTTCCCTGTAACTGCTCAAGCCCATTATTTCTGATTCTGATTTCACAGACTGATAAGAATAATTCATTTCTCTCCTCTCTGAATGCCCCTTTATGTATTTGTAAATAGCTAAGCATCCCTGACACACCAAACATGCACATTTCTCTTAACTTTTCCCACATCAGGTTTTGAGCCTTTGCTCGACTCTGCTGCTCTAATTCTAAGCTGAGCTCAACCCAACAGCTGAGGTCACTAAGACATCATTTTTCAGCAAGATGGCTGTGCCCTGCAGGAGGTTCAGAAATGCCATGTGGAATTCAAAGCTATCTATTCAGTTGTAATGCAAATTGTGCGCTGTAGCCTTTCAGGCTGATGGACTGAGCAGAATGGCTGCAGCGCCATCTGAGCTGTAACTCCCAGAGAGCCATCATCAGGTGCTTCCTATATCAGATAGCAGCAGTTTGGGGAAAGAAATATGCTTTATAAAAGTGCGTAACATGGATTAAGCCATTTCTCCGAACTCTCTCAGAGAAGCATGTTTTCTAATGTTCCAGTTCCATGAAAGATTTTTTGAGCCTCTCAATCCGCTTCCAGAAGAGGGAAGCGCAGACAAAACACTACATTTAAGTAAGAGTGTAGTTGTTCCAAAACAAGAAATTCGTAACTGACGACTGCCTTTTCACCACCCAGTCACTCACTTCCATGTGAGCTAAGGGCAGTGACAGCTGAACCTTTAATTCCTACCTTTCGTCACCTCTTCCAGAACATTATTGAAATATAATTGTTTTTGGTCTGAATTTATCGCATGGGCTGGAATAGGCAATTCATCAGATCCTCAAGTAGTAAGGATCTACTCAGCTGGAGACTGACTGGTCTATTCTACACATACATTGCTCTGTATTTAGTGTATCAGACCATCTTGTACTCTCAGCATGAGCTGAGTATACAGGCTTGGACTGTGACTTCTATGCTCCCGCAGTCCTCAGCCTGAAGTAGGTTAGCCCATCAAGCAGAGATGGGCCAGAGGCTAGTACTGATTATATTGGGGGAAAGGACATGTAACTGATGCCTTGGTTTTCTCTTGCTGTCAGATCATTTAGTTTATATTAAAGAGCAGGGATAGAATTCTGGCTCCTCACTTTCATTGGCAAGGTGAATATATGGCAGGCGACACTGTGAAGTTCACCATTCACATACAAAAGCAGGTTTTCCTTAAGAACTCTCTCTTCACATGGTGCAGTCCAACTTCTTCCTTCAGCACCAGATGGTACAATCTCATTTTTTGCACCAGCTGGATGTATTTGGCTCTGAAGGACAGTTTTTCCCTCCCTCATTAGCTGCTAGTGGTACAGTCCATTACCTCCCCCCACTCTCACCCCAACTCCAGTTGGTACAGTCCATCCTTGGCTTGGAGTTGATAAGCAAGAGATTCAAGTTCTCCCCTCATACACTACTGTCCTCCAGCAGGGGCTCCTTGCCATCTGATCCTCCAGCCTGCGGGCTGTGGGTGTGGGTCTGGGCTCCATTGCTGTGTTTCTTATGGCTGCCCGATCTCAATGCAAGATTGTGTTCCGGAATGAACAAGGCCACTAGGAGCGACAGCAGGACCGAGCAAGCTCCAAAGAGGAAAGGGGGCCCCGGGATAATGCTACTCTGTAAAGCAAAATACAGGAACGATTAATGCTGTAAGTCGCAGTGAAGTGGGAAGACAGACAGACAAAGCAAGTGATGAAACTGGAGAGGATACCTCATCAGTAGGGTTGACCATGACCTTTGTGGCCTTACCCAGGGTTTCCACTTCAGCCATTTCATTCAATTCCACATGGAACAGGTAGAAGACAAAGCCATAGAGAGCTGGCCCCAGCCCATTACAGAGCCCCCGAATTCCAGTGATCATCCCCTGAACCACACCTGAGAGAAAAAGTGAAGACAGAGAAGACATAAGCCTCCAGCCTTCTAAAGGGCATCTCTTTATAGGCAAGACACCTTTATTGCACAAGAAAAGGATTAAGTCCACATCCAGAATACACGTAAACCAATGACTGTCCTGAAGACAGATCTCAGCTCCTATGTAGCTGTACCTCCCTACAAACTCATTAACAGTGAGCGTGCCTTTCCCAGAGCATGGGCACAGGCAAGTCATGCCGTAACTCAGAGATGAACATAGGAGGTTGAATTAGAGGCAACCTGACCTCAGGATTCAGGGCACAAACACAAGGTAGGTGGATGGTCAAGTCGGAACTTCCTCCCTACCTCAAACGAGTAGCTGTTCAATGTTGCACATAAGCATTATGGGGGGTTTTATGAGACCCTTCCTCAAGTGTCAGGTATTGTTAAAGGCAGATACCAGTCTTGATAGGCTGATGGTGTGAACTAGTTCCTAGAAACTAGTATACCTAATAAACTATATTCTTAATCCTATATTCTTTTGAGCATATAGGTGCCCATCAAGAGTACTCACGCTGTACACACCAGAAAATTAACATGGAGGGTGGTTGGCATACAGCTTTGAAGCCATACAGAGATGCTGCACAGGGTGTGTCCAGATGTTCACTGGATTTCAAAGGGTTAAAGAGATACCTATCCTCCCTACAGTATTGGCAGCGCTCTCTCCCCACCGATGTAAAAAGTAGAAAACTTGTCAGGATAACTGCTGGATGAATTTTAATCCAAACTCAACAAGTGTGACGTACCCTGCTGGTCGGGATCTGCGTTCCTGGACACCATGGCACTGATGGCTGGGAAAGTGATACTGGACATGGCAGCCACAGCTCCTGCTGCCCACATCATCCTACACGAGAGAGAAATCAGCCCATTAAACTAGCGGTTTTCAACCTTTTTTCATCTGCGGATCTCTAAAAAAATTTCAAATGGAGGTGCAAAACCTTTTGGAAATCTTAGACTAGTCTGCAGACCCCCAGGGGTCTGTGGACCACAGGTTGAAAACCACTGCATTAAGCAGAAAGGAGGAGAGCTTTCCATACAAAAAGAGTACTGCAAACTAAGGCTGGAAGAGCAGACAAATATCTCCCTCTGGTGGCCAAATGGAGAATGTTGCACAACTGCACTGGGCACAAACAGCTGCTTAAAGAGGGGAGGGATGAGAAATGTGCCAATTGTTTATTTAATAATGCTGACCCACTCTTACCAAGGCTGTGATCCAAAGCCATACCAAGCAAGCTGTAGAATCTGGAAGCCTAAGCCCAAGAGGATGGTATTTTTGTTTCCTATTGAACGCATGAGAATCCCCAACACTACTGTCTGGAAAGAGAAAATGAGATGATGTTATTAAACTACAGTGGGGAGAAAGGAGGCAACTACACTGGACAAGAAAGTGATGAAGAAAGAGGAGGCAACTCTCCTCACTGCCAGATTTGTCAGGCCCCTAGGCTGTCCTGCAGCTAGTAACATACATTGTAAGGCTTCACAAAAGGATTCTGGCAGTTGCCAATCCAATCCTCAATGTCATAAATGTTTGTGTATTCTCATAACCAAGGGGTTTAAGAGTAGTAATCCAGAGAATGGGTTCTCACCTGAGCCAATATGGAGAGGATTCCAACCACACCAATAAAGGCTGCCACAGTCTCTGAGGAAAATCCAATGACCTGCAAAGACATCAGAAGGGGACACTATTTCAGGCAAAGGGCTTTGTGTTGTACCTGAGAAAAGCCACGCCATGAGAGCCGTCTCTAGTGCTTACTGATACTACGTATCAGTAGCTTGAGCATTACACAACTTCACCCTCCACCACCTCATGGGAAAGTGAACATTAAAGCCTCCCCAGTGACAAGATGGAAGAGGTTTCCATGGGCTAAAGAGGTAACTAAGTGAATGGATACGCTGTCCCAAGTGCCTGAAGGTGACAAGGTGGGGTAAGCACAGAGTCCAGGGCAGGTGGCTAGTGATTAGTCTGGGAACTGCATTCGCAAGGCACATAAGGGCTGCGCAGTTAACCAGCATTCATGGGGATCCTACATTTTCTAACAGAGAGGAAGCAGGTTACTGGGACTGTTTCACCCTCATTGAGAACGAGTTTCTGGTCAGCAGTGGCAAACCAAGGCTGCTGGTGTGCAGCCAAGCTGCAAATTCCCCCAGCCCATGATCACTGGGCAGAAGCTGCTGCCCCATACTGCATAGTCAGGAAGGAAATAAAACAAATGCACGAGACTACAACACGCACTACAAACCTTTGATTTCCAAACCTGTATCTTAGTCTAACCCCAATGACTGACCTGTCGTAGGTACAAAAAGAAGCTGGAGTACTGTCCGGCTTCAGGAAGGTAGGAGAGAAAGACAGTAATGCAGATGAGAAGCACAGTAGAATCCTGGCCGACTTTGCGGAGAGACTGGAGAAACAAACAGGACCATTAGGCTCCTTCTGATATGAACCTAACACAAAGGGTTACTTAGTACACTAGGCACCCTGGAAGGGCTTGTTCTGCAACAGAATTTCTGCACATCAGTGGGACACATCTGTATGACAGATCAGTCAGCCTGGCACCAAATTGTTTCTGCCTTGAAGAGCTTCCCAGCTGTGGGAAACTTCATCCCGCTAATGCTGAGCTTCACAGAGAATCCAGCTAGATTTCTGTAACTCTGGCTCTCCTTGGAACATTAATATGGGCAGGGACTCCTAAGTGAGACGAAGGTGAGGAGCAAATGAGCAAGATAACCCTTTTCAGGGACCCAACCAGCACTCCCCCCCAGGCTAACAGAAGCAGCAACATGCTAGGTCTTTCACATGGCTACACAGAGTGCAACTGCAAAGCAAGAGGAGTTGCACTCACACCATCAGTTATTGCCACCAAAAGATGATGAACTTTCTTCAGGGACACTGGAAGCTGTTTTTAGACACTACGTAGCCATATACACTCTGAACCCATTACCCAGCACTGAATAAAGACGCAGCCAGACATCATCATCCTTGCACCTGATACAATCATGTCTAAATTTACATCCTTTGCCTCTTGCAAAATTATTCCCTTTTTATCTTCACCCTCCTGTTAGAAGAACCAACACGGAACTTGGGGAAATAGATCTAGAAGTTAAATTGCAGTGAAAAATTGCCAGTAGCAAACTACTTACAGCAAATGGATCTGCCTGTTCCCAAGAGATGGGAGCTCCCCAGGACACAGGGCGCATCTCCTCCGGCAGAGATTCTGGCACAGCCAGCAGAATGAAGCCAATATCCAGTAGAGCAACCCCTGAAGCCAGCACCACCACCAGTGTATCACCATAGGCTTGGGACAGGTATGCGCCAATTGCCGGACTTGTGACCAGGCTGGCTGCAAAAGTGGCTGACACCTGCAGCATAATACAAATGTTAGTAGTTGTATCTTTTGGCCAGAACCTACCCTCTTTTCCAGAGTCATCCAAGGCCATCAGCGCCACCACCTATAGAGTAGCCAAACCATATGGGCAGGTTCTCCAGAATTGTGGAATACAGAAATACGGTATTTCCCCCCTGGTAGGGTTGAGGCTAGGTCATGATAATGGGTGATAACCAGAGGCATCTCAATCAATACTTAAGGTGTTTTCAGTAATCCTATTATAACACTATGCAAGAATAGTTCAGCAGAAGCCACAGGTGCACAGCCACTGTTCTATTTGTGTCTGCATGGAAGCCAGCGTGGTGTAGTACCACAGGCTGGAGAAAGGACTGGAAGTGACAATACAGCTGGATTCCAAGTTTCACAGCACCAAGCTCTGGGGTTGGTTTCTAAACATGTTGCTCCATTTGGAGTCAGGAATGGAACCAGCAATGGACACAGTGGATTGTGAGGAATGCAGAAGTCCTGTGTGCAATACTCATGGAGAGGCCACTCTTAAGATGGGCCTGCACCCCACCTCTCCAACTCTCTGAATTCTGGAGCTCTGGAGTATCTCTTTGGGGAATCAACTAATGATGTGAGTCCTTACCAAGCCATAAGCTGTACTGCGTTCATGTTCCTGTGTGATATCAGCAACGTAGGCAAAAATCACAGAGAAGGTAACAGCAAAGACTCCAGACATGGAAATGACAGCAAAATACCACCTGAAAGAGATGTTCCCAGAGGCAGAGTTAGAGGAAACCACATGAAAAAAACCACATGAGCCTAATGCTGCTGAACTAGTCTCTTCTCCACCCCCCTGCTTCAATTCATTTCACTTCATCCTGAAGTGCTCAGAAATGCCGTTGGGCTTCCATTCCGGTTAACATTTCATGGCTTAAAAACCCAGTCCAAACCCATCTCTGGAAGGGAACATTAATGCAATTCAGTACTGATGCAGTTTTTAGCAGTGGGAAGCAAACACTAGGAGAAGGCATTTCTTTCTGACTGGAGTTGGAATCCAATGGTGCGTGAAGGAATAAGCTCTGGGTCAAGGAAATGCTGCCTCTTCAGGCTCCTTCTCTTCATCATACAAGCACTTCCAATCTCCTCCACAGTCACTGCACCTCCAGATCCTCCTAACTCCACCATCTCAAGTCACTACACCTCCAAATTCCTCTTTGATGCTCTCATCTTCTGGACTGATCCCTCCCATATCACTGCACCTTCACATCATCTCCATTCCAAGCATAGACTCACCATGGGCTGATCTTCATGAGAGGTATTGGTGCACATGTGAAGAACACAGTGAGGAGAAGGAAGGATTTCCTGCCCCAGACATCAGAGAGAGCACCAATCAGTGGGGCACTTAGAAAGGACAGCAGGCCCTAAGAGAAGAGAGGGGTTCACACCAGGTACAAATCCCACCGCCACTTTCTCTGGCTGGCAATAGGAGAGTAAGAGCTGTAATGTCACCAATACAAACAACAGGAGCTGGCAATCCACTGTACCGGATTTCTAGGAGGTGGCAAGGTTACCAAAACATGACAATTCATTAGATAGCTGAAATCTCTATACTGGAAAAACTGCTAAATGCTCAGAAATTATTTTCCTTCTCTCTAAGTGCTCAGAGTCTGCAGCTGTGGTCTTCCCATGCCTATTTGTGCAGCAGGGAGTTGCCACTGCCTGAAGATGTTGGCAAAGCTCCAAAATGTCAATATTTGTTGCAGTTCAGGGAAAGCACATCCAACAGGTCTCAATCTAGAGCCAGAGAAGAGAGGCCAAGTCCATTCAGCCTCTGTAAAAGTTCCCCATATCTACAAATCTTTCACACCCGTGACAAAATGGGGGAATGAGCACCTTAAGATATACATGAGATTGTCTGAGCGGCCCCACACCTGAGAAAAATCATCCTTCAATGATAGTCATGCTCCTTTCACTGGGGTGCTCCTGCTAATACCGATGCCCATCCCAATGACCAATTCTGCCGTGTTACCAAGCAAATTAGAAAATGATTTTGTTTTAGTTCTTGCCAGCTTCTGTCATTCCTCCACAGGAGTTGGACTATTCTAAAACCATTTCACCAGTTGCTACGTGGCTTTGTAATCACCAATCTACTGTGGGATGGCGGAGTTTCTAGATCACGGTTACATTGTTTTTAATTCCATTACTCGAGAGCTATAACAGTACCAATTTTTTTGTTTTCTTATTATCTAGAATCTGGTCACTAGGCTGTTCTCATGCTGTTTTGGAGAGTTCTTCGCTGTAAGCACAGCATGAGGCACAGGTGCTGGCATCGTCCGGGCCCTGGGGGTGCTCAACCCTATGCTCCGCCCCAGGCCCCATCCCCTTCTCCCAACCTCCCACCCACCTCTTTCCACCCTCGCTCTACCCCCACCTCGCCTCTTCCCGCCCAGTTCCCAGCGCGCCCTGTCCCCGCTCCTTCCCCCCAGTGCCTCCTGCATGCCACAGAACAGCTGATCGCGGCAGGCGGGAGGCACTGGGAGGAGTTGATCAGTGGGGCTGCCGGCGGATGGGAGGCGCTGGGGCGGGGGGAGCTGACTACTGGAGGGTGCTACGCATCCACTAATTTTTTCCACAGGTGCTCCAGGACTGGCGCACCCACAGAGTCGGCGCCTATGGCATGGGGTTCCAGGCTTCCTGGGCTATCCAGCAGACTGTCAGTGCTATTCTGGAAGAAAATACCTAAATTGGTTAGCACACAGAGAATCAACCGGGCATGAAAACGGAACTGCCCTTCTGCTGTGCTTGCCAATAAAGTGGCCACTTACCCACTATAGATTGGACTAATCACACCAAACAGCACTCTGATGATAATGACTTTCCATTGCTACTGACCCTGTTCCCAGATGGTACGGTGGTCTGGCCCATCGTGTTTCTACAGCATTGGTTCTTTAATATGGAAGGAAAGAATTCCTTACCTTGACCCCATGGATCAGGCCATTCATCAAGAATGTGTGCTGAGGAAAAGTCCGGTGTAACACCTGTGGAGACCAAGTCAACAATTTTACAGATCCTCCACTAAGTTCTGCTGTTAAAGGCCAGGAGGATCACATCAAATGAGAGACTAAATAAGCCTGCAGTCCATGTTTTCCCACAGCATTGACGCTCCTATTCCCATGCCACAATCACCATACACACATGCTCTGCTAACAAAATATATGGAGCCCTTTTGTTTCCTCATCAGTGCCATAGGCAGCCACTTCTCCCAGGTATGTCACAGGGAGACGTGTGACTGTGTTGGATTTGGGTAGGGGTGAGCTCGTGTCCAAGTTTCTCTAACACTATGAGGCCATTTCAGACAGACAAACATTTCTCCATCTCTGCCCCATCTGCCTAATCCCTATTTCTGCTTCATTTAACTCAATAAGTGTTTCCTGATCACCCTCTTCTTGTTTTTGTACCTTCCATCTACTTAGAAGTACATTTACTAGTATAAAATGTAAGTCAAGGGCCTTTGTGAACAAGACCTTCTTTGTATGGAAATTACCTAGATCCCAGAATCAGCTCACAGATCTTCATGGTACATTAAACTCTAATGTGATTTGTCATACCAGCTGCCAAAAATAAGTTGTGAAAGCGGAGAATCCCTCTTGAAGCTGCCAACTTGGAAGTTTCCAGTCACTTAACAAGACAAATATCTGAATTGGGAATTCTAGTTCTTTTGATAAAACTAACCTTTTGTTCTTGGTTTTATTGGGGCATTTCCTTTGTCGCCTATATTGGTCATCACAGGGTCATCTAGCGCAGATATGAAGAACAACTCTATGTAAGCTCGAAAGCTTGTCTCTTTCACTAACAGAAGTTGGTCCAATAAAACATTTTATTACCTCACCCACCGTATCTCTTTAATATCCTGGGACCAACATGGCTACAACACTGCAAACAATAATTTTTCATGACAGCCTGTCACCCCCAGCTGAGATCTTGGCAAGGTTGGGTGTGGTCAGTAATTGGACAGGACTTGACAGTGCAGGGAGTGCTACTGGTAATTCAGAAAGAGGAAACCCTACCTCTACATCAGTACTAAACCAATGTCCCAGCCCCTGTGTGAAAGGTGCAGTCATTGGAGGAGTTATAAAACATCACGGCCTTGCTCAATCATTAAAGATCTCCCATGGCACTTTTCACCAGTACCCGAGCTTTAAATAAGAAATTATGGCCAAATTCAAGTTTGGGTTCTTAAGTTCTGCCTCACTAAATCCCCTATTCCATTTCAAATAATGTATTCTTCATTCTCTGTCCTAAATTACTAAGAAGCGTTCTTATGTGCTTTTAAACAATTGCCATGTTCCACTCCAGAGACGGCTGCAGCAATTCCTATGTGTAAAGTACTTTTTGGAATGAGTTCTACAGATACAAGGTACAGTATCCTAGGTTTTGCCTCTCGTGCTTCAAACCCAAACTGTACCCAGATCTTCACTGAAATCCTCAACCTCAGCATTTCCACCATGCTACCCTCAGCAAGAGTCACTTACTCACCGTTAACATAGGGGTGGTGAGTAACCCCCAGGCAAAAAATTCCAGGAAAATCACCACCACCGCATGGTACACACTGGGCTCTCCAATCCCCTGTCGCTGAAAGAAAAAACATGTTAATGCCCTGAAATCTGAAAAGTGGTTTGGGGCACAAATTCATAGCCATATAAGGGGAGAGTTTCAAAGGCATAAAGGACAGGTAGGTGCTCAACTCCCACTGAGTTCCAATGGGAACGGGGCAGCTAATTGCCCTTTGTGCCTTTGAAAGTCTTCCCCTTAGCTCCTGGGGGACAACCGAAGGGAGGCAATTGAATTTCCTTGCAAATGCTGATAGAGGAGTTAGCTACAGAAAAAACATTTCCCCAGGTGCTAAATCTCAGCTACTGGCCCACGTTTTCCTTTGCTGTGTAGGTGTACCTGCAAGGTCACAGGCTTACGGAGAACAGGAGTCACAAGGGAGTGTAGAAAGCAAACAGGGTTGAACTCAGCTGTGTCAGGGAATCGCACAGATCAAACACTCAAAAGCATAGTGTGCCTTTCACAAGAGGGGATTTTAGTGCAACTGGCGTACATGACTTTAACACACCAGAAAGCACAGATAGCACCAAGACCAGTGCTGATACATTATAAAGTACATCTGTTGTTCAACCAAGCTGTTTAAAATTTTCAAAGCCAACTAAGGAATTAAGACAACTCCCATGAATTTGAACAGAAATTGAATGTCAGAATTTCCTGTCAGCTGTGGAAAACCTCAGCCCTTGTGTGTGTTTTTTCTTGAGTAGATGAATGGGCTTCCCATTTAGTTTATTTGTGGCACAGTGTGAAAGGTATGCTGGAATTTATAGCCTGCTGTTACCTCAAATATTAGCAGAATTATTCTAGGGGAGCTACAGATTAGAGTAACTGTTAACAGAGCAAGAGAAGACAAGTAGATTCTGAGATCCTGGTTGTATTAACAGTTTCTATTAAAGATGTTTCCTTTATACAGGTTGTAAAACAGGGAACACCCAAGGGAAATATGGTCATTAAATGAAGTTATTTTTATTCTACACAAACAACTGGACAAACCCTTTCTCTGTTGCTACAAAATGTGAAGGTGGCATTATGCCAGCAATGCTGGAGAAAAGTGCAAGTTGCATGGATATTTAATTCCCCCATCCCATTACACTGTCTTGGTAGGAAGAGAGATACTTCCCCTCACAGAAAGAAGTTCTCTCTCTCTTCTTCCCCCATCACATCCTTCCGTTACACCCTTTCAACCAAAACTCTGCAGTTATATCTTTTTGTCACTTGGACAAAACAAAAATGTATTCTCCCAACTCATGCTAGAAAGACTATATGCTGCCTCAACAGAGCAGCAGAGGTTATGAACTCTGGGCAACAGGTAAGCCCCTTCAGAGAGTACAGAACTATTTAAGCAGCCTGGCTCACAGCAGAACTGGCAACAAGAACTTTCGTAGGGCCCAGTTTATAATACAGCATGAACATAAGAACGGCCGTAGTGGGTCAGACCAAAGGTCCATCCAGCCCAGTATCCTGTTTACCGACAGTGGCCAATGCCAGGTGCCCCAGAGGGAGTGAACCTAACAGGCAATGATCAAGTGATCTCTCTCCTGCTGTCCATCACCACCCCCTGACAAACAGAGACTAGGGACACCATTCCTTACCCATCCTGGCTAATAGCCATTAATGGATTTAACCTCCATGAATTTATTCAGTTCTCTTTTAAACCCTGTTATAGTCCTAGCCTTCACAACCTCCTCAGGCAAGGAGTTCCACAAGTTGACTGCGCTGTGTGAAGAAGAACTTCCTTTTATTTGTTTTAAACCCTGCTGCCCATTCATTTCATTTGGTGGCCCCTAGTTCTTATATTATGGGAACAAGTAAATAACTTTTCCTTATTCACTTTCTCCACATCACTCATGACTTTATATACCTCTATCATATCCCCCACTTAGTCTCCTCTTTTCCAAGCTGAAAAGTCCTCGCCTCTTTAATCTCTCCTCAGATGGGACCCGTTCCAAACCCCTAATCATTTTAGTTGCCCTTCTCTGAACCTTTTCTAATGCCAGTATATCTTTTGTGAGATGAGGAGACCACATCTGTATGCAGAATTCAAGATGTGGGCGTACCATGGATTTATATAAGGGCAATAAGATATTCTCCATCTTATTCTCTATCCCCTTTTTAATGATTCCAAACATCCTGTTTGCTTTTTCGACTGCTGCTGCACACTGCGTGGACGTCTTCAGAGAACTATCCACGATAACTCCAAGATCTTTTTCCTGATTAGTTGTAGCTAAATTAGCCCCCTTCATATTGTATGTATAGTTGGGGTTATTTTTCCCAATGTGCATTACTTTACATTTATCCACATTAAATTTCATTTGCCATTTTGTTGCCCAATCACTTAGTTTTGTGAGATCTTTTTGAAGATCTTCACAGTCTGTTTTGGTTTTAACTATCTTAAGCAGTTTAGTATCATCTGCAAACTTTGCCACCTCACTTTTTACCCCTTTCTCCAGATCATTTATGAATAAGTTGAATAGGATTGGTCCTAGGACTGACCCTTGGGGAGCACCACTAGTTACCCCTGTCCATTCTGAAAATTTACCATTTATTCCTACCCTTTGTTACGTCTTTTAACCACTTCTCAATCCATGAAAGGATCTTCCCTCTTATCCCATGACAACTTAATTTACATAAGAGCCTTTGGTGAGGGACCTTGTCAAAGGCTTTCTGGAAATCTAAGTACACTATGTCCACTGGATCCCCCTTGTCCACATGTTTGTTGACCCCTTCAAAGAACTCTAATAGATTAGTAAGACACGATTTCCCTTTACAGAAATCATGTTGACTTTTGCCCAACAATTTATGTTCTTCTACATGTCTGACAATTTTATTCTTTACTATTGTTTCAACTAATTTGCCCGGTACTGACGTTAGACTTACTGATCTGTCTGTAATTGCCGGGATCACCTCTAGAGCCCTTTTTAAATATTAGCGTTACATTAGCTATCTTCCAGTCATTGGGTACAGAAGCTGATTTAAAGGACAGGTTACAAACCATAGTTAGTAGTTCCGCAATTTCACATTTGAGTTCTTTCAGAACTCTCGGGTGAATGTCATCTGGTCCCGGTGACTTGTTACTGTTAAGTTTATCAATTAATTCTAAAACCTCCTCTAGTGACACCTCAATCTGTGACAATTCCTCAGATTTGTCACCTACAGAAGCCAGCTCAGGTTTGGGAATCTCCCTAACATCCTCAGCCGTGAAGACTGAAACAAAGAATTCATTTAGTTTCTCCGCAATGACTTTATCGTCTTTTAGCGCTCCCTTTTGTATCTCGATCGTCCAGGGGCCCCACTGGTTGTTTAGCAGGCTTCCTGCTTCTGATGTACTTAAAAAACATTTTGTTATTACCTTTTGAATTTTTGGCTAGCTGCTCTTCAAACTCCTTTTTGGCTTTTATTATTACATTTTTACATTTAATTTGGCAGTGTTTATGCTCCTTTCTATTTACCTCACTAGGATTTGATTTCCACTTTTTAAAAGATGCCTTTTTATCTCTCACTGCTTCTTTTACATGGTTGTTAAGCCACGGTGGCTCTTTTTTAGTTCTTTTACTGTGTTTTTTAATTTGGGGTATACATTTAAGTTGGGCCTCTATTATGGTGTCTTTGAAAAGTGTCCATGCAGCTTGCAGGGATTTCACTCTAGTCACTATAACTTTTAATTTCTGTTTAACTAACCCCCTCATTTTTGCATAGTTCCCCTTTCTGAAATTAAATGCCACAGTGTTGGGCTGTTGAGGTGTTCTTCCCACCACAGGAATGTTAAATGTTGTTATATTATGGTCACGATTTCCAAGCGGTCCTGTTATAGTTACCTCTTGGACCAGATCCTGCGCTTCACTCAGGACTAAATCGAGAATTGCCTCTCCCCTTGTGGGTTCCCGTACCAGCTGCTCCAAGAAGCAGTCATTTAAAGTATAGAGAAATTTTGTGTCTGCATTTTGTCCTGAGGTGACATGTTCCCAGTCAATATGGGGATAATTGAAATCCCCCACGATTATGGAGTTCTTAATTTTGATACCATTTCATTGTCACTATCACTGTCCTGGTCAGGTGGTCGATAATATTCTTATTAGAGCATGAAATTACTGTCCATGGAGATTCTATGGAAAATGTGGATTCACTTAAGATTTTTATTTCATTTGATTCTACATTTTCTTTCACATATAGTGCCACCCCCCGCACAACCTGTTCTGTCCTTCCGATATATTTTGTACCCCGGAATGATTGTCCTCACTCCACCAGGTTTCTGTGATGCCTATTTTATCAATATCCTCCTTTAACACGAGGCACTCTAGTTCACCCATCTTATTATTTAGACTTCTAGCATTTGTGTACAAGCACTTTAAAAACTTGTCACTGTTTATTTGTCTGGACTGTGCAATTACCATGTTGGAGAAATGAGCATTAGCCACAATTAGCTATAGGTTGTTGCAAGCCCCCTTTTCCGGTCTAGCATTAATAGACATTTTATTTTAGAACCATACTAATGGAACGAATTGTGGCCAAATCTGTTGCTAGTGGGCACTGAACTCGGGACATTCAGCACCAAAAGCACAAACCCCAACATCTGGGCTAAAGCCAGCTAGTTCTCTAGCTGTAAGTAGCAGGCTGTTATAGTCAGTGGAGCCAGTCAATAGGAGACATGATCATATGTAGTAAATCGATGTATTACATTAGGCCAGACAATGGCATAAATATAACCTTTTAAACCAATTGAATGTGGTTCATTAACATGGGTTGCAGTTATGCTACGTGTGGATGAAACAATGTCAGGAAGAAGAATATTTGGAAAATGATTTCACCCACCATGCCTGCTAACGGTTAGTCACAGTATTTGAACTGTGTCTGGAATCTGAACAATTCCACAACAACTTGTTAGCATTTGGAGTACAGTTACACAAATAGAAAACCTTCAATTCCTGTTTTACAGCTTTTTGCATCTTCCACCTATTTATATGATTCATCTTTCAATGCCCAAACCAGCTTCCCAAACTCTCAATAAAGGACTAAAGGTTACACTGTAGAGGGACATTGGTCACTAAGCACCAGGTGAAATTTACTTCGAGGACTGACCTCACACGCATGTTTTACTGTTCTGAATGACCCACTCTGGTTGTGCTTGTAGCCACCCCTGGAAATAGCACAATAATTAACATTTCACTGGCTTTTAACCTTGCTTAGTGCCAGCCCACCCACCCCGTAATCTTGTCCCTCATGTTGTTTACTGCAAGTGTTCAGTTCCCACTGTTTGTAGTTTGCCTAGAGAACACGCCACTAATCAAACAGATGTTCAGACATTTTATATTTGTTTTGTTAATGGGAGGGATTTACCAAAACCAATCTATTAGTAACCCTATGAGTCCCATGGCTCCAAGTTTGTTTCAGTGTTAAGTGTCACAAGTCAAACTAGTTTAGAGTAATCTTTTACTTTACAAGAAAGAATACAGGTAAAGTTCAGGTTTGAGTTGTTTCCAACCTAAATAAGTATTTTCCATTTTGACTAGTCCAAACCAGTTTAGCAAGTCTGATGAAATAGGAAGATGGTCAATCTGCTTCAAAATATATTGAGATATCACTGTACCCAAGTAGATTGTCCCCCAGTGCAATGCTATAACTGCCATGTGAAAAGTTTTATGGGTGCTAGATTAGCCTCAGAAACAGGCATTTACTTTACAGCTATGACTGCTTGGGTCCCATGAGAACCAGCATGGTGGGAGGAGGCCACAGCTTAGTATCTTGGCTTCCATGAGGACCAACATGATGGGAAAGAGCTCACCACTCAGTATCTTATACTCTGGTATATCTAGTACACTAATAGTCTAAAATACAAAGCACGGTGCTAAAATTTAACTACAGCAGAGCGTAATAATCTGCATTATAGGCATATACTGGTAGCATCTGGTGATGTTGCAGTGCTGGTCTCGCCCTACTTCAAAACCACTTCTCAATGGAAGGCCCAAAATACATCAGACCACCTGCAGATCCAAGCCTAAGTGTCAGCCAACACAGGGAAGCACGCAAGCCCCAAATACACACACAATCCACTTGATGGGTTGGTTCGGCTGGTTTCATTCCACTGGAACCACTACCCTGGTGAGAGCCAAGCTTCAGATCTTCCTAGCCTGGCTCCAAATGAGATGACAGCTGTGTTTTCCCACACTGAAGAGGGCCCCAGCGTGGTGCAAACAGCACAACTGCTCTACCTGCCATCTGGGATTCCCACCCCAGGCTGGTGCTGCCCACTGCTCACCCACCTCCTAGGGATCCATCAGTGACAGCCAGGGCGGGGCAGATCCTGCACCAGCCGGCAAAGCGAATGCCCAGCATGTGTGGGATGGGCCGGGAAAATCGGCTGGAGCAAAGCCCCCCCCGAGGCCTCCCCCGCTGCCAGACCCCTCCAGCTTCCTGCCCCCCGCCCCCAGGCGGACTCACGCTGGCTCCGTCCCGGATGATGATTTTCTTGGCCAGCAGGACGCTGCGGTTGAGCCGCTTCTTTTTCTTCTTCTCGCCGGTCATGGTGAGGCCGGGGCCCTGCTGCTGCTGCCCGGGTTCCGCTGCGGCCCCATCCTCCCCCCGGGGGCCGGGCCAGACTGAGCCCGGGGGGGGAGGGAGGAAGGACTCAGGGCCACCGGCACCGCCTCACGCCGGAGGCGCCGACACCATCCCACCGGCGGTGGCCCGCTCCGTCCGGCTGCGTCCTCCCCGGCGCGGCCCGCTCCTCAGGGCGACCCCACCCTCCCCGCGGTGCCGCCTGCCAGCGCCTCCTCAGCCGCTTCCGCCCGCTGCGCGCGCAGCCAGAACAGGCTCTTCCCGCCCCTTCCCTCACCCCATCGCGACCGCGACCACGCCTCCAGCTGCCTTCCGGATCTATTCCACCGTGTGCCACGCCCACCAGGCCACAGGCCCCGCCCTCTCTAGACTCAAAGCCTCTCCCACGTTCACGCGCCACCACAAATAAAACATGCTATTGGCTGTCGTGGCCGTCAATCATTTCTGACTCCCTATCGCGGAGCTCCGCGCCATCTTTCGCTCTGCCCTGTTCGGGGAAAAGACCCTGCGGCGGGCGCCCGAGCAAAGCCTCGTTTTCTCTACCCCTCCTCGGGATTGGCTCATCCACACCTGTGCATCAAGGAGTCTGGCCCTCCGATTGGACTAGATTGTAGATAGGCGGGGGAAAGGTGGAACTATTGGATAACGGTCACAAACGGTCGCTCAGATTGAACAGCTTTATCGGGCTGTTCCACTAATCTACGGGGGTCGGGGGGTGGAGATGGGAAGGATTGTACCACTGACCTATACCACTGTCAATAATGGGAAGACCGTACCACCAACGGGGAGTGTTACAGGCTGTACCACTGATCAATTGTGCCACTGACCTAAATGAGGGAATTGTGCTGTGCCAGTGACCTGGATGGTGGGGGGACATGATGGTGCCACTGAACCGACGGGGGAGGGAGAGGTAAATGGAGGAGTGCATGCTAGGACCTGATCATGGGCTGCACAAGTGGACTGGACTGAGTGAGAGGTGCATGCTGGGAGCCCTAATCCCCATGTGCCATACATGGAGAATCTGATGCAGTGCATGCTGGGAGCTGTACATGGAGCTCATGATGGAGCAGTGCATGCTGGGAGCCCTAATCCCCATGTGCCATACATGGAGAATCTGATGGAGCAGAGCATGCTGGGAGCCCTAATCCCTGTGTGCCATACATGGAGAGTTTGATGGAGCAGTGCATGCTGGGAGCTGTACATGGAGCTCATGATGGAGCAGTGCATGCTGGGAGCCCTAATCCCTGTGTGCCATACATGGAGAGTTTGATGGAGCAGTGCATGCTGGGAGCTGTACATGGAGCTCATGATGGAGCAGTGCATGCTGGGAGCCCTAATCCCCATGTGCCATACATAAGGAACAAGATGGAGCAGTGCATGCTGGGGAGGCCATCATCCTCATAGGCTGTACCTCCAGCCTACTTGAGTCAAGATGAAGCATTGCATACCAGGAGCAGTCCTTTCCGCTGTAGTCTGCTCCACTGAATAGAGTTTAGTTTTAGCATCTGGGTTCTGGTGGGTACCACTGTGAATCCCCCATCTGAGCAGGAGTTAGGGAGCTGCTGAGCTGTGTCTTTTCTCCTCTAGAGCTCCCTCAGAGTAGCTGAGATGGCTTCTTCCAGACAGCTACCTCCTCTTTCTGCCACCAAAGCTCCACCGGATCCCTCCTGGCTTTGGCTAGTTCAGTTCTCCTCTTTTCCCTTTGCACTACAGTGTCACCGCGTGAAGCCCCCTTCCATGTGATTTTGTTCTATCAAGAAATGGCTTGCAAGGCGATGTGTGTGGGCTGTACAGAATCCCTTGTCTGGTTTGAGGCCAGTTATGTACATGGCAAAGTCTCCCAGTTGTTGCCCACCACGCCCTGTCTCTCTCGACCTGCTCCCCCAAATCCTTCCTCAGTTCTTACTGGTTCTCTAGGCCTTCCCCTACCTGAACCTGTTGCCCTCAGCCTGGGACTATAGTGACCTGTTTGAGCTGACAGCAGGGTGTTTCACTTGTGATTTTCAGCACTAAAAAGCATAAACTGGAGCTCAAGGAGTAACTGTAATAGCTGGCAGCTGTAATGGGCTTTTAACTTCTACACCAGCTGGTGGAGTGGGACAAAGACCCGCACTGTCCTAGAGTGGGTTACATAAGCTCCTTGGGACAGGGAAATGTGCAGCACTCTGCCTTTTGTAAAGCACAAGCACTGTGCTAGGAATGATCACAAGTAATAATTAACAGCACGTCCTCCCTGCCCTTCAGCCCAAACAAACAAGTCATCAACAAGCCTTGTGATACTAAGAGAATGGGCAATGGGCCAGCGGGACAAAAGGGAGATATGCATGTCACAAAAGAAGGAAATGTAGTGCAGAAAAGTTGGAGAGGGTGGAGGATTAAGATCCTCAAGTAGGGAGAGCAGTTAAGTCTGCATACCAAGCCCTGGTTTACATAGCATGAAGCACCACAAGGAAACCATCTCAACCTCCATGTAACTTCAGCGGGACTCATGTGAGAAAGCAGTCATCAGAGTCAGAGATTCCAAGGCCAGAAGGAACCATTGTGATCATGTAGTCTGACCTCCTGTATAACACAGACATAGAACTTAGAGCAGGGGTAGGCAACCTATGGCACGTGTGCCGAAGGCAGCACGCGAGCTGATTTTCAGTGGCACTCANTACTAAAAAACAAACAAACACAAAATCTATACTTGTTAAAAATTGCCAGTGAAGGAGAACCCACCATAACCTTGATAAATTATTCCAATGGTTAATTTCCCTCCTGGTCAAAAATTTACACCTTGTCTCCAGTGAGAATTTGTCTAGCCTCAACTTCTAGCCATTGGATCTTTGTCTGCTAGACCGAGGAGCCCATTATTAAATAGTTGTTCCCTGTGTAGGTGACTTGTGACTGTGATCAGTTAAAGGTGTCACAATCTAGCCCTTTACAACGATCATTATACTCACATTGCTAAGGCCCCCATCACCCCGGTACCTGGCAGAATTTAAAATAGGGTGGCTAACATTCCAAGCAAAAGAAGATAAACAATCGTTAATAATTTAATATTATTAACAATGTTTGAATTGTTACTTGGAAAGAAACTGTCCTCAGATACTTTAATCCTTTCGCCTTTTAGGCTGATAAGCATCAGAGAGACCACCACCCAGGGCCGGCTCCAGGCACCAGCAAAGGAAGCAGGTGCTTGGTGCGGCCAATGGAAAGGGGCGACATGTCCGGGTCTTCGGCCGCAACTCGGTGGCGGGTCCCTCACTCCCTCTCGGGGGGAAGGACCTGCCACCGAATTGCCGCCGAGGAATGAAGCGGCGCAGTAGAGCTGCTGCCGAAGTGCTGCCGATCGCGGCTTTTTTTTTGCCTTCGCCACTTGGGGCGGCAAAAAAGCTGGAGCCAGCCCTGCCACCACCTTCATAGGAGCGTAAGGTGACGCAGGCACAGGGTGCAGACATCGGTTGTTAGCACATTATCCTCGCTCTTTGAATGTGGACACTGGGTCACCAGTTAACTGAAAAGCCAGGGCCTTCAGCTCTGTATAGTGCAGGGTGTAGTTGTACTTTCTGTGAAAATCACCTAGCTTCCGACTGAAACCGATGGGTGATTTGCTCCAATAATGAATGAGTATCCAATCTGGCTGTGATGGAAGCTGCTGTGCCAAGGTGAGATAGATACAGTATTAGAAACCAATCTTAAGGGCTGATGTAAATCTGATTTGGCCTTAGGTCGCTCTCTCAGGTTTAGGCTTGGAGGGATTAGATTCATATCAGTCAGTGTTGGTAAATGTCCATTTCACCATACACAAGCAAACGACAACAAATATTTCCATTGATGATAATGAAAATGTACAGAGTGGCAGGGGTAAGAAAACTACTGCTTGAGACCTTATTAGAGTTTGATTTAAGGACATTTGCTTTGTACATTTTGACTTGTGATGTTGAGAATTTGGGTTTTAATGGTTCTAAGGCGTTAACTTTGAATCTCAGCATCTGCTGTCATCGAATCAGTGTCTGACCCCTCCCCCCATAGTTTCCTGCAACTATGAACATTGAAATTGATAAAAAATAAAATGTTCAAAAATAAACATCGATATTGTCCATCAATAATATAAGAAATAAAAATGGAATCCTGCCAAGGCTACTCAGACTGTAAACCGTGAAGGCTGAAAAGGAAACCCAACCAGCAGGGCAGCTTTTCAGCTTGGGCGCTTTGTTCTCTGTGGCGCTGAAATAAGCAATAAAGCCCCGGGTCGGAAAGCTTCTCTCTTCCTGTGAAAGGTCTCACCCATTGAGAAAGGTTTGCAGAGGTTAAAGGTCAATTTAGACTCAAAATGCAGGGTTTTGTAAACTGAGCATCAGGATCTAGGACCCTAGATAGAGATGCAGAGAAATTCTGCTGACTCACCTTGGCAGGCAGAACAGGTGGGTCCTATTAGCTCCAACCCAGGAGTATAAAGGGGCTGTTATGCCTCTGAGGCAGTGAAGGCTAGTGGATAGGGCATTCAAGTAGACTGCAGGGACCTGGCTTCAATTCCTTGCTTGACTACTGAATTGCTGTGTAATATGTGGTAAGTCACTTCACCTCTCAGGTCTCTGTTTCCCCTCTTGCCCTTTGTCTTTCTTCCTGTTTACAGTGTCAGCTCTTCAGGGTATGCATTGTCTCATACTGTGTGTATGTAGAGTGCTTAGCATAATGGGCACTTGATCTCAATTGGGTGCCATGGGTGCTACCAATACAAATAATTATTATTAATAATAATAAATTAATAATCAAAGACAAAGGGAACTAGTGGCAGGGATAGAAAGCTCCAGGAGGAAACAGCCAACTTTAGGCTGAACTTTGTGCATCCTGGGATTCCTTGATAATTGTCTTGCAATGATTCTTGTCTCAAATGTGCTCAGTATTGCGAGGAACAAGACGGTGTTTCTCACTGTCAGCCCTGCAAACTCAACCTGGGATCTGTGAGTCCAGCTGGGGTCTTTCCTTCTCTTGCATCATCACCTGTAATAAAGGTTCTGCCGGCCAAATCAGACCCTCAGTGACCGTATGCAACCCCGTAGTAATCAGTACCTTTGCTCAGATAGATCTGCTGAGAACTAAGTAAACACTTCTGTTGAAGATGCACAACCCCTTTCACTCGAGTTGGTTCTGCAGGGCACGGAGGTGCAAAAATCAGTGTTTGGCTCAATTCAATGAGGGTTTATGGCATGACGAGCTCTTCAAGTGTTGCCAAAGTGTAAATGCGACAGGCCCTTCGGGTCTCTGTTCGAGATAGGTAAGCTCCACCCAGAGACAGCTATACAGTGGGTGGGGTTTGATCCCCTGTGTCCATTTGTCATTCTTGGTCTAGTGTGATGCTACTTCTGCATTCAGTAAAAAGGCATTTTTGTCACTGGTCAGCAGAGAGGACTGTGGATAGACACACGCAGCGGGCAGGTCTGTTGCAGAAGAATGCACCAGGGTCACTTTTCACGGTAGCACTGCGCTTTGAGCAGGAAAAATTGCCTTTCGGAGTCCTGCTGCAGGTCTCCCAAATATCAGCACTTGGCATCTGCATGCAAATGGGTGGGAACTAGAGACCTAACTGGGACCAGGGCCTCATTGTGGGAGACGCTGCACAGACACATAGGACTAGTCTGCACTGGCAACGCTAAAGTGCTGTCGCGGCAGCGCTTTACCGTGGCTTGTGTGGTCGTGGCGCAGCACTGGGAGAGTTCTCCCAGCGCTCTAAAAACCCCACCTCCACTAGGGGCGCAGCTCCCAACGCTGGGGCACTGTCTACACTCGTGCTTTACAGCGCTGAAACTTGCTGCACTCAGGGGGGTGTTTTTTCACACCCCGGAGCGAGAAAGTTACAGTCTGTAAATTGCCAGTGTAGAGAAGGCCATAGTGAGAGACAGGCCCTGCCCAGAAGAGATTACCAGACAGACAAAGGGTAGGAAGAGAAAGTATCTGATGACTTAAAAACAGAAGCTGCTTGGCATCCTGACGAAAAACCGTTGTGTTTAAGGAACTCCCATTTATTCGTTAGCTCCTTCTCACACTCACACCCAGCAGCCTGCTGTTTTTCAGGAGATGTGAAAGCTGGTGACCAAACATCACTCCCTTCACAAAGCAGCCCTGCCTTCTACCTCTAGGGGGAGCCCTTTGGTCTGGATTTGTAGAGAAAACAGAAGTGCTCAGCCAGCGCCCGCACCGGAGGCCGCATTTTCAGCCGGGCTCAGCTCCCATCTCAGTGCCGTAAGGAGCGGGCCACATGTTCAAAAGCTGGCTGGAGGCTGAGCCGTTTTGAAAACCCAGCTCTTATTTCGGTGCCTAACCGGGAGCTGAGCTCTTCTGCAGTTCTGGCTGTGGGCGCTGAGCCCTTGAAAATCTGGCCTGGAGCATTTGTACTGTTGGTAGCGAGAGCACAGTCTACTGGGTAGGGCAGTGCCCTGGGAATGAGGAAAACTAGGCTCTTTCCCCAGCTCTGCAAACAAGTCACTCCACCTCTCTGCAACTGTTTTCCCTTTGTCTGTTAAAACTGCAGACTCTTCCAAGCAGGAACTTTCTCTCGTTCTGTGTCTACGCAGCACCTGGCACAATGGGGCCCCGAGCTCAGTGAGGGTCTTTTGGTGCTACTGTCATAGACATCATCATCATTTTGACCATCTGGCCCTTGGCCCTTTTAACTGCGTGCACTCAGCTTGGTTTCTTGCGCTGAAACAGGGTCTGCTCAGCTCTTTCGTTACGTGGGGCCGTCTTCCTCCTTGACTTCAGTGGGGTTACATCGGAGTAAGAAGGGGCAGAAGGTGTCCCTCTGTGTCTGAGTTCTGGACCCATTTCTCCATATAATGTAGCCCCCCACTCCAATACAGGAAACATTAATAGTCCTGTCCATTTATCATGCGGAAGGATGCCACCCATTAGCACAAA
The DNA here is from genome assembly GCA_003942145.1 of Platysternon megacephalum. NCBI lineage: Eukaryota > Metazoa > Chordata > Testudines > Platysternidae > Platysternon > Platysternon megacephalum. The sequence continues at coordinate 6,058,360 of QXTE01000096.1, forward strand.
GCTACCAGGGAGCTGTTCCGTGCCAGCAATTCAGACCCACAGGAGCAGTTTTAGATAGGGGAAATAAGAATACCTTGTATGTCGAAACCACAGGGGACACGTAAGGAGGCAGGATGAAATTACCCAATGTTGGCATTTGGCCTGGACACCAGCCTCCAAATCCTTACCTAAAAGGTGCCATCAGATGAAAGGAGGGCAGGTGCCGTAACAATTAAGTCTATAACTTTTGCCCGCTTAGGAATTAACCATGAAAAGTAGGTCAAGTTATTTTCAATAATGAACGTTATAAACGGTGCAAGGAAACTAGACAGAGACTAAATTAATCCAAACAAAACTGCCTACTCCTGTGGTTCAAGGACTGCATTGAGGTTGGACTTAAGAAAATGTGGAAATGAAGTCCAATAGGAAGTTAAATCTGTCCTCTTAGAAATAGTTTAATTGTTGTGCAAAATAATGAGGAGATGAACTAGGCCACTAGGATCCGCTGAGGATTGGGCCCAGCCTTTACTTCAATAGTGGGGGAAAGGGCAGATTTCCTGCAGGATAGCAATGCTCTTCCGAGCTGCAGCTGCCTTTCTGTACAGAAACTCCAGGGGAGTGGGGTTGTTTTGTTGGCTGTTGTTCGCAGTAGCGGCGCCAGCTTTGCCGGCGCCCTAGGCGGCAGCAGGTCCCGCCCCCGAAATCCCGCCCCCAACAGCGGCGGCAGAAGGCCCCGCCCCCAAATTTCTACGGGCGGCGGGGGCGCAGGCGCCCCCAAAATAGCAGCGCCCTAGGCGACCGCCTAGGTCGCCTAATGGGAGCGCCGGCCCTGGTTGTTCGGGAAGGCTATATTTGTGGGGATGGGTCACAGGGTCAAAGCAGCATCTGAGCTACATTCCCACCGGCTGTCTGCCTGGAGTGACTAAATGTGTTGCATTAAAATTAGCAGCTGACAATTAAGCCTGCCGCTGGGAACCTGCTCCAAGTGGTGAGTCATGCATATCGATGGATGTACCATACCTGCTGCTTTGCGTCTTGTCTCCCCACCACAGAGTCCAAGCCCTGGCAACGCGGGGTGCTAATGGTGCAGGCAGGCAAGTGCTCCAGCTGCAGCTCCTTTGCCCCCTCCCTCCCCGGTGGATGGGAAAACCCATTCATTGGGGAAACCCATGGTGCTCGCCCCCTTGATGAGCCTGCTAAAAGTGGGATGTTGTTGCTATGGTTATTCGATATTTTTGTGGTCAGGGTAAAGTGAGAGCTGCTTTTAAACTCCTGTTCTTCCACCGCAGATCTCAAAGCTCTCCACAGTGAACGCAGACCCACTGCAAGACGGAAGCATTTGCAACTATTCCACAGCTGTGTACGGCTTCACCATTGTCACTGCGCGGCCTGCGGAAGCCAGTCAGGACATCCCAGCAATAGCACCTATCTATCTGTGGTACTTACTTATAGTACCACTGGCACAGTTCAGGGCAGCTGCTCCTGTATTCCTCATTGGTCCAGCAAGGACTCCCCCTCTCTGGCTTTGGGCCAGGGCCGGCGCAACCCATTAGGTGACCTAGGCGGTCGCCTAGGGCACCAACATTTGGGGGGCGCTGGCGCCCCGGTCGTTGGCGGAATTTCGGGGGCAGGACCTTCCGCCACCTAGGGCAGCGAAAAAGCTAGCAGCGCTCCTGCTTTGGGCTGTCATGGCCGTGGAGACACGTGTCTCTCTCCCTTCTGACCAGGATATCTCCAGCCTGAACAGTTCCCTGCCTTCACTGTGTTCTTCTCAGCAAAAGACAGGCTTCTCTTGCTTTCTCCTCCGAGACTAACAACCCAGCAATTGCCAACAGTATCTCTAAGTTATCACACAGTTCTTAATAAGCAGCCATATTTTATTCTCAAGGGAATACAGAGAAAACTTATTAAAAACAATAGAAGAAGCTATCCGCATAATGTTACCTGAAATTGGGCCAGCTAGTAAGCTTAGGGACCCACCAGAGTTTGGCAGAAAGCAGCACGTTTATTATACTGACAGCTAAGCTCAAAAGAAGGGAGAGGGGGGGGTCACACTCACACTCGCATACTCACGCTCCCTGGACAGGCACGGCACTGGAGATGTCAGGATCCTTCACGGTAAGTGTCCCACAGTGCAGCGATGGACGGGGCGATGAAGGTAAGTCTTCCTGGGGTACGATGGACTGCAACGCGGCGAACCACTGGCCAGGCGGTCCGAGCGAAGGGTCTTCACGGGAGGTACAATTTTGTAAGTGCACTGCCAAGCATATGGCCCCTTCCCCTTTTAAGGACCTGCTCCTCATGGCCTGCGACTAGAGTACAGGTCTGTCGCATCTTAGGCGCATTTAACATGTGCGATTTCAGCTTTACGCGGTCGGCAAAAACAAGACAAAAACAAAAAAAAAGAGAAAAATAACAATTTAAATACTGTTTCTGTAGAGCGGGCGATTCTGCCCGCCATTACACTCAATGTAATTTTGACTATACGCGGTTTTCGCTTTAGGCGCTGACCGCGGAACGTAACCCCAGCGTCAGATGAGACAGACCTGTAATAGACTTTAAGGTCAGAAGGGACCATTATGATCGTCTAGTCTGACCTCCTGCACAACGCAGGCCACAGAATCTCACCCACCCACTCCCGCAGCAAACCCCTAACCTATGTCTGAGCCAATGAAGTCCTCAAATCATGGTTTAAAGACTTCAAGGTGCAGAGAAGCCTCCAGCAAGTGACCCGTGCCCCACGCTGCCGAGGAAGGCGAAAAACCCCCAGGGCCTCTGCCAAGTTGCTCTGGAGGAAAATTCCTTCCCGACCCCAAATATGGCGATCAGCTAAACCATGAGCATGTGGGCAAGACTCACCAGCCAGACATCCAGGAAAGAATTCTCTGTAGTAACTCAGATCCCACCCCATCTAACATCCCCTCACAGGCCATTGGGCATATTTACCGCTAATAGTAAACTAGAGATGACTTGGCTGCATCTGGTTGGTCACACTCCACCTCGGACAGTGTCCATGCAGTGTCCATGCATTGGGTGTGTGAGCGCTGCCTAATTAGAGTCCCAGACACCATAGGCGCCAACTTTTCCCGGCGCCGGTGGGTGCTCGTGCCCCCCCGGCCCTGCCCTGCCCCCATTCCAACCCCTCCCCCAAAATCCCCGCCCCAACTCCGCCCCCTCACTGCCCCTATTGGACCCCTCCCCAAATCCCCGCCCCAGCCCCGCCTCTTCCCCCGCGTCGTGTTCCCCCTCCTCTCCCTCCCTCCCACCGCTTGCCACCGTGAAACAGCTGTTTTGCGGTGCAGGTGCTGGGAGCCAGGGGGAAAAGCGGACATGCAGCGTGCTTAGGGAAGAGGCGGAGTGGAGGCCGAGGGGGCAGGAGCGGGGAGCTGCCATTGGGTGCAGAGCACCCACCAATTTTTCCCCGTGGGTTCTCCAGCCCCCATGGGTGCTCCAGCCCCTATGCCAGACACCTTGTCTACCTGGGAGCTCTTCTGATCTTCCAGCTGTTCAAGCAGCCTATTCATCCCACAAGTATTCAAGGAGAGGGGGAAAGCCACTTCACAGGTATTCAAAGAGGGAGAGGAGATGAAAGGGGGGGAAGGTGTAACAGACCTTTTGAACATACAGGTTATACAGAGCATACAGATCACTGCTGCTCCTACAACACATGCTACTAAGCTGGTCCGAGATCCCACCCCTCCAACATGGGCACTGGCAGAAGCAGTGCTTACAAACCCCACCCAGGGATTTTCACCTGGTTGCAAGTTCATCACACCCTCAGCTGAGAACCAGCACAGCCTGGAAAAGTTTCGTCCACCCTTCATACCCTTTGGAGGTCTTTGAACTGCCCATGAAGAGGCAACAATGAGTCTCTGCTTCAAAAGGCTGGATTTGAGGTGGGTCATTTGCATTTCCTTCACACACACAGCCCCCAAGTATTTCCTAGGAAATACACTTTGCTTATATTGCCCCCCCCCCCCCCCCCCCCCCCCCCCCCCCCCCCCCCCCCCCCCCCCNATATCTTCCAGAGATTTCATTAATCACGTCCTCTCTCCTAAAGAGGTTCCATACAATCCCACGCTAGGCCATGAACATTTGCGTTTTCACGACATCGGACTCCCAAAATCCTTAACCTTCATTCCATAAGGTTTAACATGATTCCACAAGGTTCGGCCAGGATACTACTGTATCTGTCCCAACTACTTATTACCTGTAGTATCTGAGCACCTCACAATCCACGTGAGACTCAACTTGGGGATGTTTCCGAGTTTCTAAAATAATGAACCACCCTGGCATGTCGAACAGCTGGCTCAGGCTAGCAGGGCTCAAGTTGGACCCTAGGTTCTGGGACCCTCCCGCCGCGCGGGGTCTCAGAGCTCAGGCTCCAGCCCAAGCCTGAACGTCTACATGGTAATTTTATAGCCTCGCAGTCCGAGCTCCATGAGCCTGTGTCAGCTGATCCAGGCCAGCCGCGGCCTCGCTGCAGGTCTTTCATCGCAGTGTAGACGTACCCTTTGTCGTGCTCTGCTCTCTGCCAGCCCCCCTCTCCCTCTCCGGGCCCAGATGCCGATTCTCTTTGCTGTCGTTTACGCCACTGCGTCATCGGCGCAAACCAAATCAGCATTTGACAGCCATTTTACCCTGGTGTAAATGACCACGCACAGGAGAGGGCAGTGGGGAATTTGGCCCCAGGTCTTTTCCTTTGCAGGGTGTTTCATCGCCGTAGTTACAGCTGCCAGCGACTCCAAAAATCACCAGCGCCCAGGAGGGCAGAATGGAGCTCTTCTTGCACCCGCATCAACTCTCCCGTCTCCTTCGCTGGTTCTGCACTCTGCTCCTCTGAGCCGTCATGACACAGGTCAGGAGCTGGGGCTCACCACTTGCCATGTGGAGTCCCTGGTCCCATGTGGAGTCCCAGGGAGTCCCTGGCTGCTGATCGTCCGCAATCCTGTGCAGGCCAGCGATCCAGCGCCCACCCCACGCCTTACCAAGGAAAAGGGCCAACCTCCTCCGCAAGCACCAGCCTCTGGGACACCTGACAAGTCCCAGAAGCATCAAGCGGACGGGCAGCAACCTAACACGGTGTGGATTTCTCGGCGCACCAGGCAACGCTTCCCCATGCTGGCTGCGCTCCTCAGAATCTAATTCGCCCTCCTGACCCCCCTCGGAGAGCAGCTGGGGAACAGAAGGCGTCGTGCTCCAGCGAGCAAGGCAAAGCAGCTGTCTCGCCATCGGCCTGCAGGGTTGCTAAGTGGGCGTCAATCTTGCATCACTGGTCGAGTGTGTGTGTGTGGGGGGGATAAGTTTACAATGTCACCCCCAGTCCCTCCTCCATGGGGTGTCTGCTTTCAGCGAGCCCTCTGTGTCAAGCGACCAGTGGCTGTCACCAGTGCTGATGGACTAACACCTCACCGCAGCAGGGATCCAGCAAGCGTCTCGTGCTGGGCTCCTCTGGGAACACCCCGCTGCCAGGGCCTATTCTCTCCTGCATCCCTGCAGGGCGGTTTTATCAGAGCAGACAGAAATCCCCACCTGTTAGCATTCGCACTCAGGATCAGCAGTAGTTTTGGAGCCGGGGGAGAGCAAGAGACGGGGAAGAGAGCCCGGCCCGATAAAGGATTGGTTCCGTTTGTGCATCCACGCCGTGTCCGGGATGGCAGCGGTGGGGCGGAGAAAGGCACCTGCCATCGCTGCTCATGAGACCGGTATGCTTGCTGTGAAGCCCCGGTTCCCTTTGGCGTGGGGCGAGAGTGTAAGCAATTGGGAGCAGGTCTGTCTTTTTATGATGTCTGTACAGTGCCTAGCACCGGGGGGCCTCGATCTTTAGGTGCTACTGTAAATAAATTAATAAATAACTTCAGAGGGACTGTCATTTCCTGTACATTTGTACGGCCCTTAGCAAAATGGGAAGCTGATCTAACTGACCTAGAGGTGCTGCCGTGCCTCAGTTTCCCCATCTGTAAAACAGGGATAATGATTTTGACTTCCTTTGCCAAGCATTTTGAGATCTGCTGATGAAAAGGGCTATATAAAAGTGAGGGATTATTATTGTTATGACTGCAATATACATAATTAAAATAGTGGATGATAGCAATGAATCTCCTGACTTTGGGCGGGCAGCCCAGCAAAGAAACTTTATGAAACCTACCTGAAAATTGCTCCTTTAGAGAATCAGATTTGAGAGGGGTTTTTTTTGTTTCTGTTTTAAAGATCCTGAAAGGTCTGGATATGTTTATTTCTGAGATGGGCCCAAAATAAAACCCTGCCCATCCCAACCCCACCACAGCGCAGCTGGCCTGGGACAAATTCCTGAATTGCTTGGTGCCTCAGTTTCCCCATTTGTGAAAAGAGGGATTGTAAAATTGGCCTACCTCACAGCAGGGACGGAGGAGATGTGGTGAAGCTGAAATGTCCGTTCAGAGCTGCTGTCAAGATGTCAAGTGTCCCATAAGTGCTAAATCGTTAGAAATCACTGCTGGAAACGGGAGCTGGTGGGAGGTAGCTGGTCTTGGTTCTGTAACATTTCTGTTCATTACAGTGCTCTGGATTCAGGCAGCACTTTCCTTAGTGCTGTCACTTCACTCCTCTTGACGTAGGAGCTGCAGGCGTTTCGATGAATGGCTTATGAAAGATGCTTTAGTTCCCCCGTTGCTTCTGTAAGCGCCTGTGTATCCGCTGCTGGAATTCTATCTGCTCCCTTCTCACATTGGTACCCCAACACTGCATCCTTGGACAGCAGAGAAACTCCGTTTTGGCTATACTGCAGTCCCAGGGCATGGCTGCCTCTCCTGTCGATGTACCTGAGCTAGCTTTAATGTAGCTGGCAGCAGTGAGTTTCAGCACATGTATCATGGGGCATGCCTCCTCTGTAGTGCCCCCTTTTGGCTAAGCATGGTGCTGCAGGCCCTGCCCTCAGTTTACCCTCTTCAGGGGCTCCTTAAGTCACCTCCACCAGTCCAGGAGTCGTTAAAACATTCCCCTTCTGGGTCTAATTTACAATTCACAACAACGCCACAGTCCTGTAGGGCTTCCCCCGCTCCACCCAGAAGAGAACCCTCCTCTTTCCTGGGCCATTCCCCAGCTGGAATCTTTCCACACACACCCCCCACCCCGCTGTCTCCACTCCACCCTCCCTCTTTTCCCAGGAGAGGCTCCAAGCTTTTCAGCTCCACCTTAGCTCTTGCCTGCTTTCCTTCTTTCCTTCCTTCCTTCTATGGCAAAGCAGAGTTGGCTGAAGAATCTATATCTAAATCTAACTACTTAGTGGTTTATATTCTCTCATTCTGCCCTGGGTCTTCCAGCAGGCAATGGTACAACACCTTTCTAATACTGCCCCATTTCCCTGATATTTTCACCCCAGGTTCCTCTTCCTGTTTCCCCCTTTATAAGGCGCCTTCCATAAGGCCAATTTGGGCAGCCGGTAATGAGTCACACGTGCCCACTACCTCTTAGAGGGCAAGTCACCCTGAACTGGCTTGCTAGCCCTGCAAGAAATTACCCAGGGTTCCAGGTGCGCTTGTAGGAGCCCCACTGTTCCAGGACCCGAGCTAGCTAGATCAAAGCGAGCTCAGGTACGTCTGTGTGAGCTGCAATCGCACCCTGTGATTGGAGACTAGACATGCCCTTCTGCATTGGCTGCACCAATTCGGAACTTCAGCTGTGTGCCCTGCACGTAAAATACACCCCCCCCCCCAAACCCTGATGCTGAAACAGCTTCAAATTGAAGGCGATTGCTCTAACAACATATGCAAATGAATAGATTAGTATGAATTATTTGTATTATTTTAGCACGTAGGAGCGCCTGTCATGGACCAGGACCCGATGGTGCTAGGCGCTGTACAGATACAGAAGAAGACAGTCCCTGTCTCAGAGAATCGCGTCGTCAATCTCTCTTCTGATGTGACAGCACCAGGGATTCTGTGCAGACAGCAATCGGCAGCTTCCTATATGAAAACTCCACCGGGCTGAAGCAATATAATGTTTCTCCGGTGCCTTTGAATCTGAGCTTCTCAGAGTGCTTGGCAAATATGAAATAATTTCATTGTCAAGTCCCCCTTGGAGGATAGAGAACTCTCACTGTGTCTGTGTTAGAGGTGGGGAAACTGAGGCACAGAATGGTTGAGCAACTTGCCCAAGGTCCTCCTTGGAGTCAATGGCCGAGTCTGGGGTAGTATGCAGGAATTCCTAGCTTTTTTCTTCTAATCAGCAGCTCGGACTCTTTCCAAGAGTTGGGCACAGAACCCAGGCATCCTAGCGCTCAGTCCTGGGTTCAGATCATTAGCTAACACTCCTTTCCAGAGCGAGGGACAGAACACCGCAGTCCTGGCTGCTTCTGCTCTAACCACTAGGCTACATTGCTGATGGCAGTCTGGTTTTCTGACATATTATTAACTCATGTGCATTTTGTTGGTTTGTGCCAGGCCCCGGGCCGGGACAGTACCGTCTGCCTCCTACTGTCGGATTTATCAACCACGACTACACCAGGTTAACCAGCCCAGCTTATTCCTTTCACAGGAGACTCAACAACGGCAGTAAGTCTTTGTGAACCACTCTCTCTAAAACAGCCTGGGTCTGAACAACGTCAGTCTCAGATTCTTCCCAATGCCCCCCTCACACACAATTCCCTCAGCTCCGTATCCAGTGTCACTTCACCCACCTCCCAGCCCTTCCTCCGAGCATCTGCCCAGGCACTGAGTCCAAGATCAGTATGTGTGTGTATACCGCACCCATGCGTGTATACCTCCCCTCCATGTGTATATATTGCCCATATGTGTTTGGGTCCCATCTCTGTGTGTGTACCCCAGTGTGTGTGTGTGTGTGTGTGTGTGTGTACCCTCCAAGTGTGGGTTTGTGTCCTGTCTGTGTGTATCACCCATCTGTGTATGTGTGTTTTCTGTGTGTGTGTGTGTGTGTGTATCACTCACCTGTATGTGTGTTCTGTGTGTGTATCACTCACCTGTGTGTGTGTGTGTGTGTGTATCACCCATGTGTGGGTTTGTGGTGTGTGTGTATCACCCATGTGTGGGTTTGTGTTCTGTGTGTATCACCCATGTGTGTGTGTGTGTGTTCTCTGTGTATCACCCGTGGGTGGGTGGATGTGTTCTGTGTGTGTGTTGCCCATATGTGGGTTTGTGTTCTGTGTGTGTGTCTAGGAGAATTTCTTGCACACGGATCTTTTGTGCTTTGCCATTGTGTACAGTTTTGCTGTTACCACGAGTGTGCTGGAACAGGGCAACTTTGAAGCTGCATTATCTCAGCTGACCAGGCTGAGAGCACAGACCCCACGGGACACCTGACCGCTCTTTATTTCCAAAACAAGAATGCACAGGGTGAAGCAAGGAGCCAGAGCTGAGAGGCCAAAAGCACATTATTCTCAAGCTCAATAGGATTTGTAATTAAAACCAATACACCTTTCCTCCCTGCGCCAGACCCCTCCTAGCCAAACTGCATCCCCTCCCCGTTCTGTCAGAGCGTGCTGCTTCCGCTGCAGAGGGGTCATTGAAATGCAGGCCCACGACCATCAGGGGCTTCTGCCACTCATCTCTGAATGCAGCGGTCACGCTGTCCTGACCTTAGCCTCAAAGCAGCGAGCCCCACTGGCCTGGCATTTTGAAAACCTGTCGCTACTAAAAATGACAGAAGCGTGCCCGATTAGTGGAGGTTATGACTGCACGTACCCAGCAGAGTTGTGACCACTAGTTGTAACAGGCACTCTTCAGCTGTCGATCTCAACGAACAGGGGAGTAACTTTATTCCCATTGTATAGCCGAGGAAACTGATTTTCCTAAGATCAGGAGCAGCAGAACCAGGGCTAGAGACCTGCCCTCCCCTGCAGCCCTGTCAAGCTCTTGATGTTGCTTACAAATGATCAAAGGCCTGGATCTTAGCTCATAGCTGTGGCTTTTATACGGATGCAATTTCATTGACTTGAGTGGAGGTCTTGATTTACACCGGTGTACGTGAGTGGGAATCAAAGACCTTTATTTACTCCAGCGTCATTCCCCAGGAGAGGCCGGAGTCTGATCTCAGGTCAGTGTAAATCCAGAATGACCCCATGGAAATCAGCAGGATTATAACAGTGTAACAGATCAGAATATGGCCCGGTGTGGATGCGCAATCCAATGACCGACAGGCCCGTGACCAAATTCATCCCTGGTACAATCCCACTGAAGTGACATCAGGCATGAATTTGGCCCACTCCGTAGGAGAAAGCGCTGTCCTATCTTCCCAGCCGCCCCATTGCTCTATGCTTTTCCCTTTTGTTGTCAGTGTACTTTAAAGATTCAAGCCCAGGTCCCTGCTATTACGTGGACCCGCGACTCACTCGCTTTGGCAGGAGCGGAGGCCCGTCCTATTCCATGCTGGCGAGATCAAAGACCCTGGGTGAGTGGAAGAGCATCAAAAGCCTCCATTGGGCTAGGAGTTGGTCGGGATCACACAGGTGGCTGGTTTGGTCGCATCAGCAGCTCTTTGGGTTGCTTTTAAATTGAATGTAGTGCTGTGGAAAGGGGCTGGTTTGGCAGCCCCTGGGCCTCTCTTTATCCTCTGGGCAAGCCACTCCTCCGCCAGTGTTCCTCGCTCTGGCCTGGCGGGTAGGGTGGCCAGACAGCAAGTGTGAAAAATCGGGACGGGGTAGAGGGATAATAGGATCCTATATAAGAAAAAGACCCAAAAATCGGGACTGTCCCTATAAAATCAGGACATCTGGTCACCCTACTGGTGGGACCCCCCTAAGGGTGAGAATGGCCCATTCAGCCCTGGGCTGAGGCTGCTTCCAGGGGCGAATCAGTGCCAACTCTGGGGTCGGCTTTGGTGCAGCAGACACCATGGGTCAGGTTTTTGGTGCAGCAGAGGATGGCCTGTGACGGCCAGTTCATTCGGTTGCCTGCCCTGGTAGGAGCGGGCGTTCCTGCCCCACCAGGGCTGGATCGGAAGTGGCTATGCAGAGCTGAAAGGCCTCTCCCGGTGCAACAGGAACTGGCCCCCAGTGGAGGCAGGAGACCAGACGACTAGCGCGCTCTGGCCTGGGAAACCCTAGACTCCACACCGGCAGCAAGCCACATCCAGCGTTATGGGGGTGACATGACGCGGAGCTGGGCACGAGCTCCCGTTCCTGACTGCGTCCAGCTTTAGCGTTTAACGCTGTGTTTCCTTCAGCGCAGCCATGGACCCCGGGGCCAGGCAGGTACAGTCCAGAGAGAGCCCCACCTGTCACCCAGCGCAGGCCGCCGTCTTTCACCATGGGATCTCGTACCAAGTACCGGCGGGTGGATCCCGTCCCTGCCCCGAACAGCTACGCTCTCCCCTCGCTGCTGGGCTCCCGGGTCCCAAGCAAACCGTCCAGCCCGTGTGTCACCATCTCAGGGCGGAACAAACACGGTGGCTTTTCTGAGGACTTGTCCCAAACGCCCGGCCCCGGCCATTACAACAGGACAGATCCCAACACCTACTTGCACCGGGCACCTGCCTTCTCCATTCGGGGGCGACGCAGTGCGCCCGGGGCTGCCTTCCGGACACCGGGGCCTGGCACACACAGCCCCGAAAAGGTGACCGCCCACAGGACAAGAGCCCCAACCTACTCCCTGGGTGTCCGGCACTCCGAATTTGTCACTCCTCTCATTGTGGATGTTTCCCAGTGACAGAGCAGTGGGGCAGCAATTCCCTGGCGTCAGGTCACTGGCCTTGATTTACCTTCCCTGCCTGGAAGCTCTTCGCTTTGCCCCCAGCCCATTCATGCCAAGCAGTCCTGGGAGAGCTTCCAAGCAGCGGATGCGCCAGCACCTGAGACATTGAAAAGTGGGCCAGTCCAAACCCTGTGGAACTGTAGGGAACAACCCTGCACTGCTCTGCAGCGGGAGAAGTCTTCCTAGGGTTGCTAACCTTCCAGGATTGGCCTGGAATCTCCAGAAATTAAAGATTAAACTTTAATTAAAGATCATGTCCTCAGGTGATGAAATCTCCAGGAATACAACCAACCAAATTTGGCAACCCTAAGTTTTCCGCCTCCGTGATGCTTTGATTCTCGAACAGCCTCCACAAACTGCGTTCTGATCTTCCCACTTGGAGACCCAAAGTTTCTTTAATAAACAGGTCAACAAAGCAGAATTTCAAAGACTGTTTTTTGTGTGCAGTGTGGAGCTGATGCAGAGCTCTGGGTGGTTCGCAAGCTTGTCTCTCTCACCAACAGAAGATGGTCCAATAAACGATATTACCTCCCCCACCTTCTCTCTCTCAAGATATTTTCAGGGCAGGCAGGGGATAGGAGGGAGAGGGGGAAAGGAAAGAGGTGCCGCTTTCTAGCCCCCTCCCTGGCATTCCTCCGGGTTCGATTGTCACATTTACTTTCCCACCGTTTATTACTGCTGCTGCTTTTTGCTCTTCTCCCGCCTAAGGCAGTGAAACTAGGCTGGTTAGTGTCACTTGCTGTATCTAGTCAGTTCCCTTTCAGGTTCTAAGGCAGTACCAGGCCTTTGCGTCTGGGTTTACAGCCCTGCGGGGGGGACCTTTGCAATCCACCCCCTTGGCCCTGATGAATGGAATTATTTCTGTTGTAATAGGTTTTTAACCCCACCTTTCCCCTGTGTATTTTTAACAACGTTTGGGCCTGAGCTATTCACTAGCATCATTTATAACGTACAAAAAAGTTTCCAAGGGTGACAGAGGTTCTTCAGGTTCAGAATACATTTACAAACCAACGAAAGACAAGATGTTGAAATTCTGCCTCCCCTGCTGCATCGCAGCTCTCCACCCCCACGCCCTAGGTTTCTTGACCTTTCTGCACTAAACCACACCACCCTGCTCGCCCTCACACAGAGTTGACACCACTGGCGTAGGCGCCTCCTTCCCTGTTCCTTCCTGCTCAGCCGCTGACACCCCGTGAAGGACCGCAGCACTGGTCTCAGGGGGTCTAGCCTGAGCTATATGGATGTAAATCAGTAGAGGATCCACCTCGCTGGATGGGAAGGGGAGGAGGGGAAGACAACATGACTAGCCAACTTGATAGTGTCCCTAGAGAACTTGGTCACTGGCCCCAGACACCAGTTCTGTCCTGTGCTAGGAGGCGGGTGTGATGTGGGTTATAACTTACCAGCAGATCCCATGTGGCAAACGGTTCCAGTTCCTTCTGCGCAGGAGGGAATGGATGGGCTCCCGCCGCACGTGCGAAAGATCTTCCACCTACCTAGAGGATTGGGCCAAAAGAAACCTGATGAGGTTCAACAAGGACAAGTGCAGAGTCCTGCACTTAGGACGGAAGAATCCCATGCACTGTTACAGACTAGGGACCGAGTGGCTAGGCAGCAGTTCTGCAGAAAAGGAGCTAGGGGTTACGGTGGACGAAAAGCTGAATATGAGTCGACAGTGTGCCCTTGTTGCCAAGAAGGCTAACGGCATTTTGGGCTGTATAAGTAGGGGCATTTCCAGCAGATCGAGGGATGTGATCATTCCCCTCTACTCAGCACTGGTGAGGCCTCATTTGGAGTACTGTGTCCAGTTTTGGGCCCCACACTACAAGAAGGATGTGGATAAATTGGAGAGAGTCCAGCGGAGGGCAACAAAAATGATTAGGGGGCTGGAGCACATGACTTACGAGGAGAGGCTGAGGGAACTGGGATTGTTTAGTCTGCAGAAGAGAAGAATGAGGGGCGATTTGATAGCTGCTTTCAACTACCTGAAAGGGGGTTCCAAAGAGGATGGATCTAGACTGTTCTCAGTGATAGAAGATGACAGAACAAGGAGTAATGGNGATTCTATGATTCTATGATTCTACCTTCAGAGACAGGCTGGGTATCTGCTGTGCGAAGCAGCACCCCAAGTCGCCTTTATCCTCAAGGTCTGAGTGATCAGGCTGCTTTGCACTGGGTTATTCCCTGACACCACTGATGCTCCTCGCCATTTTAACCCCCATGCAACATAGCAGAGACATCTCCTTACGCCCTGTTGGTTGCTGCAGGGGATACACCCTCTATCCTCCCACCGATGTCTGCCTTTGTGCTGCGAGACCAAGGGTGAGCAGCGTACCCAGAGCCTCTTCATTTCCCACTGCTCACAAATGGGGAGACTGAAGGCGGGAAAGCGTCCGTTATTGTGAGCTGCTGGGGACAGAGCTCGAACCCTTCTCTCTAGAAGGGCCCCTGCGCACCTATGGCCCCCCCACGCCATTAATAAATAATAGGAGGCGGCGGGCCAGATCCCCAGCTGGGATCAGTCGACATCGTTCCAAGGACACTGCCAAGGCTGGTGGACCTGCTAACACATCAACGCAGCTGTGCCAACTGGAGCTAGTCCTCCGTGGGGAGTCTTCTGTCTGGGAAAGTCCTAGAGACCTGATCCGGGAGGGACAATCTTCCTATAAAATAGCTGTAAAAGTGTTCGGTGGCCAAGTGCCGTACACTAAGTGGGTATGGAGGGTTACTTGTTTGTATGGGCAAGGCGTAGCACATCAGGGCCATGCGGTGTTACTGTCAGATTAATAACACTGATAATGCCACATTCTAGAGCTGTCAGTCTCTGCGTGAAGAGTCAAACCTGTTTTGGACCATGTGTCACCTGTGTAAAACCAGGTGTTGGACTAGCCCCAGGTCTACCAACCTCAGTGAACCTGGCCCAGGTTTCAGATCTATGAATGTAAGAGGCAGGCAGGCTTTGCCTGAAAATGCCCTATCCCATAGCCGGCGTTGATCCTGCTGGGAAAGGGTGAAGTGGGCTGTGCTGATTGGCCGAGGCAGGCGGTTTGTTACCCCATCCGGAAACAGGGGAGGTGGGAGTGGCGCTCTGGGGAGAAAGGACCTAGGGTGTGGGCTGAGCAGTGCAGCGGGAGGAGCAGCCAGGTCTGGGGAGAAGATCTGAGCCGAACTTTATGTCAGGTTATTGTTGGTAGCTGTATTAATAAAGCCCAACCTGAGGAAGGGAAGAGGTTGTACTCCAAGGGGTTGCAGGTGCAGGGTGTGAGAACAAGCTGGGAATGGCACTTCCGCACAGTAATGACAGCTGAAACCAGGCTTCTGAGAAGCCAGCATCCTGAGGATGGGGATGGAGCGGCTCCTTCTTTTTCCTTCAGCTCCAAAACCTCTCCAGAGAGAGTGGCTCTATCGAGGCCTTCCCCCACTGTATGGCCTACTCTTTCCCTAGGGTGGCTGAGGATGATGGGAGCCTGATGCAGTCATGCTGTTACCTGGCCTGGATTTTACTACCAGCCCTGGCCAATTAATCATTTGCTGATTTCTTTCTAAGAAGTTACATCTGCTGAGTTTCCACTGGGCCTCTGCCTGGCGAGGGGGGCCCCGGTTTCACCTCGGGTGACTTGAAATAAATAAATAGATACCACCTCTCTCCGCCCGCTCGCATGTTTATTTTCCCCTTGATCAATAAACATTAACCTCCAGCCTGCATTTGCTGGCCCACAGAGGGAAACAACAAGCAGGCAGCAGGTAGGGGAGCCACTCTCTGCAGAGAGCCCAGAGGAAGTGGTGAGAGCAGCGGACAAACTGCAGCTAAACTCAAGTCGGAGAGCTGACGGAGAACTTGCCAGCACGGGCTTTCAGCAGCCCTTCCTCCGAGAGCGAAGTGGGTGCCATCAGAGAGAGACCGGTTGCTGGCAACAGGTAAGTCCTATATGAATTTTGTGTGTGTGTATGTGTGTGTGTAGTTATCGGGGTTGGAGGCTCTCCACTTCAAGCTGTTGTCCTGTTCACAAATGAAGCAGAGTCAGGCCCAGTCACTCCTCAACTGAGAGATCTCTACGACGAAGTGGGTTGTGTTGATTTCATGAGGGAGAGTGAGGTTCTGCCATGCTGCTAGGTAGGGACCCCCAGCTCCAGCAAGGCCGTAGCGAGAGCTGTGCTTAGCCTCAGTGTCCTGGCCCAGTTCCAGTTCGGGTAGAATTGCCCCGTGCTCGTCTGACACCCCTCCCACCCACTGAGGCGTTTGGGACTCTTCGCCTCCAGGTCTAAATGCTAAAAGGCAGGGAGACACAACAAACAACAAACCTGTATATAAATACTCAGCCACTAGGACTATGAGATGAGAAGTCACTTTCTGCTATTCTTCTATTGTATTTTAACACCTGATCCTACCGTGGCTGGTTCGCTAGAAAGACCAAAGATTCGCTAGACTGTTCTGGAGCAATGCGTGCTGTTGAGCGGCGGCTGTGTTCCACCCCAGAGCTGGCTGCATTTTGGTAGCGTGTGAAGTGGCTCAAAGGGCCCATAGAGATGCAAGAACATATTAATACACCAGAATGTGCGTCTCCCCGGCCTCTTATCCATTCACACAGCTCCCCGAACTGACACCGCACAACATCCACCCACCCTCCCTCACGGAAATACATCCTCACACTGACACAATACCAGCCATACCCACCATACACTCCCTCTGGCACAGCCATACCCACAGGCCCCATACTCCTCCCCCGCCCGCACAGAGACCAAAATGAGGGAAATGTTTAAGCCCCTTTGAGAACAGAGGTGACGCCGGTGACCTTTCCCCATGAGCTGTCTGCCCCCCGCCCCCCCCCCCGACAGCACACCAGGCTCCCCCCATTCCTTCCTTCGGCTTTATCTGCACTGCAGAAAGAGGTGGGTGTTTACACTGAGGCAGCTTTCCATGCAGGTAGTTTTCGCCTCACTGTAGCTAGTCCAGGTCAATCCACCCCACACCTGGGGTTGACCTCGACCAGCCTCGTCCGGGTGAAAACGACAGTGTTGTGTCTCCGCAGGTGTAAAACCAACCCCCCTGGCCACATCCTCCGCTCGGCCTCGCGCCCCACCCCACCCCCTTTCCTGGAAAGAGAGCAGGGCCCAGGGCCTCAGGCCGGTGGAGGCAGTGACTGCGCTAAGGACGGGAGATGGCGGGACAGAGAGGCCCTTTCATTGGCAGAGCTGAGCCACAGAGCCCCAAAGAGACAGTGGTTCCAGGGGGCCAAGCAGGGTTGCCAACTTTCTAATCACACCAAACCGAACACCCCTGCCCCGCCCCTTCTTGAGACCCTGCCCATGCCCCGCCCTTCGCTGAGGCCCCGCCCCTTGCTCGCTCCATTCCCCTCCCCCCCCTCCATTGCTCACTCTTCCCCACCCTCACTCACTTTCACCTGGCTGGGGCAGGGGGTGAGGGCTCCAGCTGGGGGTGCGGGCTCTGGGGTGGGGCCGGGGATGAGGGGTTTGGGGTGCGGGAGGGCACTCCGGGCTGGCCAGGGGATTGGGGGGCGGGGGGATGAGGGCTCCTGCGGGGGGGGGGGCCGGGGATGAGGAGTTTGGGGTGTGGGAGGGCACTCTGATTTGGCCAGGGGATTGGGGTGCAGGGGGATGAGGGCTCCTGCTGGGGGTGGGGCCGGGGATGAGGAGTTTGGGGTGTGGGAGGGCACTCTGATTTGGCCAGGGGATTGGGGTGCAGGGGGATGAGGGCTCCAGCTGGGGGTGCAGGCTCTGGGCTGGGGGTGCGGGCTCTGGGGTGGGGCCGGGGATGAGGGGTTTGGGGTGTGGGAGGGCACTCCGAGCTGGCCAGGGGATTGGGGTGCAGGGGGATGAGGGCTCCTGCTGGGGGTGGGGCCGGGGATGAGGAGTTTGTGGTGCCTAGGGGCCGCAGGGACCTGGCAGCCGCTTCTGGGAGCAGTGCAGAGCCAGGGCAGGTAGGGAGCCTGCCTTAGGCCCAGGCCCCCACTGCGCCACCGACTGAACTTTTAATGGCCCAGTCAGCAGTGCTGACCGGAGCCACCAGGGTCCCTTTTCGACCGGGCGTTCCAGTAAAAATCCGGACGCCCGGCAACCCTACCAACGAGGTCTGACGTGAGGCGAATTGAAGCAGGGCCTGGCAGCACCAACAGCCATGAAGCCGTCACAGGGGATGGTCAGATCATGCTCTTCCGTCTCCTGGGGTTCCTACAGAGGCCATGCACCTCAGCCAACTGTGCCAACTTCAGACCGGGCCTGCAGAGCCGCTCCAGACCCTACATTTGTCTGAGGAGTTCCTGTTTGGGCAGAGATTTCTCACTCCCTGTCCCAGAGCCCCTGGCAGTTCCCAGCTCCCTCAGTTGCTGCCTGATACCATCTCATCTTCTCCCCTTTTTATCACATTCCCTCCTTGGAGCATGCAGCCTGGTACCTCCAAATCCCACGTTCTTAGGCAGAGGGCATGTCTAGGGAGGCAGAGAAGGTCAGGGAGAAGCATTAAGAGGCGATCGGGGCATTTCTGGGAGTGTACAGGAGGGTCATGGATGGGCACTTCTGGGGGTGCACAGGGGGGTCAGGGAGGGACACTTCTGGTGTGGGGTTTGTAAACCTCATCAGAACCTAGTGCGTGTGTTGTGCATGTGTGTAAGGTACGTGTGTAAAATACCTTTTTGGGGGGGTGTGAAGGACAGTGTGCCATTGCGTGCCAAAACGTGTGGCAAACGTGTTTGTACATGTCATGCATGGGCTTGTGTGTGTGTAACACACGGACTTGTGTGCATCTGGGTATAGGGCATGGGGGAGTGTAGGTGGCTATTGGTGCTGCCAGCCCCTGCTTCACTTCGCCTCACGTCACACCCCATTGGGCCCCGGACCGGTTGTGTGCAATGCACGTACGTGTGGATATGGCTCAGTGTGTCCACACTGCCCGATGACAGGCACAGCAACCAGCTGTGCAAGGCCAAAGCCGCTGCCAGTGCAGGAAGAATCGAAGACAAAGCCCCCAGGTGGGAGCAGCTGATTCAGGGCTTGGTGCACAGATGAAGCCGAGCAACAGGGGCAGGACAAAGGGCCACTGTCAAGATCAGACTCCTGGGGTAAGTCCTGCTCTCAGCCATGCTCAGACAATGCTACGAGATTGCCCAGTTCCCCTGCACTGGCCCGGGGCTGTCCCTTGCAGCAGAACGCGTCCATTACACAGCATCCTTAACTTGGTACAATCTGGGTGAATACCTCACCCTTGTGCTCCCATGCCAGGAAGGAGCCAGGGATAAGAAGCCAAGAGAAGAGACTGGCACGACCCCTGCGGATTTCTCGGCGCCCGTCAGCCCTGGGCGAGACACGTTCTGACAGCAACCCTGAAGCACAGCTCGGCCTAGAGCTGTCAGCCTGGCGTTTCCCCGGCTGTACCATGGCGATAATTCCCTACCTGCAAGGACAAAGCTCGCAGGCAGCTCAAACACTCCAGGGACCAGGGCCCCAGAAGTGCCCTGACGGATCGAGACAGACCGAGGCAGAGAGTAGATTAAGGCCTCGTCTGCACACAAAAGTTTTACTGCTTTAACGCTGCTGGGGTAATTAAAGTGATGCCAACCCTGCTAGTATGGATGCACCGATACCAGGCTAAAGGCGTTTCACACCAGTATAGCTATTGCTCTGTGGGAAGGGGAGTGAGCCCTAGTGGTGTAAGGCACCTTTATACTTTTTCACTGTGAGGCTGTAGCGCTATAAGACTATTGGTGAAATGTCACACCCTGAACTGACATATTAATACCGGTACAAAAACTGTGTGCCGATCAGGCTTAAGTGAGTCACCCAAGGTGAGACTCAAGTCGTTCATAAGCCAGGAATTAAACCCAGCTCTCCAGAGTACCAGTGCCGTGCCCCTGCCCACTAGACCATCCTTCCTCCTCAGTCTGGCTTCTGCTGGATCTCTGGGGCTGCCGAGTGGGCACACTGCCCTTGGGTTTGGAGCTGGGGGCAGAGCCACATTGCTATAATTGCTGCTCTCCATCATCTGTCCCATGGAGGTGGCTGTTCCAGCTGCGCTCGTCCCCAGGGCTTCTCTGTGCATGAAGCCATTCGGCTGCGATTTTTCTTCTCTCCTCCTTGCATCTGAGCGTGTGAGAAAATGTAAATTGCATTTCCCTTGGACTGGCTGGGGCTGCCTCCCGGCTCCCCTTTGAAACGCCGCCGCCTGCAAATCACTTCCTTCTGCCCAGCGTGCGGGGTGGTTTAGCTTTCATTCCGGGAGCCCCCTGCAGACGCAGCCCAGCTGCCACGACGTGCAGCCAGATCAGAGGGACCCGGTGTTCCTCTTTGATGGATAAATGGTTTGCCGCCGGCAGTGAGGCAGCCAGACTTTTGTTTTCATGTTCGGCTTCTAACAATAGCCTCCTCTGAAGGTCCCCTCCCCATCCCGTCTTACCTTTCCCCTTGGTCTTTGGATTGTCTCCGCGACAGCCAGGGATGGAGAGCAGTTCTGCACTGAGGACCCGGGAACGGGCCTTCAAGCCAAAGGCTGGAGCTCTACATCAGGGATTGGAGCTCCCTTCCAAAGCAGAGCTGGATTGAGCTCTGAGCTCCACCCCAGGGGGCAGGGGACTGGCACAGTGACCTGGGGCCCAGGCTGGAGGTCCGGCCCAGGGGTGGGAGGTTTGGAGCTCAGCCCCGAGGAGTCGAGTGCTTGCAACAGTGCACTGGCCTTGAGCAGGCAGAGGGGTTACGGTGCCATGCGGGCAAGACATCAGAGCCCAACTGAGGACAGAGCAAGGGTGCAATGATAGAGGCTAAGCGGGGAGGAGAGGAGTGGAAAGGAGGAATTAATCCCTATGCCGCTGGTGCAAAGGGACCGCATCCCCCCCCGGTGAATTCCCAGCAGTGCAGAACAACCCCTTGCTCAAGGAAATTCTGGCCCAGGCGGCGCTCTTGGGTGGGGCAGCCAGCAAGAGACAAAGGCAGTGTCAGTCTGCAACCACTGCAAGCCCCAGAGGGGCACTGGCAGCAGAAGGCACAAGTTACAGCGTCTCCAGAGCTGCTCTAGCCGGCACCTTGGCCCCCAGCAGTGGCAGAATAGGGGAGGGAGAAGCAGCTTCCACCTGTCCCAGTGCTGGTGCAGGGATGGATCAGGGGGATCAGAGCCGTGGGTACTGCATGGACGCTGCTGGTGTGATGGGTGTAGTGCTTGCTGGGCTGCTTTGCTCTAGGAGACCGCAGGAGGCCGAGATCAGACCTAAAGAAGCTGGGGCTGCAGCGGAGGCTGGGAAAGCCCCAGCTGCTCGATAAGTCTCCAGGGCCCAAGGCTGATTGCAGAGGAGATGGAAATAATCTCTCAGCCGCCAGGGAGTTCTGCCGAGGAGAGCAGCCCGCATCTCCGGGGATTACTCCAGGAAAGGGAGCTTCTATTCTAGTCCCTTCCTGGCCCAGGAGGTGCCAGCGTGGTGAAGGCAGAGAGCACTGGCTCAGGGAGAGCCATGGATTGTCCTGCAGGGCTGATGGATCTCTGCTGGAGGAGTGGTCAGATAATTCATCCAGCCTACGGGTGGTAAAGAAAGCACAAGGAACTAGGCCCCATGATGCCTGGCCCGCCGCATACAGGCACCTCTGGAGACCTTGGGCAGCTGCCCCATTGCCTTGACCCTCACGTTGTCATTTACACCTGTGCATAGAGTTGCCAATTTTGGTTGGACGTATTCCTGGAGGTTTCCTCACATGAGATCATCTTTCATTCAAGATTCATCTGTAATTCCTGGAGACTCCCGGACAATCCCGTGCAAAGCCGACCTCACATGCTACCATTCGGATCGGGACCATTTCGTTCCCACCATGAACTGGGATCGAGGGCTGTAGGAAAGTGGAGAATCAGGCCCCTATTTGGCAAAGGCCCCTGCGTGCCCTGTCCTTGCTAATCACAGATCTCTAGGCCTCTCCAGAAACACGCCTCTCCCTCTGCCCAAAGCCTGCCACAAACTGTCTGAGAATTGCTTCACGCAGCCCTGAAATGCGGCTGCCTCTGGGGTGGAATGCAGCAGCTATTGAATGGCACCATGGCAGCACTGCCCAACAGTTTAAGAGAGGAGGTTAAATGGAAGAACCAGCTCCAAATGACAGTAACCCTGGACTTTAAATGGAGGTCTTCAATCCAAGTCCTGCTCAGACCTAATCTTGCTTAGCTAATAGATGATGAGGAAAGCCTGGTCAGATGCCTACAGACAGCATGAAAGCAAATGTCTGAACAGATCTGAAATTGCATCTAGCAGGGAGCACATAACAACCTCCCCCCCAACCAAGGTCTATCCTTCAAAGCACATTGGAACCCAGGGTCTGAACATCTTCTGGGGAGCAGCTTTAAAGAACATCAGAGCCTCGTCTCCCTTCCAGGTTCTTAAGGCTGTTTAAGAAAAGAAAACAACTAGACCAAAAGAGAGAGAAGCACTTCTTAATATGGCAACCGCGTATGTAATTCTATTACCTTGCTTTATTGATCGTACTCAGAGCAATTACTGGCTTTCGCCCCATCACCTGCCAGTAAGAGAGAGAGAGAAAGAGACAGTAAGGAGAAAACAAAGAGACGGTCACACATGCATTCTGGAGTTTGAAAACAAGAGCCTCGTGGGGAAGGCTTTGATTTTTAATTCATGTGTCATTAGTGGCTGTCATCTGTACAAGGCCCCCACTCCTTATGCGGGTTCTTTCTTGGGGGAGGAGGGTTAGCTAAGATATCAGGTTACCTACCTTCCTTTCATCATCATCATCTGCAGAGAAAGATCCTATGTGGATCAGGAAAGTAATTAAATTTCAATTTGTTCAAGGGGCGGGCACCATATGGTCAAATTGGAACCAAAACATAGGTTCTGTGATACCTACCACTTCACAAAGTCCCAGAGCCATGGGAATGTGTGCGTGACTTTAAAGAGAAGAGATCCAGCTGGAAACAGCTTTGATAAAGAGATAAACGTCCCCCTGCAAGGCAAACAGGGCAGCTCTGGGCATCAGTGCACCATCGCTGGAGGGTGACAGCCACTAGGAATGAAACTGACTAGTCTGTTTTCACTCCCCAAGCCCTGCAAAGTGCAAAGACTGAAAAGAACATTTAGCAGGATGGACTAGTGATTAAGATGCTCGGGAACTCTAGGTTCAATTCCCAGCTCTGCCACAGAAGCCCTGCGTGACCTTGGGCAAGTCGCTTAATCTCTCTGTATCTTGGCTCCCCATCTATAAAATGCTAAATTCATCGGTGTATTTAAGAGGTGCAAAGACTCCAGTGCCGGGAAGCAGTTAAAATCATAGACAGAACCCCTTAGGGTGTGATCAATGGAGCTATGTTCACAGACACAAGCTGAGGATAAGGCCCTAAGTGTTTTAAATCTCAGATGCTACTAAGAACACAGGTAGGATATTTTGGGCTGTTTTTTAGAAGGGCTGAGAACGTTCAATGTCCCCCTGGACATTGAATGGAATTGCGGGTTCTCTGAACCTCTGAGCATCAGGCGCAAATTTGATTTGGGGGGGTGGGGGAGGTTAAATGTATTATTTTGAGTGGCGAGATTCCCTGTAAGGGTTTCCCCTTCGCTGTAGATTCTGGCAAAAAGGAGAGATAATTACTCCGCTCCTTACTGCGCAAAGCCTCGAAACAAATAAACATGTAGGCGATGGGCTCTTCTCCAGGTGCAGGATAAACCAGAGCAAACAAGAGCCCTGGTTTCCGAAGCAAAGAAATAAGGCAGCCCATGTTGTGCAGCAGGGCATCACGGAGCTCTCACTCCAATCCCTGGAACAAACGCCGACTTCGATGTAAACGCAGAGAGAGAACAAATTGCAAGGAGCTTAGCGAGCCAAGCAGCCGGGCTCCAGAAGCGGCCCTGTCTCCACTCAAGCTAATTATGTGGCCTAAGCTGCAGACTAGTGCAAGTGAAGACTCCTGCCTCACTTTTAATAGCTCCCAGTAGGAAGGCGATAGCCTTCCCTGGCTCCACCTTAGCCTGTGTGCCTGCCACTTACAACCCATTTACCCTGCAATGGCTGGACTGGAGCAGTGTACAAAGGGCACGTCTACATGATGCCACACAGATGAGGTGGCCATCTTTGTTCTAGTGTCAGTCAACCCAGACGGTTTAAGGCCCCCATGGGGAAGTGTCATTTTAAAGGGAGATGTGTGGGGCTGAATTCTCTAGGGATGCCCCACTGACAATGCTGCGTGGTGCACATAGGCCCTGGCAGGAGGGACCTGTATCACGCTCTTCAGCTACAGGTCATCTGTGAAGCCAGAATCCAGGCCTCTGCCACTTGAGCCAAAGGATTAATCCATTAGCTGGCAGCAGTAGAGGACTCTTATCCTCTATGTGGACTAGCTTCTATAAGGTGATGTGACTCATGCAGCCACTGTGTTTCGGTTGCACAGGATGTAACCAAGGGCAGAATCTGGCCCACCCATTATCTAGTCAAGGGCTACAAAATGACATCAGTGGAAAGGAAGCATCAGGAACGTGACAGGGCGATTCAGGATGATGCAATCTCTATTCACTTCTCTCCTTGGTTGGTAAACCAGTCCCCATTCAGGGCCGGGCTGGTTGGTGGTCCCTATTCGAGTCTCGGAGTGGTTTTCCAGTCCCTAAACAAGTCCTGGATTGGTTGGTGTTCCAGTCCCTATCCAAGTTCTGGATTGTTGGTGAGCCAGTCCCTAACCAGGTCTTTGGTTGGTTGGTGATCCGGTTTCTATCCAAGTCCCTGATTGGTTGGTGATCCACTCCCTAACCAAGCCGGGGATGGTTGGTGAGCCAGCCCCTATCCAAGTCCCCATTGGTTGGTGATGTGCTCTCTTGCTCACCCACAAGTTGTTGGGCTTGTTGACCCACGAATCACCAGGTGAACTCCTCTGCCCAGTGATCTGCAGGAGGTCAGATTAGAGTCGACGATCATAACGGTCCCATAATACATTTTATAATCCACGGATCTATAATCCCCATGTAAGGGTCCCATATTCCCCCCCCCCCCGCCCCATCTCGGGGCGTCTGGAGCCTGGCACCATTGTTTGGCAGAGACAAGGAGCAGGAGAGCAGCAGTGGGTGCATGTGAAAGCGGTCAGGCTATTTTCCTAGTGCCCACGGCCCTTTAGGCCCAGTCCCAGCTGGCTTTGTGGGGGGGGGGAAAAGCGGGAAGGTGGAAAATCAGCCATCTCCCCCCCGCTGGCCTTTAACCCTGGGGATTGCTGTGCTAGGCAAATCCACCCCAAGAGGTGCTGTGTGGACCAGGGCTTCCCTTCCTTGCCCCTTGCATTGGGGTGAGCAAGCCCCTGGCTGGCCGCGGCCGGGCTCCTCTCTCTGCCTCTGTCCAGTGCTGGCAGACGCCCTGTTTATGTGGTGATGGAGCAGCGCAGGCCAGGTCTGCAGCAGCCAGGCTGCTGGCGGATGAGCAATAACACCATGACATCATTGTGTGAGTGGAGCCTCCCTAGAGAGGAGTGAGGGGTGGGGGCCGGAGGGGGGCAGGCGAGCCAGCGAGCAGGAGAGAGGAGCGCAGAGCGCGCCCGGCGAGCACTCTAAAAGCACTTAGCCAGACACGCAGCGGCAGGGCATGCTAACGGAGCCCAAGTATGGTCGCTTTCGCAATGGCTCAGTGACGCCCTCGGAGGACCCAGCCATGAGCAGCAAGGTCGGGGCAGCCACCCCGGCCCCCTCGCCGCCCGCCTCCCTGGCCCACCCGTGCCCCCCGCTGGGCGAAGCCCACTTGCCGGAGGAGCAGGAGGCCGTGACCACCTTCTGCATGCTGATCCCCAAGATCCCCCAGTGGAAGTTCTCCAGCCCCTCCGGCTTCCTGAGCCGCAGCCCTTCCAGCGCCAGCAAGGACCTGTCGTCCCCGGCTAAGCCCGGGGGCCCTGGAGAGGCAGGAGGTTCCTCCTCCGGCCTGGCTGCTGTCCTGAGCGCCTGTGAGCCTGTCTGCCACTCTCCTTGTTCTCTGCAGGTGATGAACCGGTTCCGAGGAGGGGGAGGGAGGAAGGCGGCTCGGGTCGAGGGGGTCAAACTGGCCGGAGAGGAATGGAACCGGAAAGGTAGCTTCATCAATAAACCGGCGCAGGGATGGCTCCATCCGGACGAACGGGTCCTGGGACCAGGGGTCTCCTACATCGTCAGGGTAAGCCCGTTTCTCTGGCCCCACTTCCCCTCGGTGCCCACCGCTGGCCAGGGCTGAACGAACTCCCATGCTGACTGCATCTCTGCAGCTGGGATTGAATCGGGAGTCCGCTGCCTCGACACTCGGATCCCTGGGCTCCTCTGTCGGGGCTGGCAGCTGGGAAGGGGAAAGGTGCCCCCAGCAATGGGTAGAGGGAAGTTTGGGATGATTCTTCCCCCCGGCCGTCACCCTGCCCTGGGAGGGGTTGGTGTTGCATTGCCAAAGGCCGTCGCCATGACACCATGGTAGCTGGGATGTAATTACGACTTGGGCCCTTTGGGGCAACCTGGCCTTGCCTGGGCGATTGCACATGGTTTAAAACGAGCGCACTGCTGCTTAGCCAGCATGAAACCCGTACTCGGCTGCCAACAGCACTGAGACCTCATCCTTGTCCTTCACTGGGCAAGGATCTCCGGCCACTTATTGATGAACTGAGCCCTGGGGTGTATTGTTACTCCTCCCCCGTGCCAGAAATGGGGAAACTGAGGCACAAAGCGGGGACGGTCGCACAGTGACTCTGTGGCGAAGCGAGGAGCCGAATCCAGCTCTCCTGACTCCCAGCCCAGTGTGTCAACCATAAGACCATCACCAAAGACCCACGGCCTCCTACTGCTCTCCTTCACCCCCGTATGACACCACTGTCATGGACTTCAGTGGAGTTCCTCCTGACTTGTGCCAGTGTCAGCGAGGGCAGACTCAGCCCTGCTTAAGCCACCCCTTAAGCATCCCCTAAGTATCTGTGTACAGTTGGGCTGAGGAAGGAGGGCCTAGTGGTTAGGGTGCTAGGCTAGGACTTGGGAAAATTGGGTTAAATTCCCTGCTCTGCTATAGACTCCTTGGGTGAGCTTTGCCTCAGTTTCCCTGTCTATACATTGGGGATAATAGCCCTGCCCCGCCTCGCAGGGGGTTGTGAGGATAAATGCATCAAAGATAGGGAGGGGCTCGGTTACTATGGTGATGGGCTGGTTTCCAAAGGGCTCGGTTGGGCCTGGCACACCCTGCACTCTAACATACTCACAACCCCATCCCCCCCGGAGGAAGCCACTGTGGGGCGGACACACCAGCAAGGACCCCCCCCCCGTGACTCCCATTCTTAAAGCTGGGGCCTACGCCTGACCGTGGAAATGGCTTTGCTGCGGGGGGGTGGGGTGTGTGTGTGTGTGTCCTAGTCTTCGTCTCCCATGCAAACGCTGCTGGGCCTGCTGCTGTGGTCCCAACACGACTCCACTGATTTCATTGCCCCTAGGCTCTGAGAGCCACCAGAGGAAACCTACAGCCTGCAGGCCAAAGGAGGCCCTTGGGCCCATCTGTGCTGGCTGAGGTGGTAGCCAGGTCTCCCCGCTGCTTTGCACGGGTGTACCTGCCGCCACGAGGTCGGGCAGAATCAGGCCCTAGGGATTAGTTGAGAAAGGAGAGAGATTTGCCTCCCCACTCCCTGAAAAGCAGGAGCCAGCCTCCCCAGCAGGGTTTGAGGCGTCTGTGGCACGTTCGGGCTGGACCCCATTCACTCGCCGTCCAGCCTTGCTTGCCAGGAGCCCCTCACTCAGAGTCTCTATTCCCCAAAGGCCTCCCACAGCCCCGGGGCCGCAGCTGGCTCCCGCAGCATCCACAGAAAGACGCAGCTTCGAAGCAGGCTCATGCTCCTCGACCCAGGGGTTTACAAACCCCGGCCCAGACTCTCAAAGGTACTTAGGCAGCTCGGGCTCTTGAGCCCCCCTGCCCCGAGCTCCTGTGGCCAGCCCAAGTCTCCACCTGAGCCACAACTTCCACACTGCTATTTCGAGCGCGCTAGCTCAAGCAGAACTCGTGTGCATCTGAGGCTCATGCCCAGCTGCAGTGCAGACAAACCCCATGGGAGTTAGGTGCCTAAATACCTCTGAGAGCCTGGGCCCAAGGTCCTGATCTCCGGTCCGTCCACACAGCTAAGCGTGCAGGATCGGGGCTGGAATAGCCAGACCGTGTAGACGCATCGATACATCAGAAAGCCAGGTCTCCAGCAGGGGAGAGTCTGCTGCCACAGCACCGGAGGGGTCTTCCTGGCAAGGCCTTGTGGACGATGAGTGTCCTAAACAGGATGGGGAAGGCTCAGAAGACCCTCCTGTTTCCCAGTGCCTCTCTCCCCCTACCCCAGAGGTAGCTGGATAGCAAGAGACAAGGGAGGAGGGGGAAGTTTAACAAACTTCTTCACAATGGGGGCCTCTGCTCCAGCCCTGAGATTGGGATCTGAGTTCAAATCCCCCAGGCTTCACAGGGGATGAATCTGGGCCCATCCTAGAAATAGGGCCAGCTGTGAAGTTTGGATCCAGGGCTTTGGTTTAGGCCTATCTTCAGAGTTCCACACCCCTAGCCCAGGGAGTGATTTTGTGGAGTGGGTTTAATGTGGCCCAGATGGTCCAGGGGTTAGAGCATGAAGATAGGAGGCAGGACTCCTGGGTTCTAGCCCCAGTTTTGGGAGGGGAGTGGTGTCTAGTAGTTACAGCACCAGACTTGGAGCCAGGACTCTGGGGTTCCATTCAGATCTCTGCCACTGATTTGCTGCCTGATGTTGGGGGGGAAAAAAAAAAATCACATCCCCGTGCCTCAGTTTCCCCATCTGCAAAATGGGGATAGTAATAATAAGTACCTACTTCCCAAAGGAGTTGTGAGGGTTCATTTGTGAAAGCCCTCTGAGATTCTGGGGGTGCCAGGTGCTATGGAGGTCAGTCTCAACCACAGTGCTCTGAGCTCCAGGGTTGGTGCTTTTGGGACTGAAAGGGTGAGACACTTGTAATTGAATTTGCTGATGGCATTTGGCTCCTTGTCTTATTCTTAATTAACTTGTGGTAATTTACAACTGCAGGCGAGATGGAGGAGCAGGGCAGCATGTCTCCAGTTAGCCTCTGTCTCTCTCCTCCCTCTGCCCCATCATAGATCATCAGATGTTTGATGTGTGGGACAGTGGTTGAGAGCTAACATGATTTAAAGGGAAATGCGCAGAGGTTAACTCCTTCAGTACGGGCAGTTTCTACAGGAGCCATAGGAGGAGATTGGCAGAAGGCAGAGAGAGGGGCATGGGGTTGGGGACAGAGAGAAGAGAAGCATTGATAACAGTGCCTTTCCTTACCAAAGGATCCCAACGCACTTGCTGTACAGCTCTCTTTGCCCACCACTGAAATGCAGCCATCCCTGGGGTGGAATTTAGCCACTACACTGCAGCGTAGAACAGGGAGCAAAGAAGTCGAAAGGGGATACCACGAGCTCGGACGAAAGTGAAGGCTTGAGGCTGCAGAGGCTGAAAGCCTGCGCTAAAAGGGAAGGGGAGGCTGTAGGTTGGCAGCACGTTTCCGTCTCCGCAGCAGCTGGAATGCCAGTGGGGGGGAGCACAGGGCAAGAGTCAAAGCTCAGGGGCGGGAAGAAGGGGGCATGACCAGTGGGTAAAGCACCGGCCTTGGAATCAGGAGAGTCACAGAATTTAATGCCAGAAGGGATCATTATGATAATGGCGCCTGACTCCTGTATAACACAGGCTGGAACGCCTCCCCGTAGCCCATAATTCAGCTGGCAGTGCTAGCTCTGCCACTGCCTTGCCAGGCAACCGAGGGCAAGTCACTTATGACACTGTCTCGTTGCCTCAGCTTCCTTCTTCTGCAAAATGGGGATAAAGACACTTATTTGCAGGGGCCTTGGGAGACTCAGACTTATTTGAAAAGGCTTTGGGGCGGGGGGGGGTCCTGTGCTGGAGGGAGCCATCCAAGGGCGAAGTCCCATTATCCCCAGCACAAAAACATTGGTGTATCCTCCCGCATCGGTCCCACCCCCCAGAGCTTAGAGTAGTGGCACAGCAGAAGGCAGGACCATCAGTAGGGCACTGTCCTGTCTCCCCCCTTCTCCAACCTCCCCATAAGGCAGGACTTTGATGGGGGCGCAAGCTGCTGCTTGGGCCTTGAAATGAAAGTAACTAGAGCTGGCAAAGACCCCCCTGGTCTAAGGGGCAAATCAGCACAGGTCAAGGCAGCTCTCCCAGTTTACGCCAGCTGAGGATCTGGCCCCAAGTGTCCACCCATCAGAGAGAGGCCAGGATAAAGGTCCTGCTCCTGAGACCAAGGAGCGTTGGGGTTGCTCAGAACCGCTTAGACTTAGCTCCTCCGTCGCCCACGCAGCAGAGAATGTACATTTTAATCACCGCTAGCGAGGGACAAGCAGGCGAGCACCTGGCGGGATGATCCGAGTGAATTTCTTTCCGGCCCCAAGCTTGCCGTGGCCCTAATCAGCCACCATACATTTTGCCTCCAGCGTTTTCTCCCGGAGCCCTGCCAAGCCCCATGAAACGGACCTCGCTGGCAGCGCCTGCTGGAAAGGCAGCTAAAGCGCCACTGAAGAGTGGTGGGGGCTGGGAGGGGGGTAGAGCGACGTTCCCATGGCCCCCATGCAGACAGACGGAGCTGGAAATCACGGCTACGTGGTGGCCGTTGAGCAGCTGGCGAGAGAGGAATTTCGTGGGTATCAGTCCGGTGTGTACGTTGCACAAAGCCCCATGGCAACTGGTGCTAATTGGCTCCCTTGCTAGCCGCTTCAGCGGAGAAGCCAAGGCCTGACAGCAACGGAGACGGAGCTTGCTCTTTGAGACAGGCGCCCTTCCAGCCCGGGGCTGAGGCCTGCCAAGTGGGTGGTGCGTGGGCAGTTTGCCCGGACGCTGTCTGCTCTGTCCCTGCTCGGTGCAGACAGAAGGCTGCAGAGCTGTCAGCCTGGCCCCCTTCTCCCTGGCACCGACAGCCTCAAACCATTCGAGGGGCCCGGTCGATCAGGAGAGTGAGTTATGAGCGCGGCCTGCTGAGGCGGGGCAGGATTAGCAGCGTACCAGACCAGACTCACAGCGTAGCGTGGCCCCTCACATGCTCTGCCTCAGCTTACCCCCCGCCCTCCCCCCACTCTTCAGCCTACTCCAGCTGCCGGTATGACCTGCCCCTCCCAGCCACATCACTAGACAGGTCAGCCCTGCCCAGGGTAACGGACTCCTATCGACAAAGTTCAGGAAAGCACAAAACATAGGGACCTTTGCAGCAGCCAGGCTCAGCATCCCACCTCCTTCCTTCCAGGCTGGCCCCAGCTGCAGCAGCCTCTCCCGCTGCCCACCGGTGGGTACCGGGCTCTGGTCAACCCGGGGGCTGCTTTTCTGGCCTCCTCAGAGAGTTCTGACGTGCCCCCCAGCTGGGCAAAAGGGTGGGAGTCCGTACATGAAATGTGCTCAGAGACACAAAGCCTCGGAGATGCCCTCTCTCTGCACCCCTCGCTGGATTCCGGAGCCCGGGCTCCAGCCCAAGCCCGACCCAAGGGTACGTCTACACTGCCCGACCCGGTGCCGCGGGGCCTTCACTGCAGTGTAGACGTACCCTTAGCCTTAGTGGGGACTCCTGGGCCCCTGCCCCATTCCTCACCCCGGAGCCTGGGAGCGTCTCTCTGCTGCCCCTGCTGACTCGGTGCAGTTAGGAGAGGGGATGCAGAGAGACTGACCTGTCCATGCCCTACCGCGGCAGGGTCATCCTGAACTCGCTACGCCAACAACCCTCCCGCCTCCCTTCCCACTAGTGACCCGTGCGGAGCCGCAGGCCCCCAGGGCTCCGAGAAGAGAGAGGGGCTTGTGAATTCCGTAAGCTGTTCGGGGTGACAGCTAACCTGGGGATCTGAGCAGGGCACTGCAGCCTGGCTGATTTCAACCCCTTTCTCTTCCAGTACATGGGCTGCATTGAAGTGCTGCGCTCCATGAGATCTCTTGACTTTAACACCCGGACGCAGGTTACCAGGTAAGCACCGGCGGGCTCCCTGCCCTGGACTTTCTGGGGTTCCCCCTGATTTCCAAATGAATGCACCAGCTTTCCAGAGATTCAACGCTGAGAAAGCCTGTGGGACGGGTTCGTCTCCACCTGCCACCGCAGGCGCAGCACAGAGCTTGCAGTCCAGCCAACCGGCCTGTCTGACCGCTGACACCCACCCCACCCCATAGCACAGATCACAGGCCCTAAGAGAACCCCGTCTGACCGCTGGCACCCACCCCACCCCATAGCACACAGTGTGGGCCTTAAGGGACGCCCCCCCCGTCTGACCGCTGGCACCCACCCCACCCCATAGCACAGATCACGGGCCCTAAGAGAACCCCCTGTCTGACCTGTGGCACCCACCCCACCCCATAGCACACAGTGTGGGTCCTAAGGAACCCCCTGTCTAACCCCTCGTGCCCACACCGTGCCATGGCACACAACACGGGCCCTAAGGTACAGCCTGGCTGACCCCCGGTACCCACACCGTGCCATCGCACACAACACGGGCCCTAAGGAACCCCCTGTCTGACCCCCGGTGCCCACACCGTGCCATCGCACATAACACGGGCCCTAAGGAACCCCCTGTCTGACCCCTGGTGCCCACACCATGCCATCGCACACAACACGGGCCCTAAGGAACCCCCTGTCTGACCCCTGGTGCCCACACCGTGCCATGGCACACAACACAGGCCCTAAGGTACAGCCTGGCTGACCCCCGGTACCCACCACACCCCATAGCACACAGTGTGCGTCCTAAGGAACCCCCTGTCTGACCCCTGGTGCCCACACCGTGCCATGGCACACAGCAGGGGCCTTAAGGGACCCCCCCGTCTGACCTGGCTCTCTCTGCCCTCCAGCTGGTCCGTGTTTAGAAGCAGGCGATGTACAGCCTCCCTGAAACCAGGCAGCTCACTAGTGTTCTGTGATGCTCACAGATCCGGACAGGTGGGCACGACCCCTCCACACTGTGGGGTCCCCTGGTGGGGAGTCTTAGCAGAGAGCTCAAGGACCGAATGGCTGAGGGTGAACACAGGGCAGGGGTGGGCTCCGGGTGCCAGACAGCATGGGGGGGGGGGGGGGGGGGGGGGGGGGGGGGGGTGGGGGGGGGGCATGGAAGCTGACTCAGTTGTCCTGGTCTGGGAGATGGCAGGCCTCCAGTCTTCAGGGCTGACTCCCCTTCCCCGCCGAGGCTTCTCCCCCTGGCACGGCAACCAGGCCGCCCAGTGTCGCGGCTGCAGGTGGGTGCACAGAGCAGGGGCATGGACGGATGGTTTTCACGTGGCTTTATGCCCTGGCTTTGCTGGGCCAGGCAGTGCCCCATTGGGACGGTGGCCCCAGTGGCACAAATACATCACCTTGATCCCACACTACCCCCTCCTCCTAGAGCCGGTCACTGGCCCTGGGACACTGGGGGGGGGGTCTCTTGGGGAGGGGAGCACTGGCCGATTGACACTCAGAGGGAGGAGCCTGAGCCCCAAGCACCTGGTGTTTAATTATTAAAGCCCTTAGCATGGAGAGAGCCAGAGAGAAAGGGCTGCTGGATGTCAGTGCAGGGTCCCCACAACAATCCTGCCCTCCCCCCGTTTTCCCAGCCACAGGTCATGCGGACCAGCTGGCCCTGCCCCAACTGTCATTGCAAGGGTCTCCGGTGCGGCCCCCCCCAGACAATACAGGAGGCAGCATTTTAGCAGCGGGGGTGGGGTTAGGTCCCACTGACCCAGTCTCGCCACTGGGGCTGGAGGATTAACTCCAGCCTGCTTGATTCTTTGCTTGCAGGGAAGCCATCAACAGACTGTACGAGGCAGTGCCTGGGGTCAAAGGGGCCTGGAAGAAGAAGGTGGGTAACCTCAGTTTTCCCATCTGTAAAACAGGGTTGATGATACCGACTTAGCTTTGCAGACCCTGAGCGGACGTGGCTAAGGGTTATTAAGGCAGGTTCAGGTTCTGGGATCTCTCCCCCAGGCTCCTCGGAGCACTCTCCCCTGGGATCCCCTTCCCAGCACTGTTGACCTGCGCAGAGCGGTTGTCTGCAGACAGGAAGCTGGACACTTCGCTGACTGTGCCTGGGCTGGCTCAGCTCAGCAGAGTTGCAGAAGCTTCCTGCACTGTCCCCCCATCGCCCTGTCTGGTTAGCTGAGCGCAGCACCCAGCATTACCCCAGATGAGGCGATGACCCGCCAGCCCTTTTCTCCTTCCCCAGGCACCCAACAAAGCCCTCTTCTCCATCCTGGGCAAGAACAACCTGCGCTTCGCTGGGATGAGCATCACTGTCACCATCTCCATCGACGGGCTCAACCTCATGATCCCCACCACCCGGCAGGTTAGTGCCCCCCCAAGTGCTCCGATCGCTCCCCTGGGTCATGTAGATCTAGGACCAGTTGGGGCAGGTCACTTGCACCTCCCCTATCCAGTGGTTGTGGGGACTCATGCAGCCCCTAGCACAGGTTAGAGCAGCCTTGAGACTGCTCTAAGTTGTGCCACTGCTTCTGGGGCCCAGGGCTAAATTCTGCTCTCAGCTTCACCGCTGTAAATCCAGCGTCATTCCCCCGAATGCAAAGGATCCATTCCGGGGTGACAGAGAGGCACCCCAACACCTGTCCCTTTACAGGGGTGAGCCCAGCCCCTGGATCGGGGCCCCACCCAATTTGGGGATCAGCATATCTAACTGTAGAGGGCGGGTGAGCAGCACCCTTGCTTATCCTCAGAGCACAAGGATAGAACAACTCAGGGTTACACAGGATGGGGAACTAGTGTCAGGGCAGGGATTAGAACTCAGGTGGGCCCAGCTGCCAGTCCTGTGCTCCAACCACTAGGCCATCCTTTGCTCCTGCAATCCCCCATGTTGTTTTGTCCCCTTTAAACAGTCAGGGAAGCCGGTCAGGCTACACAGGGTGGCAACAATCTGGGAGCAGGGAAATTCCCGGGTGCAATCCAAGCAGGGAGGGGAAACTGGCATTTCTGAACCAACCACGCTCACCAGCAGGAGGCAGGCATGTCCATTCGACGAGCCGCAGCCTACACACCCTAGGCCAGGTGGGGTGGATACAGCCGGCCTAGCTCCCGCCCCACCCCAGCAGCAGAGGAAAGCCAGGACTGTTCCCAGAGCATTGACTTTTGGCGGGTCGATCCCCACCCTCCCCCCGCTCTATGGAGCTGCTGCGCTGAGCGATTCCAGAGCCTCCCAGCGACCTTTTGCGAAGATCTTTAATGCCTGCCTCTGTCCCCTGCAGATCATTGCCAACCACCACATGCAGTCCATCTCCTTCGCCTCGGGGGGAGACACGGTAAGGGCCGGTCATCGAGGAGTCGCTAGCTCCCCAGGGCCCCTCTCCCTCCTGCATCTCCTCCTCCCCCTCCACATCACCCCCTTTCCATCCCTCTCTTCTCTCCCCCCTGCCTCAGTTTCTTTGGCCTCTGGCGATGATCAACAGGCAGCAACAATCACACTGCCAGCGGACCAGAAAAATAATTTAAACTGCCAGGTTTTGTGTGTGTGTTTGTTTGTTTTTTTAAAACATGGGTCTGAAGCTTTGCAGTTAGCAGTATTCTCACACAACGCTGGGACAGCTCATGTGAAAAGTGTCCGTGTCCAGCGAAAGATGCTGCCGTGTTCCCACTTCCATGGTTTAAGCGACAACAGAGCAAACTGGTTGCAAATACAGCAGCCGTCCGCCCACCAACACGCCCAGGCCCCGCACGGGTGTGTGAGAGAGGGTTTGAGCCATGTGACCGTGAGGAGACCCGCGATGTTTATCAATCTTGTGTATAGGTGTCTTCTCTCCAGATACTATAAGTGGCTGTTGAAGGGGGCGGGGTGTGTGTGTGCGCGCTGCGGAGTTGCCTTGTGGTTGGGATCAGTATTTTTACGGGCGGCGGGGGCGCAGGCACCCCCAAAATAGCAGCGCCCTAGGCGACCGCCTAGGTCGCCTAATGGAAGCCCCGGCCCTGGTTGGGATTGTGGCAGGCCTGCTTTGTGGGTGGGAAGTTGCCAGTTTTTTGCATTTCAAAGGTGGTAACCCTAGGCTGGGGGGGGGGAGAAGGCAACTCCCCTCCCCCTCAACTTGTTTCCAACCCAAGAGCTCAGGGGTCCTGCCTGGCCTCTCTCCCTCTCCAGCTGGGTCTCGCAACAGCTCCTAAGCTCTGAGGAGAGAACAAAGAAGCAGGGAAAGGCCAGAGATAGCCAGAGAAACGCCTCTCTGGCCGGTTGGTTCGTCCAAGGCTCTCCCACCGAGGAGCGTCTACCCCTGTCCACAAAGCAGTGACCTGCCATGCCTGGACTGACCAGAGGGGGGCACTGCAGAGGGACACAAGCTGCTTCCTGGCCCCCAGGCCCCAAGCGCACTTGTCTGCCAGAACAAACCCCCTTCACAGAGCCTGACCCTGTAATGAGAGTCCATCCCTGCAGGCAACAGGCAATTTGCGTCCCCCCCCCATACACACACACTCAAGGATTGGGCCTGGACCTATGCTTCTTTCACCCCCAAAGCCCAGCCACCCCCTACGTGAGCTCCTGCAGCCGCCAGGGGTAGTATGTCCTTTATCTCCTCTTTGGGCTTCAGCCACTAGAGGGCAGTCCTCCCTCAGTCAGCCCCAGGGAGCTGGTTTGTTAAGCACAGGCTGGGCACGACGGAGGGCAGATTGCCCTGGGGCAATGGGGTGACCCTCGCTGTCTCTGCAGCGCTCCCAGGCCCTCACCAGCCGAGGAGGGAGTGTATCAGAGCAGGGACCTACACCCACATTACCTGGGGAAGGGGGATCTGCCAGCCGGGGGACTGTGGCTCATGCCCCTTCATACCCAGGTTCATAGCCCTGCCTCAAGCCCCTCCGACCCTTAACCCACAGGCCAGATCCCGGGCCTCAGGAACGATAGCCACAAACCCCTTCTTTCCCTGACTCTCCCTTTCTCTCCAGGACATGACAGACTACGTGGCCTATGTGGCAAAGGATCCCATTAACCAAAGAGGTGAGCGGGGCAGAGCTGGGGGGCAGGGGTGAGAGGACACAGTGGGGTAACAAAGAGGGGTGGTAAGCAAGGAAGGATCAAGGCTAAACAGGAGACCCATATTGGCCAAAAGTATGGAGAAGGGTTCTCCCCCCGCCACCCACCTCTTGTGCATTTATTGTGCGGAGTGTAACAGGGGAACTCACCGCCGGAGCGTCCCCTCATGACAGCACGTGGCCTTGCAGGGATTCTTCCACTCTGGAGGCTCTTTTCCCCTGGATCTGCCACAGCTTCTCCCAGGGGCAGCCCTGCTTCCTACAGCCCCTCCATGAGGTTCTCCTGCCGGCTGCAGCCTGGGCCACAGCTTCCTTCCCCACCCCTTCTCTCTCAAGTCTTTTGATGAGGCCCAGGTGTTCGCCATGTAAACACCTGACCCCATTAGTCCCACCTCCTTAGGCTAGGGGGCAGTTAATTATGGCCCAGGCAAGACTGGCCCCATTTCACCTTAAAGGGGCCTGTTGCCCCCATGGCAGGAAGGGAAGGGGAAGAGCAGCTCACGGATGTTCCAGGAGGGATCCGTGGTCGTGGGGGCTAATAAAATGTAAGTTGGGGTCGGACTATCCGATTCGCTCCGTCCTGCCACTGAAGAGGATGAGGAGGGTGGTGGCGGCGCACGGTGGGTAAAAAGCTGAGCTGGGTCCAAGCTGGATTCCCCAGACCAGATTCCACCATGTTCAGAAAAAATGAACCTCAGCTCTGGACCACCCTGGTTCTGTGACCCCGAAGCCCACGTCCATCTCCCACTGCCCCAGGCTGGCTCCTGGCTGGGACATGGCCCCTGGGAGGCTAGACTCCCATATGTCACCCAGGGGCCTTGTGCACAGGCCGGATGCCCCGCCTGATGTGTCTGTGTCTCTCTCCCTGCCGGGCAGCCTGCCACATCCTGGAGTGCTGTGACGGGCTGGCTCAGAGCATCATCAACACGGTGGGACAGGCCTTCGAGCTGCGCTTCAAACAGTATCTGCACAGCCCCCCCAGGGTGGTGGTGCCGCCGGACAGGTAGGGGCGGGGAGAGACACGGGGCCTTTTGGTGCTGCTGGGAACCCAGACCCCTGCTCTGGGGTCGCCCTGGCCAGACTGGGCCTGCTTTTATGCAGGTCTGCACCTTCTTACCTTATCCTGGGCAGCAATTCCCAGGCATATTCCCAAAGCTGGTCCAGGCGAATGAGGCCTTGCAGGCTTCTACCCCCATGTTCATCCATCCCTTACGCTGGCCTCCCAGCCCCTTCCTACTGCCCCCACCAGGTGCTCTCCAGACTCGGGGACAAGGTGGCGTTCACACTGCCAAGCCTTCATGGAACTGCTTTGCAGTCACCACCTGAGCAGGACCTGAGATGCTTCAAGCCCTCAGAAGGCCTGTTGGTGGAAGAACAGGACCGTCCTCTGCTCGGTGCATTGGGGTGTCACCATCAGGAGCGCCGCCAGCTTTTCCCGCGCCCTAGGCGGCGGAAGGTCCCGCCCCCGAAATGCCGCCCCCGACAGCGGCGGCGGAAGGTCCCGCCCCCAAAATTCAACGGACGGACGGGGCGCCGGCGCCCCCCAAATAGCAGCGCCCTAGGCGACCGCCTAGGTCGCCTAATGGGTTGTGCCGGCCCTGGTTACCATTCTCTGCATCACAAGATACAGGGCCCTGCAGCAGGCTCCATACGACTGTGGCTCTGGGCGCTGAGGTCCCCTGGCTGTGGGTTCTGTCGCAGCTGTGGGTGCTAGGTCCAGGATGCTCTCAGTGCTAGGTGCTACCATGCCCTGGGTGCTCGATCATGAGGTGTCCTGGGTGCTAGGTCTGGGTGCTCCAATGGCCTGGGGTGCTAGGTTCCGGGATGCCAGAGCCATGGTTCTGGAGTCTAACCGCATTCCCTAACTCCCGTATTCTCTGTCGCGCAGGGTAATGGGGACCGAGGAATCCGCGTGGGGCGACGAAGAGGAGACGGCCGAACACGATTACTACAACAGCATCCCGGGAAAGGAGCCTCCCCTGGGGGGACTCGTCGACTCTCGGCTCAGGCACGGGACGTTGCTGGGCCACGTGCACTCCCAGCCCTCCTGCGCCGGTCACTTCAGCCAGGTGAATCCTGCAGTCAGCACGCTTGGCGGTGCAGCTTCCCCAATTCCCCCCAGCCCTACAACCTCCCCACCCCACGGCTGCACCCACAACCTCCTGTGTTGAATCGAGCCTTTTCCCCTGATGCTGACAGCTGGAAACCAAACCTGGTTCTTGTCCCCATAGAGGACTCCTGCAGTGAGTATCTGGTGCGGGGCCAGGCCTGGAGCTTCTCTGGAATAGCCTCTGGGGTCAGGGATGGAGGTTGGTCCATCAGGGACAGCCCCATACAGGTCTACGGCCTCCTCTGGGGCTTGGGGGTTCTGTTGTCCAGCAGTAAAGTCCGTCACAGCCTCTGAAGGCTGCGTGGGATTTTACCAAAAGCTCCAGCCATTGAGTCATCGGTTCATTGCGTTTAAGGCCAGAAGGGACCGTTCGATCCTCCGCACATCACAGGCCACTAACCTCCAGATGAACGTGCTACAGCCGTCAGGAGACTAAACAATGGTGTGCAACAGGAGGGACGGAGGCGCGCCAATCCCACGGCCCCTGCATTGGCAGTCACTAAACCCCTCGATCTCTCACAGGCTGTGTCACCCCGTTACACCAAGGAGGGAGCTGAAGCGTGCGGGGGTGAAGCGTGGAAGCGTGGCTAGAGCTCTCCGACCCACGTGCTTGTATTCTGCACGGCCACTAGAGCAGGGGCTCCGTGGGGGGACCTGCTGCACACTTCCATGTGACCATGAGCTGTGACCTCCAGGCTGTGTTTCTGGGCCTAGCAACGTTCTCCATTTGCCAGCAAGGGATGGAGGCCCTGAGGAGGCAGCGAGCAAAGCTGGGGCATCAGCTGTCCTCACACCTCCACCCAACGCATCTCCCTGTCCACTGCCTGGGGCTCCATATCACGGGAAACAAACCTCCTGCATCATGTGTGGTGCATGGACCAAGGTCTGATTCTTCTGCTTCACAGGTTGGATTTCCTGCCAGAAGAGACCAGAACAGCCACCCGGGCTCCCACTGGGACGGCGACGCTCCCGGTACGTGCTGCAGCTCGAAGGCGTCATTTAACCGAGGGGCTGACGTCCCTGTGGGCACGGGAATGCATGGCCCAAGGACTCGCAAATGCCTGTGGTGGGACCCTCGGAGATGGGCATCACTGTCCCTAGCTGCCCGGTTACGAGAAAACTAGCTGAGAACAATCCATGGAGCAGCTGCTTGGAGCGAGACGCCCCTTTTGCAAACCTGATTCTTTGGCATGAGTCACACAGCCTGGCACGTCAGCTGATCCTGCCGCACCATCACCACATGGACTCCAGGGGGAACTGTCACGGGGTGGGGGTGTTTCTGGTCACCAATGAGCTTGTCCCCGAGTCTCCCCTGGATGGTACAGCAGCTGCTCCCATCAGAGACGATGTAGGAAGCTAGGTCGCCTGCCCCTCCCCTAGCGGGTCAGGGTGAAAGGGCCAAATACGGGGAGGTGAAAGGACCCAGGGGAAGGTGAGATCGGTGTAGGAGTGCGTGGCCAAGGAGAGGACAATCCTAAAGGGAGGAGCAATGGGGTGAAACTCAGCAGAGGGACGTTCAGGCTGCATAGAGCAAGGAGAGCTTCCGAGCAGGGAGGAGTGTGTGAGGTGGAAATCACCTCCCCAGGGAAGCGCTGGGGGCCCCCATTGGTACAACCGGACAAGACACCAGAGGATAGATCCTAGCATGGGCGGCGGGTACCATAGGCTGAGGGAGGCTGTGTCTCCCCAAACAGCCAGGCCCAGCTCTCCCCTCCTACTTTCCGCTCTGCGTGCGGCTCCAGTCCCCCAGTGCTGGCCCCGGGGCCGTGCTGCCCACCTTCCCGGCGCTCCGGGGGGCTAGCCTGGGGTGGAGGCCGGTGGCCGCAGTGAGGGGGGGCTTTGGGCTCCGGCACGCAGTCGAGGAAGAGGAGGTGGGGCCTCAGGCAGAAGGGGCAGGGCTGGGGGCTAGCGCACTGCCCATGGATCCTGGGGTGGCAGGCCCAGCTCCTGTGGTTCCTTTGCACAGAGCCTGCCGGCGCTCACTGCAGGGCACGGGTGTGTCTTCCAGGCCAGTCCTGCGACGGCTACCTCCAGGCAGACGGCCAGCCCCTGGGATGCCGCGACTACGAGGAGCACATGTATGTCAACACGCAGTGCCTGGACGGCTGGGAGCACGAGGAGAGCCCCCCCAAGGATCTCTTTGACATGAGTAAGACAGCGGCCTTGCTCGGCGTGAAGGGTGGGGGGAAGGTGCAGGAAGCCGTCAGGATTGCTGAAAACCGTGATCTCAGGCCCTGCTTTCCTCCCACTCCCGGGCAGGAGAGGAATCAGGTTCTCAGGAGGTCTCCCATTAAGGTGGCCAGACCTGAGCCAGCCGTGTAAGGGCCAGCACTCAGGGCTTTGAATCCTGCAATCCAAGTTCAAGTCTCGGTGGGACCTTAAGACAGCTTGCATGCTCCCAGCTCGTGGTTCACCCTGCAGCCAGACCTGTCGGCTAGGAGCATCCACCAGCAGTCTCTGTGTCCCGTCTGCATTTGAGAGGCGATGGGCTTTACCGGGAGGGGCGTTTTGTCCCCTGGTGTCAGGTGCTCCATGCAGCAGCCACGCGCTTAGCCCTTGCCGTCCGGGCACCAGGCTGGAGCCCACGTGCCGTGCTGGGGGGCGGAGAGATTCTGCTCGCAGCTCCGTGATGAACTTTCCCCTCCCTGCGTGAGGGGAGCTGCAGCACCAGCCTGGCGGCCTTGTGAAAAGGTAGCGTGTGCAGACCCCCGGGGCCATCCAGCCTGGGGGAGATGAATGCTTCTCGGGGTCATCCAGCCCCACAAGCTGGTGTGGGGTCAGAGAGTTAGGCCAGCCAGCTCCTCGCAATGTCAAAGAGACGCCTGGGGCCTTCGCCAAATGGCTCTCCTGTCAATAGTGCTGTCGCCATCCGGCACGTGTTTAACACTGCCCTCTCCTGGCTGTAGTCAGTATTGCTCAGCTATGAGTCCTACACCCTGTACTGCTCATGGGACTCCAGTGGTAGGGGCCCATGCTTTTGAATCAGAAGCCCCGTTCTACTCCTGTTTTAGCCTTGCGGCCTCAATATGCAGCAGAGCGACAGCCTAGAGAGCCAGGGATTCGTTACTGTACCCTGCTCTCTCCCGAGCTCAGATCCCTCAACAGACCGTACCGAATTTCCCCTCAACAGCCCTGTAAGGAGCAGGGACGCCTGTGTGACCCCATTTCACAGGTGAGGAGGCTGATTGAGCAAATAGAGCCCAGGACTCCTGCCCCTTCCCTGCAAGGCCCCCGGCCCCTATGCTGAGGGGAGAGGCAGCAGCCTGCAGACTTGGGGTCCAAATGGGAGCCAGCCCTGAGTGCATCCAGCTGAGAATTCACATCGTCCCGAGGAGCTACAGACCCTGCGCTGCCCCTGGGGCCTGGCCAGCGCTCGTCGCTCCCACCCTGTCAGTGAGCGGCTCCCCAAATACGTTTCCAGCCAGGAGCCGAGAGACACGAACCAACCCACCCATCCCAAGCGCCAGCTAGGGAAGGAGGAAGGGCTCCGAATCTTTTCTGAGGGCGACACCGCTGAGCAGCCGTGGACTGAATCGCCGGGGCCGCAGCAGCGCTGAATGCGAGATGCAAAAAGCAACTCGCCCTCCACCACGTCCTGGTGCCCTGCTGGATGCGGGCGAGCATGGGAGGGAGGCCAGGGATGTGTTTAGCCAGCGCCCCCTCGGCTGGCGTGCCCAGAAAACACAGGGGCAGAGGAACAGAGACCCAGCCGCGCCAGGCGTCTGCCTTTCACAGGGGCTCGGAGGTCTCATTAGCATCCCACTTCAGTAATGCACATGCCTAACCAACGGGTGACTGGCTGGCTAGTTTAGACCTGCCCGGAGCCCTCCTCTCTGGAGGGTCTGAGCATCCCATCAGCTTTAGCCTCCTAACCCCCCATCAGAGGCAGGGCAGGGCTATTAACCCCTGTTACAAATGATGTCTAGAGGTGGAGAACCACGGGCCCCGGAGGGAAAGCAGGGACTCAGACCTAGATCTCCAACGTGCTAGGTTCACACAGAACCACTGGGCTGTCCTTCCACTCTGGGGCAGCCCCTCCCCGCAGTCAGTGGAACAACTCCTCTTGTCCTGTGGGTACGTCTACACTGCAAAACCGCGGCCGTGAGTCTCTGACTCCGGGTCAGCTGACTCGGGCTCGCCCTACGGGGCTAGAAATAGCGGTGTAGCCACGGCTCGAGCCCGGGCTCTGAGGCCTCCCACCCCCGCGCCGGGTTTCAGCCGCAGCCCGAAGGTCTACGTGGCTATTTTGAGCCTGAGACTCGCGGCCGTGGTATTTTTTTGCAGTGTAGACGTACCCACAGTCAGGCCTGGGCTTAAGACCCCTGCTGAATCGGGGCCCGTCGCGCTGGGCTGTTCGTCCGCTTGCGGCATTTCGCCTCGTCGCTTTGGTCGGGCCTAGGTGGTGATTTCCGGGGGTTTAGCCGTGCTACAGAGGCCAGCTCCTCGGACGCAAGGAGGGGAGACTCCTTCTCTGTCCCAGGAAAGCCCATCACACCACTCCAGCGCACACGCGTCTCCTTGGAGAAAGGAGGAGAGACCGCAGCACGTGTGGCAGATGTTACCCGTGTTGCCTAGTGCACCACCGGAAGGTGCTGAGAGGCTGCGGTGACGGGCACAGTGTAAGCACCTC
Source organism: Platysternon megacephalum (assembly GCA_003942145.1). Lineage (NCBI taxonomy): Eukaryota > Metazoa > Chordata > Testudines > Platysternidae > Platysternon > Platysternon megacephalum. Next base: position 6,101,704 of record QXTE01000096.1, read on the forward strand.
ACTAGAACAGAAGAGTGGGAGTTGCCTTTGGCCCAAGGCCTTTACCAGAGCCAGCCCCAGGTCCAGCAATGGGGGAATTCTTCCCAGACCCAGCTGGCAGTAGGTCTGGGGACTGGAAGCCCTGCGATGTGATCCCGGCTAGGGTAGCTGCCAGGGCCTGTCCCCTCCTTGGTTTACATTCTTGGCTTCTTGCAGGGCCTTTCGAAGATGCCCTAAAGCTGCACGAATCCACGGTGGCTGGCGGGGCCAGCCCTCCCCTTGAGGACCAGTGGCCCAGCCCGCCCACCCGGAAGGCTCCCATCGCCCCCACGGAAGAGCAGCTGAAGCGGGAGCCCTGGTACCACGGGAAGATGAGCCGGCGAGACGCCGAGAAGCTGCTGCAGATGGACGGGGACTTCCTGGTGAGGGACAGCATCACCAACCCCGGGCAGTACGTCCTGACGGGCATGAACGGCGGGCAGCCCAAGCACCTGCTGCTGGTGGATCCCGAGGGCGTGGTAAGGACTCCCCAAACTCAGCCCGAATGTCCCCACCAGCCTCCTCTCTGGGTGGAGCGCTACCTGCCCGCTCCCCGGCCCCCGCCTGACGCCCACCCCCTTCCCCGTTATGTTGCTCCAGGTGAGGACCAAGGACGTCCTGTTCGAGAGCATCAGCCACCTGATCAACTACCACCTGCAGAACGAGCAGCCCATTGTGGCGGCGGAGAGCGAGCTGCACCTGAGGCAGGTGGTGAAGAGGAAGCAGTGACGGCTGGGTGCGTCCCCTCGGCAGGGCAGGCAGGAGACCGGGGGGCCTGATTCTCTCCTCTCCTCGCCCCAGTCAGAGCAGCGGGGCAGTGGGGAATTGGCCCGCCCCCTCTCTCCTCTGTGCGGGTGACCCAGGGGGGACGGGCCTCTTGGGCTGGGCTGACGGGGGTCGCTGGGAGTGAGACGCCCCCCTGAGCATGCTGGGCCCCTGACGCTCTGATCCCTGGCAGCAATCTCCTTCCTCTCTGGCCCAGAGCCCTCCGGGGACCTGGCTCTGTGCCCAGAGCGCCTGCCCAAGGAGGAGAGGGGAGCCAGGTGAAAAAGACAAGTGGATACCACAGACAGAAAGCCCCCACACCCTTCCCTAAGCAGCCCCCACATCCCCCTCTGCTCCTCCGCCTCCTCCACCCAGTGCCACAGTCACCCTTTCTCTTTCCCCAGGGGACTGGTTTCCCTCCCCTCCCCAAACAGCTTCCTCTCTCCCTCTCTCCTCCACTTGCGGCCACGCTCCCCCCTTCTCTCCCCCTCCTCTGGACTCGCGCCACCTTCCCTCTTGCCTATGGATGGCTGTCACTCGCCTACAGGTTGCTGCTGATGTTCCCTCGCCTACTGGCAGCCACCTGCGCCCGTGTCTCTTTGGTGGACTCCTGCCCATTCGTGTTCTCTCTCCCACCTCCACCAGTGGAGTGCTGTCACATCCCCCCTCTCTCTCCTCTAGCCCTGTGCCATCTTCCGTCTCTCTCTTTCTCTCTCTCTCCCACAGACTGTTGCTACATCCCCTCTTTCCCTCTCAGCTGCAGGCTGCTGCCACAACCCATGCCGACTTTTTCACTCTTCCTCCTATCCTGGGATGGAGGCGCTGTCCGACTGGGACGTTAGCACGGCTCTCCCCACCATCCCCACCAAGGAGCCCGGAGGACACACACGGAGCTCAGCTCTTTGCCGCGTACGTCCCACCAGGAGCACACGTACAACAGATCCAACCTACCCCCGACTTCTTAGACTAGTAGTTAATTAAAGCAAACGAATTGTGAGCAGGGAGCTGTGCTCGGAGAGCTGCTTGTAACCCCGGCTGGGCACGGACTGTGGTCTAAGCGCAGCGCTGGGTGCCAGGACACCTGAGTTCTTTGCCTCCACCTCTGCTGCTGACTGGCTGGGTGACCTTGGGCAAGTTGCTTCGCCGCTCTGTGCCTCAGTTTCCCCATCTGTAAAATGGGGAGGATGATATTGACCTACCTACCTCGCAGGGGGTGCTGTGGGGAGGAGTTAGCTAAAGCTGGTGTGGCCTTCTGAGTGCTAAATAGCATCCAGCTCAGCTGTTAGGTTTAGTCGCTGCTAGAGATCATCAGAGGGGTAGGGAACCCCCTTTGGAGGTATAATTGGGTGTGTCGGGAGGGGTCAGAAGCACAAGGCCCCATTCCCATCTGCAAGGAGAATAGGAGCCTCTTCCCCATCTCCCAAAACCTCCCAAGCCAACCCATTACAGTAACAGCTTAGACTCCACTTTGCAGCCCTGACAAACTTGTAATTACTGTTGCCTGGCTGAGATGGCCCATCATTAGGGAAACGACGTCAGATCTTATCAGCACTCTGCTTATTGAATCAGGACGTGAAGACAGACGTTTGGACCTTGGGAGAGAGGACAAAGAGCGACACAAGTGAGGGTGTGGCCGGCCCACCGCTGGGACGCATCTCTCCTCCTGCACAGCTACCCAGGAGGTGACTTGGCTTCTGCCCCGCTTCAGAGCCTCAGCCAGGCTCCTAGTACCTAGCCCGGGTCACGGCACTGCCCCTCCGCTCTGGCTGGGGTAGCCAGGTGCCTGCTTCCTTTGGATGGTGGAAGATGGGACCTTCCCCAGAGCCTAAGCTTTGGGGACTCACCAAGCACCTGCTATGAGTTCCTCCAAGGCCAGCTACTCCCAAGAGGCATCGCTGCAGGAGATGCCAGAGTCATCTTCCAGCAGGGGTCCCTGCTCTTGGGAAGCTCCCATCTCCTCCAGTCCCACCCCAGCCGGCATTACAAGAGAGGACAATGGAAAGGTACCTTCTCCAGCAAGGTGGGTCTTGCTCTTCTCAGGCACACGGGTCCGTGTCACTTTGGAGTGGGATTTTACAGGTTACCTGGCGCTGAGCATCCATCAGCTGGGACCCAAGGTGAGAATTCCACTGAACGGCTGCAGCCTTTGAAACGCTACGCAGCGATTGTCTCGCCACCGCGCCGGCATTCGGGGAAGCGTCTGACACGCAGCGAGGGGTTCGCTGGTTTGAATAGGTTTCTAAATTAAATGCGGAAATGATCAAACGGCCTGAGCGTGATCTCGCCTCTGCTTGACAGACCCCGGCACAGCATGCGCCCTGGGGGAAGAGATGAACAGAGCCATCTGCCTCTGCTCTGGTGCAGGACAGCTGCTGCTCCTTGCAAATAGCTGCTCAGGTGAAAGCCGGCCATGACAGGTCCACCCCTGGGCCACCATGGGGCGACTTTCACATACTATCCCCTGATCCTCCAGCTGGTCCAGACACTGAAGTTACCTAATGGCAGCATAAGCTCCCGAGGGGTTGGTCCCTATGGCCTGTTCTGTCCTTGGCCTCATTGCCAACAGGGGGTTGGGAGGCGCATCCCTCAAGGCTGCCCTACCAGGGTTGAACTGGGGTCCTCCAGAACTAAAGGCATGAGCAGATACAGCTTGAACTAACGAGCCAAGCTGCCCCAGTGGGGGCTGCAAGAGACTCGTATGCTCTGCAGATCAGGCACCGCGGGGTACACGCAACACACGGGTTTCACGTGCTGGGTCCTCCAGACAACCTAGCCAAGCAGACACTTCGTTTGTAACGCCTCCCCCCCCCCCGAATTCAGCTCCCCTCCCGCCCCCCTACACACTCCCGAGCACCTGATTTCTAAAGGGGCTTCCGGCAGATTGAGCCCAGCACCTGTCCTCGCCTCCTTGATCCTGTGACCCACGCTGGGCATCGCTGAAATTAAGAGGGAGCCCCCCCCCACCCCCCAAGTTGGAATCCAGGTTTGGATTCTGGATTCTCGCTGGAGCTGGGGGTGCCTAGACCTATGGAGGGGCCTCGGCCCCATTAGAGAGAGCTCAGCTGTGACATCTGCAGCTGGATCCAGGGTTTGAGCTCAGCCCAGGACAGAGAATGGGGAGGCACTGTGGATTTCAGACCCCTACCCGGGCTCAGATTCTCAGACACGCACCCCCCTTGACAACGTCGGAGTGTTTGGCTTTAAGGTGGAGGGAGTTAGCTCAGGGCCATCTGCAGGGACCAGCAGCCCCGGGCCTGGAGCGGGACCCCACTGCGCTAGGCGTTGTACAAACAAAAAGACAATTCCTGCCCCACAGAGCTTGCAGGCAGGATTGGTCCCTGCTATATATTATCCAGCCTCTAGATCTGGTCTAGATTTAAATGACTCAGTTCATGTGGCTTCTACTCCTCCCCTTGGGAGATGCCTCTGCTGCCAAGCACACACAGCACCATTATTACAGCTGCATCCACCTGCCCGCGCCCCGCATTGCTACTGGCACTCCATGGCAGCCTCGGCCTAGCACCCAGAGCCATAGACAGCAATCCCCCCTCTTGCCCCAGGAGTGGGGGGGATCCATGGGCCGCAAGGGGAAGATTGCACTGCCACTGCCTGTACTGTGCCCATCCTGTTGATCTCAGAGGGCACTTGGATCAAGGTGGAGCCTCTCAAGGGGGTGCCCACACCTCCCCCAGGGTGGCACTTCCCTGTTCCAGAGGAAGACATCGGCTGTATCGTTGGAAATCAAGGGCCTGATCCAAAGCCAATGGGAGGTGACTCCAGTGGAATGTAGCCGGGTTTCATCTGTTCCCTTCAGCTGTTCTTTGCCAGTCACTGGTACAGCCCCTGGCTGGGGGGAAAGTCTGGATGTTCCCCCACTAAGCCCTGTCGTCCAATTACTTTCTTCCTCCTCCAGCATGTTACAGCTCCTTTATTTTTATTCCTGCTGCCTTCTTCGGGGTGGGGGGAGAACTACGGGGATCTGGGTTCAAGATCTGCCACCCAGGTGTCGCCCAAAGCTGGGGCTTGGACACAAGTGCATGGTGCTTCCCAGACCGGGTCTCTCTCCCTCTCATTGTGTCGCGCCTGGCGCCTGAGCCGCTCGGAGCTGCCATTCATCACGAGTTAATGAACACTCCCATTCAAATGGGAACGAAACCCCAGCAGGGGCGCCCGCCTTGAGGCTCTTTTCTAAGCAGAATGACCCCACAAAAGGAGCGTAGCTCAAATGAACAGAGGCAGAAAAGGCCCGGTGGCTCTTGCCCTGCCCAACGCTCCTAAAAGCGGGTCGTGCTGTTGATCAGGGAAATTGGGGGCGTGCTTTCAAAGCAACGTCTGAATCCCCCTCCCGCCACTCCCCCTCATCTATCGCCGCATCCAGATGAACTTTTAGGCTCTGAGTTTCAAAGCTTTCAACCCGGCTCCCAGTCTCCTGGGTCTAGTTCATTGCAAACTGCAGGCGGCGTTTGGAGCACCAGGCCGAGCAGCTGGTGAGAGGAAGGATGGATGTAGCGAAGGCTCAGGAGAGCTGAGTGCTATGCCTGGCTCTGCTACTGACCCCCTTTAAGGCCTTGGCCCTGTCACTTTATCTCTCTGTGCCTCAGTTCCTCATTGATCAAAGGGGGCTAATAATACTCCCTTTAATACAAATGATAATAATAACAATAGCTACCTGAATGCAGAATCGTAGGCTGCTTCTGAAGAAACCCCTCGCTTTGTTTTACCATGTGTGGGGAGAGGACTCCCCCAGGCCGGGGGCGCTGAGTCCATAAAACACCCTTTGGGCAGGCGTCCGGTGCTCAGCAGACCTAGATGTTACAAGAGTCAATGACTAAACTAACTAACTAAAACCCCGTAACGAACAGGTAATTTTCCATTGATCACTGAATACAAGCAGGGACGAGCCGTTTCCATCGCGGGTTCTATTTTTTGCAGTATCGTAATGCGTCTGCAGAGATAATTGCATTGTCCCTCTATAGCAGAGGCATGAAAAGGCTGCTAGAGACGCACTTTCTTCTGTCACCGCTGGAAAGAAAGCCTCTGCCTTATACCAATTACTGCTGCGTCTGCACAGCACGGACCTTTCGACTTCTAGGGATGCTGTGATCCGATGCTTGAGAGAGGGTTTTTTTTTTTTAAAGGGATGAATTGCTTCACAGTAAACCTGCCTTTGCCCGGGTTATTCTGCCTCCATCCGTGTAACCCATGTCTGCTTGGGAAGGAGTAACGAAGAGGGTGAGTGGGATATGTTGGAGATGAATAAGCACCTAAAAGTGTGGTCGCTTAGCTGCATCTCTCAGCTCTGCCAAGCCAGGCTTCAAACCTCAGGAGAGAGAACCTTTTACTTGTAGCATTTCAATAATCCAGTTTCCAATCCTGGTTTGGTCTGTCTGATCCTTTTTTTTTTTTTTTTTTGCGGGGGCGATCACTGAAGCTGCGTGGCCTGTGTGTTTGAAGCCTGGGACCATGACACGGTGACACCCGCCCTCCAGGGTTTTGCTGCTCTATTGCGAAACTGACAGAGAAGCGGAGAACTAAGGATCTGCTCGAAATAAAGCCGATTTCTTTATTTGTCCCGAAAGGGGATTTGGGGATTTAGGACTGTGCTTTTTATTTTACAGACATGGATTAACTGGCTCTATGTTTTTCTAGCCTCTGTAGTTCCCATGTGAGGGCGTGCGGGTTATATACAGACACACCTAGGTCAGCTGGGGAGGGATAGCTCAGTGGTTTGAGCATTGGCCTGCTAAACCCAGGGTTGTGAGTTCAATTCTTGAGGCGGCCAATTGGGGATTGGTCCTGCTTTGAGCAGGGGGTGGGACTAGATGACCTCCTGAGGTCCCTTCCAACCCTGATATTCTATGACCTTAAGCACTAAGGGTCAGGGAGGCCCTGGATCAGGCCCTACAAGCTGATGAAATAACTTAAGAAAACTATGATGGCACCATAGGGAAGCTAGCTACCTTGTGTTGTGCAGCAGGTCAGATTAGATGATCCTAGTGGTTGTCACCATCTATGAATCATTTAGCCATATTTCAGGGAAAGATGTACCTAAATTCTTCAGCAGCACCCCTGATGAGACAGACAGGAAATCCTGTGGCAGCCTTAATTCAATGAAAAAAATGGGGGCTTTGATGGAGTTAAACATGGACCTGAATAATGCAATCGAGGCAGCAGCCTCGGGAGTACTTTGCTATTCAATTCAATTTATTTTATGCTCTCTGCACATCTTCATTTTTGATTATGCCAGAGGTTTTTGTACTGACAGGCCATAGATGCTTGGTAGAAGTACTTGTGGAGGGAGGGGGAAGGGGCAAAGCTAGAGATTTTCGATGCTGGATATGCGGGATGTTGGGGTCTTTGACAGCTGGGGAAGCATGAGAGTCCATCTGGGAAGATGGGCTAAGCACATTAGCTGTATAATTTTGCTAAAATTATCTTTAAAAAAGAAAATGCCTGAGCGTCTCACCTCATCCCAGGACTCCAGGAGCTGAGGCTTTAAGAAAAGCACCAAATATCGCAAGATTCATAATTAAACCATGAACTGGCAACACTGCGAGTCATATGACATTGTCTGCTAAGGCCTTTCTGCTTCTCAGGTTCCCCTTTGGCTGTAGGACCCTGCTAGTGGCCAGTAACATAGCATTGCCCGTCAGCAGATACTGCTAGCTACACCAGCAGTCTATCCAAGAAGCTGATGTTGTAGGATGGGAGAAGAGAGGGACAAGGGAATATTACTTACTGATAAATCTGTTGGTCCTAGTCTCCCATTCTTCATCCTGCTCTCCTCCCCTCTGTGTCATGAGCTGCCTGTTTAGTATTTCTCTTGCTAGCCTTCTTCTGGAGCTCCGAAGTTGTTCTAACTGAGGGGGGGTGATCTGGCGGAGGCTTATGGGATCATTGCTGCCTGGCTACCAGCAGGTGGTATCAGAATGCTGCCTGTTCACGACTCCCGCACTGTTGGGGAAGGCCAGGAACCGGCAAACGGAATTACTGTACCAGTAAGTCAGGCCCTTCATTGTCGGTTGTTATTTTGTTGAACGTTTCCCAGGAAATTATTGGGCTTATTAATAATATTAAAAAACGGGTGAGAATCGGTGCAAAAAAATAACGTCAACGTTTTCTGGGTAAATACTGGGGTTAATATGGAGGGACGGGAGGACAGAAAAACCCCGCAAATAGAGAAAAGTCAGAGTACTGAAAATCAAAGCAGTTTATGGCTGTGGTTTATTTCATGAATTGCACATGACGGTACGTACACATATGCATATGCTCGCACGTGTGTATCTTCTACTACACTGCCTTACTTTAATAGAGTAACGTTCACACTTAGATGTATTTAAGTTAATAATCAATTAGTCCAGCCCAGGGATTTTCAAACTTCATCGCTCCGCGACCCCCGTCTGACAACAAAAATGACTACATGACCCCAGCGGTCCGAAGGGGGGACCGAAGGGGGGACCGAAGCCTGAGCCCACCCGAGCCCCGCAGCCTAGGATGGGGGGGATGGGATGCGGGGAGGGGGGAGCAAAACTGAAGCCCACCTTCAGACCCAGGCAGGGGCCTGTAACCTAAGCCCCGCCACCCAGAGCAGAAGCCCTCAGGCTTCGGCCCCCAAGTGGTGGGGCTTGGGCTTCAGCTTCGGCCCTGGGCCTCAGCAAGTCTAAGCCAGCCCTGGCCAGGGCCGGCTCCAGGGTTTTTGCCGCCCCAAGCGGCGGGGAAAAAAAAAAAAAAAAGCCGCGATCACAATCGGCGGCACTTCGGCGGCAGGTCCTTCCCTCCGAGAGGGACCCAGGGACCCGCCGCCGAAATGGCACCGAAGAGCCGGACGTGCCGCCCCTTCCCCTTGGCCGCCCCAAGCACCTGCTTGCTGCGCTGGTGCCTGGAGCCGGCCCTGGCCCTGGCAACCCTATTAAAACGGGGCTGCGACCCACTTTGGGGTCCCGACCCACAGTTTGAGAACCGCTGGTCTACCCAATATAACGGATTGGATTAATTTAACATCCTGAGTGTTTTCATGTCCTTGTGTGGTCCAAAGTTCAGGTGGGGAAAAAAAAATCAGTAAAAAACAAATAATTGCTTTTGTAAAACCTGGGAATTTTTCAGTTAAATAAAAGAACCCATAAAAATCAAATTACCAGCAACTCAGTCTCCTATTCTGTCTTCTGCGCACCAGCTACTTGGTTGGATAATTAACAGGCAGGGCCGGCTTTAGGCCGATCCCCCCGATTCCCCCGAATCAGGCCCCGCGCCTAAGTGGGCCCCGCGCCCTAAAGAAGAGCACCTAACTTAGGCGCCTTTTTAATTGTTTTTACTCACCCGGCGGTGGTCCAGGTCTTCGGCGGCACTTCGGCGGTGGGTCCTTCACTCGCTCCGGGTCTTCGGCGGCATTTCGGCGGCGGGTCCTTCAGTGCCGCGGAAGACCCGGAGCGAGTGAAGGACCTGCCGCCGAAGTGCCGCGGAAGACCCGGAGCGAGTGAAGGACCCACCGCCGAAGTGCCGCCGAAGACCCGGACCGCCGCCGGGTATTCGAATCGGGCCCCACAGTTCCTAAAGCCGGCCCTGTTAACAGGCACCCTTTTATTTGTAAGTATCCGCAGACATGACAATAGGGCTCAATTCGGGGTTCTGATACTAGCTGAGGGTATTGCGGGTTTCCCATTCCTAATCCATGGAGTTAGCGGTTGTAAGACAGACTTTCCAGGGCTGTTCCTAACGCCTGTCAGGCTCCAGCCACCCAACAGCCTCACCCTCTTTGAGAATCACTCCACAACCACGCGCCACTGCTGGAGCATCCACCTTGCATCTGCGAGACATTGTGACATCTGCGTTTCCATGCAACTTCCCAGGACAAGGAGTCGTTTGGGGGACAAGTCGTCTTATATGCCCCAGATATCGGTCTGACAGAACCCACTCGGACTGAACCTGGGATCTCTGAAGCCGTGTAGGAGCCGCTACTCCATGAGCTAAAGGTCACAGGGCTCTTCACTAAGGCTGTAGCAGACTCATTAATCTCTACGTGGTCTCGGTGCCACTAGATAGGACCGAGCACCGCACCCAGGCGGTGTGTAGGTTACAACTCCAGCACTCTGTGCGGGTCCAAAGACCGCTCCTTATCCGTGAATGGGCAATCACAGTTGTGCCATTTAGGTGTACCCGACATGTGGTCTCCTAGAGAGCAGCAAGACCGGGCTCCCGTAGTGGCTTGGCGCATTACATCAGCCAGACTGCATGACACCGAATTCAGATCCCTTCTGGAGTGTTATGGGAGAGGAGTTACTTGCTGATGCGCCCCCTCGTGGCTGGCTGTGGAGTAGCAGGCTCGCCTCCCTGGTGGTCCCACCAACAGCCTCTCCAGCCCAGCCTCTGCTCATGATGACCTTGCTCTCCAGCCAATTCACATTCTCTCCTGCCCCTTCCTGGGCAAACAAAGAGTCCAGTAAACTAAACTCAAATCAACATAATTCTGCACCCGCTACCCAGGCTCCCTCCCCCCAACTCTTCCCCCCTCCTCAGGCTCTGCAGGACGTCCCCCGCTGCTCTTGTGTGAGGTCTCACTCCTAGGGTTTTCTCTCTGGAGGCCCAGCTCCAAACTCAGCAGAGAAACCCAGATCCTTCCCCTCATCTGGGTTCCAGCCCAGGGACCCTGCCGTGAGCAGCTAAGATCTGCTCTCTTGACTCCTCACTGCTCCCTGGATTTCGTCCTACCTTGGCCTTCCTTCAGGGCCTTTCCCAGCCTTGCTGCACATCTGCCTCTCTCCAGGCCTCTCCTCCCATCCTTAGCAAGTGGAGAAGGACCTAGCGTTCTTCCCCTCTCTCCCTGCGGCCTCCTCATCTGGGCTCCCTTTCCTTAGGCTCACCACCCAGCTGGGCTTCCTCTCCAGAGGGGCCTGCCCCACCTGCCAGTGCAGCCAGGGGCCCTGATTGCTCTGTCTCTAGTTCACTCTTTCATGACCTGTGAGGGGTCGGCAGCCCAGCCCAGTTATCAATGCAGTTTCTCCTCCCGCTGCAATCCACAGGATGCGCCTCGACTGGCCCAGAGCCGCTGCCCTTGCATGCTGCCAGCTGAGTGGGGTGCTCGGATCTTGGTGGTCCCGCTCCTCCCCCATGCATCTGTGACTAGTGAGTGATTTGCCCCTTAGATAGCTGCATCCCATGCGCTGCATCTCATGGGCACGTGAACGGGGGTCTCCAAACCACTGACAGGCCTCCCAGGGGTCAGCCATCCTCAATAAACGTTCTGTGGCGCCGTCCAGAGAGCTTAGCAAGCTGGTGGAAAAGCTGAGCGGCGCTCGGACTCGCTAACCTCCTCCCCCCTATGCCAGAGCTCCCCAGCTCCCACGCCTGTGCCGAGCGGGCGGATGGCAAGGCGCTGCGTCTCCCTGTTTCTATTTACCCTGCTACTTTGTTCTCGCACACCTTCCCTTTGTTATTGTGCTGGGAACAATGGCAAGTTAAATAGAATTTGCCATTTCCTAGGCACAGAAATAGCTTCCCCGATACTAAATACCGGCGCCTAAGAAGGCGGCACACAGATCAGTGCAAAGAAAAGGCACCAGAAGCGAGTGAAAGAAAGAGACCCTCGGGCGATTGTTCTTTTTAATTCCACTCAGGAGAGATTCTCTAGAGGTCTGAGAGACGTTAAGAGGCAGGAGAGAAAGGATCCCTCTTCAAACCTTTGTTTCCTGGCAGTGCATCAGGCGCAGGTTGGCTAGGAGAGAAAGAGATGGAATCTGGTGTGCAGCTGGTTCTGAGTCCCTCCCCCGGCTGAGAATTGACACACTCGGTGCATGGAGCCAGCGGGGCCTCCTGCTCCCATTTCTGTTGTGAATCTCTGTCTATAAACACATCTCCCCAACACTCCCAGAGTTGACTGTGGACACCTGCCTGCAACTTCCCTTGCTGAGAACTGGCACGCTCAGTTCCTGGGGTTCCCCAGTCCCCACCCACTGGCCTGGCTTTTGCTTTGACTCTGCAGCCAGCCTCCTGCCTCCTGGCTACCCCCTTTCACTTGATCCCCCTTTCCTTAGCGAGGAGCTGAGACCTGGCACGCTCATCCCCCAGAGAGCTGGAGGTCAGTTTCTTTGGGAGGTCTGCCCCCTCTGTGCCCCATTGACCGCTGGCTCTGCACTGGCTGTGGAGATGGGCAGGGTTGGACCATGTCCAATGCTCGTCGTTTATCTCAGGGGAACTCAACCATTTCTGTGCTTTATTTACCTTCTTCCCTGCACAGGCTGAGCAAAGGCAAACCGCAGGCTTTTGTTAATTGCCCCTCTTTCCCTTGGCCTCCCCTCCCCTCCTGATCTGCCCCTTTCTCCCCTCCCCTCCTGATCCTCCCCTTTCTCCCCTCCCCTCCAGCCACTCACTACCGTAGTGCCTGCAGTAGAGTCCTGGGCTGGCTCTGCAGTAGGTTTTAGGGGGCTCTCTTTCCCCCAGCCTTCATGCGGCATTTCCATGATATCCCCAGCTTGCCTGCCTGAGGCCCACCCATCTGACCACAGCAACCCCTCTCCTCATATCCTTCCCCACGATGTTGGACTCTGCAGTGTGTGGTCACCCCCCCAGTCACACACACCTGCAAAGCAGTACTGAGCAAACAGCGGTAGAATCTCAGCGTTAGGAACACTTCCGCCACGGAGGCTGTTTGTAACTCTGAACAAAACTTTATGGTTGTTCTTGAAAAAGTTTACAGCTGAACGTTGACCGAATGCAGCTTTGAAACTTTACTATGCAGAAGAAAAAGGCTGCTTCCGCTTTAGTAGTTTATGTTTAACACGGTATTTGCTTTTTTTTGGGTCTCTGCTGCTGCTTGTTTGTGTACTTCCGGTTCCAAATGAGGGGTGTGGTTGACCCGTCAGTTCATCACTCTGGTGTTCGTAACTCTGAGGTTCTGTGGTCGTTGGGAAACCAGACTGTGGGGCTACATTGAGCCGCAGAAGTGTGGGGGGGTCAGGAATGATCCACTGACTGTCTGTATGGCTGGGGCACAAGGCCCAAAATAAAACTGTTCAATTAGTTTTGGGTCTTTTGAGGTGTTTTCACCCTTTCTCGCTATCAAAAATTAGCCACGATCCTAAACAAATGGACATTTTGAAACGGCTGAAATGAACCGTTTCCACTTTTTCAGAAAACCGTTTCCATTTCTTTTCAGCCAAAACCGGTCGCTGACCTCGCAGATCGGTTTAAATGCCCCCAAAATGCATTTTCCAGCAAATTTACTATTTGCCAAAACAATGGCACCTCGCTCTCAGCTGAACCCTTCGCCCAGAGACGTCTCCCGGCTGCTGGCTGCCAATTAGGCAGAGCCGGTGGCGAAGGATCTTCACATGACACCGGAGAAAGAGCACGAATCCCGTCCTGTTGTTTGTGTTAAAGGTCTGCGGCTCGTTAAGTCTTGTTCCGCCGTCATGCGGCACAATGCGCTAAGACACCTCATAAATCATCACATGAGTTTGTTCTTCTCTAGAGCGAGCGGCTCGCTTTCAGGAGGTGTTGGGGGCAGGTGGGTGCGGGAGCTGTTCACCGATCAAAATAACTGTGCAGGGAATACAGGGGGAGGGGAAACTGGTTTCCTGAGGGGTGGGTGTAATCTAAGGCCCCTGGGTCCCTCAGGGATGTGAACAGCCTTGGTTCACCCTGACCCACAGACACATATGGGCTGATTTGGAGCCCAGATCTGCAAGGTGCTGGGTGCCTTCAATTTTCGGAGGCTTCAAGGGGAGGGCAGGGTGCTCTGAACATTGCAGGAGGTGCCCAGCGCCTCACAGGCCTGGGTCCCTGGTCCCGTCCATCTTGCACATTCCAGCTAGAAGGGAGAATGGAAGGCTGGTCTGGTAGCTCCGAGAGATTTATGTGGAGGATTCTGTTGACTCATCCAGCCCATGTTTAGCCTTAATCTACCTCTATCCAAGGCGTGGATGATAAAATGCACCCTTCAGCCATGCCGCTGCAAGGAGAGGAGTAATTACGGTATCCCTGACCTAATGCAATATATTGAAGAGACTGGAGGAAGCAGAGAACAACTCATGGCTGATTCAGCACAAGAACACAGGACTTTCCCTTCTGTATTAGACATAAGAACGGCCATACTGAGTCAGGCCAATGGCCTATCTAGCCCAGTATCCTCTCAGTGCTTCAGAGGGAATGAACAGAACAGGGCCATCCTCATCATCCAGTCCCAGCTTCTGGCAGTCAGAGGCATAGCGACACCCAGAACACGGGCTTGTGTCCCTGACCATCTAGGCTAATAACCATTGATGGACCTATCCTCCAGTTCTTTTTCGAATCCAGTCATAGTTTTGGCCTTCACAACATCCTCTGGCAAGGAGTTCCACAGGTTGACTGTGCACCGTGTGAAGAAATACTTCCGGATGTTTGTTTTAAACCTGCTGCCTATTAATTTCATTGCATTACCCCTGGTTCTTGTGTTAGGTGAGGGGGTAAATAACACTTCTCTATTGACTTTCCCCAGCCATTCATGATTTTACACACCTTTAGCATATCCCCCTCTAGTCAACTCTTTTCTAAGATGAACAGTCCCAATCTTTTTAATCTCTTCCCGTACGGAAGCTGTTCCATTTCCCTACTCATTTTTGTTGCCCTTCTCTGTACTTTTTCCTTTTTAAGATGGGGTGATCAGATCTGCACACAGTATTCAAGGTGTGGGCATGCCATGGATTTATATAGTGGCATTATGATATTTTCTGTCTGATGATCGATCCCTTTCCTAGTGGTTCCTAACATTCTGTTCGCTTTTTCAACTGCCACTGCGCACTGAGCGGATATTTTCAGAGAACCATCCATGATGACTCCAAGATCTCTTTCTTGAGTGGTAACAGCTAATTAGGAACCCATCATTTTATACGTATAGTTGGGATTATTTTTTCCAATGTGCTTTACTTTGCATTTATCAATAATGAATTTCATCGGCCAGTTTGTTGCCCACTCACCCAGTTTTGTGAGGTCCCTTTGGAACCCTTTGCAGTCAGCTTTGGACCTAACTATTTTTGAGTAATTTAGTATCATCTGAAAACTTTGCCACCTCACCGTTCACCTGCTTTTCCAGATCATTGATGAATATGTTGAACAGCACAGATCCTTGGGAGACCCCACTATTTACCACTGTCCATTGTGAAAACTGACCTCTGAGTCCTCCCCTTTGTTTCCTGTCTTTTAAGCAGTTACTGATCCTTGAGAGGACCTTCCCTCTTAACCCATGACTGCTCACTTTGCTTAAGATCTTGCCTTTGGTGTGGGGCCTTGTGAAAGGCTTTCTGAAAGTCCAAGTACACTACATCCCCTGGATCACCCTTGTTCACATGCTTGTTGACACCCTCAAAGAATTCTCCTATATTGGTGAGGCATAATTTCCCTTTACAAAAGCCCTGTTGACTCTTCATCTCGGGGTCTGATCTTTACTATAATTTCTACCAGTTTGCTTGGTACTAAGTTAGGCTCATTGGCCTGTAATTGGGTCAGGGGCCATAGGTCTCAAATGCTGGTCCACAGGGTGCTTTGTCACTAGTAGGTTCCATCCTGCCACCCAGAGACCTCCTGGGATCTGACTCCTGCTCTGACCACTAGGGCAGACTGCCCACTCCCAGTCATGACAAATTGCTAGGGTCACTTTTGGAGCCTGTTTTGAAAATTGGTGTTACCCATGGGCCATCTCACCCAGCAGCCTATCTGCCAAAGAGGCCACATATGTCAGAAGAAGACATAATCTTCCATAATGCAGCCCAGGCCCTGTCTGCACTATCCGTGTTAGCCCGGTTTGCAACCAGTGAGTGACGCGAGTTGGCTGGTGGGGGGCCTACTACGTGAAATGAGTTTGCTGGGCCTCGATCCATTTGCCGGTGGACATGGCTCAACCCTGCCTGCGATTGGCAGCCTCAGTGGCGAGGCCAAGGCGTGAGTGGCATGCTCCTTGCAGCCCTCGAGAGGCTCTTCGCCTTGCAGCATGGGCAGGCCATCTTGCTCTGACACTGCCCCAGCTGTTCCAAGACCTTCCCTCTCCAGGATGGTAGATTTGGTCCATTTTTATCAGCATTACATCGATTATCTTGATTTAAAAAGACATGCAAAGCCCTGCTCTTCGTCCCCTCATTCCATCGTGAAACACGAAGGATCCGTGTGGTATTTCCCCCAGCAAACCCGTCGAGACCCCCCCGCCCTCCCGCCACCAACTGACACCTGTCCCCTCACAGGATGATTCTTGCCGGACATTCGCGAAATGTATCACATGCTGCACAGTCTATTTTCCCACCCTGTTCTGCCATCTACAATATCAAACCACTTACACTCTGCGAGTACTTGAGCTTTGATGCCTGGTCCTTGGAGGACTATTGACTTTTGTGAAGCACTCTGATGAGCTGAAGTGCTTGGAGGGGCACTTCCCTTACACTTCCCTCCCATGGAGCACCCGTAGGTACCGTGCCAGAGCTGCTTTGGATGTGACTCGGTTTCGGTGCATGGCAAGCAGGGGGAAGGGGGGGGGGGTTCAGGTGCTGCTTTAACAGAGTCCTTACATTAATGAGTACTTACTGAGCTAGGGGCCCCATTGAATTCAATGGCACCATTCGGTTAAGTGGTGTTTAGACACAGATTGCAGACTCCAGGGCCCTGGGCCTGGAATGCCTGGCTCCAGATCTGCTCCCGCGACCCCTTTATTGAACCCCCGGAAGGCGAATACTGTCTCTATTCCACGTGTCTAAAGGACCTGGGTGTCCCGGCACGACTAGGAATTCGGGATGGGAGGGAGAGGAACTCTGCAAAACTCCAATACCTGCGCCGAGGAAGATAGGATGTATTAGCCCCATTTTGCAGATGGGGAAAGTGAAGCACAGGGAAGGTAAGTGACTCGGCTGAGGTCACACAGGGAGCCAGTAGCAGAGCTGGGAATGGAACCCAGGAGTCCCTGACTCCTAAACCCATGCTGTGCTGTCATCCTTCTGCTCGCTTCTTCAGAGCGCTGCCAGATCGCTGGGGCCTGTCTCTGGTCTGAGCTGCACCGCTGCAAATCCATCCCCGTCCCTGGCATCCTACCCGCCTGAGAGAGAATGGGGCACGGGGACGGAGATGAGCCAGGCTGGGTCGGGATCCCTGGGCGGACAAGTTCTGTATCTGACCTCAGACAGCGGCCCACACCTGGTGCATCAGGGGAAGGTGAGACTCCCTGGAAGCACCTGGCACACACAGAGGAGAAGGGTCCCACCAAATTCTTTCCTAAGCCGGCAGCATGAGATCTGCTTAGCCCCAGTACCTTGCCTGGCCCTTAGGAACCGACTCTTCCCATCTCCCAGGCTCTGGGGAAAGCTGCAATTGCCTGGGAGGAGAAGGAAAACCAGGCGAGGCAGCAGCGGCCACTGGCACCCGTTGTGTTTAAGGCGGTGTCTCTCCTCCAGCCCCCCCAGCAGGTCCATTGTGTGCAGCCAGCGGGAGCGAGGAGATCGGTGCCAGGCGAATGCCAGCTGCGCTCTGTAGCGCGTGGCGAGGTGCAGGAGCAGCCTAAAAAGCCGGGGGCAGCTGTGTTAGGAGGAATACGGCTCGGTTGCTGAGGTCTGTGTTGGGGAGGTTTCTGGCGCCCGTAATGAATGAATTGTGGCAGGAGCGCGGGTATAAAAGGAAGCGGCGGGGCTTGGGCACCTCATTCCCAGCCCCGAGCCAGCCGCGGACCTGCTACCTCCCCCCTCTGGCTCTGCTTGTGGCTTGCCCCCCGGCAGGTAGGCAGCTGGGGTGTTCTCTGCGTGCCGGTCTGGGGGGCGCCCCGTCCCCCCCGCAGCTGGGGTTCACTGCTCGCAGGTCTGGGGGGCGCCTGGGCCCCCTCAATGCGAACCAGCCTAGCAACACCCAGATGGCGTAATTGCGCGGGGTATCTTTCCTTCGTAGCCTCCGGAACGGGAGGGTTAGCAGCGGAGCCGGCCTGCCTTCTCCCCCCTCCAGCCCCAAGAAGTTAGTTGGAGGCTGGGCTGGGGCTGGCAAGGAGCCGCCTGCAGCCCCCTGCGCCCGCGGGACGCCAGCCACAGGTGCCCGTCTGAGAACTTCCCGCCCGTGGTGGAGCCGGGGGGGGGCACGGCTGCGGGGGGGGGGGGGGGGGGGGGGGCCCCCCCCCCCGGNCTCCCAGCCCGGGCTGGCCCCTCCGCAACGGGCCGGCGGGCGCTGAAATGCCAGGAGGTCCCCGGCCACTTGGCGAGGACGCAGCCGGTGCGCCCTAGCTGGCTGCCCGCCGCGGGGCAGAGCGGGAGCGGGGGCGATCCCAGGCGCTTCGTGCCCCGGGCGCCCCTGGAGGGGGGCAGCGGCTGGCAAGTGGCCCCCAGGGCAGAGCAGGAGCGCGGCTGTCGCTGGCCCCCCCTCCCCGGTGGGCTCCGGGAATCGCTGGGCGCTGCGGCTGCTGTTTGTTTCCCTCCGCCGGGGGGTGTCGGTTTTCGGAGGCTGGCCCGGGGCGGGGGACGCTGGACAGTCCCGGGAGCCGGGGCTCGGCAGCGGAAAGAAGTTAACCGAGGCGAGCGGCGGCTGGTGGCCCCGGGAGCGCTAAGGGGGGGGGGGGGGGTGATTTTCATTGACGGTCTGAGGGGGGGGGGGGGCACCCCCCGGAGCAGCCTCTGCAGCCAGCGAAGTGTTCGCAGCGCTCAGGGGGGTGTTGGCTGCAGGGCTGGGCGAGGGACTCAGGCCGGCCGGGAGCCACCGGCTCCAGACGGCTCCGCTCGGCGGGCCGGGCCCAGAAGTTGGCCGGGGAAATGCCGCGGCTCGGGCGAGTCGTGGCAGGTTCGCTGGGCTCGGAGCGGCGGCGGGGGGGCGATTGGGAGGAGATGGTGGTGGTGGTGGGGGGGGGTGAATAGGGGCAGGAAGAAGCCCCCAAACCCGCTCCAGCACCCTGCAGCGAGGGAGGGCTGCAGATACACCGACCTTCCCACACCTCCCAGGGAGGGGGCAATCCCCTTCCCCCCCACCACAAAGATACGGCCCCCGGGCCCCATAGGAAGGCTCTAATCCCCCCTGACCCTGCAGAAGGGTGTGTGTGTGGGGCAATCCCCAGTGAGCCCCATTGTAAGGACCCCAATTTCCCCCAGCCCCATAGTAAAGGCCCAATCCCCCCTGACTCGAGCCCCATTGTGAGGACCCCAATTCTCCCCGAGCCCCACAGAAGGGTGGGGGCCCCAGTTCCCCCCAAGTTCCATAGTAAGGGCCCAATCCCCCCCGAACCCCACAGAATGGTGGGAGCCCCAGTTCCCCCCAAGGCCCATAGTAAGGCTCCAATCCCTCCTGAGCCCCACCAAAGGGTGGGGGGCCCAATTTATTTGCCATTCCAGACCCCCCCCCCACCCCCAGTGCCCCTCGACTCTGTTTCTGACCCTGGGCGTGACGAGCCCCTTGGGCTTTGCTTGTTTATCTTACAGAGGGTGAGTGACGGGGGGTCTAACTGCCACTCCACCCTCCTTGGCTTCCCCCCTCCCCTCCACCCCAGACGCAGCAGCATGTGGCTCTTGGAGAGGATCCGGGGCTCGGTGGAGAATGGCGCCGCCCGGGCCGGCGACTCGGGGGAGAAGCAGTCCAAGGGCCCCCTGTACAGCAACGTGCTGACCCCCGATAAGATCCCGGATTTCTTCATCCCGCCCAAGCTCACGACGGGGCCGCCCGAGGCCGAGGGGGCGGAGGGGAAAGCCAAGCCCAACCTCGGCACGTCGGCCTCGGAGCAGAACCTGTCGGCCCGCAAGCCCCCGCGCAGCCCCCGCCTGCCGGCCAAGGCTGCCTCGGAGAGCAAGAACCTGCTGAAGGCCGCCAGCCGGCACATCATCCAGATCGAGAGCGCCGACGAATGGGCCTCGGAGGAGGACTTCAGCACCAACGCCGACCCCCAGGCCCAGACGGCCATGTCCCTCCCCTACGTGCCCAAGGCCCAGACCTCCTACGGCTTCGCCACCCTCCTGGAGAGCCCCCACACCCGGCGCAAGGAGTCCCTCTTCCACAGCGAGCACGGGAGCCTGTGCCAGTCGCAGGCCACCTCGCCCAGCTCCCAGCGCAAGGCGCCGGCCGGCGGGGGCAAGGTGAACGGGGAGAGCGCCCGCCTGACCCCCTCCGACATCGGCATGTCCCTCATGAACCCCTACCGCTACTTCAGCGGGGGGGAAAGCGACACCTGCTCCTCGGCCGAGTCCTCGCCCTTCAGCTCCCCGCTGCTCTCCCGCTCCGTCTCCCTGCTCAAGATCTTCAGCCAGGACAGCCAGGCGAAGGTCATCAAGCTCAAGCACTCGGTGGCCCGGAACAGCTCCCTCTCCACCGACGACAGCTCGGCCGACACCAGCCCCAGCTCGCAGCGGCGCATGCGGTGCGCCACGCCCCCGGCGGGGGCGGCAGGGGGCGCCCCGCCCCCGGCCCTCCTGCCTCTGGACTCGCCGGACCGCCTGCACAAGGAGCACACCATCCGGCTGAGCAAAGGCGGCAGCATGCGGCTGGCGGCCGAGTACGACCCCGCCAACGCCCGGCTGCGGGTGCGGGTCATCGCGGCCGAGGAGCTGTTCGACAAGCTGTGCGACGCCCGCGCCATCAACTGCTGCGTCTCCCTCTGCCTCAACCCGGGCAAGGTGCAGAAGCAGCGCAGCACCATCATCAAGAACAGCCGCAACCCCGTCTTCAACGAGGACTTCTTCTTCGACTGCCTGGGCGCCGGCAACGTCAAGAAGATGGCCCTCAAGGTCAAGGTGGTCAACAAGGGCAGCAGCCTCAAGCGGGACACGCTGCTGGGCGAGAGGGAGCTCCCGCTCACCTCTCTGCTGCCCTTCTTATAAGCCCGTCTTCCACCTCCCTGCCGCTCTCCTGCCCTGCGGGGAGGGGATGGGCAGGGAGAGGCGTTGGGGAGGAGGGATCAGGCCACCGTGAGGGGCGTGGGATGCACCCTTGGGGTAACGGCATGTCCATCCCAGGCTGTGTGTGTGTGTGCATGTGTCTGTGTGTAGGGGGGACAAGACTCATCCGACTCCCCCCAGGATGGGGCTCCTTTGCTGATCGTTCCCTGCATGGACGTGCCTAGAGGCGGTGGCTGCCGTGTGTCCCCTCAGGAGGCCGTGAGCGGCTAGCAGGTTGTCCGTTTTTCTCTAGAGAAGCGGTGGGGATGAGGCATGCTGGTGGCCTATGTTCTCCGGGGCCCTGCTGGAAGGCGTTGATGGGAGGTGGGTTATCCCTGTGCGGCTTGAGGACGGCCTCACACAAATGAGTAGAGATTTCAGCCGCACAGCTCAGCAACCCCTTCTCCACCCCCTGCTTTCCTGGGAGCACTTGCCAGTCGGTTTCTCATCTCAGACCCGGCTGCCTTTGAGTGAGGTGTGGAAGGCCCTCGCAGGCCATTCCTGTTGGGCTCAGGCTCGATGTGGGGTGTGCAGGTCAGTCCGGCTGATGCAGTGTGGCACAAAGACCCCCCCTGCCCTACCAACAGGGGCAGGGGTGGAAGTGGCAGGGACAGCTGATGGAGTGTAGAGCTGGGAGAACGATGCCGCAAGGCTGAATCCCTGCCGTGGCGGGACCGTTTCTGAGGCGCGGCCTAGTCAGTAATGGGGAGAAGGGAGAACCCAGTGCTGTCTGGTGGGGAGGGAAAAGATGACCCCACTGGCCTCTTCCATCTCTAATTTCTCTCCTCCTCGGCTGGCTGACAGGCAGAGAGAGGGCAGGGGCTGTTTGGACAGGGCTCTGCCAAGTCTCACAACATTGATATGTCTCTCAAAGCTCCAGCTCCTGGAGTCTGGGGATTGCATCAGAATTTCAGCTTGCTGGCTTGCTTTTAAAGACCTTTCTAGCCCTCATGGTTGTAGAGTAAAGCTTGAAGCCGTGACTCTAGTGGGTCAGAAGACCAATAAAATGAGCCTCAAATTTATCACTTAAATTCTGTTTGCCAAAGGCTGGGAATGGGTGACAGGGGATGGATCACTGGATGATTCCCTGTTCTGTTCATTCCCTCTGAAGCACCTGGGATTAACTACTGTTGGAAGACAGGATACTGGACTAGATGGACCTTTGGTCTGACCCAGTTTGGCCAGGCATGAAAATATCACTCAGTCCCTCTGAGGTTGCCAGGGGCAGCTTTTAATGCCCAATCAATGTGAAAAGCTCCCTCTGCGACCACTCCGAAGTCCATGCCGATCTTCCCAATGGCCTTCGGATTAGGCTCTTGTGCTAGAGAGGCTGCTTTACCTCCCCCAGCCCCAGAGTGCAGTTTAGATAGCGATGGCTGCGGGGGGCTCTCCTTCCTCTGGGGAAGGGGCTTCTACAGCTCTGGAAGGGGTTAACTTGGAGAAGTGATTGCTTCCACCGCAGACGGGAGACTCTTCCCTCTGATCCAGAAGATTTTTGCCTCTGGCTACTGCCATAGCTACTTCTGGGAAACCTCATGACATCCAGAAGATGCACTGTCCAAACCCCCCCGCCCCCCGCACTTCCTTCATCCCTGCGCTCTGCAGAAGGGGGGGGGGGGGTGTGGACAGTCTGATCTACTCTGTTTAAAAGCAGCAACAGTATTTAACCCCCGCCAGGCTGCCTCCACGTCCCTTAAAGGCAGGAATGCACCTGCACACACGAGGACACTGTGGTGCATTAATAACCATTGGGGATTATCCAGAGCAGCACCCAGCAAGCCACTGCAGGGAGCAGCAGGGCCAGTAACAACCACAGCGTCTCACACAGGGAGGTGGGACCCTGGCTTTGAGCATTGCACAAACTGGTTTGACCACTGTCAGGGAAAAATCAAGCGTGCAAAATCAAAAGCAATGACTGGGTCCCGGCCTGCCCTTGCCTCCGAGCGCTCTATGCAGCGGGGGCGGAGGTGCAGAAGGGGAGACCAAAACGCAATGTTTGTGTGGCTCATCCTTTTCCTCTTGGCTTCTAACCTGCGTTGGGAGGGCAGGAACCTTCACATGGGAGCTGCGATTGTTAAGATGCCGCATGAATGGCCTTTGGGTTCGTTAGCGCAGGCGGATTCCTAGTGCGTAGGAGACGGGTTTGCTGGAGCAGAGACAACAAGGGTTACACCATTAACATCCACAAAAGAGAAGCTTGGGGGAGAAACCCACGGGTGGGGAAGGCTCTCTTGGCCAATAGTTTACACCGGGACCAATCCCTGCAGAAGCCCTCCCAGCTTTTTACACAATACGCACCAAGAATCTGCCTTGACAAACAGCCAGTGCTGTGGGAATTTCCCCCCCAATCCCATTACGATTCTGTTTCTCTGTCGCTGCAGACTGATTGGAATAATCAAATCAGACAATGGTTGGGGGGGGGGGAGCGAGGTGCATCTCTCCAGCCTTGTCCAGGGAAATCTGTGACTCCGGAAGCTACTGCAGTGTCGTGAGAAATCCCTTTCCCCTGGGCTGGCAGTAGGGAAATCAGACGCTGGCTCAGGACGAGGGTGCTAGTCTGGGCCCCTGGTTCTTTTCTCCTCTTGATCTTCTTTATTTATTTTTTGTATTAATTGGGGAGCAAACTGTTTTCTTTCGCCACCTCCTGTTGCTTCCCTCCCTTCCCCTGTGGTTCTGGAACTAGAATTCAGCAAAACTAGGAAGGCAAAGTGTGTGTGTGTGTGGTGTTGGGGGTAGGAAAAAACAGAGACCTTTATTTGTCCTTTTCTATTATATTAATGTTGCATCAGGTTCTCTGCATGTGTTTTATTTATTTTTTTTCCGGGGGGAGGGGGGGGATTGTATGAGCCAATATCCCCCCCCCCCCCCCTGCCCACNCCCACCCCCCCCCTTGCACACGCTGATCATTGTTCCTTTTTTTGCATTAACCTTTCTTGGCTGCGTTCGATGTTACTTTCCGATACTACGCAGCAGATGGCAGCTGCAGAAATTTCAGTGTAAGCTATTTATATTCCAAGCCGATCGTTCCCACTGTATTTTATTGCTGTATGTAAATATGGTTTTGGATCTACCCAAGGCATGGTTTTGAATAGTTCAATATTTGCATGTCTTCTCCTCTCCCCCCCTCCCCCCCGTTAGATTGATATGATTGTTACTGATTTTCAAGCTTGTGATTTTTTTATTTATTTATTTTAAACCAAAACGAAAGAGAGGAATGAAACACAGACGCCCTCGCCAAAAAACTAAAACCCAACCCCAGCCCTGAGACCTTCAGCTCAGCTGCTGCCTCTTGTGATCCATTTCAGAAAGCGCTATGCACAGTATGGGCTTGATGCTCATAGAAATCAATGAGCAAATTCCCATTGACTTCAGTGGTGCAGGATCACCCCATGCAGGCCGCCTCCTCCTTTTGGATGATTTGTTGCAAGCCTCCCTCTTTTTGTAGCTGTCCCCGTCTGTCTGTGTGCACTGGTGGTGCCTGGGGCATGCAAAGCAGGACGTTGAGCTGGAGCTGCAAACTGCTCTGTGGAGGGAATAGAGGAAGGCTGGATTCTGATGGTTACTTAGGTAAAGCTTCCGTTGAGGCTGTTTGCTGGAGCCCTTCCTTGGTTCTTACTCAGGCAAAGGTTTCATTGAAGTCAGTGGGAGCTTTGCCTATGTGCAAACTTCAGGGTTTGGCCCCATGGGACAGCTACCCGAGAGAAACCAGGTCTAGTGCTCTGTTCCCAACTCTACCACTGGTCTGCTGGGTGACTGTGGGCCAGTCACTTCCCTGCTTTGTGCCTCGGTTTCCCCATCTGTACAATGTAAAGCACTTGGAGCGGTATGGACGAAAGCACCGTGTAAGAGGCGTTATTATTAATTAACTCGCGTGAGTAAGTGAACTTCAGGATTAGGCCCTTTGTAAGGACCGGCCCATCTAATTCAGTGAATGCAGGATGGCGCCCTTATCTGGGGGAGACTATCCTAACCCCTCTTTGATAACTGCTGTGTGGGACCCAATCCAAACCCCACTGACGTGAATGGAAAGATTCTCGTTCCCTGCAGTGGGGCTCAGGGTGCGAGGACAAGGTGAACTGTGATGTGCCTAGAGCAGGGTTGCTGGGGGTCTGCTGGGGGTCATCTCATGAGAAGGTTCTTGGATTGCAGCTCGCATCTTAAAGGCACAAAAGTAAGTGTGGGTGTGGGAAGCCCGGTTGAACAGCAGATCCCAGACTCCCTGGGATCAGAGTGAACAGACCCAATGGGTCTGCCATGGCCAGTAACTCACTGCAGTATGCTGCGCTTCAGCCACTCCAGCCTTTAAGTGAGAGTAATGCCTAGTAATCAAATGCTAATGAATTCATTTACAGACTAATGCATTGACTTTAGTGATGTGCGTTCTCTGTACTTCGAATAATTTTTAATGAGGGTGGCTAGGAGACTTCCTGGCATATTTGTTGCAAATGATTTGGAAAAAAAATGAATAAACACAAATCATTAACAAGTCATTGTTTTTGCTTTGCAATAGGATTCAGAAATTCCCCCCCAGCCCATGAGCACGGCCATGTGCATTCCCCTTTGGAGCAGTCTGCAAAACTCTTGGGAATATTAGTAGGAATTAGAAGGGTGGCTGTGTACCAAGAGCCTTTGAGTCAGATAGGGAGTTGGTGAATTGCCGAATATTCAGGTTGTTCGATTAATCCTGCAGGCTACCGGAAAGCTGCCTTTTGTTAGCCCCACTGGACCACTGACTTTCAAACTGATGTGCTGACTCGGTTAGGAGTCAGGCCACTAGAGTGGGTTTGGGTTGAAACGCGGAAGACTGGACCCATGATTGGAGCTTGGCATCCAGCTGCTGCTGCAGAGGAGCAATATGCCGCTCCGAAGGAATGAGGCTGGGTAGCGCTGGCTCTGGGTCTCCCTTCCTCAGCGGGGCTGAAGGAGGGGAGTGCTAGGAGATCGGGTTGCTCATACCTCATTGTCTGGAGGTTGTGCGCACCTGTGTGGTGGCTTTCCGTTTCAGTTCAGCTTTTTAGGAGTGTGGCATCTTCCGAGGGGAGCTGGTGTTTCATGAGTTAGGAACATCCTTTGTTCATGGACCACCATCTAACGCATCACTGTGCGGGACTCAATGGGGGTGGGATGGAAATGGGACCATCTAGACAATGTGTAGTGCGAGAACCGTGCTGGGGCTGATCTGCAACGCTGGGGATGCTAATATTAGTCTCTGAGTGTAAGGGAACCAGCGGGAAATCTGCAGGGTTGGGCCTGCACTCTCGATATGATACCCACGAAGGAAGCATAGGCAGCTCCCTGATGGAAATTAAGATCCGTCTCCACTCTTCGTTCCTGAAGGAATTCTCCCAAGGGGCTGTCCATAAATTACATAGCGCAGTTGGTGATTTTCAAGATGTGGCCCTTGTAACTCTGAAACAAACATGCAAAATGAAGAACCCACTCACCCCACCATGTGTTACATAGTTTATAGACAGCCCCCCCCAGTGAAAGAAGGTCATGGCTGCAGGACAACTTCTCATGGGGATCCATTGCAGGTGGATGGGGAGAGGTTTTGGTCAAATTCCATCAGACTCCTGTGCAAATTGTTCTCCTCCCCCTGGCAGAAGGATGAGTAGGATCACCATTACTGAGATGAAGCTTGCCTCAATTTGTTTTTTGGGGAGTGGAGGGGGGTGAATTTCCAAGTTGGTAGTGTGGGACAGGTGAGTCTCCTTCCTGCTCAGGAGCCTGGTTCATGGGAACGTATGACCTGGTCCAGGTGAAATTACACCATGGAAACCTCCCTTCATTGGCCTTAATGGAGACTCATTATCCTGGGTGAAGCCTGCTGGCATATCTCAGCGGCGGCTCCATCCGTGAGGGGCTCTGATTGGCTCCAGGCTACACAGTGGAATGACGCTCGGCTCTGGAAGGGTCAGCAAGATGCTTTTCTTTCAATGGACCTGCTCTGCCCAGGACTTGTGGACACTGAACAGGAACCAGGCCCCAAGAGACTGGAGGGGAAATTGCACTGGGAGTCTTTTCTTGTTCTGTTCCTTCTGCTGGAAGACCAGGCCTAGCTACTGGTGCTACTGGCCTTAGAAGAGATAGTGAGTGGATTGTATTACCTCTGACCCCAGCATGTGGCTAATGGTCACTTGCATCACAGGGCCAACTTGTGCTCCCAGTTATGCTAGTTGTCTGGGCTTGATCCAATTCCCACTGAAGCCACCGGAAGTTAGCTCCGGTCCTAACTCCACTGGCTTCAGTGGAGTTTATCCTGGTGGAACTGGCATGAGACTCTATCCCTTAGGGCTGTATTTGGCTCTTGGTCTTGCCTGTGCCACCTCGCTGACATCAGTGCGGGGTGCTGGAAAGCAGAGTCTGGTCTCCGGCATCTAAGGCCGTCTCCGAATACGATCCCCGTGAGCCCAAGCCAAGTGGACGTTGATGTCCATGGAAAGACGTCCCCTGACCTCAGGATCAGGCCCTAGGAGAGATGGTGTGAAGAAGTTTTAGGGGTAACCCAAGCAAACTGCCTCACTGAGGAGGGCAAGATTTTGTCCCTCTCCCCACCACGCTAATTAGGAAGCGAGCAGGGTTGGCAGAACACCCCAATTGTGCGAGGGCACTGAGTG
This sequence comes from Platysternon megacephalum, assembly GCA_003942145.1. NCBI lineage: Eukaryota > Metazoa > Chordata > Testudines > Platysternidae > Platysternon > Platysternon megacephalum. The sequence continues at coordinate 6,128,942 of QXTE01000096.1, forward strand.
CTCACGCCTTTGCCTGCGGTGCTTTTAGCGAGCAGGCGATTAGCGATGGACCGGTGGATGTAGGCCGTGCAGAAGTGGCTTTTTATAAAGGCCTCTGACTGGTCGTTCTGACCCGGTCGCTGCCCCGTTTAGATTTGAAGACGATGCTCCGAGGGTTTGCGGCAGCTGGAGATTTATTAAACCTGAAGCTAGGAAGGCAAATATCCCTTTCTGCCCATAGCCACGTAGTACAACGACCAGTGCCCTCCTCTGAGGGACCCCCCCCCTTCCCATCAGGTGTCTGCTCTCCGAAATGTCTGTCAAGGGGGAAAATGTGTGTGAAGAGGAGAGTTTCTGCTTGTTTGTCAGCAGCTGCTGGGTTTAGCTGTAGGCTTGGTTTGGACTGTAACTTCCTGCTCTGGGAGGGTGTGTGTGTGTGTGTGATTACAGCTCGTGTGGACACCCCCAAGTTACCTTCACCCTGCCTAGCTTGGGTACTGGAGCAGGGAAGCCGCAGCAGCACGGGTTGTACCCTGCCAGGACCCCGGCTAACTACGCGCAGGGCCAACCCTTGGCTGCGGTCTTCCAGCGCGGGAGATTAACGCTGGGCTACGTCTACTAAGGAGCAGCCCCACCCTGGGACCTCTCCTTAGTGAGGGGCGCAGACGGGAGGGGTCAAGCGAGGTTGCTTCTCCAAATGTAGTTTCTTCCTTGGGTGGAACGGTGGGGCCTGAGCCGAAGCCCCTTGAAATCAGTGAAAGGTGCCCAGTGACTCAACAGGCTATGGACCGGGTCTGTGGGACAACACATTCTTGTGCCGTTTCCAGCACTTTCTGGCTCCATGCATGATGAGGCATCAGAGCGGCCGGGGGGGGGGCACAGAAATTGTCATTGATGGGTGTTGTTTTTCTCTCTCTGTGTGTGTGTGTGTGCGCCCCTCTTCCCAGCAGAATTCAGCCAACGGCTGCACAGAGGTGTCTGGGGGCACAGGGAAAAATCTGAAACAGAGGTGCCCACCCCCACTCCCTTCCAAAAAAATTACTTGTGTGTGTGGAAGCGGGGGAGGGAGTTGGGAGAACAAGCGTACCCCCGCAGAGGCAGCTCCTACCCCCGCAGAGGCAGCTCCTACCCCCCCCCCACAGGGCTGGGCCTGCCTCCTTGCTTTGGGCATTGTGACCTGGGGTCCCAGCGCCACTTGGGTTTGGTCCAGCCATCCGTCATGCTGGCTGGGCTCAAATCTGAGTGGTGCCAACCCCATGCACCCAGTCACAACGCTGCTCAATTTGGGCACCCTCTCAAAGGGGGAAAGTTGAGCAAACAGCTCTCTTGCCCCTCTCGCTGGCTGGCACTGCTCTCTATATGCTGGGGATGCTTCCCCACCTTTGCTGCCATGTTTACTGTCAGCAGCTCTAGGGTAGATGAGTCACTGGCTTCTACCATTGTATTCAGCATCACGTTGATCAGACCTGCTTAGTGGTTAGGGCACTAGCTTACCGCAAAGTGAATTTAAGTCCCTCCTCTGACACAGATTCTCTGTGTGACCTTGGGCAAGTCACCTAACCTTGTTGTGCCTCGGTTACAGGGGCATAATAGTAGGGGTGGTGAGGATAAATACATGAAAAGTTGAGATGCTCAAGTACTATATAATGGGGGCTGGGAAAGATGAGAGGATTATGTTAGTGAATAAATGGGGTGTCCTGTGTTTTGGAGCTCCCCATTAGAGCTGGCCAGAACATTTTCTATTAAAGGGTTTTTCATCAAAATTGTGCTGTTTCAAAGCCAAGGTGTTTTGCAGAGACGTAGCAATTTTGACATGGCTTTCTGAGCTCCAGGGTGGACTCTCTGGTCAGTTTCAGAAAAGAGAGACCCAAATTAAAAACCAGACCTTCTCAGTTTAAAAGTGGGCATTTTGACAACTTCGTTTGGCAAGAACATTCAAAGGGGTTTGGGTTTTGTTCCAATGCTGAACAAAACCAAATGTCAAAACCTCATGTAATGGAGTTGTCATTCTCTGGCTAGCTCTCCTCCCAATGCTGCTGACCCCCAGATCGCTGATCTGATCTTAGCAAATGGAAATTTTTAGAAAAAAACATTCCTAGTATTGACAGGGTCCAAAATGTGAATGCTTCAGCCACAGCAAACAAGGACAACCTTTTCATGGCACGTTTCAGGAACAATTTTGTTTGAGTTTTTTGGAGCAAAGATTCAGGTCAGTTCTGCTTTTGATCACAGCTGGGTTGCCTGTTTTCCATGTGTGTGAAACTGTACAAAGTGCCGCTTTGTATCCCCATTCACAACCTCTTTCAGGAGGATTTTATAGCTCGCTCTGGTACGTTTACTCACGATGAAACCTACCAGAGTAGGGGCTTGATCTTGCCAGGAACAGGGAGTGGGGCTGGCTGGGAATTGTTGATTTGTCAAAACTGTTCACAGGAAAGATACGATTTCAACAATTCTCCCAATGATTTTCTTTGGGGAAACTTTTTTGAAATTGTTGAAATGGGTCAGTTCAACACTTTCTATATGAAAATTTCCACTCTTTTTGGTTCAAAGCAATTTTTTTTGTTTCAAAATTTAAGCTAAATTAAAAAAAGAATCCAAACAATGTTATAAAAATGTTTGACCAGATCTATTTTTTTTCCAGATTGTTTGCAAAAAATTGAGATTGACTTTTGGTCCTGATTTGGGATGGGATTTTTTTTTTTTTTAAATCAGATTTTCCCAGGACAAGAAAACTGTCTCCGATGCAGCTCTAGGGCAGAGGGGCTTCAGCTTCTGCTAAAGTCAATGCGAGCAGTGGGTGTCCCAAAACTCATTTGCTCTCTGCACCTTGCAGAACTGAGCTGTACATGAGTCCTTCTAGGAAGTCACAATAAAAGATCTGTAGAGTAAGTCTTTCAAAGGTGCACCTTTCAGCTGGCTCCTTTAATTGCACCTACTGAAACTAACCCCCCACTTGAGCTAGGTCACTGAAATGTGCAAACTTGGCCTGAGGACCTGGGTTTTCAGCTAAGCCAGTTGATGGTTTAGTCTGGAAGCTATGCAGAAATGTACTGCTTTGCTATGGTGTCACTCCAAACCAAGCAAAATCTGGTGGCTTTGGTTGTGCTGCTTTGAGACATGGGGATGGGGGGGAACGTAAATAAAAGCCCCAAAGAACTGAAACTCCCAGGTATTGTGTGGGGCTGGGAAGGGGAACAGACAGGCCAAGGTCTTGCTTTGCAGTGATTTGCTGAAAAACCTGCCTGCACTACGGACCATGTGAATACTTGGCCCCAATGTTACAAGTGGGCAGAGGAAAAAGCAAAGGCTTTATGTCCAAATGATTCACCTTTAAACCCCCTCACTGTTGTTTTCCCCTGTCCCGCCGAGGGCCGTTAATTCCCACCGGGGGGCTGTGTCCCCCGCATCCCTCTTCTTTAGATCAACGCAACGGCTGAGCTATTCCATTTCGGGAAGCAGCACCTCTGCGAGAGCGGAGTCTACTGACAAAACAGACAGGCATGGCTTGGCAGGAGCCTGGCAGCGGGGCCGATCTCCGAGCAACGGCTCGCCATGGGACATTATTTTTAATTGCTCCCTTCGCTCTGTGTTGTGACACTTGACTCGCTCGCGCCGCGTCCCAGGCTGTTTTGCAGCACGGCCCGCAGGCAGTCTTTGCCGTGCAGTGGAACTAGGAGGATTTCTTGGGAGCTTCTGGCTCTTCCAGTTTTGGCACTGGTGCTTCTGCTACACTGCAGCCTCTGTGGCTGTGCCAATGGCTTCCTCTTGCTGCTGTCTTGGTCATGGCTTCTGAAATACTTCCAACTTGGGGCCCTTCCTGCTGCAGCGATGGTACTTGAGGCCTTTACACCCCTTGCTGTGTCAAGGGAACTGTCCATCCCTGCGCTGCCAGGACCCTCCTGCTCTCAGCCGCGGGGTTTGAGATGCTCGCTCTGTAGATCTTCCCAGTTGGGCCCTTTTGACTCCATCTGGTTGGGAACTTTTTTGTCCGTGGCTTTTTGTTGAAAGACGTTTAACGCTTCACGGGAAAGGGTCGGTTTTAGACACATTTCCTCAACTTGGGACAAAGTTTAGACGTTGTTAAAATGTCCCATTTCTACATTTGTTGAAGTGAAAAAAGTGTTTCTGGTTCGAAACCAGTTTTTTTGTTTTGAAATTTAATCTAGTAAGTTAAAAAAAATAGTAAACATTATTAAAATGTTTCAATTAACTCAAACTGATTTCTCTCCCCCCCCGATTTTCAGTTCATGATGTTTGAGATTTTGACTTTGTTGCAATTTGGAATTGGAATTTTTTTTGGGGGGGGGGGGGGAATTGTGAACATTTTCATGTGATGGGAAAACAGTCTCCAGCCAGCTCTGCTTTTGACTCTGGTCTCGATAGCTCCAGCGCTTACCCTGGGTCCCTGGCAGCCCCCCAAAGCATTTTAAATCACCCAGGGGTTTGAATGCACGGATAATGCTTCCCCTTTCCCACCACCAAAAACCATCTCCAGGCACCAGCTCTCCCTTGGGGTGCTCTGTTATAAGGAGCTGAGCTCCATGGGCATGGCAGAGGGCACATGGGACCAGACATGCTGGGCAGCCTTAGAGGCACCCCCCCCCCCCCCCCCCCCCCCCCCCNGGATTCAATACAGCATGATCCCTCCACTGCTGAGCCTCCTTCACTCTGGATGTGGATGGCTGGTCAGGCCCCTCTCTAGCATTAAATCTGCATGTCCCAACTCTTGATAAATTTCATCTAGATTACTTTATATTGGATGAAATTCACCCCTGGGCAGGGCCTAACTAAGATACTTTTCAGCCCCACCCCCATATATCTGAGCAGAACGCTCCTGGGAGCTAGGGCAGGGCTACTATTCCCATTGTACAGATGGGAAACCGAGGCACAGATGAAGTGACTTGCCCAAGGTCATACAGGAATTCTGTAGCACAGCGAGGATTAGAAACTGGCTTACCCTCTCCAAAGGGATCCGTGCACCACTTATGTCCCACTTAAGCCCATTTTAAACACCTAAAATGGTACCTGGGGTTGTTCGAGACCCCTCTGCACAGGGATGAATTTCACCACCAAAGAAGAATGGCTACAGACAGACTATGTCCATTATGCCACTTCAGTCTTCCTCCTGTGTTTGATTCACTAATTCTTGTAGGTGTCTCTGAAGCTTTCACCCTCCAAAAGAACTGGGTCTGGGGTTATCTTTTCTACGGGCTTTATTGTTGCACAAGGGAGCAACACACATTCTACCCCCTCACCCTAGTCCAATTAATCTTTGAGGCCTGAGGAATGCAGTAGAAATACGTAGTTCTTAAGGGTCTGCTCTGATGTCTAGTGAAGTCTCCGGGAGTTATTTCTAGAAGTGGGGGATTAGATTTTCACCTAAACATTTTTTTTTTCCCAAAGGGAAAACACTTTTTTGATCCAAATGAAAAGTGTCAACAACAGCCATGGAAGCCACTTAGCTTTTCCATTTTGGGTTAAAAGAAACGTCATAACTTTGTGGTTGAGTTCCAAAATCTGAAAATTAAACCTCTCACAAAAAAAGGGTTTCCAAAAACCAAACACTTTCAGTATTCTTTCCCCCTCCCTCCCCAAAATCAAACATTTTTGCAGGAAACTAAAAAAAATTCAGTTTTTCTCTTGAAAAGTGCATTTTTTGGAACCACTCTAGTCCTTTCATTGTCTTTAGGGGACACTGAATCAAGGCCCTAAGTCAGCAGAGTACCAGTGTAATGCTTCAGGGTAGACGCCACCTCCCCGAGAGGCAGTCGCTAGGTTGAAGAAAGACATCTTCCATCTGCCTAGAGCTGGCTACACAGGGCCTTAAATCATCTTAATGACATCGCCCCTGAAAAATCCACACCCCGGAGCCCCACAGCTGGGTCGATCTAATTTTCTAGTGCAGAGTAGCCCTTAGGCATCTCCCTTCAACCTCCCTTGACAGAACGCAGCCAGGCTGCAGAACAGTGGCTGAGTTTTGCACACCTATGGGCAGCTGTGCCCCTTGGCCAGTGTTTAGTGTGTGGGGTGAGAGAATCCCAAGGGGTCACAGATGCCGCAAACTTGTTTTTTAAATCCAGCAGGGGCATGTTAAGAAATCTGACCAAGGCGGCGGCTCTCAATTTACATAGATTCCTCCCCCCCCCTTTTTCAGACCACTTTCAGCCCTGCCGCATCCAGTTGTGAGAGATCATGGGATACCTAAGCCCGTATCCCCGCAGATCATAGCGCCGCAAGTCACTGCAGGCTACCACAGGGCATTGTGGGACAATCCTGCTGGGGGATCAGTGCAGACAAAGCCCAGATATTCCTCTTTGCCAGTAACTCCCCATCACCTGCTCGTGCAAGCCCTGTCGCCTCGCAGATTGCCGTCCCCCTGCGAACACTGTTCCATCGTGCTTGGTGTGGGTTTCGAGCCGTGTCGCAAGCGGGGAGGATGGCACGCTTGTTTCTCGTAACCGCCCACTCCCACTCTTTTCTACTGTGCCCGCTTTGATCTATTGCTGTGTTTGGATTGAAAACGATGCATTTTTTTGGAGTGGAAAAAAAAAAATTAATGGAATGTTTGTTTACAAACTTTACATTTTTAGTGCAATAAAAGTTATTTCTAAAACAGACGCACGCCTCTCGGTTTCCTCAAGGCAGCTTCTTTTAGGGGGATTCTCGGCATTTGCATCTCCAAAGTCCTACAGGTTTTGCAGCAGCAGCACCTAGGGGGATGTCGGCATTGGGGCTGGGTGCCTGCCTCGCAGCCCAGGTAGAAAGACACGGGCGAGCTCCGCTCACGCTAGCATGCCAGAAATAACAGCGTGGGTGTTGTGGCCCAGGTGCCAGCCGCCTGAGTACAAACCCGCCGGCTCCATACATGGGGGGGGCTAGCGCATGCCACAACATTCAGTGCTAGCTTTCGCTTGCTCGCTTGAGCAGAGGTAGCGCCTGTCTGTCTACCCAGGCAGGGCCGCGTGCTCCTAGCTGTAGTGTAGACATACCCCGAGACGCCTCAGCCAGCTGGGGGCTGCATGGTGCTGGACGCTGCATACACAGCCTGTGGGCCTGCAGGTCCTGCAATGATTTACTCCCAGACCAGAGGACTTCGCCCAAGCTTCCCCCTTGCTTATTAACTCTCTGTAGCCCCCCAAGTCCACCTCCTAGCATGCTAATTCAGACAGTCCTCTTCTCCTCTAATTCTGGCAGGTCCACCCTCCTTGCAGTTGAGTTCCACACACCCCTCCTCCTGGGGCGGTGCCATTAATTCACGCTTTCCAGCCCTGCCCTGGGAAAAGGCGGCAGTAACCATCCTCCTTGGGCTGGGGGGGGGGGGGGGGGCTCCTCTTTTTGACAGCCCCCTCCTTCAAGTGAGCTCTGGTAGCCTTTTATCATGTCCAGGTACTTGTTAGCCAACTCGTGGCCAACCAGCTGGTTATTGCTGACAGGTGGGTTGAGATGGGCTTTCACCTTAAGATAGAGCAGCCCCATGGTGCCGCTACCTCATTCTCAACACCCCGGGGAGGTCAATACATTGTCATTATTCCCGTTTTACAGATTAGGAAACTGAGGCACGGAGAAGGTGAGTGACTGACCCAGATTAATTCAGCGGGAGTCAATGGAAGAGCTGAGATTAGAGCCTAGGAGTTTCTGGCTGTCAACCCCATGCAAATGGCTAGATAGGGCTGTATTCCTGGGCCCAGATCCTCAAAGGTATTTAGGCTCCTAACTCCCATTGAAGTCAACATTTATCCTTTCATCTGGAAGGATTGCAAAGCGCTCCAGAACCTACTTCATAAGTCATTACAGGCATCCTTCCACCCACTACTTACATGCAGCCACCTCTGGGGTGGAATGTGGCAGCTATTCTGACTCTCCATCACGAGCGGTAAATAAGGATTTCCTGTCTCTTCCCTGCATCTGGTAAGTTTGCTCTCCCTATAGGCCATGTTGGATCCTATACTCTTGAACACCTTACTGGAAAGCAGAACCTGATGCGTGATTGGCCTGCGAAACTCATTGCCAGCAGATATCCAGAATATCCAGAGTTATAATAGTAAATATTAAAGACTAAACAAGGGCTTTGGAAGGGAGATAAACCCTCCAGCTGCAGGGCTTATGCCAGCCTCTAACTAATGGGGGCAGGAGGGAATTTTCCCTAAGGGCAGGTTTTCCCACAGCTGCCTACCACAGGTTTCTGGCATCTTCCTTTGGAGCAGCTCGTGCTGGCCAGCAGTGGAGATAGGATCCTGGGGTAGATGGACCATGCGTGATTCGTGTGGTCCTATGTCCTTGTGTTGATGACACAAATGGTCCTGATGCAATGTGAAATCTCACAGACCCCAAATATATACCGTTACAATCAATTGTAATATAAAAGCCTAAACGAAATTTAAAAAAAAAGTCAGAATGAAACATAATGAGCAAGTCAGAACAAAACACCCCCTTCCCTTCACAAATCGTTTCAGAACTCGTCCACCCAAAATGTTGTCCAAACTGACGCACTCCCGCAAGATGCTGACAAAACAGCGTTTTCCAATGGCAAATTGTACCATTCAAGCAGGTCTACCCCCATCACTGGAAGCCCGTGGGAGCCGCAGGCGTCAATATCAGACTCCAGATTAGTTAACTGAGAATAGAGAGCCCAGCACCCTTGTCAATCCAATGCATTTTCCTCCTTTATTAATGTACATGTATGCACCGGAGCTCTGCTGATTCACACCAGCTGAGAATCTAGCCCATAATTTGTGTTTTGGTTCATCAGATTTCTTTTTTCCCTTCTAACGCAGGTTTTGAGTTCTACCCAGAAGCTGCTAAGGAAAAGAGGGAGTTTTGTCTGTTATCTAAATGCCAGTTTCTAATTCCCACCAACCTAGTAATTTGTCATCCCTGGGAGAAGGAAAGCATGAGAATATTAAACAAACCCTCCCCTCTCCCACTCAGCCTCTGGGGAGGACAGGGCTGCAGCAGAGGAATTTGAGCCCAGGTATTTAGGCACCTAAAAGGTATTTAGGCACCTAGAGGGAGATACAAGAGTGCTAAGGGAGTTCAGCACCTAACTCCCCTTGGCCTCAGTAGGATTTAGGCACCTAACCTGCTTAGGTGCTTTTGACCATGTAAATCTGGCTTTTTCTCTCTCTCTGCTTCACAATAACATCCCCTTCCTCCTGCCTGTCACAGTGCCACCTACCCGGTCTGGCTTTCCACTAGCTGCCTGCTGCCTCGGTTTCCCCTCACTCCGATTTTAGCCCCTCAACCTCACATCTCCTGATTGCAATGTAGATCTACCACCCTCCCCACCCCCGCTCGCCAAAAAAGAGTCCGCTCCTGCCAGGGTCTCCATGTCCAAAACAAACCCAGATGGCTGTTCCACCCCCGTCCCAAGCTGGGCCCAGCCCCTGTTTCCTGAGGCTTGGTCTGTCTTCGAGTTTCAAGCATTCTTCAGCCCACCTTGGGTGCAGCTTTCAGCCCTGTCAGTCTCTCCCCCACCTGGGCTACTTTGGGTCACTCCCTGCTCTCTACCAGGTAGCAACGCCTAGAGATTCCCCTGTCCCCTTGGCTCTCCACAGTCCTCTCTTATCTACGCCCCAGAGGCCAGGTGCAGCCACAGGTCCCACCTGTCACATGACCTCACTCATTCTCTCCACCTGGGCCCCCCCGTGACACTGCCCTTTGTCTGTCTAGTTTGTAAGCTCTTTGGAGGCAGGGACTGCTCCTTAGTACCTGTCTGTGCAGCACGCAGCACAACGGGACCGCTGGGTGCTAACCTCATCGTTCATTCGACAGCAAGTCAAATCCAGTCCCCCGAGAGTGATCACTCCCGTCTCACGCAGCTTTACTCTGTGTGGGGTTTTTCTGATGACATCCAGCAAACCAAGGCCCTTTCCGCTCTGGGCTGGACGTTCACAAGCTCCCGGCGCTGTTCTTAGGAGGAAGGATTTGGCTTGCGTCCTGGGCCGGGAGTTTCCCTTCTCCGTTGTGCTAAGCACGGGCTGCTTTCTTCACCCCAGAGCTGGCTGGAGGGATGGCTCAGTGGTTTGAGCATTGGCCTGCTAAACCCAGGGTTGTGAGTTCAATCTTTGAGGGGGCCACTTAGGGATCTGGGGCAAAATCAGTACTTGGTCCTGCTAGTGAAGGCAGAAGACTGGACTCAATGACCTTTCAGGGTCCCTTCCAGCTCTATGAGATCGGTATATCTCCACTTTGGCTCCTTCAAGGGGAAAGGCAACACCGCACAGCAATGGTTTGGTTGTTTGTGTGCAGCGACGACTGCCTATCAATCTCACTCTTTCCGTGTACTGCCCCGTCTGGCTGCATCCACCTGTTGTCTCTTGTCTTTAAATACTTAGAGTGTAAGCCCCTCAGGGCAGGGCCTGATTGCATTTGTACAGCCCCTGGCACAATGGAGGTCTGGTCTGTGAGTAGGGCCCCAAAGCGCTATGGTAATAGAAACAGGAAATAAGTATGTGTGAAATACAACGATCTTTGTTTTACAGGTGGGGAAACTGAGGCACGGAGCAGGGAAGTGTCTTACCCAAGGCCACCCACTGCTGCACTGCCTGACAGCCTGGCTGTCCGCTGGCTTGGCCCCCTGGGGCTCTGGGTCCCCACCTGCCCTCCGTCCTGGCCTGCTCAGGCTCTGGGCCCCCACTTGCTCCGGCCACACCGCATGAGAGTGGCCAGGCTCCACAGAGCCACCTGCTGGAAGGTCTCAGCACGGGTGCTGGAACAATTTTTATAATGGGGGGCGGGGGGCTGAGAGCCATTGAACCGAACTGTAAACCCTGCATATAATGGAAACCACACCAGCCCCCGCACTCCGAGTTCCAGCACCTCTGTCTCTTAGCCAACAGCTCATGGAAACAATCTGTCCCTTGTGAGCCACTTAGTCACAGCCTCCCCTGCTCCTTGGTGCATCCCCAGGCCCTGGGGTTCCCGTCTTCTCCCTTCTGCCCTCCCCTGCACGCACCTCCCTGCTCCTCTGCCCCGCCCACTCCTCTGAAGTGATTGGTTCTTTCCTCCTTTGATCCCTGGACAGCTTTTTTGTTCCCTTCTTCCCGGGACTTTCCTCTCCCACCAGTGACCGGAGCGTCGCCAACCCCAAACATTCAATGACCACAAGTCGGGCCCTGCAAAAATCACAAGATTGGCTTGAAAATCAAGAAATTTTATTGTTGTTGTAAATGATCAGCGTGAGGTTCTTTTGTCTTCTGGTTTTTCCACCTTTAGGAGGCACGTGGGGCACGTTTTCAGGCTTGTCTCCTCAACCAGACAGCAAGAAACCTAGCTGACCTATGTAGAATGAAACCTGAGCTGTTTTGTGAAATAACATGACTCCAGGAGCTGGGGCTTTACAAAAAGCACCAAAAGACTTGCCATCAAACAGCGAGAGCTGGCAATGCTGTAGGTGGCAGCTCCGGCTCCTGAAGGCAGCTAAGTGGCTCCCAGTCCGGGTAGCCAGGCTAGCCCTACCTGAATAGCCAGCTGCTTTCACAGGCCTCCAGGCCAGAAGCAAAGGAGGAGAGAGATCCCTGGACCAGCAGCGGGTGCTCTGTGAAGTGGAGTCTGGGAAACGATGCCTTAGCAGCACCCGTCCTCCACCATCGATTGTCAGCCAAGCTTAATCCCCCCCCAATAAAAGGATGCTTATTACTTGGGTCAAATGAAGCTTCATCCTGTTGCCTAGCAACCCACCCTGGGGCATGGAGACTGGAAACCTGGTTCACTGGTTCTGTTGGCTTGTTGGTGGCGGGTTTTTTAGGGACAGGTGCGGGGAGGGGGGGGGATGTGGGGGAAGGGACTGTCGGGAGGAACGTGATGCTCACAGGAAGATAAAAAGTAATGGACCCTGCCTCTGCCCTTCTCTGCAGCTTCCCAACCCCACCCTGTCACCGGCCCCAAGAAACCAACTCCCTCCTCTCTCAGCTCCAGTGAGCATCCCCCAAACTCACCGCCCCGCCTCCAAAACCCACCAGGCACTTAGTCCAGCTGGAGCTTGTGCCTCGCTGCTCCCCTCCTACACAATCCTGCTGCGACTGGCGCAAGAGCCTTCTCCTCTACAGCTCCTGCCGCAGGGGATCAAGCAGCTCCCTGATCTCCAGACCAAATGCGCCGCCTTCCATCTCAGGCGGAAATGCCTCCTCTCCGGCTAGCCCACCGCTCTGAGGGCCTCTGTCTCTATGCTGCAAAGCGCTTGGAGATTCAGCTCTAAAGCTGCATTGAAATAGTCCAGAGATTGGTAATGAAAGAACAGATCTTTGGGGGCATGGATGCCTACAACACCTGAGAGCTGCCAAAGAATCCCATCCTGTAGCACCCTCCCTCTAAGGAGCTCAGATTACTTTACAATCAGGCAGCAATTAAGACTCCCAGCCCCCAGGTGAGGCAAGGGGAGGCAGGGCTAGATAAAGAAGTGCTTGGAAATGCTCTAATGCAGTGGTGCTCAACCAGGGGTTTGTGGACCCCTCGGGGTATGCAGAAGTCTTCTAGGGGGTACATGAACTCATTTAGAGATTTGCCTAGTTTTACAACAGGCTACATAAAAAGCACCAGGGAAGTCAGGACAAACTAAAATTGCATACAGACCCTGACTTGTTTCTACAGCTCTAGGTGCTGTACACTGAAATGTAAGTACAGTATTTATATTCCACTTGATTTCTTTGATAAATGAGAAAGTCAGCCATGGTTGTCACAGTGGGCTGTGACATTTTAATGTCTGATTTTGTAAGCAAGTAGGTCTTAAGTGAGGTGGATCTTGGGGGTACGCAAGACAAATCAGACTCCTGAAAGGGGGGTACAGTCATCTGGAAAGGTTGAGAACCTTTATAGTGGTGTGAGCGCAGGACAGGGAGCAGTGACTCTGATAGTGATTCCCTCTGTGGTGCCCGGCGGCGCTGCTGGGTGTGCTCTTCTGGCACGGCCAGGGCTTCCACATACCCGCCTGGCTGCCTTTGTCGCCGTCGGTACCACCCCGCGCACGCTTAGGAGCCCTGTGGCCCACCTGGGCGATTTTAAATCACCTGGGGCCCTGGGCAATTGCCCCCTTTGCCATCTTGGAAGGCCTCCTGTTGCGGATCTCATGTTGCCCCAGTCGGCTAGACCTGCTGCTCCTCCATCACCCTTTGACCAAGTTCCTGTGGCTGAGTCCTCCTCCAAATTCTCAGCTCCATCCTTCCCGCTGCCTCAGTGTGTTCCTGTCACTTTGCTACCCCCACAGCCCCTGTTTCTGGATTCTGGCTCTCGCTGCCCGTCCTGGCTTTTGTCAGTACATTGGAAAAGGCTGGCCAGGTAGGAGAAAGGAGGCGGCTGGGACATGCTGAGCCGAAATTAATGAGGCAGCAGTGAGTGTAGAATGTAGGAGTCAAGGGGCACAAGCTATGTGAAAAGCAAAGTTTGGGGATTTTTTTTTTTTGAAATAAACTGATGGCTGTTTCCATGGAGATCCGATTCATCTTTCACCCCAGGGGAGGGGGTCCCTTTAGGCAGGGACTGTGAAATAAACTGGCCTGGAAAACCTGGGACTGCAGGAATAGACAGGCTGTATTTCCCTCGTACTCTGGAAAAGGTGCACATCTGTAGTTTCTGTGTGTGTGTGTTCACGTGTGTGTGTGTGTTCACGTGTGTGTGTGTTCACGTGTGTGTGTGTGTGTGTGTTCATGTGTGTGCATGCACCTGTGTGCTAAAGACACAGGAATTCGTCTCTCTCTGGGTTTATCTGCACATTGAGCTGGGAGTGTGAGTCCCAGCTCCAGAAGACATACCTGTGCTAGCTCCGATCAAGCTGTGGGCGCAGCTCCATGAACAGCAGGAGGGCCTAGCCACTCTGAGTACATGCCTAGCATTTCAAATGGGTAGCTAGCCCTTCCCGCTGCTCGCCACGCCGTGGGTACAGGTCTATTTTTAGCACACTAGCGCCATCAGAGCTAACCTGGGTATGTCTCCTCGAGCTCAGAATTGCACACCCAGCTCCCTCTCTATCTGGGTCTTTGTGTTACGTGCAGTGAGTAGAAGTGGTCAGGAAGATTTGGGGTAATAGTTTTCCCAGCAGTTCTTTTAAATCAAAACTGTTGGTGGGAAAGGGTTGGTTTCAACGACTTTCTCAACTCGAACATATTTTTTGGGGGAAAAAAAAGTTTCAAAATTGTAAAAATGGCCCATTTCGACATTTTTGAAACAAAAAAAGTTCCGGTTTCCCAGTTTGAATTAGAGCTAATTGTAGTTTAAAAAAAACAAAAACAAAACTTGTTTAAATTAAAAATATGATTGACATTGAAACAAAACATTTTGAAAATGCTCGAAATGGAATGTTTCAAATGACCCAAGCTGAAATTTTTTCGATGTATTGGTTTGCAAAAATGTTGGGGATTTTGACTTTTCGCCCCAATTTGGCATGGGAAAAGTTTTCAGAATCACTAATATTCTGCTAAGATGGGAAAACTGTTTCCTGCCCAGCACGAGCAGTGAGCATGGAGTATGTTGTGTGTAAGGATATTGGGGAAGTGTGTGGGTTTTCTTCTGTTCACTCTGCGTGTGTGCATGTGTGTGTGTGTGTGTGCACGTGCATGCATGTTGTGTGAAGATGCTGGCAATGTGTCTTTTGCATGCTGTGTTTCACTTCATCTGTTTTTGTGTTGGGGGCAGGTGGGTAGTTTGTCTCCCTTTGGTTTTGCGCTGTGTTTGTGTCGTGGGTGTGAGGGTGCCTGTATTTGATGTTAATGTCAGGGTTGTTTCTGAGGCTGTGGATGGCATTGCGTTCTGCACGACTTAGGTTATGAGGCAAGCGATGTTGTTTTTCCACAATTTCTGCCTGCGCACGTCGGCGGAAGCATTCTATGTATAGGTCCAGACTGTCATTTCAACCCTCAGGAGGAGTCCATGTGGAGTTCTTCTTCCTGTGTTGTTGGTGGGAGGGTATCTGTATATCAGTGCACTGTTCAGTGTTATCTTGAAAGTATTCTTTGAGTCGGAGGCGGCGAAAATAGGCTTCCAGATCACCGCAGAACTGAATCATGTTCATGGGGGTGCTGGGGCAAAAAGAGAGTCCCTGATATAGGACAGACTCTTCTGCTGGGTTGAGTGTGTAGCTGGATAAATTGACGATATTGCTGGGTGAGTTAGGGGTACCACTGTTGTGGCCCCATGTGGCAGGTAGGATTTTAGACAGCTTACGGTCCTTTTTCCTTTGTAGAGAGGTGAAGTGTGTAATGTAGATCTCCTGTATTTGATGTGTTTATCACCTGTCTCCTAATTTATGAACACCAGCCCTGCATTCCTTGAGGGAGCTAGACATGATTCACCAGGACAGGAAAAAGGCAATCACATGAAATGCTCAGACGTCATCTAAAATCCTTGCAATAATGAGGGTCTGGGCAGCTTCCCAGTCACTGTAAAACCTTCAGTAATGGTTCTTTGCCCTACAGATTTTCAGAAAGGTGGCGGCCGCATTTGTGGGTGTGTTTGTGTGTGCATGTAAGGGGATGTGTTTTTTTGTGCAACATATGGTGTTGTGTGTCAGGTTGTATCTGTGTGTCTGAAGGTGTGCGTGCATGTGAGAGGGTGGGTATTTTGTGTGCAAAGGTGTGTGTGCATGTGGAGTTGTGTGTGTGTGTGTAGCACCATACATAGAGTCCAAATTCACTCCCATCTATGGGACTGGTTTTATTTACAAACGAAACAACACTAAGATATTTTTCCCAGGCTGGAGTGCTCACAGGGTTCCTCCTTCATGATTGCTCAGCCCACACCCTAGATCCTCCCTCCCTAAACTGCCACTCCCTAAACTGCCCTTTAGCTCCAGATGGAGTAACAAGTCACCTGCCTCAGTGAGTCAGCAGAGCCCACTGAACCCTTTCCAAGCAGGCTCAGGACGTGCTAACAGGGTGGGGAATTCTAGAGCAACACTGGCAGCCTGTTACTCTGTGTGTGTGTGTGAGAGAGAGAGAGAGAGAGAGAGCGCGTGTGCATTAGTTTGTATGTCAGTTTCTGTGCGTGTATGATTCAGTGCATGCATGCACACAAGTGTGTGTGGGCACATGCTTGTGTGTATGCATGTGCTTGTGTGTACAAGTGTGTGCATGTAGATACATGCATGCAGGCCTGTTTCTGTGTGCATCCATATGCAGTTGTGTGCACATGTGTCTGCACATATGATTGTGTGTGTGCCAGTGTGTGTACATGAGCATGTGTTTGCGTGTGCAATTCGGCGTGTGCTGGGATTTGTGAACGTGTCCGCACACAGGCTGTCCAGTACCCAACACTTCTCCCTTTTTATTGCAATCATTTGTCTTCCGTGGCAGAGTGTCTGTTATAACAGAGAACAAGAAGAGACTCCCACTGTGTTACTGGGAGGAAAACAGAAGTTAATTGAATCCCACAATTCCTTGTAGTCACATCAGGCAAGAGCATTTCCTCTCACTGCAGGTTGCTGTCTGTGGGGCCTTTGCATCCTGACATTGCTGCGTTTAACTAGCAGGAACCCACTGAAGTGCTGGTTCTGGGGTGGGATTAGGCCTGTGGAGGAGGGACTCAGGGGTCGCCCCTCTGTCCATTTCCATGTTCATAGCGAGACGACAAGCAGCCATAGCTGCTGGAACGAGGGGTGCTGGGGGTGCTGTCGACCCCCTGGCTTGAAATGGTTTCCATTATATCCAGGGTTTACAGTTTGGTTCAATGGCTCTCAGCCCCCCCACTATACAAATTGTTCCAGCCCCCCTGCAAGCAGCCCATTATTAATGAATTAACAACCCCTCTGGGAGTGGGTTAACTGAATCAAAACCCCCACTCGCCCTGGCCCTGCCCGATGTGGGGTGGCCAGGGGGTGATATTAGCGAAGCAGAAGGGGATTTGCACACAAGAGCCCAGAGTAGGTTTTGCAAAAGCCTTGGGTTTTCTAAACGGCAGCCGGCGTGGTGTGATCACAGGCAGGCGGCAGGAGGTGTGAAGGCTCCCGCGTTGTGATGGAGGAGATGTGCTACAAGCCACGCTCGCCCACCCAGGAGCTTGTTGCTTCAGGGCTTGCGGCAGATGTGAACATTTGGGTTGCTGTATTTGCCCCATAGTTCTGGGCCAGAGGGGCAGAGCCCAGGAGAGGTTGGGGCAAAGGTGCCTTCGTGCCTCCTGCAGGATACTGGACTAGATGGTCTGATCTGGTGGTTGTCCTAGGTTCCCATGGACTGGTCCCCAGAATGACAGTCTAAGACCCATTGATCTAGACCGTCCTGTTATCCATTTCCCGCAGGTAGGGAGCTAGGTTATCACAGGCCCTGGTTAAAAGGACCACAAGCCGAGGGGAGGGCCTAGGGAAGACCGGCAGGTCTCCTTCCCATCAGCCTGTGCAGCATCTTTTCTGAGCAATGCGCCCGACGAGAGATGCTCCCACTGAGTGTGAAAGCCACTGGGAATAATGCCCCACCAAGATAGCTGGGCTCCAGCTAGCTATTGCCCTGGCTGGGCTCAGGAGGGAGGAGATCCAGATGTACTTAGCAGCCCTGGGAAGGAGGAGCACACACACACACACACACACACACACACACACACACACACACACACACACACCCCTCTTTCCCGCCTGGCGTCCAAAGAGCAGCAGGCGCTAGATTTCCCCGGGATCGGCCCTTGCGGACGGTAGTTCAGGCGTCCCCACGGAAACCAAACCGCCGCCGCGTTGAGTCTCGGGAGCAGCAGCATGGGTTCTGGCTCCTCTGCCAGGGGGGCAAAGGCCCGCCTGGGTCCCAGGATGCCGGGCAGCTGGGATCCCAGACCAGCCTTGCTCTCAGCGGGCGCAATTCACGCCCGTGCAGAGGGGTCCGCACGAGGCCCTTACTCAGTCCCTGGGTATCTCCTAGCACAGCCCCTTCCCCTCCCGCCCCAGCTCCAAGTTTGCCCCTCCTCCGCTCTGGTCCAAGCGATCCCGCCGGGCCTGCTCGTTCCTTCCTCTGCTAGCCAGACAGTCACTCCCCCCCCGGCCCCCCCCCCCAAGCAAAGGCCCCATGTTGCTATGGGAACCTATTAGCCTGTCAGGGCCTGGCGTTTCTCACGGGTGCCTTGATTAGATCCTCCACTTTCCCTCACTCCTACTCCAATTTTCTTTCATCTCTAAACTATCTGCTGCAAATGCCAGCTGCTGACGGCCTTGGCAAGCGCTAATCAAGTGGAACGGTAGCTCAGCGCGCCTGTCAGAGCCGGGGGGCTGGGGGGGGAGAGAGGTGAATTCCGCTTCCCCCCCCCCCCACGCCCCTTTCCTGGGGAACTGGCCATGTCTGGGGACTTTCTGACCGTCCGCTCGTCTGCAGGAAACGAGCTCTAAACGGGCAGGCTAGGAGCGAAGGGAGAGCACTGGCCCGGCGAGTGGCCAAGGGGCCTGTAATACGCTCCCCAGGCCTGACTGTCCCCCTCCAACAGCGGGATCGGAACCGGGTATTTTCTTTGGGGATAAGGCAGGCGCCGGCTGGCGAGCGGGCACAGTGCCAGGGGGCTGCCCTCTCCCCTGTGTCACTGGGAGGCTGGCGGTGCCTTTGCCGTGGCAAGGCTCCTGGGGGGCGGGGTCATTGGCACACCCGGCTAGTCCGTGCTTAGTCCGGCTGCCTGGTTTGATGGGGGGCCCTTGGCCATCGTTTGGGCTGCTGTCTGGATCCGTTATCCAGCCAGGATCCAAGGCTGACCCCAGTAACGGGTCAGCGTCCAGCCTGGGTCCTGGCATTGATCTTCTCAACACCCCCCTTTCCCCCCCAGGTCTGATATCATAGGATCTCCTCCTCCGGGTCTCTCCTTTCTCCGGGTGACTCAGAGGACGCGGTGTCTGACAGGCGGGGAGCAGTGGGGACTCCCTGGAGCTGTTCTTTCGGAGTTGTCACTTGGAGGGGAGGATAAAGGCTCACGCTGCGGCTGAGAGGACAGATCTGCTCCGGGGGGGTCTCTCTCCGCAGCACGCGCTGTCACGGCAGCCCCAGCGCACATGGGCTCAAGCTGGGCTTATTTGAATCGTCTCTTGTTTTCTTTTCCGCTTTCCAGAAGTGAATCCGGCAAAGGCATTCAAAGGCGTCAGGGGCCGAATCCTGCCTGCACAGAAAGCCAGAGTAACTAAGGGGACGTCCACACAGCAACAAAAAAACCCTGCCTGGGCGAGTCTTGGAGCCCAGGTCAACTGACTCAGGCTCGAGCTCTGGGGCTAAAAACTGTAGTGTAGATGTTTGGACTCAGGCTTGGAGACCATCCCCAGAGACTGCAGTTAGTGTAAAATAGGGTGACCAGATAGCAAGTGTGAAAAATCAGGACAGGGGGTGGGGGGGTAATAGGAGCCTATATAAGAAAAAGCCCCAAATATCGGGACTGTCCCTATAAAATCTGGACATCTGGTCACCCTAGTGTGAAATAACACATGCGCAGGAAGCCAAAACACAGCCTCGCTGAAATCCGGGCTTAAGAGGGACTGAAGTGGTGCATAGGACTTAGGCTGCCCTCTGAATTCCACCCTAAATGTCTAGGAGAGATAGATAGAGGGGTATGTCTGGAGATAAACAGATCGATAGATATAGGGCGGGGTGGCCAAACGTACTGACCCTCCGAGCCGCATATGATGATTTAGTTGGGGATTGGTCCTGCGTTGAGGGATGATTTAGTTGGGTTTGGTCCTGCGTTGAGCAGGGGGTGGGACTAGATGACCTCCTGAGGTCCCTTCCAACCGGGATATTCTCTGATTCTATAATCTTCAGAAGTTTGAGAGCCAGGGCCCGTCTGCTGGGGCTCGGGGCTTCAGCCCCACAAGGAGGGGGGTGTTGGGGCTTCAGCACCATGGCAGGCGCCTGATGGGGCTCAGGGCTTCAGCTTTGCTCCTGCTGAAGCCCTGAACCTCAGCAGGTGCGGCCCGCAGGGCTGAAGCCCTGAGAGGCCCCCCCCCTTCCCCGCTGGGCAGAAGCCAGAGGTGACGCGTGGGGAAGCCCCGAGCTCCCGCCCCGCCCGTCTGGTAGGTGGAGAATGGGAAGGGGGCTCTGTAAGCTTCAAACGCTGCCTTTAAAATGTCTGCACAGCACCCAAAGCAGCAAATAGGCTCAAGTAAGGGGGCGGGAAATGAAACAACCAGACAGCAGCATTTGTTAAACACCAGAAGCCGCTGGCAAAGGCTTTAGTATCGTCGCAGACAAGTTCTAGTCAATAAGAGCAGTTTGTGGCCAGAGCGGATCTCCTCTGAAATCTGTCTTTGGACCGAGTGCCGAGAAGAATTTGTTCTAAAATCCAGGTCAGCCTTTTGCTGAATTAACGCCGGACGGGAACTTTAAAGGAAGCACGGAGGGAGCAATGAGTAGCTCCAGTTCCCCACCGATCCTGCACTGTGAAGGTGACAGATTCCTGGAAGGAGCAGACGTTAGACACAAAGAGGAAGCGTGGGCTGGCAGTTCGTTATAGCAGTGGCCTGGGACTTTTCCCAGCTCCTTCCCAAGCTCCATTTTTGACCTTGGGCAAGTCACTTCATTTCTCTGGGCTTCGGTTCCCCATCTGCAAATGAGGAAAATCTTCCACCTTCTGTCTATTTAGACTGTAAACGCTGGGGCAGCTCTGCCGCTTCCCTTTTGCAGAGTGCCCAGCACAATGGGGCCCATATCCTGCCTGGGGTCTCTAAGTACTACCCTAATACACCTAGAAATAACACGTCCTCAGGGCGTGCGGGGGGGCGGAGAGCTGCCACAGGGCTCGGGGAGGGGGGCGCAAGGTGGAAGTTTCGCCTAGGGTGCGAAACATCCTTGCACCCAGCCTGGTTACACCGGCAGGAAATCTGGCGCTGCCGTCACAAAAAAATCACCCAGCTGCCTCCTCCCCCACTCGCCACCGGCTTATAATTAATTTCTATTTGCAGCTCCGTCCAATTTCCCTCACACAGCTTCCAACTCAAGCCAATTGCGGGAGGAGATTTCTGTAATCTCACCTCTTATCAAGCACATCAGTGTGAAGCGAGAATGCCGCAATTAGCAATAACAGGAACACCGACCTGTGTATTCGCAGGCAAGGAGCTGCTTGGCAAATATTTATTCCACCCGTGCAGGGGGGTGGGGAGTGGTTTGGGTGCCTGGGTGCATGGGTGCCATATGGAGCAGGCGGGCAAAGACCATCATATACAGGCGTTACTGTTTGGTTCAATGGCTCTCAGACCCCCACTATACAAATTGTTCCAGCCCCCCTGCAAGCATGTAGGTGGGGCAGCATGTAGGGAAGTTGGCCTTGTCGCTGCCTGTCTATTTAAATGCAGCACAGGTTGGTCGAGACTGGCAGCTGAGGGATGGTCTGTGGTTGGCATGACGTGAGTTTGGCAGGTCTCAATCCAGTGCCTCCGCTCACTTACACAATCACAGCTGGTGCTAAGTGGCTCCTTTGTACCTGCTATCGCCCTGAGCATTGGAATATTTGGGCTTTTCAGTCATTAATTTATTTCTTAATACCCCTATCATCCCCCGGGCAGAATTTTAAAGATATTTAGGTGCCTAAAACTGTAGATAAGGGCCTAATGAGATTTTTCTAAAGCCCCTTTATTTCAAGGGGAGGGAGGCAGTGTTCCCTCTAATTTTTCCCATCCATGTGTGGAATGAATTTTGTTATGTGCACCAATATGGAGGTGATGTGTGGCGGGGCTGGGGATGAGGGGTTCGGAGTGTGGGAGGGGGCTCAGGGCTGGGGCAGAAGGTTGGGATGTGGGGGGGTGAGGACTCCGGCTGGGGGTGCGGGCTCTGGGGTGGGGCCGGGAATGAGGGATTCAGGGTGCGGGAAGGGGCTCAGGGCTGGGGCAGAGGGTTGGGATTTGGGGCGGCGAGGACTCCGGCTGGGGGTGCGGGCTCTGGAGTGGGGCCGGGGATGAGGGGTTCAGGGTGCAGGAGGGGGCTCAGGGCTGGGGCAGAGGGTTGGGATGTGCGGGGGCGAGGACTCCGGCTGAGGGTGCGGGCTCTGGGGTGGGGCCGGGGATGAGGGGTTCAGGGTGCGGGAGGGGGCTCAGGGCTGGGGCAGAAGGTTGGGATGTGGGGGGGCGAGGACTCCGGCTGGGGGTGCGGGCTCTGGGGTGGGGCCGGGGATGAGGGGTTCAGGGTTCAGGGTGCAGGAGGGGGCTCAGGGCTGGGGCAGAGGGTTGGGGTGCAGGTGGGAGGCACCTAGGTGCTTTAAAAACTCCACTAGACACCTGCTGGCATTGGCCCAGTGACAATAAACAACATGGCCAGAAAGTCAATTCCCAGATGCGGGAATTAAACTCAGGTCTCCGCCAACACTTTCCCCTTGTTAGCAAACAAAAAGCCAAGAAGTGACTGACCCATGGCCCACCCCTCTGCCTGCCCATCGCCGCAGGAGGCTTTTCCAGGGGAGAGTTTTGCCCTGCCGCTGCCCCGCTCTGCGGATGAACAGAGGTCAGAGGCTGGCAAGCTGGTATGTCCTGCCAGGATCCCTTCTCTGTAGAGATAAACAAAGCAAGCAGGGAAACTAAGAGCAGAACAAAAACAATGATCAAACAAGCACTAAGACTGGAGACGCAGCCGGTGGAAAGCCAAGAAATCTGAAGTTGATACTGGCGAGGCGTCCTTAAATGGAGTTGTTTGCGCCTTGGTTTGTCACAACAGTAGGAGTTAAAGATGAAGTGTCAGCCTTAATTCTGGATTTCCTGGCTCCCTTCGCGCTAGATCCTGAGTAATTCTCCTCCGGCTCCATTTCCCCGTCTCTCGCTCGCTGTTGCAGCAGAGCAATTTGTTCAATTTTGGGTCACTCTGGACCAAATTTCCAAAATTAGATGTAATCGATTTTCAGACAGGAGGAACCATTGCATCACCTACAGTCTAACCTCCCGAATAACACAGGGCAGAGAGGATTTCACCCTGTTACTCCTGTACTGAGCCGAATCCCTATTGTTATTTATCTGTATTCACTGTAGCGCCTCGGCGCGCCAGTCCTGGACCAGTGACCTTCTGCGCTAGGCGCTGCACAAACACAGAACAAAAGGATGGGCCCTGCCCCAAGGAGCTGACAATCTAGGAGTCTAAATTGCACACGCTAAATACCAGCAGGTGGTTCGCTCTGTGTGCGCAAGATACACAGCTGCCTCTGGGAACCTGGTGCTTGTGCCTGCCCTTATTTGCACGGGCAGCTTTCCGTGCAAACTCCTGGGTTTTGCACACAGAATCGACCTTTCTGGACAATTTGATCCTTGTGGCCTTTCCCCCATTTTTGGCTGGGCATCTATGCTAATTTCACGGAGCGGTATTTGGCAACAGAAGGGGGTTCTGTCTTCAGGGCTGCACCATTTTAAGATCATCCCGCAGGCTCCACACTCCCCGGATCCATCCTTGTTGACGTTAGGGGCCTCCGCAGCTCTTTTTCCCACGGGCAGTGCCCTGGGGCAGAGACTTGCCCTCCTCTACATTTTGGGCAGTCCCTGGCCGGCTCATAGCTCTCCTTAGATAACAGCTGCTCAGGCCTGTATGCCACCTTTAACTCTTTCTTCGGCAGGCTAGTCAAGCCCTCAGGAAATCCAGAGTCTTGTTCAAGATGCTCTCACGGGAGAGCCCAGCCGAAGTCCTGGAGCTTCTGGAATAGCCCCTGCTAGCCGATGTAGTGCCCTGGGCCAGGATTCTGTCACCAAAGCACCAGGAATAGCCCCTGCGGCAGGAGGCACCTTTGGGGGAGAGTTCAGGTCCCCTGGCATCCCCCTCTCTCCCAGGCAATGCATTCCCCCTTATCACCTCACCTCCAGTGCCCCATCCCCAGGGGCACCCTACACAGTCAGTACCACACACATCACTGGGTAGCCCACACCCCAGCACCCAACCACCCTGAACATGCCATCGTATAATAAACCTACCCGTCCCCAGGCACCGTGACCCTAACCAGCTCCCCACTCCCACTCCATCTCTGGCTTTTCCTCTGCCAAGCAATGAAGAAGAAGCTATTCCCGGCAAGGACATGGGGTCTGCCGGAAGGAGCTGGGAGTCAGCAAGTCCTGAGGTTTGTTGCTGACAGTGCCACCACTGCCCTGTGTGAACTTGGGCAAGCCATGTTATTGCTTTGTGCCTCAGTTTCCCCATCTGTACAACAGAGAGCATGCTATTTCCCTACTGCACCCAGTGGCTTAATAAGGAGTGTCTGCAAGAGTGCTTGGAGCTCCATGGATGGAAAGGGGTAAAGAAGAGACAGGGCTAGCATTTCACATGGGCGATTCAGATGTTTACTTTCCACCCAAGAAACAAGCCAAACAAATCCCTTCTTTCTCTCTTAAAAACCAACGCAGCTTGGTTACAAAACAGCCTCTCTCCCATCCCAGTCCCAGGGCCATCATCCCATTCAGTATTCCATAGCCTCAGGGGCTTCAGCTCTGTGCTCGATGTGGTTGCCGCATCTAATGGCGTGCGGAGGGACTCTATAATCTTCGACATGTAACACACACACCTCCAAAAATCCTCGCTTATCCACCCCCCAGCCGTCTGTCACCGATCACACTCACTGACAGGAATAAACTCCAGCACCTACCATATGTTTTGTCACTTCTGCCGCATGAATTCACTTGTTACTATATATTTCGAAAGACTCCGTTACATCTGCTAAGGGCGGCTGCTGAGTCCCTTCTTGATTGATCGACAGGTGGGCTGGGAAAAGCGCGCTGGATAAATAATACACGTGGCATGTCAGCCTCCTAGGCGCTTCAATACACATTTCATGAATTAAGCCTTAGTGCCGTCTCCCTCTGTAGAGGAGGGAAATATCATTATCCCTGGTTTACAGAGGGGGAAACTGAGGCACCGCGGGGGGCTGTGACTTGACCAGTGTCCCAGTGCATCATTGGCACAGCCAGGGACAAAACCCAGGGATCTTTACTCCCAGGTCTATGCCCTACCCACAAGGCCAGTGAGGGGCACACAATAAATCCCCAGGTCGATTAAGACTGGTAGATGTTCCTGTCAGTGAAGCAAACTTTCCCAGATCCCAGTGGTTTCAGATTTGGCTCATGTTCTGGTATAGATTTGCCGGTGGTGAGGTTCTTTCTGGAAGAAGGTCTGGGCTCTTTGGCAATTCCATTCACACCCTGAAGCTTCTTCAAAAGCCTCTCTAACAAGGTCCCGTCACTTGGCCAAGACTCAGGATTCTGGGACAGCCCCTGCCACGGAATCGTCGCTATGCCAACAGCTCAGACCCTGGCACACCTGGAACGGCCCTGCCACGGAATCGTCGCTATGCCAACAGCTCAGACCCTGGCGCACCTGGAACGGGCCCTGCCACGGAATCGTCGCTATGCCAACAGCTCAGACCCTGGTGCACCTGGAACGGCCCTGCCACGGAATCGTCGCTATGCCAACAGCTCAGACCCTGGCGCACCTGGAACGGGCCCTGCCACGGAATCGTCGCTATGCCAACAGCTCAGACCCTGGTGCACCTGGAACGGCCCTGCCACGGAATCGTCGCTATGCCAACAGCTCAGACCCTGGCGCACCTGGAACGGGCCCTGCCACGGAATCGTCGCTATGCCAACAGCTCAGACCCTGGTGCACCTGGAACGGCCCTGCCACGGAATCGTCGCTATGCCAACAGCTCAGACCCTGGCGCACCTGGAACGGGCCCTGCCACGGAATCGTCGCTATGCCAACAGCTCAGACCCTGGTGCACCTGGAACGGCCCTGCCACGGAATCGTCGCTATGCCAACAGCTCAGACCCTGGCGCACCTGGAACGGGCCCTGCCACGGAATCGTCGCTATGCCAACAGCTCAGACCCTGGTGCACCTGGAACGGCCCTGCCACGGAATCGTCGCTATGCCAACAGCTCAGACCCTGGCGCACCTGGAACGGGCCCTGCCACGGAATCGTCGCTATGCCAACAGCTCAGACCCTGGTGCACCTGGAACGGCCCTGCCACGGAATCGTCGCTATGCCAACAGCTCAGACCCTGGCACAACTCCTGCCAGGGAATCCAGAAACATTTAAGCTCTAGAGCTTCTGGGAAGTTTTCCACCCCAGGTTCCAGTCTCTCTGCCACTGCCTGGCGCGCTCAGCGTCACACACAGCTCCTGCCTGCCGCTTCACCCCCCGGCCACGCTGACGCTGGCTCTTCGTCTTCCCGACCGAGACATTCCGTAAAGCGTCGCAGGGCCGTGCTCGAGCGAGCTCACGTCAGCGGCTCTCCTGACGGCCACGTTTCCGGCTGCGTGACGCGGACGGCGAGGGCACGCTCGGGAGACTCAGCCGGGACTTTTGTTTTCTTGCCCTCGCTGAGGCCGGCCCGGAAGGGAGCAGCTCCTGTCAGTCACACACACCCTCGATTGTGCGCGGCACCTCTGAGGTGTGTGGCCTTCGCAGAAACAATGGGCTTTGCCAGCTGGGATACAGCTAGCTCTGCCCTCCATTCATAACGAACGGCTTTAACGTGCGGGAAAGGGCAGCTCAGACTTCCCACTTCATGCCATAGACCTGAGAGAACGATGCCCCCAGGGCACTGTCAAATTGGCAGCACTCTCTGATACTGTGAGGGGGAGGCTAGTACAGAACTTAGAGCACTAGCCCACGAGGTGCTGTAAGGAGAGAGACCGAAGTGCTCTGAAATTCAAGTGCTATATGAGAGCTACTTGTTATTATTAAGGTTGCCTGACACCTCCCATGATAAGACCCTGTGCCTTAGCCACCAGGCCATCCTTCCACTCCAGAGTATACAGTCGCTGACTCCTCACAACAAGCCTTACCCTCAGTGATTCTCCTGTAGCCCAAGCAGCAGGGGCCTGTGCTTCTGGAACAGCAAGTGCTGACTTCTGCCCAGGCTTTGACTATGAATCACGATGTATGTTGCAGGATATGCTACCCCCTTGTGGCCCGAGGTGGTATTGCAGCTGCCCTGCCTCAGTTTCCCTGAACCAGGGTCTTCCATCTCTCCCAGGAATTCCTGTGGCTCAGCCCCTACACTCTGGCTCACTCTCGGAGTTCAATCTCCTTTTGGGGTAACAAACATCCAACAAACGCTCCCCCCCCCCCCAAAGTTCTTCTGCCCTGCATGGACTATTCTTCAACTCACTCCCACGCCTTCCTGCCTGGCATCTTTCTGCTTTGTCAGGCCCCTCCCTGGCTGGAGTCTTTTCCTCCTTTGATGGCTCGGGGACCGGGGGCTCCTGCTCTGCAGCCTGCAGCTCTGTGTTGCCTCCCCCCTGGACTCTCAAGTGTGGAGAGACCCTCCTCTCCCCCTCTGGCTCAGGGCTATTTGACTCAAGGCCTCTTGACCCTTAAAGGGGCAGGCTGCCCTGTTACAACGTGCACCAGCATAGTGACATCGGTGAAGCCCTAAGTGGCCACGGACTAGCTGCAGCATCCACCTTCCCAACCTTACTATGGGGGGAGGCAGAGGAGTTGATCCAGAGCAGGCCACTTTGACAATGCCGCCAATCTGCCCCCTTCACCAAGGGCTGGAAGTAGGGTGACCAGATGTCCCGATTTTATAGGGACAGTCCCGATATTTGGGGCTTTTTCTTATATAGGCTCCTATTACCCCCCCACCCCCTGTCCTGATTTTTCACACTTGCTATCTGGGCAGCCTAGCTGGAAGCAGGGTCAGCATAGACCCCTCACACTAGCCGAGGGGATCCCTTGCGCAGCGATTATGCTCAGGGGGCTGTTTCCCACCAGTTTAAGCCCCTCCACGGTGGCATAAAGGAGCCTTAGCCAATCACGCCTCCACGCGAAACCCAGGGCCACCTAACGTTTGATCCAGGTGCAAGAGTACGGGGCGGCTAAGGCTGCCTGCGTTGTGTTTGGTGTGTGCGGCTTTCATTGCTTGGCGCGGCTTTGATTCCCAGTTTTAATTGCAACCTAACGAGGCCGGTGCATTAGGAGATGAAGCGTCAAGTTTAAATGAAGTAAATTGGGAGGAAAACACATTCGCTAGTGACTAATGGGTGTCTGGACCGGTGTGTGTGTGTGTGTGCGCTTGCCCTGGGGTATAGCATCATAGGCACAAACAAGAGAGGGTCGGGATACAGTCCCCGAGCTCTCTTCGCCGCAGATCATGGCGGAACGTGATGCAAAGCAGAGAGGTTTCTGTCATGGATCCTGGTCTATTTCCTGGGTTATTTTTAATCCCCGGCATTGAATTGTGTAGCACAAAAGCCTCCCTCCGAATCAACAGTGAGGGTTGAAATTGTTTGCCCCCCCGGCAATGGGGCTAAATAACAAAATCAGGGCAATGTACGCACCACGTTGGCCTCATCAGAGGAAATCAAGGCTAATTGAGGGCAGAAGAAAGAAGGAGAATTTCTCAAGGCGGCTGATGCTGTGAAACCCACAGACACCCGGAGAGCAAATTGTGACCTTTACCAATTACAGCTAAAATGGGGAAAAATTAAGTGAGTGAACACACAGTCAAGGGGGGGGGGGGGGAATTTGCATATGGCACCAAGGGCTGATCAGCGAGTGCTTTTGCGGCTACATTCCCGGTGGCCCAGATTGTTGAATGATAGCCCAGATTTCTTGGGTGCTTCTGGCTAGAGCAATCTGCTGCAGCTGGGAGCCGGTTCAGCTCTGCTCGGATAGGGTGCCTAGAGAGAGTGGGGGAGGAGGGATAGAGAAACTCCTCCTCCTGACGGTTGGAGCCTCTGATCTCTGTGTCAAACAGGCAGCAGGCCAAAGCCTTAGGCCAGGCTTTTTGGAAGTAGCCAGGGTGTCCAACTTCAGAGGCGCTTTGCAGACCACCCCGCCTACGGTCAATAGGAGACGCAACATTCTTGTGTCTGAAGTTGGGTGCCCGGGTGTGGAACAGGGAAAGCTTCATCTGGGACACTGACGTCCCCCGAGACGCCAGGAAGGGGAGGCAGAAAGGCACCGTCCGGCTGGAGCGTGCGATCAACGTGCCTCGGAAATAAAAATGCAGCCGTTAGCCAGAGGCTGGGCTTTCGTCAATGCACTGCTGGGCTAGGCAGTCTCTCACACACACACAGGGGAATCGCTCTGTGTTGAAAACCTCTCGGGATGGAACCAAGCTGCAAAGTTCTGATTAGGATC
Source organism: Platysternon megacephalum (assembly GCA_003942145.1). Classification (NCBI taxonomy): domain Eukaryota; kingdom Metazoa; phylum Chordata; order Testudines; family Platysternidae; genus Platysternon; species Platysternon megacephalum. The sequence continues at coordinate 6,157,899 of QXTE01000096.1, forward strand.
CAAACGTTCCCTAAGTGCTGGGGCTTGACTCTGTCCGTTGCAGAGCTGGGGCAGGAAGGGATTCCAGCAAATCACCTCACCCTGGGGCCTGGGAGTCTGCTTGGGCCAGGACTCCTCTTGCAGTATGCACGGGCAAGGCTGCTGGAACACCGGTGGCGAGTGACTAGAACAGGGATATGCAGGGACAGGAATCTCTCTCCGCTTCGCCTGTCCCTTACATGGGGTCGCTCCGCTGACTTCGCTAGGGTTACTCCTGGGTTGAGTGGGAGGTGAATTGGGCCCAGAGGGTTGGAGAGCTGCACGCAGGGAGAGTGAGGGAAAGTGACACCCTTAAATTCCTCTCTGAGATCCTGAATCTGCCCTGGATTCTGACCCAGACTGTGTAGCTATGGCCTCGTTGGCTAATTGAACAGCAACCGTCCTGTCGTGGGGACAGCCCCTCCTAACTCCCGATGGGGGCTTTGGCTCTAACAAAGACCAAAGCGGTGCCCAGAGACGCCATCCCAGGTTTTGCACTGGGCCGCGCCAATGCTGCGATGGGAGTTGGGCCAGGGGCTGCCCGGGATGTGATCTGCAATGTTGAGTTTCTGTCCCTTCCTACGGAGTCTCACAGGTTTGATTTAAGGAGCTTTCGGTAACTGAGGACACACCGTGACACTGAGCCACCCCGGGCTACTGGTGCTAAAATGGGCTGTTGGCAATAAAAGACACAGTGTGTTCCCAATGTGCCTGGGAACAGAACAGCCGTCTGCCTAAGCCGGATTCGGGCTGGACTAGGAAAGCGGCCGGTTGGGCTCTGGGTATCCCAAGGCTCAGGGAGGGCAGCCACTGGCGGTAGGCAGCTGGAGGATGGAAACCAGCTAGTGTGGAGGGGCAGGATTTAAGAGGAAATGGAGTATCTGTCGGGCAGCCTGTGATCTGAGGGCTGGGTAATTAACCAGCAGCCTTCACAGGCAACCAAGGACTGGGAATCTGCTTCCGCCTTTGTGAGTTACGATGCAGAACAGCAGTGAGCTTGGAAGTGGATGGAAAGAAGCCAGACTCCCATGGCAGCTCCCCTCAGACAGGGACAGTGCCAAGAGGAGGGTTGCCAACTCTCCAGGATCATCCTGGAGTCTCCAGGAATTAAAGATTAATCTTTGCTTAAAGATTAATGTCATGTGATGAAACCTTCAGGAACGCATCCAACCAAAACTGGCAACCCTAGAGCAGCTGCCGCCCCTCCGGTACCACGGCCAGGAATTTAGGAGTGAGTGGCACCCGTTTGGAACTGGGTCAGAGCCGAGATCCAGAACCACCTTCCCTAGGGCAGCGGGGTCTGTGTGCACGGGGCTGTACAGCCATGTCATCCCGAAGATTTTTGTTAACTGTCTCCTGCACCTTTCAACAGTGACAAGTGCCCCCCAAATGCTCCAGAGCATTGGAACTAGGGTGACCAGATGTCCCGATTTTATAGGGACAGTCCCGATTTTTCGGTCTTTTTCTTATATAAGCTCCTATTACCCCCCACCCCCTGTACTAATTTTTCACATTTGCTGTCTGGTCCCCCTAATTGGAACAAGCTGGCAGTGTTTGCCAGAGAACAACCCAGCCTGTTAGCTCGGGTGGGTCCAGTTGGGAAAGGGTTAAATGGGTCCTGATGACTCCCTGCCCCCAGATCTGAGGGAGGTGAAAGCGGTTCTTTGGGGGAGGAGGGAGCGAGAGTGCGGGCTGAGCAGCCCAAACCCGAGGAGCAAGGGGAGCAGGACGGCTGGAGCAGGACTTTCTCTTCTCTGAACCCCAGAAAGAGGGTGAGTTTGGACTCTCGGCAGTCGGGCTGGGCTTTGTTTTAGGGCAGGTTGGGATCGGCTCCTGTGCACTGTTGTAGGAGCAGCCGTGATCTGTATGCTCTGTATGACTATCTACGTGTAACCTGTATGTTCAAAAGGTCTGTTATACTCCCCCCCCCCCCTTGTCTCTTCTCCCTCTCCGAATACCTGTGAAGTGGCTTTCCCCCTCCCCCTCTCCGTCCCTCCTGGAAGGCTTGTGGGATGAATGGGCTGCTTGAACAGCTGGAAGATCAGAAGAGCTCCCAGGTAGACAAGATGTCTGGGACTCTAATTAGGCAGCACTCACACGCCCAATGCATGGACGCTGCCCGAGGTGGAGTGTGACCAACCACACGCAGCCAAGTCATCTCTAGTCGCAGGCCATGAGGAGCAGGTCCTTAAAAGGGGAAGGGGCCATGTGCTCGGCAGGGCACTCACAAGATTGTACCTCCCGTGAAGACCCTTCGCCCGGACCGCCTGGCCAGTGGTTCGCCGCGTTGCAGTCCATCGTGCCTCGGGAAGACTTACCTCCATCGCTGCGCTGTGGGACACTTACCTTGAAGGATCCTGACATCTCCAGTGCCGTGCCTGTCCTGGGAGCGTGAGTATGCGAGTGTGACACCCCCCGTCCCCCTTCTTTTGAGCTTAGCTGTCAGTATAATAAACGTGCTGCTTTCTGCCAAACTCTGGTGGGTCATTAGTCCTCCCTAAGCTTACTAGCTGGCCCAATTTCGGGTAACATGCACAAGGATAAACGTGGCACTTTCTCCTGCTGACTTGACTTTTGTTCTTTCTTGCTGCTGTTTGCTTTTTCTCAGCCTGCCAAGAACCTCATTTGATCCTGAATGTTCCCTGTGTCTAGACATCAGATCAGGATCCCGGGTGGCCCCTGCTAAGACTTTATCTGCAGTGAACTTTTGAAGGAAATCTCCCGCAATAGCAGCTCCAGGAAGTGTGGAAAGCGAGTGTAGGAAAAGCACCAGCTTTTCGACCACTGCTCAGACCAGCCCTGAGCCACTGTGGTGCCAGTGCCCTGATGAGAAATTCCCTCCTGTAGGTTCCTAGTGTTTAGCGTAGCCACGCAGGCACTGAGCCTCCATCCTGAGCCTCCTGCATGTCAATGCAGCCAACGAGAACTACCCTGAACCCACGCGTGCGGGGGCAACCAATGAAAATCCGTCCTGAGCCCCATGGCTGCCAATGAAAATTACACTGAACCCAGGCGTGCCAGGACAGCCCATGAAAATCAGTGCTGAGTCCCATGCTTGCTGGGGTATCTATCGGTCTAAGGTATTTATCTGGCCCCATCTCACAACCTTTATGTATTTATCCTCACAACCTCCCTTGCGAAGCAGGGCAGGGCGGTTAGCCACATTGTACAGAGGGGAAACTGAGGCACGGAGCGACTGAGTGACTTGCCCAAGGTCACCCAGGAAGTCTGTGGCAGAGCAAGGCAGCCGCTTAAAATCCATCCTGAGCCCAGTGCATGGTGGGGGCAGCTGCTGAGAATGACCCTGAATTCTGTGCAGGGTGGGACAGGACTTTGAGGGTTTCCTCAGAGCTGTGGGGTTGTGGTGCCCATGCAGTGCTGATGCGGTTAATGGAACTCCCGGGGCTGTGCCCTCCGGCAGTGCTGGGCTCATGAGCTCCTGGTAGTAGGGGATGCAGTGACAATTGTCCCAGAAACTTTGGATCCAGACTTTTGGCTCTGTCTGTGACAGAGCCAGTTCCTTCCATTACAGCGACAACGTCCAGCTCGGGAGCCGGTGTTTTAATTCAGACCCAGCCTGGCTCTGCCAAAGCCTCCCGGTGTGACCAATTCACGCCAACTCTTTGTGCCTCAGTTTCCCCCGAGCTGCAAAGTGGGCAGCATACTGCTTCCTGTTGTCTATTTAGCTTCTCAGCTCTTCAGGGCAGGGACTGTCTCTCACTAGATGTTTATACAGCACCCCGCCTGCTGACTGTCCGATCCCCACTGCCGGCCCCTTCTTGCTGCTGGAATGCCCGAAATACCGGTAGGTTAGCGGCTTCTGCTACCAATCCCTTGGGTTTCGAGTGTCTTGGAAACCACATTTGCTACTAAGACAAAAAGGATGACAGCAAACCAACCCAGCCATGGGAAGGGCACCCCCGCTTGTCTTTCATTTTCTATTTCCCCCCCTCCACTCCCTTGCGAACGGTTTGAAGGCATATAATAAAATTATAATTTTTTTTTAGCCCCCACCTCTCCGCGGCAGCCATGGTAACCGGATGAAGGGGACACCTGTACATTAGCATTCCCGGCTCCTACTATCTGAATATACAGAGGAGCCGTAATTAAACAAAAAACCCGGTAAACAGAGGCCTGGAGCCGATCCCTGGGTGACTGGGGAGGGGGGGGGGTGCGGTTTGGCGGCGCGCCAGGGAGAGAGGAGTGGGTCCCTGAGGTTTCCGGAGTGCGCCAGTGATGTCAAATGAGCCTCAAATACCATCTCGTCTGTTCCACTCCCCCCTCCGTGATAAATGAGCCTGCAGCCATCCGCTGCAGAGCTAATGAGACTGCAGCGCAGGCCTGGGTGTCTGATATGGGGCCCACGGCCACTTGCTGCTCTGCGGTACAGGGAGCTGACAGAGCCTTGAAGCAAAGCAGGTGCCTTGGCTAGTGCTTGGGAGGCAAACGCAGGGCACGGTGTTGATCAGCTGCCTGTGGCTGGGCGGCTGGGTGTGATGTGTGTCCTGAGCACAGCCCCAGGTCCGCTCGCACCCACGGGTACGTACTGTACATGTACACACACATACACCCCCACGGGCGCTTCTTAGCCTCAGTGCGGTGGTGGCTGATGGGAGCAACAGGCGTTTGTCCTGTCAGCCCTAAGGAGAGCCTGTTCCAGTCACACCTTCTTCCCCTCCCTTTGCACTGTTGCTGGGTGGGGAGAGTCGAGCTGGGGCACTGTTTCTAACAGACGGCTGGCAGCCTCCCTCCATCCCAGCCCCCAGGGTGGGCCAGACTCTGCCCAGTGTAAATCCGGAGCTGCTTTGCCGAACCAGCAGAGAGGGTATCGCGCTGAAAGGTTGAGGCTGCTCAGTATTCAGAACCAGGCAGGCTCTGATCATCTCTGTCCATCCTTTCCCTTTCTCCTGGCAGGGACAGCCGTCTCCTCCTACGCCCCGCCCCCTCCACTCCCTAAAAATCCCAGCCCTCGGATCCCCAAATCAACCCGCACAGGGCTGAGTCATTTTTTCCCCCCACCAGCAGGAGAATGAGACATTTTCACACCCAGCTAGATATTTTTTTTCGCCTCTATCTCTTCTGCAGGAGGGTGGGGGTGGGGAGGGCAAAGGGGCCCGGGGTGGAGAGGCATTGGGGGGGTGGTGGAGAAGTGCTAAATCTCACACTTCAAGCTAGGAAAGGGCAACAGATCCTCCTTGGGGCGCATTGGCAGGCTGTGCAAAGCAGCTGCCGCTTGCATGCACCCCCCTGTCTGTGCAAACGAAGTGGCTGGGATGGGTCACTGCCTGGGGGACCCGCCATCACGCGGCCCGTGTTTAAAATGAAAAAAAACAATAACTTTTTGCTCCGAATTCAGCGCATCAAACATCGCCCCCTGCTGGGAACTGCGAACACCCGGGAGCCATTCACTGCCTTCTTCGCACCCTGACCTTTGCATGGACGCGCAAGAGTGTGTGTGTGGCGGGCGGAGAGCTGGGGTGGACACAAGGAACTTTTGCCCTCTTGTCCCCTCATGCAGCTGTGTGGAACGGGTCGTTATTATTATTTGTATTATGGTAGCAGCTGGGAGCCCCGGGCCTGGCCCAGGACCCCACCAGACACTGACCAAAAAGCTGGTTACAGTCTAGCCGGAGACAGCAGGGGGATGCAGACAGACAGGGGAGCACAAGGAGACGATGACACAATACCCTTCAGCGTGGTCTCAGCCTACCAGCTCCCTGGCCATTGTCAAGTGCCCCCTGGGGCACCTGGCAGGGAAAGACTTGTAGGAGGCGGAGTCTCCTCAGGGGCGGGGCAGCCGGTGTACTCTCCGCCTCTGATGGGCGGGGCAGCGGTGTACTCTCCGCCTCCGATGGGCGGGGCAGCGGTGTACTCTCCGCCTCCGATGGGCGGGGCAGCGGTGTACTCTCTCTATGCCCCTGAGAGCCCCCAAAGGGATCGTGTCAGTTCTGTAGCCGCTCCCTGAGCCACCCAGCAGCCCAGGACTCCAGCCTTTGGGGCTTGCCATGCCCCCCTCCTGCTCCCTCATTGCCTGTGAAGGGGGAAGGGCCCTGCTCCCCAAACCCTTCTAGCCCCCCTCGCCGTGAGCACTTCACACCCGCCGACTCGCCAAGCCCCCCCCTCCCCGCGGGGAGTCGCTGAGACCCCAATGAGCTTGGCCAGCGGGATCCCTGGCCCAGTCCCTTTTGGAACACGCATGGGGTGATGCTGCTTTGTACCACACGCAGGGTGGGGCGAGGCCGAGAGTCCGGGGCTCTTTTCAGGAAACCTTCCCAAACTCCCCCCCCCCACAGCCAGCAGTCCCGCCAGCGGGGGTCATTAGTGTCAACGGGGCAGCGTGACCTGTCACCTCACCCCGGCTGGGGAAGGTCTAGCTGCCCGGCGGGCGAGAAATGCCCCGTTTTCACTAGTGCTCCCCCTGCTGCTAGCACAGAGCGGGCCCGGCCTGGAACATGCCCGGGCAGAGGAGGACACGGAGAGGTCAGTTAAGCTGGGACTGTCAGCTTATTGGGGCAGGAGCCGTCTCTTCGGTGTCTCTTCTGCTCCGAGGTTCTCCACAGCGCACAACTTTAGTACAAATCATCCTAAAGGGAGAGCCAAGGGTGTGGGCTGGACATGCGGGCAACCCCTCTCCACCCTCTCGCTTTCCCTCCTGCTTCTGCCTTGTGACCCTGTTTCATTCTCGCTCTCACTGTCACCGTCTCCCCTCCCGTGCGCCCCTTTGCTCTGGAAGGGTCTCTTTCCCCAGGCCCCTTCCCCACTCCCTGGCCCCTTCCCCAACCCCCTCAGTTGGTGTGTGCAGGGAGGTAGCCCAGAGCCGGGGGCTGGGAGCGGTAGGTTTGCATCCCTTCCCCCCCCACCAGGGAGAGTGTACCCAGCGCCTGCATTTCCATGGTTATGGCATTTCAGGAAAGCAGCAGATCTGGTGCTGTGTTTACCCTGGTTTATGAAGAGAGGAGCATGGCATGTGTACTGGGCTCGGCTAGGGGATGCACTGGGACTGGTGCCAGTGGCAGAGAGCTGGGGGGTGGGGGGTGTCTCCTCCCGGTCCGGTCTCCTCCCACAACTGCCCCATCCCCCTGCCACCACAGCTTTACATAGACAAAAGCAACATGGCGGGGGCATGGCTTTGCTGGTGGGGTGAGACTCCAGCATCCCCTGGCTGGACTATGTCAGTGGGCAGCTCCCCTGAGTTTCAGAGACGGGCTCGGTTAGCAATTAACAACCCAAAGAAACGGGGCTATGCAAATCTGCAGCCCGTCCAGGGCCTGAATCCTTCCCAGCCCGGAGAAGCTGAGGCTGGTGGAGTGGCAGCTGTCACTCATGGCGGGGCGGGTTGCCTGTGGGGAACTGGGCTCCTCCTGTTTAAAATTCATCCGAATCAAACTCTCACCGTCTTTTCCCTCAGCTGGGGACGGAGCTAAAGGAGGGAGGGGTCGGTGCTGCTCAGACAGACAGACTGCTAGGGTGGATTGACAGTCCTGGTTTCCCCCCCCCCCCCATCTTTAATTTGGGCTCCTAAGTGAGCCCCTGAAGGCAGGCTTGGGAGCCCTAATTCCAGGTGACATACCCCCCTCTGAAGTCAGTTGGTTGTCATGGGGACAGGACCAGGCTGACATGGAACCATGGGAGACTCTGTACAGCTATAGCCACAGACCTGCCATCTTGGAGTTCCCATGATCCATTGCAGTAGGTTTTCTCTCTCTCTCTCTGTTCCCCCTGCCCTGTCCTATGCAGCAGATCCCAGGACGGGCACAGCAGCTACTCACCTGGTGGTGGCCACGGACCCTCCTGAGTCGGAATCCCCCTCCATTTCCCAAGAGTCCATGAGTAATGATTTCTACCATCTCCGGTTGGCTAGAAGACTCCGTCCCATCCTGGCGGGAGAAGACCTGGCCTCAGTTACTCACACCTTCTTCCCCTCTTGGCTGGACGACAGCAATGTGCTATACCTGGGCATGAAGCCTTCAGCACTTCGGAAACTCCAGCTAGTACAAAACACCGCAGCTCGTCTCTTCAGCGACACAGGCTGCTGTGAGCACGTCACACCCATCCTCCACTCTCCACACTGGCATCCCATAGCATATCAAACCAAGTTCAAGGTGTTGGCCCTTATCTTCAAAATACTCCATGGCTTGGGCCCAGGACACCTAAAAGACCTTCTAGAGCTCTGGGATGAAGACGGTCGGTGGCCAATAACTCCGCTCCTCTGCACAATGAAACTCAACGATAAGAGTAAAGCTTGGAGGGTGGACCAAGACTGGAGGGAACTCCCCCAGGAATTTAGGACCACAACAAACCACCCCACTTTCTGCTCCGTTCTTTGACTTTGCCGTCCCTAATATAAACACGTAGCAACAGGTCATCTTTATTTCACAAACAAAACACTCCCAAAACAAGACACTCCACACTCCTCGTTAGGCATGATTAACAGCAGGAGAGAACACATGTGATGGATGTGTCGTCCTGTGGCTTAATGCACGACTGGAAGGCGCTCAGGTGATGGGCGTGGTATAGGAACCTTGCAGAGATGCCTCCAGAAAACACAACAAGGACTCACCCACCCCAGATTCTGCCACTCTGTTCCCTCCTGAGCCTAACATCACAGGAGCAGGTGTTTAACCATCATTGATCCTTGCTTAACTCGACTGGCAGCATCTCGTGCCATGAAGGTGCAGTAAGCTGGCGGAGTGATGTGAGCAAAGCTGGATCCTACACAGGCTGATGCTCGGAGGGTTTGAACGTGGGACTGTCAGCACTGAAAGGATGAGACGCTCCCGCTCAAGCTATAGATCCAAGCCCTCTAGGAAAGAGCAGTAACAGACTCATAAACCTCTATGGAGCAGACACGGTAGGGGACAGGTATCACGCTGAATGAGCACAGGGACACTCTACAGGCCCGTGGCTATTTGCATGGCCATTAGCCCAGAGTTAAACCGATTCCTTTGCCCTGAGCCCAGCCCCTGGCACCCTCATGGCCCCTCAGCCCAGGGGGGCTGGAACAATTTGTACGGGGGGGGGGGGTGCTGCTGAGAACCATTGAACCAAACTGTAAACCCTGTCGATGATGGAAATCACTTCAAACCAGGGGGTACAGCAGGACACCCCCCTGCACCCCTAGTTCCAGCACCCATGCTTCAGTCTGCCCTACTGGCCCTGAGCCCCTGAGACTGCAGCACTGGAGAGAAGAACACCGCATGGCCCCCCTGGGACCCAAAGAGCACTGCTGGGGAGAATGGCCTAAACCTCCCCTCCACCAACACACCAAACCGAGATCCTCAGCACCAGGAACTGGGGGCTACAGCATCACAGAGCACTGAGCCCATAGGCAGGGAAGGGGGGGCTGAAAGGATGGGGGGCGGGTGCATAGATAGGTGCATAGAGGGTGGTGTATATGGGGATAGCTAGAAAAAAAGAGCAGGGGAGACAGCAAAGGAAGAGAGAAGAAAGAAGAGGAGGCGAAGGGGAAAATCGAACAGGTGATGAAGAGGAAAATGAGCGAACGAGAAAGTGAGCAGAGAGGGAGAGGCAGAGTCTGGAGAGAGCGCAGCAGAAAGGGAGACAAAGGAAAGGCCGGACGAATGGCGAGCTCGCGCCCGAGGAAGGGGACAGTGAGGGAGCTGTGAGCGCTTGCTAATCTCCGCCCCAGCCCAGCTCTCTGCACCGTGGGCTCTAATCCTGTTTCCATTTTTTGGTTTCCATTATGAACCCACGGGTACTTTTTTCTCTAAGGATGTTCTATCCCCCTGACCTGTGCTGCTGCTGCCAGGGTCTCCTCTCCTGCTATATGAAATATCTTCCTGCTCCTGCCACCGCAGAAGAGATTACAGACCCCACTGGGACAGGGAGGACAGTGGAGGTGCCCGAAGCATGTGGCCCCCAGCTTCTCCAGCAGCTGCACCGTGTCCAGCCGTGCTCAAAGCAGAGCCCTGCAGTGTGGGATCGTTCTCCAAGACCAGGTGGGCAATGCCAGGGAGGGAGGGAGGCAGCCCCCCAGCACCAGTGGAGTGAGACTGTGGGGCCCTTCACGAGAACCAGGTCACAGCACCATGAAGCTGCTCAGGGAATCACATCCTGGCGCAAACCTCGGTGGGCACTTTGCCCGAGGGAAGACTGCAGGTTTTGGCCCATTTGGCCTAAACGTTCCCTTTCTTTACCCTGCCTTCTACTGCCCCGTCACAGGGCACCTGGCCCCTTTAGGGGAGATGGGCTTCAGCCCCACCTGGGACAACATCAGCTCAGATCCCCAGGTGGGAAAGTGATTTGGGTCATGTGACAGGAGGGTCATGTGACTCACTCAGGCCAGCCCTAGGGATAAAAGGGAGAGCGAAGGTGTTGAGTGGTGCTAGTAACACCCTTGTTTGGTTGCGCTGGGCGTGCCAGAAACCTGGGCAGCTGCAGCTGATCTGAGGAAGCTGCTCCAGGGAGCAAGACTCTTGCAGAGAGTAAAGGGCGTGTTTGGGTTATAACCCAGCTCACCGGGCAGGAAGGCTGGGGGGCTCCTGATTCCGGCAGAGAGAACTCTTGGGGCTGTGGAACAGGAGGTTGAAGGGGCTAGCCAGGAGGAGTTGGCAGGAGGTACCACATGGCTGTGGGAAGGAAGGCTGTGGGCTCCCTTGATTAGGGGAAAGGGTTAGGGCTCGGGGGACCAGTGTGTCTATGGTCTAATTAAACCGGATTCCCCACCACGCAGAAGGGGAGTGTTTTAGAACAATATGGGCTGGATGGAGTTATTCAGGAGCCCTGTGAGAGAGGGAAACTGAGGCAGGCATGTTGCAGCGCCACCCAGCCCATGAAGGGGTGCTTGGGAGGCACTGGCCTGGGAACAGCCTCTTACCCCTGCAGCATCTGACTGCCTCACAGACACTGATGAACTGAGCTGTCTGCAGCGGAGACAGTGTATCCTAGTAGATAGCACCCTGGACTGGGACTCATGAGACCCAGATTCTATTCATGGCTCTGCCACTGCCTGGCAGTGTGACCCTGGGCAAGTCACTTCACCCCTCTCTGCCCTCTCCCCTGTCTTGTCTATTTACCCTGTAAGCTCTTCAGGGCAGTCTTTCACTTTGTCTATATACATACAGTGCCTGGCACAAAGGGGGCCTCCTCTTACTTGGGGGCCATCCTAACCATTACCGTAATCTACCTAATAACACCAGCCTGAAGAGGTAGGTTATTATTCCCTTTTTACAGGTAGGGAAACTGAGGCCAGGGACAATAAAGCAACTTGCCCCAGGTCACCCAGTAAGCAGCTGGCAGAGCTAGGAACTGAACCCAGCTTGCCTGCCTCCTAGCAGAGGGCCCTTAACCCCCAGGCCCTTCTCGCCCACTGTTGGTTCTAAGTACTTGCTCACTGACTCAGTGGCTCCCCCAGCTGGTGTATGGAAGAAACACCAAGAAACTTGAGCTTTCACTTCTCCCTTCGGCCCCGAGTGACTCAGACAGAAGCACTTTATAAGGCCGCCTAATTATTCTGAAATCCGCTGGTATTTCACGGTCATCACAGGCTTTAATCCAGGCGAAGGAGGCTGGTATTCTCCCAGCTGCCAGCAGCATTAGCCCCCGGATTTCCACTGGAATCCACCACTCGTTATGGGGTGACAGGGCAGACGGGCCGTTTCGTAGGCGGCAGGGAAATATCTCTGAGAGCAAGGAGCTCCCTGGGAGCCGGCTGGGGATCCCCGCATGCCAGGCCAAGGAGAAAGGACCCCGGGATGTGGAGTCTCTGGCGTGACGGGGGGTGGCCTTGGAGCAGAAGGGATCAGCTCAGAGAGCGAGAAGACCCCTGTGAATGACGAGGCGATGGAGTGAGGCGGGCTGGGCGGGAGGGAATTTCTGAAGCGGGGGCGGGACGGGGCTGAACAGGAAGAGATGAGACTGAGGCAATGGAGGGTAAATGTTTGGGGAGGGCAGGAGAGAGAGAGAACAAGGGGGAAGAGGGAGGAAGGAGAGAAGGAAGTGAGAGAGGAAGGAAGAGGAGGAGACAAGAGGCGGAGCCCGTGGCCAGGGTCTGGGCCTCACCTCACATGGAGTCGGCGGCCAGGCAGAGTGGGCATATGGTAGCTTTGAGGCCTCTTTGGGGGCCTCCCTGGCTCTGAGCTGCATGGAGAGCGGGGTCGGCCCACGGTGTAACTTAGAGCAGATGCACGGGCTGCTCACGGCAACTGCCTATAGGTCACTCTGCAGCTGAGACGAGCCAGAGCCCAGTGCGATGGCCAGGCCCCCTTGCGTTCCCCAGCCCTGCCCCTATGTCAGGGAGGGGCAGCAGAGGGCCCCCTACAGGTGGGATTTGCCTTTAATGATCCCTGTGTTGCCAGAACGGCATGAAGGGGCTTCAGTGGGGGGTAGAATTGGCCCCAGTGTCTGGCTTCAGGATTCCTCCGCTGTTCCCAGAGCGAGGGCCTCGAGAAATAGCTCCCTGTTGCGGGGAACTGGGAGCCAGCCCCTGCCAAGCCCTCCCACCTCAAATGCTACTCTGGAGGAATTTGCCAGGTGAAGCTAGAGGCACCTGCCCGCCGCGAGGAGCTGCCTGAGGTCCCCAGGCAGCTGCTGAAGACAGGGCAACATGCAGAGTCTAAGGAATACCGAGAGAAAAGGGTGGATTTGAATCCTGTGAAGTGAGGGCCTTTGGGCTGATCAGAAGAGCTTGTCAGAGTCACTCATCTCTGAGCCACAGCCAGGCCCCCCGCCCCGCTCGGCGCTGGAGAGATGGGGTGAGATTTCTTCATCTCGCTTTGATGCCGGGGCTTTTCTGCTTTGCAGATGGCGCCTTCCCAGAGGGATCGGCCAGAGAACGCGTGAAGTGCCAACAGCAGCAGAGTGCACGGTGACGGCAGGCTCGCTTTCCTTTGCCTTTTGTGTATTGCTGAGACGGTGGACGATCTCTTGCACATGACGGAAAACCACAAAGGAAACAAACCAAAACCAAAAATCCCACCTCCCCAGCGGGAGGGAGAGCACAGGGTGTGTGACTCGCTCCCTGACCTTCTGCCACTCAACTGAAGCAAAGCACAACCTGGCCACGGCCGACCTGTCGCCTGTCCCTTTCAAGTGGCAGAGCCTGATTCGCCTTTGGGTGCCTCAGCTCCAAAAAGCAACCATGCTGAGTTGAGCTCAGATTTCTCCAGCGCCTTGTCTATGTAACTCACTGGTTACAGGTCCCCCTCTGTGCTCAGGGCACCTGTTACAGCCCTACCTCGGGAGCTGCAGCTCATGAGCTCTGTAAGTCCCCACTGCAACCCCTGGGGTGTTGGCCATGACAGCTACACTGGCTGTCAGTCACCGCTGGTGGTAGCCGTGGGGGAGAGGGCTCAGATGTCTTTGCCCTGTGTTGCCTGACTGCTCTGAACAGTGCATCAGTAGGGCACTGGAGAACCTGACACTGCAGGCCTGTCTCTCCCTAGCTGCCACTGTTCCCTGTTTGAACTGGGATGGCGACAGGATATTGACAGAAAACTGCAGGTGACCAGAGCTCATGAGAGGGAAGTATCCAGCCAGAGCTCCCTCTGTGTCATCTCCAGTCACAGGCCTGCTCAAAGCACAACGTGTCTCAACCCTGGATCTTAAAACCCACGTCAGCTCCCTCCAAGTCCTGACTCTTCCCAGCTTTGCTGTGGGTCCCCCCCACTTTACTTGTCTCCTCTTATTGAGACAATCTCTCCCCCTCCCCCCCCCTTCTCCCTCTCCTAAAAGGGACAAGAACACACACAAGATCTTCTCTCACGTGCTGTCCTATGCCCACAGGCACCCTCACCTGCAAACCCATGCACCCAACTTAGGACCCCGACCCCAGTCCAGCAGGCAGGCTGGTCAGGGGTTAACCCTGTCCCGACCCCGACCCCACTCCTGCAGGCAGGCTGGTCAGGGGTTAACCCTGTCCCGGCTGCTCAGAGAACAGGACTGCACCATGCAGAACAAAATTCAGACCCGCTGGGGTGATCACAAGTGAAATCCCTGGTCCTGAAGGAGAGACGTGGAGGATTCTGCCCTGAGAAAGGTGACAGCTACAGGCCTTAGTCCTAAGCGGGGTGCCCTCAAGGAGGCCGTGACATGCTTGGTGGATTATTCCAGTGGTGAATTACCGTTGACGTGTTACAAATGTCGGCTTTGCTTCTAGCCTGAACTGGTCTTGCTTCAAACCCCTGCCACTTGGCCACCTTTCCGCGCACATCGATGGGCATCTTCACACGTACACATTCAGACCTGCCCACATAGCCGCCCCCCCCCCACTAGCATTCAAACAGAGCCACACACGGACCCCCCACCTCCCACTCGATGTGCCAGGGCACCTCCCCCCCCCCCAATTGTGTAAATGCTCACCTACACTGACAGACGGGCTTGTGGCACAAAGCCACGCACAAAATAACCATGGAGAAAGGGCTGAATTTAGTCTTGGGGATTTATTTTAGTCGCTGGCTAATTACGATGAGTGTTATGCTCACCTCCTCACAGTTAGTTGATGTGCTGCTGCAAATTAGCTGTAGTCATTATGGGTCTGAATCCCTCTCTGTCACATTTATTTTAATTAAAAACTTCTAGACTTCAGCCTTTGTTAATTTAAATCATCGTGTGCAGGGGAAAGGGGGTGCGTCTCGGTTGGAAAGAAGAGACAAAGGAGAAGAAAAGAGAGGAAATAGGTAGAGCTGTCAGAATTTTTCGATGAATCACTTGTCATTAAAAAAAAAAAAAAAAAGCCAATTTCTCAAAACCAAAACTCGTTGAGAACGAGCGGTGGGTTTGACAAATTTCTCATCTCCAATATTAAGGAAAGACTTTTTTAAATGGCTAAAGTACTTCTCAGAATGTAAGCTCATTATACTAAAAAGAGATTGAAATCAAAACAGAACCTTTTGATTCTGCCGAAACACACACACACACACACACACACACACACACACACACACACACACACACACACACACTCACACACACACACTCTCTCTCTCTCTCTCTCAGTGGATCAGTTTCTCGGCTCACAGATATATTTGAGATTTTGACATTTCGTCCTGATGCACAGCGGCAGGGGTTGGGGAGAGAAATGTCAACCTCTCTGTGATGGGGTGAGATCCCCATACTAGCCTGCGAGAGTGGAATTGGGCCAGGTGGACCCAATCAGCTAATTAGGCTGCAAACAGGAACTTGAGGCGGGAGGCAGCTAATTAGAGAGAGGCTTACCTATACAGGAACAGATGAGGCCTATAAAGCCCATAGTGGGCTATAGCCTGTGCTGCTAGGGAAGTCTGCAGGAAGACAGGCAGTAGTCACGCCCTGGGATAAGGGAGGAGGATTCTGGGAGCTGGTACTGAGAATGGGAACCAGGTGTGGTAGGAACAGTCCAGGAAAGGAGCAGTGAGGGCTAAGAGAAAGCTCAGAACTACTGAGCTGAGGGTCCCTGCCTGGACTGGACCCAGAGTAGAGGGTGGGCCCAGGTTCACCTACCAGCCACTGAGGGATTGGCACCATGGGGCAGTGAGGGAAGGCTGCCTAGGACTGCTAGGGAGAAGGGACTTTGCTAATCCGGAAGTGGGGGGACGCAGAACGCTGAGTGACCTGGCTGAAGGGCTGAGTCACGAAGCGGACGCTGTGGGTCCTGGAGCGAGAGGAGCTGCAAACCAGAGTCAGAGGGTCGGCGTGCAAACCACGGACAGGGGCGTCGGCCTCAAGCCCTAATCCCCAGAGTGACCAGGAGGAGGTGCCAGACTAGCGGTGAGTGGCGCACCCTGTGACACGCTCTCAAATATTCGCATGCCGAAAAAAACATCTCCCACCCAGAGCTCGAACTATGGGGCCAGAGTTTGTCATTTAATGTCCTGGAAAAGAGTGAAGGTTTCTCTTGATTTGTGCTGGTGTGCTCGAGAGCAGAATCTGCCCTGGGATTACCCTGCTCCATTGCTGGTAGAAAGGTAAGAGGAGCTGTCAACAGAGGAGCTACCCCATGCTCCTAAACTCCCGTGGTGCAAGGTGCACAGGAGTGACCTGCGTCTTGTGAATTCCCCCCTTGCAGAGAGCCAGACCAAGGCCTATGTACCACGTAGGTCAGTCACGTTCTGGGGCGCGGCTCAGACCAGTGAGCGGCTGTGTTGTATTATAAGCCTGAGTGCCCCAAAACGCGTCTGCTACTGGTCTTTGTGGTCTGTGCACCTTGAAGCCAACAGCCTGCCAGCAGTTATCCCAGACAGACTATGGTCTCTACCGGTTTTGGTTAATGTTAGCAGGTGACCCCAACACATGGCCAGTCCCGAACTTCCCCAGACCCTTGGACTCGGCAATGTTAGGAGGAATACTAAGGGCCGGCTTGCTCCTTTAAGGAGACAACCTCCCACCCCACCCCCGGCTTGCCACGTTCAGTGGAGTTAACGTTCACTTTAGTACAAACCCAGCACGGTTGGTTCAGATTAACAGTACAAGAAGTTTATTCAGAAAAGAAGACAGGATTGTGAGGTCGAGCATAGGTGCTGACTTCCTCTCTACCTGGGGGGTGCTTGACCCCCAGGCCCAGCCCCACTGCACCCCTTCCTCCAAGCCCCCACTCCACCTCTTCCTGCTCCTGCTCCACCCCGACTCCACCCCTTCCCCCAAGGCCCCCGCCCCGCCCCATCTCCTCCCCTGAGCGTGCCTGTCCCCGCTCCTCCCCCTCCCTCCCAGTGCCTCCTGCATGCTGCGGAACAGCTGTGCCATAGCGTGCAGGAGGTGCTGGGAGGGAGGGGGATGAGTTGATCAGTGGGGCCAGCAGTGGACAGGAGGCGCTGGGAGGGAGGGTGGGAGCTTGGCTGCCAGTGGGTGCTAAGCACCCGCTAATATTTTTTTCCATGGGTGCTCCAAGCTCTTTCTTCTCCCACTTGTGTTTGCTGAAATGCAAATTGTTCTGTTTCCTGCCATCTCCTCCCCCTGCTGTCTTGATGATTCTGTTTACTACTTACATGTAAATTGAGGTAAACCCACATTCCTTTGTTTGGGATAGATCCTGGTTAACAGCTTTTGCCTAGGCAGGGCTGTCTAGTTTTGAAAAGTAAACTCATACAGGGGGAATTCATAACTTTACATATAATGTCGCTACGTACTTTTCACCGGGATGTTCTTGACCAGCGAGTGCTTTGTTCTCACACGATTCCTCACAAGGCGTATTTTATACAAAGGTTAGGACAATAGTGCAGAGGGTGTGAATCCAGGGCGCTTTGGGTCTAAAAGGTGGGCTTTAGCAGTACCCAGGCCTTGGGACCTTGTGCTGGGCCATCCACACAGGAGTGAATTTCACCAGCACTGAGCCGAGTTGACTCCAGCTTCTGATGCCTGGTGGAGAAGGAGCGAATTGGCTACTATGACAACATCCCCCCCTCCGCCCCCAAAGAAACAAAACAACAACAACATCCAAAACCCATGGCAGCAAGTCTCAGAGGCTGGGTCTACAGACGCTGGATCGTGCTAGTGACAGCTGTAAAAAATAGTCATGTAGATGTACTGGCTCGGGCTGGAACTTGGGCTCTGAAGCCTGGGGAGGAGGGTGGGTTTCAGAGCCTGAGTTCCAGCCTAGCCAGAATATCTACATGCCTATTTTTAGCACTGTAGCATGAACCCCAAGTCTGTAGAGCCGGTTTCTGATGCTCACTGCTGCCATGTTGTTGTTGGTTTGTTTGTTTTGTCGATTACCTTAACAGCTCCCACCATTTCTCACTGTGGGCTCCGATTTTTCCCATCGGGACATACAGGCCTGATTCTGATCCCAGTTATCAATCTGGAGTCGCTCCAGTGATGCCAACACAGGCATCGAAATCAACAGAGCTACTCTGGTTTTACAGCAGCGTAGCAGAACAAAGGAAGGGCTAGACTGGCTCAGACCAAGGGTCCATCTAGACTCGTAACCTGTCTCTGACAGTGGCCAGCTCCAGATGCTACAGAGGAAAAGGCAAGAAACCTTGATGTGGGTAATTATGGAATAAGCACCTCCAGAGGAATTTTCTTCCTAACCCCTATTAGTTAGGGGATTGATTATGCCCTGAAGCAGACAGGATTCAAAATTATTTGAAAGGGATGTAAACCGATCTAATATAACCTTGCATAGTCTCATTAGCTGCATAGATGCCCAATCCTCTTTTTAATCCTGCTAAACTCCTGTCCTTGATGATATCCTGTGGCCAGGAGTTCCACAGGCCAACCAAGCATTTTCTTCTAAAAGTATTTCCTTTCATCAGAGATCAGAAACTGGCTCATAATCTTACTATAGAAACTGACCAGAGCAGCAAAACCCTTTGTTACATACAGATTGGTCCTGAAACTTGTGCAGTTTTTTGCTTTTTCCAGTCTGATACACAGGACTGCAATTTGACTCCCCTCCGGAGCATGCAGCTGAATGAGAAGCAGTAATCATGTTCATTCCCTTTCACAAAGGGGCTGGGAAATGGGGGAATGTGGAGTTCAGAAAGAGGGCTCCTTCAGGCAACTTCTAGGCAGGCAATTTTCCCAGCATGCCACCAGTGTTCACCTGCCAAGTTACCCTGGGGTCATGGTTTAAATTCAGGATAAGATGTGTCCTCCCCCCCCACCGTGGCATCCTGATTGCTGGAGATGAAAAAATCAGAGCTGAATGCAGCAGCAAGGCACTTCCCATAGACCGTTAGCTCTGAAAAGGAACTCGTTAGCCCCCTGGCTCTCACACGGAGGTCAAAGGCAATCACCTTTCTTTATCCCAGGCTGTCCTCAAGGGCCAAGCTGGTGTCAGGCCACCTGTCAAGCCCCTGCCGCCCAGGGCTGCTTGCTGGAAGAGGAAGTCTCCCTCCCTCCTCCCCCCTTTTTTTTTTTTTTTTTTTTTTTTTTTTGAAATAAGCCTCGGGCAGCAGCGGGAGCAGGTGGATTTGGGCGGGCACTATGGAGCCATGGTGGGGGAGAAGAGGCGTATTTACCCCCTTAGTGGCTTTTGGGCCGTCTCGGGGAGTTTGTGTGCATGGAAAACCCACCAGCTCCAAGCCAGGAAGACTCTCTATGGTCCCGTCTGCCGGGAGAGCCCAGTCCCGATCCCCCATCCTACCAGGTGCTGTAGAGCTCCAGAGAGAGGCAGTCCCGTTGGCTGGCTTATCCTTGGGGCAAGGACTGTCTGTGCGGTGCCCAGCCTGAGGGGGTCCTGGCCCATGGAGGAGGAGGTTCCCCAGCACTCCCACAATAACAGTTAATAAATAGCTCAGTGGGTTGAGCATTGGCCTGCTAAACCCAGGGTTGTGAGTTCAATCCTTGAGGGGGCCACTTAGGGATCTGGGGCAAAAATCTGTCAGGGATGGTACTTGGCCCTGCTAGTGAAGGCAGAAGACTGGACTCAATGACCTTTCAAAGGTCCCTTCCAGCTCTATGAGATAGGTATATCTCCATTCCGGAGGCTTTTTGCCCACCATGGGGCTCTTTGGCCTAAAAGCAGGCTGCTCCGCCAGCTTCTGCCCTCCAGAGACCGCTTTCTGCTCTCAGGATCTGCTTGTCTGTTGCTAGAGACTGACTCGGGTTTTAAGTGACATTAAGCAGCCCCCCCCCCCACCCCCGCCGCTCATCAAGAGAAACGGGCAAACGAAACGGCCGCCTGTCGAGAGGAACAGACGCAACCCCGGTCCTCGCCAAGTGTGTGTGCCCTGCGGGACGTGAGCGCAGAACGCACCCAGGAGGAGACTCCGCTGGGTTCCTGTAAACCCGTCATTAAGGGAGCTAGAGACAATCCAGCTTAAAGGCTTCTGCAATAAGATCATGGTGCATCAAATCTGTTGCACTCCTAGGGTGCCTTCCATCGGTGGATCTCAAAGCCCCTTTACAGCCAGCCTCGACCTTGTTCTCATTTACTCCATTCCTGGGCTTGGGGCTTGTGCAAAGGCGGCTTTAAGCTTCAGGGCCTTGGGAAGCAGGGAATAGCCGTGGCCCGGTGCATTCTGGCCACATGCCCAGCCTGCCCCGATGCCAGACCCTGCGCTGTAGTCTGAGGCCGGAGCTGGGGGAACACCCTTATACCAGCTCGATGCTGGCTGGAGAGGCCCCAGCACAGAGGGCGTTCACAGAGGGCATGTGGGCGAGACCAAATACCCCACGTCACCCACGCTTGACTCAAACGCTGAGGCTGCTCCCACTGAAGCCAAAGGTAAAACTCCCCTTGGGAACCGAGTTAGCCCGGCATCGAGTACTTTGGAATAGCCCGGCCGGGGGTCCTGGTGCAGAAGCAGGCCTAAAACCCAGCTTGACTGAGCCCTCGTCCCACAGGTTAACCCCAGGCACAGGCAGCAGGGGGAGCTGAGCATTGGCAGCTGGAGTTTGTGCTGACGGGCTGGGGCTGGCTCCTGAGTGGGGGCACTGGAACGCGGGGTGCTGCTGGGGTGCGGGAGCACCCCCTGGCTTGATGTAGTAATAGCAACCGAAGGCACGGCCTCCCTCGCATGCAGCGCTCACCGTTTGCTTCAATGGCTTTCAGCACCCCCACTGTAAAGACCGTTCCAGCACCCCTGTTCCTGACCCGATTGGCCCATCCCCAGCAACAGCTGGTGCTACTCTCCTTATGACTAGTGGCTTCGCCTTTCCAGGCAGGAGGCCCATCCCCTTGGGTGCAAACCCATCTGCCCCATACCATGGAATGGCGGTTTTCCCCCTGCCCCTCAACACCCCCCTGCCCCCTGCTGCAAAGCCCTTTAATTTCCATCAGCTCCACTCAGTGTGTTGGTGGTGGGGGGTTGGGGGGGGGCTCTTCCTGCATAGCATTGATCCAGGCATCACGAATGCTGCAAATAGTTTGCAAAGCGGGAGTCCCCGTATGGCTTTCTGAGAGGGCACCATGGGTTGAGACCAGCCGACTGACCCACTCACGTTTGCTGTGGCTGGGAGCGGCTCTCATGCGTGGCGCCTTTCCACCCCCCACCCCCGCCCAGAGCTCTTTTTCCCCCTCCAGGCTCCAAGGGGATGAGCGATGGATGCAGCAGGACAGACGCCCGCCCCCAGATGGCTGAACTTGGGGGGAGAAGTATGTGCCTTGTTTCCATGGGAACAGGAGGAGGAAAGTTTCTTGGGCAGCAGCTCACCTCTGCCTGGCAGACCCTTGAGATGAGCTCAGAGGTGAAAGAGCGACTGGTACCCATGATACCACCCCCCCTTCCTCTGATTACCATGGGTGGGGGGATTCAGTGGTAGCCCCCATCCCGCCTGCCCTAGAAAGCCAGCTCCACCCCTCCCCGGATGAGAGGAGATGAGGCAAACAGGAGATTCAAATCCCCTCATTAGAGGAGAGTCCTAGGGCTTTTCTTGTTCCCGTCGCTGCGTTTCAAGTTGCAGATGATCCTGACATTTCGTTCTGCAGCTGAACGAATATATTTCCCCCTCCCCCACCCCCCAATCTCTCCCCAGAGATAAAAAGCGTCCATTGTTCTGAAACATATCAGGGCTCTGCCGAAGCCAAGGAAGGGAGGGGAGGGTTTTTTTTGGAGAGTTTAATGCACAAGGGACCATTCCATCATCATTTCTCAGAGTAGCGAGACACCCCCACACCGCCCCCCACCCCAGTGGGGGGCAGATCTTCTCCCCTAGGGTGTATGGAATGGGGGATCCCCACAAACAGGGGGAACTGTTTGCCTTTGAATGGAAATACCCGCTGCAAACAGGTTGTGTGTGTGTGTGTGTGTGGGGGGGACCCTATGCGGAAGAGAGAGGAGCAGAGAGGTTTGCAGAAGAAAGCGGAGAGACGCCGCTATCAGAGGGTTCTGGTCTTTTGTCGCGTCTACAGTGGGGAGGGTGCCCAGGGGGACGGAATCCAAATCAAAGCACAAACAGCTCTGAACGCACCAAACACAGAAATGCGCTTAATAAAAACAGCCCAGCGCTGCGGAGGAAAAGATTAACCAGCTCCTGACGCGCAGGGCCCTTAAAGCCGACGCAGCCTTCGGTCTGTGTGTCTGCAGTGCTCTCTTTTCTCTTCTCCTCTGAGCTTTCTCCCTCCAATTCCCCGCTTTCCTCCCCCCTCTCCCTTGCCCTCTATTTCTTCTTTCTCTTTTCCTTTCTGTCCATCCATCTCTCCTCTCTCTCACTAGCTCCTGCACCAGGGTTGCCGAGTTCTGTACCACGCAATCCCTGCCCCAAGGAACATGCATGCCACCTGTCTTCCTCGCTCTTTCCCTCCCTAATTTCTTTTTGCTCCTTGCTGCTTTCCAGCACATCAGGGGTTAATCTTACTTGAGCACTTGCACCCAAAGAGAGGTTGAAGAAGGCAAAGACTCCTTCTCCAGCTCCCTGCCCCAGAGGAGGGGATCTTGTCTATTTCGCCAGATGATATGAACGTGATCATTAGGCCCTGCCACTGTCCCTTGGCTTCCCTGGTCTGTTTCTGCAAAGGGCAGGGAGGGTGCTTAGGAAGAAGAGAATTTTTGCGGAAAGATCTGCCCCAGTTCGACCAAAAGGTGCGAGCTGGACGCAGGACTCTCCTTGTCTGCTGGAGACAGGCTCGAAATGAAACCCCGGACTTAAATACGCCTGGACGCTGGATCTGAGCTCCAACCCCGGCTCCTATTCTGGGATGGGCTGAGCTGAAAAGCCCAGATCCGGATGAGCCCAGTTTGCAGAATCTAAGGGATATTTCATATGATGCCGCATCCTCCCCTCTGCTTCTACATGAAAGGACGCTAGTGCGCTCTCGCTCTCTCTGTTGGCCCCCTGGGGACTCCAGTTCCATTTCAGAGCTGTCGGTGCAGGTGGGCAGGAGCTGAGTGACAGCCCGGCGCTGCTGGGAAATGCTGCTCCCAATTGGGATTGATGGGAAAGGTTGATGAGAGACCAGAGGCGAGCACATGTCTACTCATGGCTGGTTAATCAATCCACAGCGCATAGAGCGTTTCATCCGGCCGATACAGCTTCGAGCCCCCTTTGGGGCATCTCTGTCTACCACCGGTGAACGGCTCCAGTCCAGAAGCCCCGGCTGTACCTTCCAGCCAACCTGAGGGCGATGAGGATACCCCAATGCACCTCCCTCCTCAGATTCCTTCCCTCTTCAGCCAAACCCTAAGGAGGCTCCAGGGAGACTCCCCGGGTCACAGTGTTGGGAGGGCAGCCAGGCTGGGGGAGCGTGCACATCCCCTGCCCCAGAGAACGGACAAAGTTAGATGGATGCAAGGCAAGTGAGGGGGAGTGAGGGGGGTTACTAGGGGAGCAAGGAGTCTAGGCTGGATTTGGATTTAAGTGGAGATCTGAAAGAGGAGAGAAAGTATGTCCTCCGAGACACCCATTTCTCTAGCTAGCTATCCATCCCCATATACAACTATCTATCCCAGGGGTGGGCAAACTATGGCCCAGGGGCCGCATCCGGCCCTCCAGATGTTTTAATCCAGCCCTCGAGCTCCCGCCAGGGAGTGGGATCCAGGGCTTGCCCAGTTCTAGCCGGGGAGCGGGGTCGGGGGCTTGCCCCGCTCTCCATGGCTCCCAGAAGCAGTGGCACGTCCCCCCTCCGGCTCCTAAGTGTAGGGGTAGCCAAGGGGCTCTGCACGCTGCCCCCACCCAAAGCGCTGCCCCCACAGCTCCCATTGGCCAGGAACCATGGCCAATGGGAGCTGCAGGGGTGGCGCCTGCGGACAGGGCAGCGCGCAGAGCTGCCAGGCTGCACCTCCGCATAGGAGCTGGAGGAGGGACATGCTGCTGCTTCTGGGAGCTGCTTGAGGTAAGCGCTGCCCAGAGCCTGCACCCCTGACCCCCTCCTGCGCCCCAACCCCCTTCCCCAGCCCTGTTCCCCGTCCCTTCCTCCGAATCCCTCGGTCCCGGCCCGGAGCACCCTTCTGCACCCCCAACCCCTCATCCCCAGCCCCACCCCAGAGCCCACCCCCCCCACACCCTTACCCCCCCACCCCAGCCAGGAGCCCCCTCCCGCACCCTGAACTCCTCATTTCTGGCCCCAACCCAGAGCCCGCACCCCCAGCCAGAGCCCTCACCTCCTCCCACACCCCAACCTCCAATTTTGTGAGCATTCATGGACCGCCATACAATTTCCATACCCAGATGTGGTCCCTGGGCCAAAAAGTTTGCCCACCCCTGATCCATCCCCATACACACCCATCCATCCCCCTGCACACCTATCTAATCTATCCCCCTGCACACCCATCTGTTTATCTAGGGGGTTATGCCGGTCTCCGCAGCCTGGCAGCTGAGCCCCCCGAAGCAGAGACGTGCCCTGAATGAAGGTGCCTAGATGAAAGCAAGCGAGGGGGATGCAGGGCGTGGCAGAGGGAGAGGATGCTGAGGCGGGTAGGGAGCAAGGGAAGAAGAGCAGGGCCGAGGCGCACGCCCTGGGGAGGGTGAGGAGCTAGGCTGGGAGCCAGTGCCCAGGTTGGGTGGGGCAGGGGGGTGGAGAGGAGGCTGGGTTTTCTGTGGTGTTTGGGCAGCCGGGAAAGTTGAACTGAGGGAAGCCAAGAAGCCCTATAGGCCAGGTGGTGCAGTCCCTACTGGGGATGCTTAGGGCCACCCGGCGACTCTGTGGGCTCCTGGAGCCGGGGTGTGAGACCATAGACATGGTGGCTGTAGCATGCCCTGGGCCCAGCTGCCGTGTGATCTGCTCCAGACCTGCTTGGGACCAATTAGCAAATCCCCCCCCAATTCATCTCTCCCCCCCCCCCCCCCCCCCCCCCCCCCCCCCCCCCTNCGGCGGGAAGGAGCTGGGTCTGTCAGGCAGCAGCAGGAGGGGAGGGAAGGACCTGGGGGAGCCTCGGTGCCGGGTCACTCACCTTCCTAATGAGCTCCCCACTCACAGGCAGCCCCGCAGCAAAGCTCCAGCCCCGAATTAGCGCCGAGAGCCACCGCGCAATGGAGACGGACGCTGCTATTGAGCTGGCCACTAACAAGGGTCTGCGCCCATGGGCTAATGGAGCCCTCTCCTCGGCTAGTGAAGCCCACGGCGATTGAAGCCCTCTCGAGTTGCACAGCGGGAATCCAGAGCCCCGCAGAAATTCTAGGGGATTTGGAGGTGGGTTTCGGGGAGTGGCCCAGGCTGCTCTTTGTGTCTGGGGAAAAGCCTCACGCTCCAGCTCCATTTCCGAGGCCGGGCGCCCAAGCCGTGTCCTCACGATGCACGCCCACAGGAGAGCGTGCTCGCACGCGCCGCTGCACGAGCAGGATGGAGACCATCGGAACAAGGGACTATGCACAATTATCCGTGGTGCACACGTGTGATTCCCTGGACCAGGTAACTTTGGGGTGGCTTTGACGGAGACCGAACCACTCGGCTGGAACTCAACTGCATTGGCTTAAACAGCCCCATGGGGAAGTGTTGCTGTGATCTAAGGGATCCTAATATGAGAACCATCACTTCTGATCTCCATCGGCAAGGACTGAACCCGGAACGGAGAACAGGAGCCTCCCCAGCAGATGCGCCTCTTCTGTGGCGCAGGCTGAAGAGCGATGAACAGAAGGTTGCCTGAGCATCTGCTTTGAGTGTCACTGAGGAACAGGCCAAGATGGGATGAGACCTCCCCTGCCCCGCCCCACTGACCAGGGGGGTCACTGCAGAGCCCTGTTTGAGATCACCCAAAGCGGAGGGTTAATAGTGCATCAAAGACAGGGTGACCTTTGTACCTTTTCATTTCACCTGCTGCTCCTTTTCCCCTCCATTATCTGCCTGGGTGCCTGTGGATTTCATTTCCATATTCATTGCATTTTAATGACCCTGTGATATCTTTACGTTCTGCAGTTAAATGGGGGAATATTTTCCGGATTATTATCTGCATAGGAGAAGTTGTGGCAGTTGCACAGAGGAGGGAGAGGTGTGGGCGAGGGCATTAATTACATTTCACAGGCCAGCAGGATCTTCGGGGATCCTTTTCTTTGTTCATGCTAGGAGAAGCGGGGGCTGGAATAGCTTGGAGTTCCCCTATGGCTAAAGCTCCTGCACCGATCCCTACAACGCCTCCTGCTGGGAAAGGCTGAGTGCCTCTATACATGCAAGATCTGAGCCGAACCTACCCTCATGCACACATAGGACCTGACCCAAGCTTTCTGCCACCTGCTGTTAGCCTAGATAACAGTAATACATAATTTAAGCCTTCTCCTAACCTAGGGCATTTTTAATGCAGGATTTCTCTGCCCCCTGCCCCTACTTTCCTCTGCCTTAAACCCTTGAATACTCCTGGGTTGAAATTAATAGAGCCCAACTGGTTGGGCTGCCAGGCTGAGTCAGCAGACTTGCTCTGCATCTATGCATATGTGCCTAGACCCAGGGACAAGGATGATCCAGCAGAATAGCTCTGCCTCTCTCTGCAGGCTCCTAGAATCTGACGCCCTGTTGCAGTAAATTATCCTTGAACAGTGAAAACAATTGTGGTTCCTGGATCCTGCTCTATCTAAAATGGACTCTTCCCTTTGGGCTAGCAGCTCTTCATACACATGCTCTATGGAATATGCATGTGATAGTTTTCGGGGCAGTGTTTGAAGGATATCTAGTGGTTAGAACAGGGGATGAGAAGCCAGGATGCCAGGATTCTGTTCCCGGCTCTGGTATGGGCTTGCGCTGTGAACTTGGACAAGTCACTTCTCTCTGTGTGCCCATCCATAAAATGGTGTGAACGATATTTCCCTACCTGTAACACATTAGCTAGTGTCGGTGAAGCATTTTAAAGTGCAAAGTGTGATCTGTTCATCTATCTTTCTCTCTAAAGTGAGTCTCAACCTTAACTATAGCCAAACTGCCTATCACTGTACATACTCCATTATCTATCTATTGTTACAGCATCCCCTGGCAAGGAGTTCCACAGGTTGACTGTGCATTGAGTGAAAAAATACTTCCTTTTGTTAGTTTTAGACCTGCTGCCTATTAATTTCATTGGGTGACCCCTGGTTCTTGCGTTCTGTGAAGAGGCAGGTAACACGTCCTTATTCACTTTCTCCACACCATTCATGATTGGACAGACCTCTATCATATCGTCTCTTTTCCAAGCCGAACAGACCCAATCTTTTTAATCTCTCCGGTGGAGGCTCTTCCCTACCCCTAATCATGTTTGTTGCCTTTAATAAGTTGCCCAGTGTGTATGTGGCACCCCTGTCCTCTACTAGTTGGAATCAGACTGCTCACCCATGTGTCATAGACCCTGTACTGCTAACCGCTCACAGAGAAGGGGCTGTGAGGTTCCTTAGTAGCCAGGGAATTGTTACAGTGAGAGAGGCTTCCTGGCCATAAAGAAGTGGGGGCAGGCAGCAGCTGAGGAGAGAGCTCCGTTTCCCGCTGCTTGTGTGGATCCGCCCTCCTCCCAGGCTTCTCCGCTGTGCAGTGATAGATTGGCCTTCAATCGAAAACCTTGTTAAACGTTTCCACCCAGGGCTGCACAGAGGGACTTTCACGGGCACATCAGGGGAGAATCGACCCAGCTGCAGAGCTCTGGGGCTGGGCATGGCTTATGAGCAGCGAGGGGCTGCGGGGGCCGGATTGACTGAGGGCGGCTAGGCCAAGCCAAGGGCTGGGTTTAGCAAGGCCTGTACTTGCCGTTCTCTGCTGCTCCCTCACCCTGGGGAGGAGCCAGCTTCCCTAATCTATTTTCCTCTGTGAAAAATGAAGCCAACAGAATCTATGCCCTGCAATCAGCATCCTAATGACCAGAGGTCAACGGTGCAGCCGTCTGGCAGAAGGGGCTGTGTCAGCATGAGAGGAGGAAAGGAAATAGAGAAGGATGGAGACTGGGGCTGCCGGAGGGGCCGTGGGCTGTTAATGGAACCAAAGGGGCCGATTCTCCACTCTCTGACTCTGGTCAATGTCAAGGGTCACTCCCATCAAGCCATGGGGTGCGGGAGAAGAGAATTGGGCCACTGTTGACCCACAGGCCCCACTGCTCAAAGTCCCGACCCAAAGCCAGCAGAGCTGGTTGGAAAAGGGTATTGGCCAAGAAGCAACGGGAGAATTTTACAGGTCCCGCCATCCATGTTTTTTCATGGCCGTTTTTTGAATTTTCAACCAAAAAAAAATAAAAAAATCCCCCATATCTTTCATTTTTCAAAAGCAGCTGGAATTTTGGGGGCCCGGCTGGTTAGGAAAATGAAGACATTCGGGGCTTTTCGTTGAAAAACCGTGGAAAAAATCCGAACGGGATGAAAAATTCTCCCCAACGATTTACGCGTTCAAAACATTGTTTCCGACCGAGCAATAACAACCCGCTCTTGACGTCGGCTAGTGTCTTTGTGCTGATTTCCGTGGTCTTTCGACTGCCCCAAGCCAGCATCGATTCATTGCTGCTTACATCGAAAGAACCAAGACGACGCAGCCCTTGAGGGGCCCCGGAGAGAGTCGGACCACCCCAACGTTTGGGGTTTCTAGGCCCCGATCCTGGTAGGTACCGAGTGGGATGGGGCCAGGGTTATTAACACCTCCCTTATTTGGCACCAGCGCTTTTGGATCTGTAACAATCACAGCCGTCAGGACCTCAGTTTGATTTCTCATCTATTTTAACACTGGATGGGGCCTCTGGATTCAATTAGGGGCAGCAGAATAGACAGCGGCGGGTCTGAACTAACCCACTAAGGAGCCAACTCAATGGGAGAAGCTGTTGCTCATCCGGGAGGGAAATAGAGCTGAAGGGAGAGCCATGCACCCTGATCAGCCAGACCAGTGGACAGGGGGACAGGTGTCGGGGAAGCTGTTGTGTTAATGATGCAGGATTCTGTGCTCCCTGGGCCTTCTCTGCTTAGCCCTCACCATGCAAAGGGATTGGGTCTTGCAGTATCAGAGGCAGTAGCAGCTCTGTCCCTGGCTCTCCGTGTGTGTGTGTGGGTGTGGGTGTGTGTGTGGGTGTGTGCGTGTGTGTGTGTGTGCACGCAGTGAGTCTGGCTCGGTGTCTCTGGGGGCAGTAGAGGGTGTTTGTATCTCTCTGGCTTTATCTAGGGGTGTCTCTATATGTCCATGTGTGTCTGGCTGTATTGGTGTTGATGTGGTATGTTTGAGTGTGTGTGCGCTTGGTGTCCGTGTGTGGTGTGGAGGTTTGTGTCTCGTGTGGGGGTGTGCATGTGTGGTGGTGTCTGTGTGCGTGGTTGTGTCTATTTGTGTGTGTAACGGTGTGTGGCTAGCTGTGAGGGTGTGATTGTGATTGTGTCTGCAGGTGGGTGTTTGTAGATGATTGTGTCTGCGGGTGGGTGTTTGTGCATGTGTGTGACTGTATCTATGTTCTGTGTGTGAGGGTGGTTTTGGCTGGGGGTGTCTTTGAGGCTGGGCGTGTTTGTCTCCAGCACCTGGGCAGATAAGCACTAACCTCGGGTGCTCAGTGGGGAAACCTACCAGGGCTGGGGCCCGCTGGGAGCGCTCCCCATGCAGCCCAGCCTCCCCTGGGCCCAGCCAGGCCTCCGGCTACCGTAACTCCCAGGCTGCAATGCAGCCCCCCCCCCCCCCCCCCCCCCCCCCCCCCCCCCCCCCCCCCCCCCCCNGATCAGAGATATGGGCAGCTGAGCTGCTCCCCGCCATGGGGGCTGTAATTAGCTTTCAATCCTGGGAGCCATGTGGAGCTGGGAGCTGGGAGGGGACGGCTCTGTTGCTTTGGGAGCAAGGGGGGGGCATAGAGAACGGATCCCACCCCCCCGATCCCACCCCCTTCCCCTATGGGGCACCCCTCGGCGACAGGGCTGGGCTGCAGGGAAGATATCGAGGCTGCTGGCCCCTGCCAGACCTGATGGTTCCCTTGCTGCCAGCCTGCGCGGCTGGGGGTCACCCCACAGGCTCTCCCAGGGGAGAGTGGGGGACATGCAGCCTGACAATCCCAGCCCCTTCCCCACCCAAAGCCCTTCCGCTCATGGCCCTGGCCGGCCAGAGCACTGATATCTCCGGGGGGGGCCAGACAGTGGGGGTGTAAGGAGAGAGTAAGAGGGGGGCCAGCCCATGGCAGGAGGGGCACGGAGCCGGCATGAGAACAGGTGGGCAGTGACCCCAAACGGGGGAGGGACACTGGCTGAAGAAGCCGAGGGGCTGCATTCAGGTGCTGTTAGCAAGCAGGGCTGAGGCTGGGGGTGGGGGACCTGTCAGGAGGCAGGGGACAGAAGGCAGATCAGTCTCCCCCCCCCCCCGCCCCCCCAATGCCCAGCAGTCTCCTTTCTGAGGGACCTTTGAAGATGCAGCTGCTAACAAGCTGTTTGTACAGGCGACACGAAGCGGGGGAGGCTGGTGGAATAAAGAGGGGGCAGAAAAACACCTTTTCATCCAGCTGTTTGATCTAAAGGACAGCACTGAATTCATTAGGATCCCTGCCAGCACGGCCCTCGGCGCTGGGGAGGGAGGAACCTGGTCCCAAAGAGCCGGGGAGGAGATGGGACAGGAACAGACACACAGATGGACACAGCGAGGCACGCCACACGGTACATACAGTGTACACACCATGCCACGCGCAGACACACCAGCACACGCCTAGACATATAGACACAGATGTACACACTGAGACATGTGTAGACATACAGTGTACACGCCATGACACACCAGCACACGCCTAGACATACAGATGCAGATGTACACACCGAGACATGCGTAGACATACAGTGTCCACTCCATGACACACCAGCACACGCCTAGACATGCAGATGTACACACTGAGACACCCACAGACATGCAATGTACGTGCCAACATGCACACACGCAAACACACTGAGACACAAAATGTACAGACACGCAGATGTACACAATGAGACACACAGACAGTGTACACACCAAGACACGCACACACAGACATACACACTGACACACAGACATACACCTAGACATACAGATACAGGCACATATGGACTCTCCAAGACACACACAAACACACAAAGGACCCATCCAGACACACACAGCACACACACGACACATGCTAATACACAGCCACACAAGCCCAGCCATACACCCAGATCTATATTGTACACGCCGCGACACGGAGAGAGAGTCACAAACACACACACGCACCTGCAGAAATGCACACAGACCTGTGTGTCATGCCTGCTGGGGGGAAGCGTGTGAATTGGTTTCCTTTAGCCTCACTGGCACTGTGATCTCTGCATCTCCTCCTTGTTATTCCAGGGCTGACGCTGAGCCATACACCTCCCAGGGCCCCGGGCTCTTTAACATGCGGCTCTGGTGCAGCAGGAAAGTTTCAGCAACCTGCTAATCACAGCCTGCTCCTGGAGAGGAAATCCGGGGGGGCCTGGAGCGTCTGGATCTGCGAAAGGATTCCCCGCCCTCCCCTTCCCCCTGAGCTTGAAGGCGCTCCTCTGGCCCCTCAGCTGGGGTCCTGAGGACTTGCCGGGCCGGGGAGCCTGGACAAGGAGGAGCAGGTGCTTGGTTGGGATGTTTCTGGGGCCCCCATCCTTCCTGCTGGTGGGGGAAGCAGCAGCGGAGGAGAGAAGCACTGTCCCAGCTGGCAGTCCGGGCTCCAGGAAGATCTGGCTGCTCCAGGGCAAGGCGGGTCAGGGGCACAGAACAGATCGATCCGGCCTGGAAATGCAGGGCACTGCCGCAGGGCAAGGAGCACCCGTGCGATTTCACATCAAAGTCTCCAGCCCACGTTAGCTCCACACATGGCCCAAGCACACACGTGTACATGCTACACATATGCCTCGCATTCGCCGCACGTACCCCAGGCAGGCATCCCGACTACAAACACACACCGCACACGGCCATGGCACGCACACGCTGGACGCGCGCACACACACACATCCCTACACTACACACACACACACACTGTGGCTTGGCAGGCTATGGGCCTGCTGCTTGGGAACTGAATTCTTTTCACGTATATTTCTCCTCTTGTCTCTCAGCTCTGAGCTAACACCAGGACGGGTGTGGGGTGGATGGAGGGATGGATGGATAGCTCGATGACAGGCCGCATTCACTTCCCCTGGCTGCAACCCATCTCTACAGAACCATGCAACATTTTGTCACCCCATAAGAGACCTGCAGTGACAGGCACCAGGATTAATGACACTTCCCTCCCCCCAATCTCGTTCCATTTTAACGCCTTCCTCCATCGACCAGTGCCCAGATTAAACCGCATCCCAGGAAGCAGGATACCCCTGGGGATACCCCTTCCCGCCAACATTCCCAGCAAGGGGGCAGATTACAGGCTCATTGCATCTTGGGCGGACTAACGGCCTCATCTTTTTGCATGAAAGTTAGTTTCCTTTCCAGTAGAGCTTATTTTGGGGGGGTCTTTGTTGGAGTCGTGCTGCCCCCTAGTGGCAAAGATAGATTCTTCCTTTTCGAGGCTGAGCTTGTAAAGATGGGCCCTGTGAGGTTGTTGGCTACATGACAGATGCCGAAGCTGGTACCCGGCCCCCGAGCTGGGAACTCAGTGGCACATAAAGCTGAACCCAATGCGGTGATGTGATAACAACTGGTGTCTAGAATCAAACGGTTCATTCCATAGCGCAGGGGTCGGCAACCTTTCAGAAGTGGTGTGCCGAGTCTTCATTTATTCACCCTAATTTAAGGTTTCGCGTGCCAGTCATACATTTTAACATTTTTAGAAGGTCTCTTTCTATAAGTCTATAATATAGAACTAAACTATTGTTGTATGTAAAGTAAATAAGGTTTTTAAAATGTTTAAGAAGCTTCATTTAAAATTAAATTAAAATGCAGATCCCCCCCAGACCGGTGGCCAGGACCCAGGCGGTGTGAGTGCCACTGAAAATCAGCTCGCGTGCCGCCTTCGGCACACGTGCCATAGGTTGCCTACCCCTGCCATAGCGCTACGTCCGCGTAGGCATCACCAGGCTGCAGAAATGCAGCTGCCTCTGGGGAGGAGGGCAGCTGCTGCACCACAGTACCAGTGGTGGTGGGGACTGTAATAATAATATAGGGCTGGGCTTTCCAAAATGTCTTAAGGGAGTTAGACAAGCAAATCCCATTGAGATTCATCTCTCTGAGGCTCCTTTGAACACCCCCTTCCATTATTACTGATTAATTATTATCTCTATAGTGTCTCGCAGCCCCAGTCAAGGATCAGGGCTTCATTGTGCTAGGGGATGAGAGAAAGAACAAACCACACATGACAGAAGTGCTTAATGCTCCGATCGTCCAGGGATGGGTGCGGTATAAGAACCCGGGTAGAACAGCATTGTGCTAGGGGCTGTACGCATAACACAAAGACAGTCCCTGCTCCACAGAGCTGGTCGTCTAAAGAGGCTTTTCCGATGGGGTGAAAAACCGAGCGCCTGCCTTTTCCCCTCCTCCCTGCCCCGCTCACTCGGCGATGTCTGAGTCTAGGCTGCAGACCCTGCGGGACCCTGCCTGGCAGCTCTTCCAAGCCAGGCTACGCTTCCATTGCTGGATTAATAAACTCTCCCAAACCAGCTTTCCAAGCAAATTGCCCTGGCCCCAAATCCGCAGCCCGGCTACATTTGCCATCCGACTGAGTGGGTTGACACCTAGTGGATGCTTGGCGGGATTACGCTTGGCCTCCAGCTTCATTAACGCCCTGTGCTGGCAAGAGGGAGCGCGGGCTTGGGAGGATTATCTTTCTCGTGAGTCTGGCGTTGAGAGGATTGCCGGAGGATTACGAGCTAGAGGAGGAGGTTATTACTGTCCGTGTCACTAATAGGGCCTTGGAGCAGGGGGAGGCTGAGGGGGTGCGTTCACTGGCAAAGGCTGACGTAATGAGCGACACGGAGGGAGCCCATCCGCAGGACACAAGACGTTTTATTGGTGCTACCAACCCCAGAACAACGGTGCATGTTCGTGTCACCTGTTCTGTTTACACCTAGCCAGAGGCAGAGCACTCCCGTCACATACGCTAACCAGGCCGGCCGATCACGCAGCAGGGGGGTGGTGTAGGCTGTGTGATCACGCCTGGCTTTAAGATTTCTTTGAGGGGTAGTTGGTTCAATGTTTCCTCTCCTTACCTCACCCCCCACAATCCCCGAGACAACCACACCCCCATTGGCCCCAAATATCTGCGTTGACCCTGCAAACTGCCCCCCCCCCCCGTGAATCCCCCACTTGGCTGTGATTTGCCCAAAGTCTCCCAAAGCCTGAGCACAGGACGGTCCAGCTGGGTTTCGTACAGGGTCCTTCATCCTACCCTCCTCTTGAGATGCACGTAAAACAGCCAGAGAGAGACAGGGAGGGTTCATTGCTCTGATGGAGCAGAGGGGCAGGGGGACCAGGGAGCTGGCCCTTTAAGGAGAGATGGGCATCTGCCCCACCTGTGACAGATAACTGGCCTGCCCAGGTGAGGAAAAGGGGTCATGTGACCCCATCAGGCCTCTGAGATAAATAAGGCAGAGGCTGAGAAATGGGGGAGAGACAGAAAGATGTTGGAGAAGGGATCCAGCCCTGGGAGTTGCTGCTCTCTACAGGGCAGGGAGCACCCCAAGTTACCCAGGGAAGGGCTGAAAAAGAGCCTGGCAGGGAGGGCTGGAGGACTGAGCTGAAGCTGGGGGACAAAGGGTCTGTCACTGGGAAATTAACTAAATAAGGTCCCCCCCAAATGGGAATCTTACTGCAGGATCGTGGTCTCAGAGGGATGTCTAGACAGCAAGCCAAGCCCCATGGCAGCAAGTCTCGGAGCCTATGGCTGCAGCCCGGGGCTAATGGCACTAACGCCCCCCCCCCCTTCCATTGACTCCGCTGGACTTCGGCTCAGGAATCTAGCGGAGAACGGAGCCCACCCAGCCGAGCTGCTCTGGGTCCGTCAGCCGCAGCAGCTGGGAGAATCCTGCCTCCTCGGTGCCGCTCACCAGCTGCCAGGAGGGCCTGCCCCTCTGAACCTCCACCGGGCTCCATGCAGACGCCTCGTCCTGGGGCTGCGGGCTGGCGGCCACCATCCGGGTCCCCACGGCACCCTGCAGGCTCTGCGGCGAGACCAGAGAGAGGAAGGCCAGTGACGTTACCATCCGTGAAACGAGTTGGCAGGGCTCAGCCCGGTGCCCAGTGGGCACGCCTCCACAAAAGCACCTCGGCGCTTGGCTCTCACTGGCCGAGGGTGATGTGAGACCAAGCTCCCCTCCAGATCGCCGCTGGGGCATCGCACGGAGGACAAATCGATTCAAGCTTGGATGGGGCTTTAATACGAGCACCAGTTCCGATTGGGCTGGGCCGGACAGGGCCAGGCTGGGCGGCAGAATAGCCTGCGGACGGGAGAACTGGACTGGAAGCCAGGACTCCTGGGTTCTATTCTTGGCTGTGCCACTAGGTCTTGGGCAAGTTCCCTACCCTGCTCTGTGCCTCAGTTTCCCCTGTAAAATGGGGTCTCCCACCTGTGAGAAGTGCTCTGAGCTCTAGGGATAAAAAGCACTATATAAAGGTGGAGGGTTACGACACAGAGCACAGCTCCAACGTTGCAGGAGTTTTCCTTTGAATCCTCCTTCCCTGGGCATAAATCCCAGGTAAAAAGTTTCACGACCGGGAACCCACACAATAGCCTGTGAGGTTTGCAAACCTCAGATTCCCTGTGCCCCCCCCCCCCCCCCCCCCCCCCCCCCCCCCCCCCCCCCCCCCCCCCCCCCCNAAACCCCGCCATGCCTGGCTGTGACCCCACAAAGGGACCTTGAATGGAGAAGCCATCCTGCAAGGCTCATTTCACTAGTGTAAGTAGTGACAGTTTCACACTCAATAGTGAACCAGATGCTGCTGCATTCCTGATGGGGATGGCGCTGTGCTTCTCCTGCAGCGTCCCTGTGGCAGAGAAGAGACCGGACAGGGGCTGCAGTGTCTATAAAGGGGATTTTCTATCAAGGCTCCTGGACACAGACAGACCCTGTGGCTCTCTCTGTTCTCCGGTCTCCCTGGCCTGCGTTGGACAGTCACGGGACGGACTGCACGTCCCTCTTACCAGGGGCGGCGGCTGCAGCTGGCTCACGAGGTTCCGCTTCTTGTCCTTGCAGCGCTTGTTCTGGAACCAGACCCGGATGACGCGGGGGCTGAGGCCAGTCAGCTCCACCAGCTGCTCCTTCAGCCCGGCGTCGGGGCGAGGGTTGGCCGCATAGCAGGAGCTCAGGGCCTGGAGCTGCCGCTCGTTCAGGATGGTGCGGACGCGGGTCAGCTTCCCTGAGCCGCCCTGGGCCACGGGGATGCTCGAGCCCATCACTGGGGGCAGGGAAAGAGGCAGGCTTTTTAGACCCCAGCAGGATGGGCAGTGGGGAGCGTTGGTGCACTGGAATTCAGCGAGGGTTGGGGGACTGGGAGTGGGCTAGGGAAGCGGTCCCCTCTAGGGGGCTAGTTCAAATCCAGATAGCAGAGCTGGGAAGCTGTTGGGACCATGCACCCTCCCGGCCGCATGGTCCCCCACCTGCAGCGTGCGCAGACAGAGCTTGCCCCGTGGGGGGGTGTACGGTGAGGCAAACCCACCACCTTGCTCTTAACTGGGTTTGCCTGGCTGTGCCTGGGTAGCTCAGCATGGGGTTGTACCAAGACCTCTCCTAGTGCTACCCAAGGGGAGCCCCCTTCTGTGCAAGCGACTCGGCCCGGAGCTTACCTGACTGGTGCCACTTGGTCCATGCCGATACCGGCATCTCCGGCCCTGTCCCTTCCTGCCCCGGCCACTGGTGCATGGGGCAGTACAACCCGTCCGGCCGCAGAGCGAACTGCTCGCCGGGCAGCAGCCGGCGTTGGCAGAGGGAGCAGCGGAAGCAGGCCTGGTGGTATACAGTCCCTCGTGCCCGTAACACCAGGTCAGAGGGCAGCAAGGTCTCCCGGCAGCGGGCGCATCTCGTGGAGAAGAGCCTGCAGGGGAGAGGAGGGCGGAGACAAGGGGTTGCTCAGACAGATGGGCATGGGGTGCATAGGGGGAGGGAGCTCACGACAGCAAGCCTGGCACGGATGGGCATGGGGGTGGCGAGGGAGCCCATTGCAGCAACTCCACCTGGACAAGGGCAAGCGGCCAGCTGCTTAGCTGGTGTAAATGGGCCTCGTTCCCATGACATCCGTAGAGCCAGGGCGATTTACACCAGCCCTTTCCGGGTCCTGCCCACATCCCACGGGCCTCCCCCAGGCTGGCTTCGAGGGGAGCCCCAGACCATTGGTCGCCCAGCCTCTGACCATCCTGCAGCATCCGCGCAAGGTGGTTTGTTTTTTTTCCTGTTTCAAACCAGCGTGGGAACGCGCTGGCCCAGGCGCAACGAGTTTGCCGGTTCTCAGCCGCCTCATCGATGTAGGACGCCCGGCTGCCATGATAGCTCAGTGCCGCAGCGTGGGAACCACCAACAGGGGGCGCCATGGGCCACAGCTGCAGCCACGAGTGCTGAGCTCCTCTCTCGCCCCTGGGGACGGCCCCAGTGGAGACACGGCCCTGGGGCAGCTCAGCCAGCCGCGACCCATCATGCACCTGGTCTGCGGGTCGACGTGGGGCTTTGTCGCCCCCTAGTGGCTGCTCCACAGAGAGGTTACAATGAGCCGGCGGCAGCAGGAGGTCCCGGGGTCAGTCCCCTTACCTGAGATAGTCGGCTCTGCAGTAAACGCTGCCGTCGCGCAGGAAGCAGGTGGGGCTGTGAGACAGGCTGAGCCGGCAGCAGCTGCAGCGGAGGCAGCCCAGGTGCCACTCTGTGTCGGGCGCCACGCGGAGCAGGAAGGGGCCTCTGATCTTCCCCCCACAGCCAGCACACGCCGGCCTGGCGCCTAGAGAGAACAGCACCGGAGCCTGCACTTAGCAGCCACGCCCCCACGAGAACCGGACGCAGAGCGCGAGAGAGCCCCTGTATTGCCAGAGAGCAATCCGCTCCCCTCTCGGCCTGCGGTCTGCCGCATCTTCGTCTCCTCGCCTTAGCCTTAACCACTAGACCCTCGTTCCTCTCCACAAGGCAGGACCGGGGGGATCGGGCTAAGCGGGGAGGAGCAAAAACTGTGCCGCTAAAAGAACCAGCCAGAGCCGTCCCCTGAACCGCCGCCCGCGCTGTCTGGCGCTGGAAGAAGATGGATTCGTGGCTCTTTTTGAACAGGTTTGGGGAGAAGCTGCTGGCTGAATCCCAGCTCAGCTCGGCCGTCACTGGAAATCTTTACCAGCCGGGGGCCTCCGTGACGTGAGTTTGCTGGGCCTAGTGGACGGGCGTCCCCGTCACATACACCGGGCGCTGCCTGGCCCCTTGGGGACGCTCGAGGAGTCTTGGAGACGGAGCTGCCCTCTCCCCCCTAGCGGGGCTGAGTCTCAACGGCAGGGGGAAGCTGGCTCTGGGGTGCACCTGCCCTGTGACCCCCTTGCTGTGGGGTGGGGGTGGGATCAGACCCGGCCCCTGTATGCTCTCTCTGCTGCTGCCCAAAGGCGGAGATGTTTCCTCCCAGTGGCTTGGGGGACCTGAGGCCAGAACTCGACCTCCTCTGTGCCATACGGAACCCGATTCCCAGCCACGCAACCCCTCTATGGTCATTATCAGGGTCACTTACCCTGGGAGCTTTCCCCACAGCTGGGCACACAGACCCTCTGTCCTGCCCTCCACTCCTCCTTCCCAGAGGGGTGGGCTCGCTCTGGCCCCCCTTCCATGAGGCCGGCTCCCTGCCCTCTCCTAGGCTTCTTCCTCTCCTGCCTCCATCCCGTCCTCCTTTCTTCGGCTCTTCCCTTCTCTCTCTTCCACCTTCTCTCCTTCCTTTTCCTCGGCCCTCTCTGCTTCTCCTGCCTTTGGCCTCTTCCTTCCCTCTCTTCGGCTTTGCCCTTTGCTTTCTCTGGCTCAGCCTGGCTCTTTCTCCTGTCTCATTCCCCGATCTTCTCCCGTCTCTGTCCCGTCTCGCTCCCTGACAGTCCATGGGGGGCCAGCCCCCCTTTATACCCACTCGGCCCCCATCTGTTAGGTTAATTCCCTGACAGGCCGCCCGCCCCTTCATTAAGGAGACGCCACGAGCTGCCTCCCTCTTAGGAAAATTACCCTTCACGCGGCACAAACGTCACTCCCCTTCCCCCCCGGCGTCCTTAGGCTGCGCCGCCAGCCCCGCTCCTTGCGCTCTGTTCTAGAAACCCCCGGCCCAATGCTTCGACTCCTCTTGCTGCCGGCCTTGGCCCAGCTCTCCCGCTGGTGTCAGGCGGCCCCGCTGACGTCAACGGGGCGCCGGCGATTCCCAGCCACTGAGGCGCTCTCTAACAGTGCCTCACACCTCCTGAGGTCGTTTTCGGTGGCCACCGTGGCACTGCTCCAGAGGAAGACCGCAACCTTGACTTTAAGCTACTGCACAGTCCAAGCTCCCTTCACCTCTCCAGGTGCAGAGTTCGTTTCCCACTGCACCCATCGTCGTGTATGAACAACTCCCCCCCCCCCCCCCCCCCCCCCCCCCCCCCCCCCCCCCCCCCCCCCCCCCCNCTATGGGCCTTGGGCAGAAATAGAGAGAGAACCATAAAACACAAGCGAGAGAGGGACACATCTGTGCCCAGACGAAGCCGTTGGCGAGCTCTGCCGGGTTGGCACAACCCTGACATGGCAGTGGACAGGCCCCAAATCCAACGTCAAACCAGCCTAAATCCATCCCAATGGGTCCTTTACCGTGTGGCCGGGAGGTAGCTCAAAAAGGGGGCTGAATTTCAACAGCGCCCAATACCCAGCAGCTCCCACGGCCAGCAATGCTGAGCACTCCGGAAAATCCGCCTGGCTCACGGAGGTGCCTCACTGGGAACTGAACTGTTTGACAAGTGTGGCCGAGCCCATGCTAGTCCGTGGGCCTGAGCCTCTTGGCTTTGAAACAGGCCAGCTTTTTGTTCTGATTCAGTCTTCCTGTTGTAGCTGTCTCTCTCCCCTCCACCGTCCCCCTGCTTGGCCATGTGGCTTATCTTGCAGTAGAGACCAGGTAGGAGGAGGCTGTAGTGAATATAAAGGGGATTCTTTACTGAGGCTGCTGGATGGAGACAGACCCTGGGGCTCTCTCTGGCTCCCTAGCCGCCGGCTTACAGGGGCTCCCAAAATCCTGCCCTGGATCCTGCAGTCGTGGAATGTACAACAGAATCTGAAGAGTGGGTCCCCGCGCAGAAGAGAGGGTGAGTGGCTGACGGTCAGTTTGTGGGTGTTGCTGGTAACTAGCGGATCACGCTCATGCGGGTGACCTGATTGTAATGGAACAGAATCCAGATCATGCACTGATGTTTAGGGGGGCAAGGGACAGAGAAGAGGTGATCCCAGCCCTTCCCCTAGAATTTACCATGGATGATCCAGGACAAAGCAAAGGTGGGGGAAGTGACAAGTGGCTCTTTTGTCTCTGCTTTTGCTTTTTCCAGCCCCCCAGGGTGACAGAAAGAATCCAAATCAGAGCATTGAAGGGCGCCTCTCCCCTTTGATTAAAGGCACCGTCAGGACGGTCACGGTGATTAATATAAATAAATAATGGGGAGCTCTCTTTGCCTTGCAAATTAAAACCACGCCTCAGCCCCTCCTGCCTTTATTGGAATTAGGCAAAGCAAGAGGTGGATTGGAGGGAGGGGGGTGGACACAGAGACTTAAAGTACAGGAGAAAATTGCTAGGCGTTCCTCTCTCTGCTCATTAGCATATGCATCCATCACCCAAGCGGGAATGAATCCCAGCCTGCTTTTAATTACCTGGTCTGCGCTGTGTGGTGGGGGGAGCTGGAGGAGGGAGGGGAGAATGTCCTTTGCTTATTACAGATCAACCTCTGAATATTAAATCAATTTCATTATTAGCCCTCGGCTCCAGTGAGTCATTCAGAGAGGCGGGTGTGTGTGTGTGTGGGGGGGAGGTTGGCAAAGTTTGGGAGGAAGACAAGGAAGGACTTTGCTAAGGTCGTCATGCAACAGGGCGTCTCATGGCATGATGGAAGGGGATCAGCTGGGTGAAGATGGCCTTTTCTGCATGGAGGTTTGGGTTTATGCATGACCTGGATCCGAGCTTCAAGAGGCTGGGCTGTTCGGATGCGTGGCTTCGGTTCAGAGCCATCTCTAGCCACAAGTGCCAGCGGGTCTTGCCGGGCTCAGCGTAGCCCCGGTGGCTGCTGGATTGCATCGCTCACGATTCGGCATGAGCTTTGACTGCCTTCCCGGGAGAGGCACAGGGTCAGAAAAGCAAGGTGTCAGTAGCCAGGGGCATTGAT
The DNA here is from genome assembly GCA_003942145.1 of Platysternon megacephalum. Taxonomy (NCBI): domain Eukaryota; kingdom Metazoa; phylum Chordata; order Testudines; family Platysternidae; genus Platysternon; species Platysternon megacephalum. The sequence goes on from QXTE01000096.1 coordinate 6,198,842, forward strand.
TTGGCCATGCTAGAGGTGCGTTGCATGAGAGCCCAGAGCTGGAATAGCAGAGGAGCACGGGGGCTGCAGATCTAGACTCCCTGGCTGACGTTCATTTCCAATCCCGACGCTTCACGTTCACGCTGAGGTTTGAAAACTAATAACCAGCCAGAGAAAGTGAAGCACTCTCCAGTCCCGAGGCACCAAGCAATGCTACCACCAGCCTCCTCGATCCATGGGCCACAGCCTGCCCATCTGAGCACACGCCAGCTGCATCCCTCCCCAGCTGGAGAGTGAGCGGAGAGGCCCAGCAGGGTCTAAGCTGACACTCTGTGCACCCCCAGCATTTGGCCCCAGATCCGCAAGGGAATCTGGGTTGGGGACGGGGAGGAAGCAGATTCTGCTCGGAATTGCCCATTGGAAACGGGGGTCAATGGAGTGAAACCCTGGTGAGAGGCGAATTGAACCTGGTGACTCTCACCCAGAGCCTGTGCCTGGTAGATCACTCACCTCCCGACGGATTAGCTAATTGGGGTTTGGTCCTTCGTTCTTTGACCCAGAACCTCCAGGGACCCCAGATCTAGCTCACTGTATGGAAAAGAAGCGATTTGAGTCACACAGCCAGGATCAGAACCCAGGTGTCCTGCGGGCCTGGCCGGGGCTCTGTCTTGTGGGCCACCAATGAAAACGCACGCTGCTAGGCCGGGCAGCTGAGAGCAGCATTCGGGGTGGGGGTGGGGTGTCTGATGGATGGGTAACGTTGGATTTACAGAAAATAGAGCGTCCAGTGTTTATTTTGAGCATGGACAGATATTTGTGGCTATTGTGGTGTGTATTGCAGTACCCTTGTCATGGAGCAGGCCCCAAGCGTGCAAGGGGCTGTCCAAACACAGAACAGCAAGATGTCCAGGGAGAGCAGGAGTCCGTATGAGATTTGAACCAATGTGACCTCCCCCTTCATCCTTAACTGACCGTGGCTGTTGAGGACGTGGCTCCGGTCCTGTCTGCTTGGCCCAGCTGTGAGGAAAGAGATCCTCCCTCACAAGCTCATCTCCCCACAAAGCGTCAGGCCTGGCCTACCCCGAAAACGGAGGCCTACCTAGCAGTGTTGCTCAGGGTGTGAAAAATTCACCCCCCTAAGAGACGTAGGTAAGTTGATCTGAGCCCTGTTGTAGACAGCGCTAGGTCAGCGGGAGAACTCATCCGTCCGCCTTTCGGGGAGGCGGATTAACGACGGCGACGGAAAAACCCCCTTCTGGGGTGATACCCAGCGCCCATCCCACAGCTGCAGCTGTCCTGCTGCAGCACTTGTAATGTAGACATAGCCGCAGGGCTCAGTCTCTGGTGGGAGTGACTCTCACCGGGGGGTGGGGGTGGGTATTTATTGACATAAGACAAATGTGTGTGTGTTTGGGGGCGGGGGGGGGGGCTGAGCACAGAGACCTGCTGCTGTGTAACTAGGAAGCAGCACAGGACCCTGCGGCATCAGGAGGGGTTGCTAACGCCGCCTGCTTCATGCATGGGGAGGGATTTCAGCACCAGGGGAAGGAACAGCTCCGGGAGCTGATCCCAGGGGCTGTGATCCAAGGGAATTGTACAAACTGCTCAGGTGTTTGGACCACTGGGCTCACCCGCTCCTTATCCATGGGCTAATCCTACACCTCTGGGTTCCCCTGGGTATCCGCTCCGGCCTGTTTGTCCTATAGCAGCGTTACTTGGCCCGTAGGGGCAGAGATGGCCTTTCCCGAAGGTGGGGCCCTATAGTGCTGGGTGCTACACAGACCCAGAGTAAGAGACAGCCCCCTCTCCGCACAGCTCCCAGCCTAACTAGACAAAGGGTGGGAGGGAAAACAGAGGCACGGAGACTTACCCAAGGTTTTGTAGGAGGACAGTGGCAGAATCAGGACTAGAACCCAAGTCCCTGACCCCGAGCCACTAGGCCACCCTGAGGGATCCTCCCTCAGCTGGGGGTTCCCCTGGGAACAGAAGGCGCAATCCCCCTCCCCATGGCAACCGCCTGTCTGCATCACTGTGTGTTCCATGGAGGAGGAATGCCATGTGGGGACCCAGGCCAGGTACGTGGGTGGGAGCAGCATCTGGGACCAATGGACGGGAAAGTGGGCAGACAGGGTGGGGGAAGGAGTCAGAGCGAGGGGTGCGGGATAGTACACCATCCTGTAGATCGGAGCAAGGATCTTTGTGGGACTCCAGAGGGAGGAGATGCATCGGACCCCCACTCACCCCCAGGGATGGGGAGACAGTCGGGGAAGCCTCTAGACACCTTGGGTGAAACCCAGGCCCCAGTGAAGTCAGTGGGAGTTTTGCCATTAACTTCAATGGGGCCAGGATCTCACCCCTGCTCTTCAAGTTCTTCTGACGGTTAGCGTAGCAAGCAGCCTCCCAGGCAATGGCATTGATTTTAGGGCAGCATTTCAAGGCTTCCCCCCTGGTGGTTCGCAGGCGAAAGACGCCCTCACAGAAACTGCCACAGCTTGAGAGGCCTGAAATTGACATAATCATGTGTTACCGACAGACCCTCTAAGACTGTAATTGTTGTTTTAATCTTGTGTATTTTAGCCCTTTTAATCCGTATTAGTCTGATAGGAAAATGTCGTCCGTAGGACAGAGGCTGGGTAATTACAGCATCAGCTCTGAAGATTAACAAATAATGGGCCGCATTCTGTGGGCTTTAAGCGTGAAAAATCGCTATTGATTTCAGCGAAAGCTGCACACAGCGAAGGACCACGTGATCATCGTAATCATCTGCCTTGTCTTGCAGTGACCCCTAGAGATCGCCACAAGCTACTGGGGGCTCTCTTGCGCTAGGGGCTGCACAAACACATATAACAAAACAATAGACCGTATGTTTAATAATAATATAACAATAGGTGGATATTTGTCTAAAAGCTCTGCCCTAGGAATTATTCTGAGAAAGTTCTCTGGCCCGTGTTCTGCAGGAGGTCAGACTGGATGATTGGCCCCTTCGGGCTTTGGAATCTGACATATATACTGCTATATTGTAATTACAATGTGATATATGTAATATATATTTATTTCAGAGCTGAAGCACTTAGAGCGGGGGGGGGGGGGGGGAAACTTTTTGGCCCGAGGGCCACATCTGGGTATGGAAATTGTATGGCAGGCCATGAATGGTCATGGGTTGGGGTGCGGGAGGGGGTGAGGGCTCTGGCTGGGGGTGCAGGCTCCGGGGTGGACCAGAAATGAGGAGTTCAGGGTGTGGGAGGTGGCTCCGGGCTGGGGCAGTGGGTTGGGGTGCAGAGGGGGAGGGCTCCAGCTGGGGGGTGCAGGCTCTGGGGTGGGGCTGGGAATGAGGGGTTGGAGGTGCAGGAGGGTGCTCTGGGCTGGGACCGAGGGGTTCGGAGGGCATGAGGGGGATCAGGGCTGGGGCAGGGGGTTGGGGTGCAGGCTCTGGGCAGCGCTTACCTCAAGCAGCTCCCAGAAACAGCGGCATGAAACCCCTCCAGCTCCATGATGCGGAGGCGCGGCTAGGCAGCTCTGCACGCTGCCCTGTCCACAGGTGCCGCCCCTGCAGCTCCCATTGGCCGTGGTTCCCAGCCAATGGGAGCTGTGGGGTCAGTGTGCATAGCCCCTTGGCTGTCCCTATGCATAGGAGCCAGAGGGGGGATATGCCACTGCTTCTGGGAGCCGCGCGGAGCGGGGCAAGCCCCCAACCCCACCCCCTGGCTGGAGCACCAGAGCGGGGCAAGCCCCGGACCCCACTCCCCAGCGGGTGCTCGAGGGCTGGATTAAAATGTCTGGAGGGCCAGATGCAGCCCCGGGGCCGTAGTTTACCCACCCCTGACTTAGAGAGTCCTGTCATGGATCAGGGCTGTATTGTGCTAGGGGCTGTACACACATATAATAAAATACATTTATTGATTCTGTCACCCTCTCATTGCACAGCATGTTACTCCGTGGGGCTACTTAAGGTGATTGAAGGCAGCAGAACAGACCAGGCACAATGCCTTTTGCCCCGAGAGCCTTTAGATCCCCATGCAAACCCCTCAGGTGTGTTAGTCACAAAGTGGTTGTCTTTGATTCAAAAGCATCTTTATCGTCCCCTCAGATATGCGGTAACACGAAGCTGGCCCCTGGAAGCATCTTGCGTCATCTGGAAGGGAACTAAGCTCTGGAGCATTTCCCGAGAAGCCGATTGCTATGGTAACTCATGCCCAGGCATGGGACAGCACCAGGGAGAGACGCATCAGTTACCTCGCCTGGCCGAAAGTCAATCACCAGATCATCTGCAACAGGTGAGTGCGGTTCTGCTCTGTTCCTAACCATAAGCCCTGCGACTTCCTGCTTTCTCCAGAAACAAGCCGAGGGAGCAGATTCTGCTGTCCTGTACACCAGCGTAAATCTGGAGTCACTCCTTTGACTGCAGTGGAATGACTCTGGATTCAGTCTGGGGCGGGTGAGATCAAAATATAGTTTTAGGCAACTCTTGGATTCATTTACATCCTGCTTCCGTTACCAGCATATTCTACATGTCTGTTACTCTTTGCATGAAATAATGATGCTTGGCACTCACATAGGATTATTAACTAACCTCGTTTTATTGATGGGGAAACCATGGCCCAGAGAAGTGAAGTGACTTCCTCTAGGCTACATAACACATCAACGGCACAGCTGGGAATAGAACCCAGGCATCCGGACTCCTCGGTACCCTTTGACGATGCCGAGTGTCCTAGCTACAAAGCTTATTCGCTCATTTTGGAGCCCCTCAGCAGCACAGAGAGTTTAGCAAGCCCATTGAGTTGTTTTGTAGGGTGCGGTCTGATGTGGCTCTTCCACATGTAAGTCTTTTCATCTCCGTGCCCAGGTGGGAGCAGCCACTGCAAAGCCCAACCTGAGTTGGGGGGGAGGGATAGCTCAGTGGTTTGAGCATTGGCCTGCTAAACCCAGCGTTGTGAGTTCAATCCTTGAGGGGGCCACTTAGGGATCTGGGGCAAAATTGGTCCTGCTAGTGAAGGCAGGGGGCTGGACTCGATGACCTTTCGGGGTCCCTTCCAGCTCTATGAGATAGGTATATCTCCATTTAAAAAAAAAAAAAAAGAGTTACTGGCTCTGCGCTCCCCAGGGGGGTCGCTAGGATTTCTGGGGACACATCCCCACGGTTCTCTGTGCTGCAGTAAGCTGAGCCGCTCTGCGAACCCCAGTGAATTGTGGGAGAACTTGTCTGTCCTTCTGGGCACACAAGGGGAATTGTGGGAAGGGACTGGAGGACTTATCAGCACTGGAGTGGTGCCCTAGCCCACGTCCTCACTGCAACCTGGGTGGGTTACCAGCCCAAGTGGAAGACAAATCTGGACTCTAGCCAAACCCCCAACTGTACCCCAGTGCAGCTGTGTGGACAGAAGGGGTGTTAGGGGCAATACCCGAGCTAACAATAGTATAGACAGACTCTCAGTTTCCACACCGCAAAATGGGGTTAATTGTGCTCACACACCTTTGTAAAGTGCTTTGCGATGTAGAGAGGAAAAGTGCCCATGTAAGTCTGATGAATTATTGTCAACGTGTACGTGTACATAGCAGCTGGGAGGTGTCATTCCCAGCAGGGGCAGACATACCTGCTCTAGCTCTGCTCGAGATATCTCCTAAAAATAGTGGGGCGGCTGCTGAATCTCAGGCTCGCCGCCCAAATACATATCCAGGCAGGATCCCATTTAAACCTATGGGAACTTTGCCAATGACTTCCCTGGGAACAGGATTAGGGCCTAGATGAAGCTTGGATTGAGACAGGGGCGTGCACAGAAATTTTACTTTGATCCCTTTTGGGGGGCACAGAATGTGACCCCCACCCTGCCCCGTGAGGAGTTTGCTCTTCCTTCTCCCCCACTCGCCAGGAGGAGCTTGCTCTTTCTTCCTGCCCCAGCAGGGCCCCCCCGACTCTTCCTTCCCTTGCCCGGCAGGGGCTCACTCTCCCTCATCCTCACCACTGCAGCCCTGGGGCCGGAGGAGTTCTGTGCGCCTGACGATTATTGGGGTGCCCCTGCTTGCCCCCACTTCTGCACGCCCCTGGGTTCAGAAGGTCTGAAGAATGGGGATAACATTTCACGTTTGCTGCCAATAAACTGACTCGGTGTTGGGTCGTTATTGCAGGATTTCAGTATACTGGACGGATAAATTGCCTTCGAAGACTCACAGGTTCACAGTCCCGGGTAAGATGACCATTTTACTGCATGATGAGAAATGAACCAGAGATTCTGTATTATTTAAAAGCGGGTTAAATGGTAAATCTTGCAGTCTGTCGTGTCCAAAAGTCAGCACCATCTGTCGGATGTTTGCTGGCCTCAGAAATAAGTTGTTCTTAGTCCAGGTCCCAGAAGAGTAAACAAGGTCCATACTACTCAGAGAGTATGCAGTGTCCTGGGGTCATACCATGCATTACTCATGAAGGGGGGCACCCTTTGCCGGCATTTTAAAACCAAGTGCCAAAGTCTGTTTCGTGTAGCTTTCCCCTGGAGTCTAATCTCCGCTTTGCAGTTGACTTCAGATGCATCTGTTCAGGCAAGACACCGTTAGGATGCTCGGTGGCGAGAATCAACCCAGGGGGCTCATGCTAGGGAGAAGCCCGCTTCTTTTTGCCTCATGTCACCCCACTCGAGCCCCGCGCCGTCAAGAATCCAGCCTGGAATCCAGTGTTGTCACGCAGGCACGTTCAAAGTCGCCTTTCAAGATGTTTGCTTGCATCACATGGCTTAAGGAGTCATTTTCTCCCCCGGAAATCAATGGACGTTAGGCGCCTAAAAATACTTTTGAGGACCCGGTCCTCAATCTTCTAGGGCTTCAGTCAACAAGCCGCTATCCTTTCAGCTAAGGACTAGAGAGAAGTCCCTTTCAGAGCCCACCAGGACTGCTCTTTCGTCAGCAGAAGGGGGGGGGGGTGTTAATATTTATGGCCCTGGTTTAGTGCCGGATTCGCAAGTGCTCAGCTGCCACAATCGAGGACAGTTTTCCAAGAGTCCCCAGCACTCAACATATGCAACTATTTCAAAAATCTGACCCTTGGTGTCATGAATAAACCTCCTCCCTCTTGCTCCCGAATCGCTGCTGGCCCAGGCAGAGAACGTCTCGCAGCAGAAAGTGCATTCATGTCTTTCATGGGATGTTGTACAGCTAAGGTGATGGGACTCGGTCAGAAAAAGCTCCATGGTTCACGTTGACTTTTCTTCCTCCCCAGTCTTAACGCCACGACAGGCAGAACTTTCTCAATCCAAAAAGATCTACCAAGGAGTTGAAGAAAACAGGTGCGGAGAAATTGACTAATATGATTTCTGTGTCATGTGTAGATCCGATTGGATAGTTTTTAAAATTCAGATCCAGGAATATTTTCATGAATTAAAGCTCCAAGTCTGATTTGCTGTGAGACCATATTATTCATTATGTGTCTCTGGGCAGCCACTGTGGTGATGGGTTGTATAAATGCATAGATTGGCAGATAGCTAGATGATGGTCATGAATTTTAGCACAAACCTTTACAAGTCTGAAAATCCAAACTGGAAAGTGGATTATTTGTTATTCCCCTGCTTACGAAGACTCAGCTACCCATCCAGGAAGCAGAAAGAATGCCAGGTGATTTGAGGTCACCAACAGGAGTACCAGATAGTCATAGGAAACACCCAAGACAGTGAAAATGGATCTGACTATGCTTCGAGCTGGAAGGCATCATTTCTGGCTTGAGGAGACATACCCACGCTAGCTCTGATGGAGCTAGTCCACTGAAAATAGCAGCGTAGCCATGGCAGCACGAATGGTGGGAAAGGCGTAGGTACCCAGCTGAGATACTAGACCCGGCTAGCACCTCCCACCACTTGCACTGCTGCGACCACACTCTGTTTTTAGCAGGCTAGCTCAAGCAGAGCTAGCGCGGGTATGTCTCCTTGAGCTGGGGATCAGACCCCAGCTCGAAGTGTCGACATACCCAACAATTCTTTGAAAGGGTTTGGCAAAAACTGACAGATATGGATCGCGGCATGGAAATTGGGGATGATTCACGGATTATTTGCTACCCAAAAACCGGCTAAATTGGTAACCCGGTGTTATTTCAAATGGTCAGTTTGACCGTTTCTGGCTGAGCCACTAATGGGAACTTCAACACGGAGTTTATGAAACTGAGCCCTGGTCTACACTACAGACTTGGGTCAACGCAAGGCAGCTTACGTCACCCCAACTCTGTAAGCGTCTACACTAACATGTTACCCCTGCCAACGTAACTCGCCCGCTATGCCGACTTAATAACTCCCCCTCCGCGAGAGGCGTAGTGTTTAGGTCGACGCAGCGTCTGTGTAGACACTGCGTTGCTTATGCTGGCTGTTGCTACCTTTCAGAACCCGTCCCAAAATGCCCCACACTGACAGTTAATCGTTGCAAGCGCTCCTGGTGAGGACACGAACCGCTAACACAAGGAGCGGTTCCTGCGATGGCTGTACGTTGACCTAACTTAGGTCAACATAATTTTGTAGTATAGGAAGCACATATAGCAGTACCCATTTGACTTGTGAGCCTTTCGGATCTTGCAAGTTAAGCAGGATTGGCCTGGTGCAGCGGCTGTATGGGTAACCTCTCAAAAACACCAAAGGGTTGCAGGAAATGCTGATTCCACAGGTTTGTGAGGTATGGAACTGACACCCCAGCATAGTGTGGAAGGAGCCTAATGTCTCATGGCAGCAGAAAAGAGGCAGATGTTCTGGATGAAGCAGTCATGGAGTGGGTATTGCACTGCTGGAGGTACTACACATGAAGAACAGACCTGCGGCTGGAACACTATAGCTCCGGGTGGGTGTTGGGTGTTAGATCCTCAGAGGCCTTGCCTGATATTGACCTAGATTCTGCCTGTTGCTTCAATCCGATACAGTATCCTTCTTCCCTTCCAGCCCTAGAGACATGTATAGTGTTGCTGTGTGCTGTTAAATTGCTACCTCACTCTAGGCCAGAGGTGGCTGCATTCCAGCAGCTGGGTGAACCGTGCCCTGTCTTGTTTGCTAAGCACTGTGGGATCCCGGCGGTTTGAAGGTGGTGCGTACATGCGGGGTGGTGTTGCTTCATGGATCCTAACCAAATCACCACCCTTCCCTCTTCTGCTGAACACAGGTCCTTCCCAATATGGCCATTGAGTGCTGCCTCCAAACACGCTGTGGCTTCCCCCAGGGTGAAGGAGCTGGCGCATCCGAAACTCATCAACAGTGCCTGGGAAGCCGATCGTCCTGTCTCCACCACAGTACGTACATCAGTGGTGCTGTGAGTCTGTCACCCCTCTGTCTGCAAGGTTCTTCGTGTTTGACAATGACTCCTTATTGACAGCGGGGTATTTGTGCGCGTGTATGTTGGGTTTTTACCCCGTTTGCCTGCATCAGCCGTAACATTTTCGACCATCAGCCTCTACGGTCTCCAATTCTCCTGCTGCAGGGTAGGAGGAACTCCCACTGATGATGATGGCCCTGATTCACTGCTGGTCTCTGCCTTGCACATTCATTTGCACCAGTGCAAAGTGGATGTAAAACTATTAGTATCACTAACTACTTCTATTACAGTAGCACCGAGAGACCCCAACTGAGATTGCACTAGGAGCTGCACAGACACACGGTGAAAGAAGGTCCCTGCCCGGAAAAGCTTTCAGCCAATGGGGTGGAAGGGGAAACCGAGGCAAAGAACGGTGAAGCGATTTGTCCAAGGGGTCGCTGCGGGGCTGTAGCAAAACCAGGAAGAGAACCCAGCTCTCCTGACTCCCATTCCCAAGCCCCTAGCCACAAGACCATGCCGTGTCCCCTTTCCGAGGTGGTATTATTTGTATTCCTGTAGCATCTAGAAGCCCTAATGCTGGACCAGGGCTCTGCTCTGCTAGGTGTAGTGTTTCACACTCACTCTGCACTGGTAGATGCAAGGCAAGGAAGAATCAGGCCCTTCATATCCTGTAGGAAGAGAATTGGGCCATAGGGCCAAATAACGAAGAGCATATTAGCAGTTAACAGCGACATACAGCATAGCCCACAAGTCATTAGTTCTACAGGGCCCCAGGTATGCATGATGCTTTGCTGACAAATAAACCCCAAGCAAACATCATCTCCATTTAATGTTTGAAAGTCTCTGAGCAAGCCCCTTTGCAGCTGACTCCCACCAGATTTAAAAGTATGGGGTATCTCGGGAGGTGGGGGAAGAAAGGGGCATGAAGAGGGACACATGGCAGCCGGCATGTCATCATGTCCATGCATAGCAAAGTTTCACATGTTACATGCATGGGTAGCTGCTACATTAATGTGACGTCTGCTGCTGTTTGCCCAAAGTAACTATAATCTTGGAAACTTGCAGCTCGTGTTTATGTTCCATTTTTCTCTTGCCTCTGGAAAACTCGGCGCTAAAGCAACACCTGGTTTTTGTGAGAAGTTGCTTCTCTTTGTTTTTATTTTTCCCTTTACCCAGTTTCCCGTCTGAGTTGAGTTACTTACCTGTTGTCACACAGTAAGTCATTGGCTCGGTATAGTCTCCTAGCTGCCCTGGTATGGTGTGTGTGTGTGTGTGTGTGTGTGTGTGTGTGTGTGTGTGTGTGTGTGTGTGTGNCCTTCTGCTGGATGGAGTCAGAACTGTCCTCGGGTATGTCATAGGCCTTATACTGCTTGGTGAAAGTTTCCTGTCGCACTAGTGATGAGCTCTGAGTGTTGTTGCAGCCCGGAGATCTGACCCTGCTGAGGATATACAATTCCAAATGGCCACACCGTGCACCATCAGGGACGTTCGAGGTCATGCTACGCAAGACTAAAAAGTTTTATTTCTTTAAAAAATCGACAGCCGGGGGAGCGGGAGGAATTCCAAACTGACCCGATCCTAAGTCTAAACATTGTGGTTTCAGGTGAGCAAAGGAGCCATGACTGCTGCTGCCCGGGAACGAACCACCCATCTGGCTAAACCAAAGAAACGGGACTTCTCAGCCAAGCTGGTTGCCCCATCCACGCCTCCACGAAGCATCACAGAATTCACCAGGACTGAATACTTAGCCCGTAAGAGCCCGTACTCCCCTCCTTGTTGACAGTCACAGGCCTTTCGCCTCCAGGTCGTTTCTGCTGGGGCTGTGCAGCAAAATAAATAAATCTTTTAGAGAAACATCTGGGTCTTGGGGGAACCAACTTTCCAAACAAAGCTCATTGTGTGTCCTCCCAAGGCGGTGTAGCTTCTCCTGCCTTCCTCCGAAAACCTTCCCTCCTCAATCAGAGAGGTGCTGCCTGTGTCACTAGGGAATAAGCTGCCAATGATCAAACCCAGAAGCCAAATCAGAGCCAGTCCCTTCTGCTCAGGAGATGACACAGAGCTCCTCCCCACTTCACCCTCAGGTCTTAGCCGGTGTCTCTTGACAGCAAGTGATTTTCATAGAATCTCAGGGTTGGAAGGGACCTCAGGAGGTATCTAGTCCAACCCCCTGCTCAAAGCAGGCCCAATCCCCAGACAGATTTTTGCCCCAGATCCCTAAATGGCCCCCTCAAGGATTGAACTCACAACCCTGGGTTTAGGAGGCCAATGCGCAAACCACTGAGCTCTCCCTCCCCATTTTAAAATGTCGCATCTCGCGTTCAGGCTGGATTAGTCAGTGTCTGTAGAACGAATGCACTATATCGGTGCGGAGTGTTATTCCTGTGGTGAGGAGCGTTGTCTAGTGGTTAGAGCACAGAACTGAGGGGGACGGAAGATCTAGGTTGTAGAATCAAGCTCTGCAGTTGAGTTAACGCATGGCCTTAGGCTCTTCAGTGCCTCCGTTCCTCCATCCACAAAATAGGGGTAACACACCCGCCTCACTGGGGTGCTGTGAAGCTTAACGAATGGATGTTTGTAATATGCCTTGAGATCCTCTCAGGGAAGGGGCTAGAGACACTCAGGATCAGCTTAACTAAAAGTATATATTCCAGCAGAATACAGAAACCTCAAGAAATTTCCCAGTGTTGAGCCTCAGATTAAAACATGAAGCATTTGCTCTCTTTCCCCTCTGCTCTCGCAGGGCCGAAAACAGAACATCCGTCCTATCTCCATGACAAACCGGTCCGGTGGGCCGTGTCTGCGGGCGTCAGGAATGCCGTCCTGTCCGCGAGGCTCTCTGAGCTCGCCCGACCCAAGGTCCGCAAACAGATCTTTGAGGGCTACAATCCGTACCGGATCTCCAGTGCTGCCCTGCACGCAGAGGCGAGTCCCCGTCTGCAGGAACTTAGTATCCCTCAAAGAGTAAGAAAAAAGAGGTAGTAAGTTCTTGGGCTCTCCGGCACTGGCTTTGACTGCCTTGGCTTGCACATTAAACGTTGTGCTGCACAGCTCGGCGTGGTGCCTCGTGTGTTCAGGATCCATCGCTCGCATGCTGGGGAAGGGAATTGTTGGGTGGAAGTCCCCTCCTGCCCCCCACACACAAGCACAGACGCTCTGAGAATGCCAACCCAGCTCTTGGCTTTGCAGTCATTAAATACAAGGTGAAAACTGGCAGGGCTGTCATTGGGGTGGCAGGAGGAGTATCGTGTCTCGCAGCACCCACCTCCCGGGTACAACTGGGTGAATGCTGCAGAGGAGTATTAATTGCAATACAACTTGTGAATCTGCTCACGTGGTACCTACACCCCCTTCTATTTCAAACATTTGTGCCAGCAAAAATTTAGTTTGCAAGAATATTCCTGGAAAGGGAAAATGTCAAAAGGTGAATGTCTGCCCCCTAAACCTGCAAAGCTCATGCAAGCTGGCTGTGCAAGCACACAGGGGGATAATCAGTCAAGGAGTGGAAGCAACGCTGTGTGACACAGATGACCGAGTCCACCGTGCAGATGCCAGCTAGCCCAAAGAGAAAAAGGTGCTAAATTCAGGGAATGGAATAGGTCCCCCAGCTGTAGTCCGGCTCCAAAATCCAGACTCCTCTGCTTGCGCAGTGAAAATCCCATAGACACAACGTGGTCAGGAGTGAGAGAAAGCCTCGATTCTTTTAGAAATGGGTTTGGAAGCAAGACGGGGTTGGGTGCTTTTTCTATTGAATAAACAGCGTGTGTAATCTGGTGGAGGCCTTCAAAGAGACCTAGATCAATCTGCCCTGCCATGGGATGAAGATCTAGCTCTTGGCTCGAGGACCACCCCCCCCCTCACTTCAGAAACACTCGATAACACTTTGCTTCCCGAGCTCAAACGCATGAGTGAAAATGAACAAGGAGCAGATGGCTGGGACGCCTGGTATGAAGTCCTTCTGTAATAACTAAATGCTAATAAAGCTTCCGTAAGTACATCTTGGGAGCTGAATCTTTATTGTGTGTGGCAAGGCTGGACTAGCCTGAACAAAACCGTTTTACTAGCCTTCAGAAAACGGCGAGATTGGTGACCAATGCAGAGTGATGTCTCGTCTACTACTCCCCAGCAGTGCTGGCTCCTTATTAATACACCCCTTGCAAGGAGCTGCAATTGTAAGTCACAGAGGGTGTGACGAAGTGGGGATTTTCCATTGTTATGTTGTATGTGAACCTATGTGAGTCTTACTGTTTTGCGTGAATGCTGTGTGTGCCTCAGTTTCCCTGTGTATTGCACCAATGTCTAGGTGATGGGAATAAGGGTGTGTGACTTTGGCGGGGGCTACTCCCCACATGGATGCTACGGCCACCCCTTTATAACTTGAGACCCAGGAGGGGGATGCGACCAGGTGACTCTTGGTCCGGGAAGCGAGACAAAGGCCGGAGGAGGAGCAACAGGCAGGGCAGGGGACAGGCAGCTGGAAGCGAGTCAGTCTCGGCTGGCTTGAGGCGCAGAGGGAGGGCCAGAACCCTGGCTCTGGGCTCCCCTCCCTCCAAGATGGACTTGGCTGAAAGTCACGGATTTCTGTGCTAACAAGTTCTGTCCTACGCTGTGTTCCTGTTGACTAATAAACCTTCCGTTTTACGCTGGCTGAGTCACATCTGACTGCGGAGTTGGGGTGCAGGCCTCTGGCTTCTCCAGGAGCCCTGCCCGGGTGGACTCGCTGCGGGAAGCGCACGGTGTGGAAGGGGATGCTGAATGTTCCGAGGTCAGACCCAGGAAGATCGAAGCTGTGGAAGCTTCTTGCCCTGGAGACAGTCTGCTCAGAGAGAGGAGGCTCCCCCAGAGTCCTGGCTGGCTTTGTGTGAAGTAGTTCCAGAGCATCGCCCCGGTGACTCCGTGACAGAGGGATTCAGGGGTCCCTTTGCAGGGCCCGTTGGCTACGGAAAGCCTTGGAGATGCATGGCATTAAAGAGGAACTGATTGCATTGGATGGTTTTGCCATGGAAGTCTGTAGGTCATGACCATTTTAAAAAGAACTTAAAGGATCTATGTAACAGCTGGCAGCTGACTCCTAGCACGGCCACCGCAAGAAACCATTGAATAGCATGTCACCTTAAGATAGGAATATCCTTCAGATATGCACCCCAACTAACCTATCTCTTCTGTGCTCTCCTTCTAGTTCAATTAACCATTATCCTTTCCCCAAGACTTTAAAGTAGACTATATTTAGAATAAAATATATTCTATGTATAAAAATGTACAGAGTGTGTATATATAAATTGTACATACTGTGCTAATATCCCTCTCCCACCTGTTGCGATGTGGCCTAATGACTGGCGTGGAGACTAGGGCTCTGCTACTGGCCTAATGGATTACCCTGGGCAAGTCACTCCACCACCCCAGGCCTCAGTTTCCCCCTCTGTAGAATGGGGATAATGATACTGCCATGATACTCCTTTGAGATCTAAGAGCCTGGGATAGTTGTTATTATTCTCCTCAAGCCTTGGGTAATGTTTTCAGAAATGCTTAAGTGATTTAGGAGCCTAAGTCACATTGACTTTCAATGAAACTTAGGCACCTATGTCACTTAGGTGCTTTAGAAAATGTTAGCACTTGTCTAAACAAAGACACACTGAGTTTCAGAGTGTGTTACAATGATTTAGCTTAAATTGGTAAGTAGATTTGGTACATGGCATCTGGAAGAAGAGTGTTCAAGCAAGGTAGTTAAACCGATTTAACTAAAACTTAAACAGGAACAATTTTCTCATGTACAGAAGGCCTTAGATTGTAAGGTCAGAGAACTGACAGGGGTTTGATTCTCCACTGCGTAGCACCTTCTGCTGCCCTTTACACCAGTGAAAAGTGGGTATCAAATGCTAGCAAATCAGAAATCTGCACTCACCATGGTGCTGGTAGACTTTTACACTCACACGTATGCACAAAATGCAAGATTATGAACAGTTGGTCCTTGTGTCTCCCTGTGTCTGTGGACAATGCCTACCTACATTGTGTTACCAGAAAACAACATATACAAATATTTCCCACACCCATCAGCTAATACCTCTGAAGCCCTCTAAAGTTCATACTGGCCTTTTGAAATGGACTCATTCATTTCAAAGTTTGAATCGAAATGGTAGCCCAAAGGTCACTCAGATTCATGGGCCAAAATCAGTGAAGCTGCTGCACGAGGGATGAATATGGTCCCATAACAGAAAATTAGAGTGTTCGTATCCAGCCCCCAGCAACACCACAATCCAGCTTGGATCTCTAATCAGGGTCTCCCCCTGTCCTCCAGCTGGTGGCCCTAGGAAGAGCAATTCCACAAGACTGAAAGCACCAGACTTCTCTCTCAATTTGAATTGTTCTAAATGTCAAGCCCACTCTGGTTCAAAGAAGGTGGCATTTTCAGAGATGCCGCTGCAAAATAAACTCCACTCAGCCCAGTGGCCTGTGTTTGAACACTCCACTGAATAGAACGACAGCTTACATGTGGGAAAGGTGCTGAGAAGGTTCAATTTTCATTGCAGTCATTGGAAGCGGAAGATGCTGGGGATTTTCCAGGATTAGGCCCTAACTTCAGAAGATTTTTTTTTTTTTGACCTTTCCAGACAACTTATTTTCAGAGGCTGTTTCTGTTTAAATCTCAATGCTGCTAGGGTAAGATAGGGGATGGACATGATCTAAAAATCTGCTCCTACCTCTAATTGTTTTGATAAAATACCCCCGTTTTATCCTCTCCCTAATGAGGTAAACTGCCTCATGGTCCTGTCAACTATCTACAGAACCCTTGTCAAGATTGCAAACAACCCCCAAGTCTTCAGCCGTTGAAAACTGCCCCTTCAAACTTCAATTATGCACCCAGTCCCCCAGATCCACCTCAGTCTCTTTGGCTTGTTATTAATCATAGAGTCTAAGTCACAGAAGGGACCATTAGATCATCTAGTCTGACTCCTTGGATAACACAAGCCATTACATTTCATTCAGGTACTTCTGTATTGATGCCAAAAACTTGTGCTAGGCTAAAGTATAACCTCCAGAAAGGCCTCCAGTCTTTATCTGAACACACTTCCTGGCCTGCAAACTGCCACTTTATTATCACTAGTGCGAGGTTGTGTCCCTTTAGCTTCCAAGCCATGCCCTGAACCTCTCTTCCCCCCTCGCTCCCCCCCATTTCCCTCATTGCCCCAGTCCCTCTATTCCTGAGACACTCAGCTTCTTTTTTTCAGATCATTGTAACCCCTTCCATCCCCATGCCTGCATCTCTAACCGAATTAATTCTAGCCTCCCCATCACTTCCTCCTACAACCCGTTAGCCAACCTCCATCTCCAACCCACCAACTTCAGATTCCCTCCTTGAACCCCATCCAATCTCCCCTCCCTGTCTCAACTCCCCACCCCAGCCTTCCCCTCCCTGCCCCCAACCCTCGTCCCAGCCTGTTCCCTGCAACCCCCCAACCCAGATTCCCCCTCCAACCTTCTCATCCCTAACCCCCCCCCACTTTGTCCCAGCCAGCTTCCTTTAACTCCATCCCCTCACAGCACCTATTCCTTCCCTTGATGCCCCTGCCCCATTTATCCCCTTCCTCCCCCTGCCCCCACCACATCACTTCATCCCTTGCCCTCTCTCCATCCTCCTCTAACCCCCACCCCACCCTGACCCCTCCAGCCCCCCACCCCAGCCTCCCCCACCCTGACCCCTCCCCATCACTTCATCCCTTGCAGCTCTCTCTATCCTCCTCTAACCCCCAGCCCTCCAAGCCCCCACCCCAGCCTCCCCCCACTCCAGCCTCCCCCTCCCCCTGACCCCGCCAACCCCCCACTCCAGCCTCCCACTCCCTGACCCCTCCCCATCACTTCACCCCTTGCCGCTCTCTCCATCCATCCTCCAACCCCCCACTCCCGCCTCCCTCCCCCAACCCCTCCAACCCCCCACCCCAGCCTCCCCCCACTCCAGCTTCCCTCCCCCGTCACTTCACCCCCTCGCCCCAGCTTCCCTCCCCCTAAGCCCCCCACCCCTTGCCCTACCCCCTGCTCTAACCCCTCCCCGCACAGGACCCCCCGCCTCCCCTTGACTCCCCCGCCCCACGTGCCCCCTCCCCATCACTTCACCCCCCCTCGCCCCCTCTCATCTACCGCCCCCCCCGCCGCCTTCCCCCTCCCCCCTGAGCGCCGCAGCCAATGAGCGGGCGGCCCCGCATCCGGGGCTCCCCCGCCCGTCCCCGCCCGTCCCCGCTCCACACACGGCCATGGCGGAGGTGAGTGCGCCGGGGGGCGGGGGGAACGGGGGGGGGCAGAGCTGGGGCCAAACCTCCCCCCATCACTCCGCCGGGCCCCCCCTCCCGGGGGGCGGGGCCCCGGCGGGGGAGGGGCGGTCGCCACTCGGGACCCCCCCACGCACCCGGGGAGGGGGGGGGCTTATAGGGACACCCCCCCCAGCCCCGGGCCCGAAGGCTGCTCCGTGGCCTAGGCCCAAGGCCGGACAGGCGGGCCTGGGGGGGCATCAAGGGCTGGGGGCCAGTAGGGGGCAGCAGGGTCTGGGGGTGGCTGGGGCATCTGGGGCAGGGATGGGTGGTGGAGGGGTAGCTGGGCTGGGGCTGGGGGGGCATCTGAGACTGGGGGAAGTAGGAGCTGCAGGGTAGCTGGGGCAGCAGGGACTTGGGGGGAGCAGGGGCTGGGGCATATGGGGCTGGGGTGGAGGGTAGCCAGGGCATCTTGGGCTGGGTACCAGTAGGGGCTGGAGGGGGTAGCTGGGGCTGTGGGGCATCAAGGTCTGGGAGGAAGCTAGATCATCAGGGACTGGAGAGGTGCAGCAAAAGCTGTGGGCATGGGGAGCAGCGGAGGTTGGAGGGAGGCAGAAAGAGCTGTGGGCAGGGGTGGGAGGTGGCGGTAGGGGGCATTGGGGCAAAAGGGGATGGAGTAAAAACGGGGGGGCAATGGCTAGGAAGGGAAGCATGGGTGGATAGAGGTGGGGGGGGGGTTGTCATGTGCATCAGATGGTTCAATGAGAGGGACTTGGCACTCGTGCAGTGTGTCATTGTGTCGTGCAGAGATGTTACCACTCTTACGCTGGGGCATCGCACTGTGATGTCATCCCCCGTTCTGTCTTGATGTCACTTTGAAACATCATCCCCGTTGCGTCACACCAGTTACATGGGGCATCAGGATGTCACACTGCAAGATCCTTATTGTGACACTGACTTGGGAGAATAGCATTGAGAAGCCATCAAGAGGCCCACCTGTTGCATTGCGAGCTTTTCTTGAGCACCACTCATGGAGGCATCCTCTCCATCACAACAAGAGGTCATTCATGTCACACGACAACGGTTGCACCAACATGTCACATCAGGGAGTTGTCGCTATTGGTGGGAGACTGTCCTCACTACATCTTGTGAATGACAATGGCCCTTGGATGCAGCATCCCTGTTGCATTACCATGTTTGTTCTGAAACATCATTTTGAGACTTCACCACTGCATCATCAAGTTCACCCCAGCACGTGGCATGGAGATGACGTCCCGGAGCACTGTGACGATGTCCCTATGATGAGATGTGCATCCCAAGGGGAATTTGGGGCCAGTTAACATCCCACAAACAAGATTTGCTATATGTGGGATCACCACAATGAAATTGTGACCGATGCCAGCAATGGTTACCTGGGCGGGAGATGGACCGGATGGCCTAATATGTCTTTTCCATCATTAATTTTATGGACTTGCAGAGAAAAACTCACTGTGTGGAGGTTACAAAATGAGTGAGATTCAGACATGCACCTTTGCTCAATGGGAAATAGCCAGCAGCACTCTTTCCCCAGAACATCAAGGAATGTGCACAAGACAGGAGCAACAAGGAGCAGTTCTGTAATGGGCTGGCACTTCACCTGGCCATGGAATGGCCTAAGCTGGCTTGGAAAATCATCAATGTTATTAAAGCAATGAAATCTGAAGGGAAACCCTCCTCTTTCTCTTTGTCTCGCTTTCTTGTGAGAATAGTTCTTGCCTTAGGTGTTTTCTGTGCTAGTGCTCTGGACATACACACAATCACCGTTGCACTTGAACAGCTTTGACAGGGCATGAAATCCACTACTCATGGAAAAATCCCTGCATTTCTGAAAAATCATGGTTGCTGTATCTTTAATGGAGTTCCTGGAATCTTGACTCTGGAATCAGGGAAGGGATGCTAGAGTCTTTTAAGACTGATTAGCCAGCGGCTGTGTTCATAAATGCTGTGCAAGGAGGGTCAGTTTCAGGCAAAAGAAGCAGCGATTTGTATAGAGAGAAGCTGCCAAGAGTCCTAATCCAGGTGGCCATCCAGTTTTGCAGGCAGCAGAGCCAACTTCAGCATCGTCTCGGGCACTATGGGAATAATCTGAGATGACCACCATGAATTTTGGAAGGTGATCAGAACTATCAGCATCACAAATGACAGAAGCATCTACATCATCATGTCTAAGTACCATCCTTGACCGAGATGTAGCCATTCATACCTTGGGCCATCTAAGTCAGTTTTTCTGACCCATATAATGCTGTTGGGTTTTCTATTCCCTATCTGACAGTAGCATTTTAAGCATCAGACGGCAGCTCTCTCTAACTTTAGAGAGAAATAATTTTACATCGCATGCCATTAACAGTCAGTTCAACCAAGAACATTTCCCTCCACGTGGTCACTATCTACACATTTGAGTCTGATCTTGCTTCTTCACCCATTGCTTGGCTCTGCCTGGACTTCCGTTACGTGGTCTTTTAGATCCAAAAATAATTATGGTATCGGCCATCTGTATTCTCCAGTTTCATCCATGTCTATGTTAGGATTGGCTCTGCCTGCCATCTCTTTGGTCCCTTCTCAATCCACATACACCATTGTGATTTGATTTACTTTCATTATTACCATTGTCTTCATGGTGATTTTCAGCACAGGCAGTTTCCATGTCCAGTAATGTCCTGTTACTACTTCAGTTTTGAGTCTTTCTTCATCCTCATTAACCTGAAGATGTTAATAAGTATTAGTTTGTATCTTATTTACTATTACTAATGTTACTCCTCATTTCGCCTAATGGTCTTCGATATAATGTATCCTCATTTATCCAGTGTTCTGATTGACTTTTTTTCCAACCACCATTTGTTAATGGAACAATATTACTTAGTAGAAACTTTCATCTTTGAAACATTTTGAACACATTTCCTTACTAACCCTCTGTGAGGTAGTACAGTCAGTAAGTAGATTGTCTCAGGAAATGGGAGACTACATTGAGTTATGTGCCCAAAGCTACAGAGTGAATGATTGTAGACCACACCTTGATCATCTTCATACAACCAAGGTTATTTACGGGAAGGATATCTATTAAAATAGTCTTGTTCTTCATCATGCCCCATCAATCCCCCTTTTCTGAGATATGGAGCCATCTTCCCAAGTGCAGAAAACATAGAAATGCCCAATCTCAGTACAGAGGCAGTCCTAAATCTTTTCACCCCTTTCTCCTTTATTATCTCAGAAACGCCTCCTTTCTCTTAGCACACACAGGTACTGGGTTATTTCTGCAAGAAGCCAAGATAGTCTCAAGAGGATTTTGTTGCTCTATAATCAGACACTAGGGGATGGTGAATTGCAATACACATTGCATGTTTCACTTGAGGCTAAAGGCATTCTCTTTGCATTGTGCCTAGTAGACAAAGGAGCAGCAGTTCCAAGATTGCTTCAGCTCTTGGATCTCTCATGACAATACCCCGCTGCCTCCTAGGTCATCAGTCATAAAAAATCATCACCATCATTATTTCTACAAAATAACCGGCACTGCTCCGGATTTACACATTTTAAGACTTGGAGGCATTAGTTCTAAGCCAGCAACCTGATATCTGGCTGGATAGCCTTGTGTGTGAGAGTGAGAATATGTACTTTGTCTCATTTAGAGTGGGGGAGGGAGGGTCTCCCATTTTGATTTCAACCGATCCTTTGCTTTCTTAACAAAATAAGCTACCGAAGTCCAGTCCTGCAAAGTGCTGAATGCCCACAACTCTCATTGACTGAGCGGATGTTGAGAATGCTCAGCACTTCCCAGGATCAGGGCCATGATATGTATTAATTAAAATGTAGTAATGCCAGTTTGGGGACTGACACCACAGTTCTGTTCCACAGCTATGATGCTCTTAGTCAACATGGTTGAGTCAGGGGATTACTCATTTGCTCCCTTCCTAGACCGAACAAATATACAGCAATCCAGAAATAACAGGCGTTCTGGATTGTTACCTGGACTTCAGACCACATCGCTGCTTGAACTTCTGACTGAACACTGACTGCCGGAAAGCAGATGCCTACACTCACATCCACCTGTCCTATCCATTATCCATCTTACCCTTACTGCTTGCAACCATTGGATTCCCTCCCTGCCTGCTCAGCTGTTAATGCCATTCATGACCATTCTGAGTCTTTTAAGTGCTTTGGAATGGGGGAAGACGAGAAGCACGTGGTCAGATGTCCTTCTTGGTGGTCAGATAATTTCTGATTCTACCTCTGATGGATTGCTCAGAGTTTAAGGAAGTGCCACATTCAAACAAAAGGGCCATTTGCTTTTAGAATAAAGTTTGTAGCAGGCTACAATCTCCTCTCATGGCAATATAAGTCCTAAGGACTTTGGTTCTC
Organism: Platysternon megacephalum; assembly: GCA_003942145.1. NCBI lineage: Eukaryota > Metazoa > Chordata > Testudines > Platysternidae > Platysternon > Platysternon megacephalum. The sequence goes on from QXTE01000096.1 coordinate 6,220,714, forward strand.
AAATAAACTGGTGAGAGAATAGATATCAATGATGTGATGAAGAAGATGCACCCATGCACGCACTTAGGGATTCTGAAGGGAATGTGAAAAATACAGGGCAGGGGAGGCTTGGGGGGGGGGGAAGTGCCTTGAGTACACCTGATCAGAAGCTCTTTTTACTTGGTTTTTAAACTAAGTGAATTGCATTTGGGGGCTGGAAATGTGTCTCATTCTTAGGAAGATGTTTCTCATCCATAAAAACAACAAGGAGTCCGGTGGCACCTTAAAGACTAAGGTGCCACCGGACTCCTTGTTGTTTTTGTGGATACAGACTAACACGGCTACCCCCTGATACTTTTTCTCATCCATGTTTGTTTCTTTTTGAAGGCCTCGGTCGGCAGGCAGAGTCCGAGGGTGGTTCCATACCCAGCCCACAACCTATGTCCTGGAGAGCCTGGTCTTCAGACTGCAGCAGGTACCAACAGCTTGAGTGCGCTTATGTTTGTTTTTTTCCCACGCCACTCCCATTTCTCCTCCATCTAGTCTCTTCCCCCTGACATATTCTGGGCATGCACATGAACTTAAGCACACACGTGTGCACACACACACACGCACAATGGAGGGCAAGTCTATATTACAGCGCTACATTGGCACAGCTGCATCAGTGCAGCTGTGCCACTGTAGTGCGTGTGGTGAAGACACGCTATGCCGACAGGAGGGAGCTCTCCCGTTGGCATAATTACTGGTGGAAGCTATGTCGGCAGAAGAGCATCTCCCGCTGACATAGCGCCGGTGTGGACAGCGCTTAGGTCAATGTAACTTGCGTCACTCGGGAGTGTCTTTTTCACACCCCTGAGTGATGTAAGTTATATCAACTTAAGCAGTAGGGTAGACCAGCCCGGAGTCTCTCCAAATTTTGTTGCTGGGGTCTGGGGTCAAGCGTGGCTAATGGCCAACTTTCTAATCCCTGCAGTTGTGTCAATGGGCTCATCTGACCACCGATTCACCCTAGCTGAGATCCTGTCACAGAACTATGGTGTACGAGAAGAGAGGGAGGAGGAAGAAGATACGCAAGAGAAAGAAAAGTCTTTAGAAGAGCTGGAAAAGAGTTTCAGTGCATCTCAGGTAAAGGCAGCAAGGGAGGGGAAGGGAATTATCTGTTGGATTTCTTGTCTATCTTGACAGAGAATTGAGATGAAATGTCTCCACCGGGCCAGCACTCAGGGAGATCTGCTGGCTGTGCACTATATTTAAGTCTCCTAAGCATAAGGCCTTGCTTTGACATTTGGATGTGGGGGATCAGATTGCCCAAGGGACCAGTCATGAGCCCTGGAGCCCTCCACAGTCTGGGTTGCCAGTTCAAATCCAGTTTGCATCCCTGGTGACGAAAAGCAGTTGGCTGGCTGGGCCATGTGAGATGAGTTGTTGCTGTGCCGTCCACTTCACGATAGACAGGTGTCAGTTTCTCAGAAAACACTGGTTGTATCTATTGGCTCCCTTGTGGGCAGTCAAGAGGCCAAGAATTCAGTAGGGTATGGAGTGTGAGCATCCTTCTCTGACAGAGACTGTACCTTCAGGTCAGTGTCAGTATACATATGGGACCTTTGTGCTGCCCTGTTCTCTGGGTAAATACAGGGATCTAGTCTCCAGGGCTGTTAACTGGAACCTCTTCACCAGCATGAAAACCCAGTGTAAAAAAGCCACCCTTGAATCTGTTGCTTTGGGATAATTTCCCAGATTTGTCCACAGCTTGGGGAAGTACAGATCGTCATAGCCCCGTTAGTCAATACCTTTTGGTTTCCTGCAGCATAGAGCAGCACCAAAGACAGATCAGAGCCAGCCCCCAGGGGAGCAGAGCTGCCCTGACTGCCTCTGCATATCTCTGTGTTTACTGCAGCCGGTGGTGTACTCGGTGGTTGTTCCATTCCTGATGAAGCTTTGTCCTCCTCTCGCTCAGAGCAGTGAAATGCCATTCGAGGAGCTGCTTGCACTTTACGGCTATGAGGCATCTGATCCGATCTCAGAGCAGGACAGCGAGAGCAATGACATCCCTCGCAACCTGCCGGACATGACCCTGGATAAGGTAAGGGCAACTTTGTGGTCACGTGCTAGCTACTAGCACGGGGATCAAGTAGTGCACCCCAGGTTGGTGTAGAGTCTAGAACAGGAAGCGTCTACTGGGTCCCTCATTCAGGGGTCTAGTGTATTCAAGATTCTTGAATTCCAGCAGGTGGGAATTGGCTAACCCACTGATCCCAATGTGCAACAGGGCATGTCAGCTGCAGAGGTGCTAACACAAACAGGAAATTCAGAGGAGACTAAAGAAAGAGTAATTGTTACAAAGAGCAACAAACTACAAGCCCTATTTGGAATGTAGATCCCGCCTCTTCTGCGTGTGGGGTGAATCTAGGGAGATTCGCAGGAGGCCTCATCTCTGCCTGAAAACCTGTATCACCTCTATTCCCAGGGAAGCCAGGAGTCCTGCCACTCTGCATAAGAGCCACTGAAAGTTTATTCCCTGCCAGCCCCTCTGAAAGTCACCCACTCTGGATGGGCTCTGCAGAAAGTGCTCCTTACCCTTTCTCCCTGTAGCAGCTGCAGGAAACCACTCTCCCAGTGCGCCCGTAAGGAAACAGTCTTTTGGGGGTGTGGGTAAGGAAGGTCTAAGGGAAGCGCCTGTGGGGTAGAGGAGATGCACGGAGGAAGGGATCTTGGCCAGGGATGGTTTACTCTAGGCCTCCCCTCCCTTTTTTTTTTAAATTTAAAAACATTTTTCACTTTCTTGTTGTTGTTAAAAGGAACAAATAGCGAAGGATTTGCTTTCAGGGGAAGAAGAGGAGGAGACGCAGTCTTCAGCCGACGACCTGACTCCGTCCGTCACGTCCCACGATGCGTCAGACCTTTTCCCAAACCAGCCTGGCTGTATGTGTCCCTGATTTCTAACGGACCTTTTGTACTTGGAGGTGGCTCAGGAGGAAAGGCCAATTTTTAAAATAATTTTTAAATTTTTGCTTACTGAAATTCCTGAAATAGCAACTTTTGAGGTTGGTCCTGGGAGCTGGAGATAAACTCAGCCCTCCTGATGTTACTGCAAGGCACAGACAGAATTAGGCCGTAGTGATAAGGGGAGTTGGATTTTATGGTTCAGGGTGTGAACTGATCAGCTGTAGGGTCAGGAAACAATTCTCTCCAGCTGCAGCTCATAGCCTCAGGGCGGTGAGGACTTCTGTTACGCGCCAGGCGTGGACTTTTGGGGCAACTACACAACTAGTGAAGTGCATGGGATGTTGAGGTTTTTTGCCTTCCTGAGAAATATTGCTGCCAGATGCTCCCTCCACAGCATCCGCTCTCAGAGTAGCGAGACCACTGGTCTCATCTGGTATGACAGCAGGCAGAATTCCTGAGTAGAAGGACCAGTGATCTAATCTAGAAGGGGGTGTTGCAGATTAGTAGAACCAATGGTCCAGTCTAGTATGGTAACTCCTATGTTCCTCAGACTTTAATATTGGGGGTTTGTAGGGAGCCAAAGCAAGGGAGAACTCAGTGTGGAATGATTGATTGGGATTCTACCCCATATCCTGCAAAATTTGGGAGCCTTGGCTCTGCTGAATGATCACTGCTCATGTGGCAAGGACTTGGGTATTTTGCCTACAGAAGAGAATCTGGGTAAGTTGTTCTGAATAAACGGAGCAGGCTCAAAACAACTCCAGGATGGGAAATGAGGGAAGGAGAGAGAATCTAGAGGTATTGAGGCTGGGTGTTAGCCATTTTGTAACTGAACAAGTGACTTCTCTTTCTTCAAAGCAAACTTCCTGGCTGATGAAGACAAAGAGCCCTGCTCTTCTCCATGTGCTTCCTCCTCAGCAGAGGATTCCGAAGAGGACTCCATCCCATCCAACGAGTGCAAGAAGGTAAGTGATCTGAGCCAACCGCACTTCCCTGGGGGGCTAATGCTCGGCATTCAAGGGTGAGAAAGCTGAGCAGCTCAAGGAAACCACGAGACCCAACCCCGGGGTGCCTCTTGGGGAACTCAGTGTCAGGCGCCTGCACTCTGGGTCTTACATTCTGTGCAAGGCCATGGCAGCCGTATCTTAAAACATGCCCTGGGCAGCCTGTATCCGAGCTTATGCTCACAGCTGCAACTCGTCGCGTAGGAGAGGTGAGGTCTAGTGTTGCATGCCCAGGATGGGTCTTTGGAGAACTATCTTGTGGAAGAGGAGAGTAGACTCCTCTTTGGACGCACAGCAAGCTGAAGAAGCTCTGCTGCATCTTCTCCTCTGCAACCTTAGATGATGTAGGGTCTTGGTATAAATATTCAGCAGTGAGACCAGGCTTAAAAGCAGAGGGTCCGCAAACTGTAATTTGTTAGAACAATCATGAAGGGGTTTTCAAACGAATAGGAGGGATCCCCCTAGAGCGGACATGGACAATGTGGTCCGCCAGTGTGTTTAGTGAGGCAGGTTGAGTTCCGTTCATCACCGGGTCCCTGAGTTGATTCCAGTACAAACACATAAGGCAGTCACCTTGTATTAATTCTCTTCTCTGTGATGGTTTTCAGGAGATCATGGTTGGAGCTCAGTACCAGGCTGCTGTTCCTATCCTCCACTTAAACAGGCACAGTGAAAAAGGTGAGAGCCCTTCCTTGCTCTGATTGTAACATTTGTGCTGCATCTTTTCTGGATATGGGGTCCACTGATCTGAGCCGCTGACAGAGTGTTGGCTCTGTCGCTGAGGTTTGTCTCTCTAGATATGATGTCTGTATGTCTAACAATACTCATTCCTCCAAACTGAAGTGGGGCTTTTAGGAAAAGGGTGGTGGATTAGTTGTCGCCAATGTGCGACAGTTCACAGTGTGATTCAGTATTTTCCACAGGACTGTGCATGGCCCTGTTTGCAATGCAAACCCAGGTGCAGCTTGCTTTACGTGATCTGGCAGTTTGTAATCACTGCAAGATTACAATTAAGGTAGCGTACGAAGGCATCTTTATTTTTTGGAGTCTCTGATAATATAGTTGAATTGACTTTAAGGCCACAAGGGACCATTGTGGTGATCTAGTCGGATCTGTTGCACAACACAGGCCATAGAACTTCCCTGAATTTATTTCTGCTTCAAGTCCAGTAGCTGAGGTGGAACTAGAATGGATGTGTTAGAAAAAACATCCAGTTTTGATTTAAAAATTGCCAGTGATGGAGACTCAACCACAGTGGTTAATCACCCTCACTGCTAAAAATGTGCTCCTGACTTCTACTCTGAATTTGTCTATCTTCAACATCCAGCCATTGGTTCATATAGACACCTGTGTTCTTTGAGGATCACATTGTCTCTATGTTTCTGGCATTTCTCAGGGCAGTGAAGTGCAGCAGAGTTAAGATTTTTCAGATTATTTTATTTTCCATAATTTTCTGTGTTTGGGTTTTTGTTAAAACCTTGACTTTGCAGGCTTTCTAATTGAGGTGGGTTTTGTTTTTAGAAAACTACAGTGTTCTCTTGATTTTGTTCCTGAACAGCTGTGTTAGGTTGTTTTCATGCTTAATTCCAAGTGAACAAAGTTCCTCCCCCTCCCCCCCAAATGTCTCACAAATAATCACCAACAGGAACATATTGTGGGTTCAGAAGTTGGATGCAGAGATGGATCCTGCTCCTCCCCTTCCATTGGTCTTGTATTTGAATCTCTGTGTCTGCCAAACTCTTTGTCTTACTTGCCTCAAAACTTTCTTGAAAAATCCTGATATCAAGCATGTGAAATTTCTGATGGATTGGTCTGAGTTTGGCAAAGTTGGGGATGTGAGTCTCAGACCTGGCCAAAGAAAAGTTAATGCCTCGCAGTGATATTTTATTTGTATTTCACAAACTGGCAAGTGATACCATTTATCTATACATTTTCATACAAAATCCCCAGTGCTGATCACAACTTCCAGCTAGATAGGATCTCTCAGAAGCAGAGAAATGTTTTGGTTTTCAGATTGTGTCCAATCATTTATTAGCTCAAGACTCTGCACCCGTTAGTTGGAACTGAGATGCAGTCTGCTAGCCGGGAGTCTGCTCTCTAGAAATGACTCACTTCCTCCCTCATTCTCTATGCCAGGCCAACTCTGGGCAAGTTAGTTTAAAGAGTTCACTTCCTACTAGTTTTAAGCTCAAATTTAGGACTCTATCCTACAAGGCGCTGGGTGCCCTTAGCTCCTACTGAAGTTAATGGGAGCTGAGGGTGCTCAGCACCATAGATCTTGGGTCACGTTCTCCATTGTCCTGCCCCATATGCTTCATGTGAACACCAGTGCAAAGTGGATGTAAAATGCAACCAGATCAGAAGGGGATGGCATTCCACACCTTCTCTGCACTCACTTTGCTCTGGTGTAAATGAATGTGCCAGGTGAAGGGCCAAGGAGAATCAAGCCCTTTGTCTTGAAAAACAAATAAATAAACAAAAAGTATATTAGGTGCCAGTGGTTACCAAGCCTTATATCTGAATAGAAATGTTTCCATGCCTGTTGTTTTAGTTCATTGCAAGTATTTGTTTTCTGTTTGCTTTTGTTTTCATTTAAACAATTTCCCACATTGCTGTGAACGTATAACTGGTTAAAAGATAGGAAACAAAGGATAGGAATGGTCAGTTTTCAGAAATGAGAGAGGTAAATAGTGCTGTCCCTTAGGGGTCTGTACTGGGCCCAGTCCTATTCAATATATTCGTAAATGATCTGGAAAAAGGGGTAAACAGTGAGGTGGCAAAATTTGCAGATGATACAAAATTGCTCAAGATAGTTAAGTCCCAGGCAGACTGCGAAGAGCTACAAAAGGATCTGTCAAAACTGGGTGACTGGGCAACAAGATGCCAGATGAAATTCAATGTGGATAAATGCAAAATAATGCACACTGGAAAAACGTAATCCCAACTATACATATAAAATGATGGGGTCTAAATTGGTTGTTACCACTCAGGAAAGAGATCTTGGAGTCATTGTGGATAGTTCTCTGAAAACATCCACTCAATGTGCAGCAGCAGTCAAAAAAACAAACAGAATGTTGGGACTCATTAAGAAAGGGATAGATAATAAGACAGAAAATATCATATTGCCTCTGTATAAATCCATGATACGCCCACATCTTGAATACTGCATGCAGATGTGGTCGCCCCATCCCAAAAAAGGTATATTGGAATTGGAAAAGGTTCAGAAAAGGGCAACAAAAATGATTAAGGGTATGGAACGGCTGCTATATGAGGAGAGATTAATAAGACTGGGACTTTTTGGCTTGGAAAAGAAACAACTAAGGGGGGATATGATAGAGGTCTATAAAATCATGACTGGTGTGGAGAAAGTAGATAAGGAAGTGTTATTTACGCCTTCTCATAACACAAGAACTAGGGATCACCAAATGAAATTAATAGGCAGCAGGTTTAAAACAAACAAAAGGAAATATTTCTTCACACAATGCACAGTCAATCTGTGGAACTCCTTGCCAGAGGATGTTGTGAAGGCCAAGACTAAAACAGGGTTCAAAAAAGAACTAGATAAGTTCATGGAGGACAGGTCCATCAATGGCTATTAGCCAGGATGGGCAGGGAGGGTGTCCCTAGCCTCTGTTTGCCAGAAGCTGGGAATGGGTGACAGGGGATGGATCACTTGGTGATTCCCTGTTCTGTTCATTCCCTCCGGGGCACCTGGCATTGGCCACTGTCGGCAGACAGGACACTGGGCTAGATGGACCTTTGGGCTGACCCAGTCCGGCCGCTCTGATGTTCTTGGAGCACAGTACGCAGCCGTGTGCTAATGTGTGAGAGTGGGAGCAGGTAGCGGGATGGCCTAGGCCAGAATTGGACAGAAACAGTGGTTGCTTAAAACCACCTTTGTCCTCCCATTCCTATGCCCAGTGCAGGAAGGGGCACTGCAGTATCTGGCCTTATAAAACCACATGCATCTATTGGCATGTCCTCTAATAGGCCTAGAGAAGTCTTAAGCATCAAAAAGTCTCCCCAGCCACCCCTTCAGGAAAAGCCTGAGGAAACAGAGTCCTTCATTGTGCTCTGACAGCCAGCAGTCTGGGGCTAATCAGACTAAAGGGGGAATCTGGGATCAGCAGCCCTACACTCTCCAGATTCAGGAGAGAAAACACCCTGGCTCCAAATCTAAGGACTCGCAGCTCGAGCGTCCCATCTGACCATAACTGCCAGGCTGGAGCCAGAGACTTCCTCTCTGATCCACCCACAGCCCACCTCTTGAAAGCAAGGGTGCTCTCTGATTGACCAGCTCATTTCAGACATGCCCTGATGTTCCCATTAGCCTACGAGAATGAAGATCAGCTGCTGTGGGACCCAAACATCCTCCCCGAGAGGGAGGTGGAAGAGTTCTTGTACCGAGCAGTTAAGCGGAGGTGGGACGAGGTCTCCAGTGCCAATCTGCCAGAAGGAGAGATGGTGAAGGACAATGAGCAGGTGAGCCTGGGAGCCAGGGCTCTGCAGTCACCAAATTCTCTGTTGTCTCCGTGTTGTGGACAGAAGTCAAGTAGCACTGGCCATGAGGGCAGGGAGTATCAGCAGGAAGTTTCAGAATTGATCGCTTGTTTGTTTCAGAGGGGAGGGAGCGGATCTCACAAAGACCCTGGGTGAATGAGACCTTCTTTCTAGCTGATACATCTCCCTCTGGGGCCCATCACTGCTGCTCCATGGNGCTGACCCAGTCCGGCCGCTCTGATGTTCTTGGAGCACAGTACGCAGCCGTGTGCTAATGTGTGAGAGTGGGAGCAGGTAGCGGGATGGCCTAGGCCAGAATTGGACAGAAACAGTGGTTGCTTAAAACCACCTTTGTCCTCCCATTCCTATGCCCAGTGCAGGAAGGGGCACTGCAGTATCTGGCCTTATAAAACCACATGCATCTATTGGCATGTCCTCTAATAGGCCTAGAGAAGTCTTAAGCATCAAAAAGTCTCCCCAGCCACCCCTTCAGGAAAAGCCTGAGGAAACAGAGTCCTTCATTGTGCTCTGACAGCCAGCAGTCTGGGGCTAATCAGACTAAAGGGGGAATCTGGGATCAGCAGCCCTACACTCTCCAGATTCAGGAGAGAAAACACCCTGGCTCCAAATCTAAGGACTCGCAGCTCGAGCGTCCCATCTGACCATAACTGCCAGGCTGGAGCCAGAGACTTCCTCTCTGATCCACCCACAGCCCACCTCTTGAAAGCAAGGGTGCTCTCTGATTGACCAGCTCATTTCAGACATGCCCTGATGTTCCCATTAGCCTACGAGAATGAAGATCAGCTGCTGTGGGACCCAAACATCCTCCCCGAGAGGGAGGTGGAAGAGTTCTTGTACCGAGCAGTTAAGCGGAGGTGGGACGAGGTCTCCAGTGCCAATCTGCCAGAAGGAGAGATGGTGAAGGACAATGAGCAGGTGAGCCTGGGAGCCAGGGCTCTGCAGTCACCAAATTCTCTGTTGTCTCCGTGTTGTGGACAGAAGTCAAGTAGCACTGGCCATGAGGGCAGGGAGTATCAGCAGGAAGTTTCAGAATTGATCGCTTGTTTGTTTCAGAGGGGAGGGAGCGGATCTCACAAAGACCCTGGGTGAATGAGACCTTCTTTCTAGCTGATACATCTCCCTCTGGGGCCCATCACTGCTGCTCCATGGATCAGACAGAGGGAACCTTTCTTGCTGAGCCTGCTGCTTTCTACTGCGTCCTGCTGGGTTGAGGAGCAAAAGGAGTGCTCGGGACTTGCCTCAAATACTCCATGTGGGTTGTGTTGCCACCATTTGCTGAGCCGGCCCGTTCAGACTAGTATTTTAATTACAGCTGTCTGAGGACACATGCACATCTACTGTCTCTAGGCTCCTCCCAGGATAGCCCCGTGCTTTATAATTTAGAGCCTCGAACTGTGGAGCAATCCTTGCTGACGGTCGCAGTGGGGCGGTGTAGATAGGTGGCTCCAGAAGAGAACATGCTGTCTGGGCATATGCAGTGAGCCACAGCTGAGTTGGTTAGTGGTATACGCGTCCAGTGCATGTAATCAGCAGTTCTTTATTACATTGCATAGGCTCTGTATGAACTGGTTAAATGTAACTTCAATGCAGAAGAGGCACTGCGGAGATTACGATTCAACGTGAAGGTCATCAGAGGTGAGAGACCCAAGTGTTTAGATTCTCTTGCATGCTGTATCCCAAATGTCCAGATTCCTTCTGCAACTCCAGCAGTCCCTGAATGTGTCTGTCTGTCTGTCTCTCAGTAACCCTGGGGTTCTGTGGGACTCCTAACATCCTGTTTCCTTGTGCTGCAGATGAGCTTTGTGCCTGGAGCGAGGAAGAATGCAGAAACTTTGAACACGGGTTTAGAGTCCACGGGAAAAACTTCCATCTTATACAAGCTAACAAGGTAAAGAGTCATGTTTCTGTGTCACAGACTGAGAGGAGCTGCAGGAGTGCATGTTAGTGCTGGGAAAATATACTAAACCTTACTTAATCTGGGGAAATTAGGACTGCTAAAAATTCTAATCCCAACTGATTTGCTGTGTGGCCGTTGTCGAGTGCATGGGTCCAGTGCGTGTAATCAGCACTGTTCACTGCTTGATTTCTCCCGTCTGCACTACAGGGAAAACAATACTGACTTCCATCAGAGATTGCAAGGCTTAATTTATTAATAATTAGCACTGGCTAGCTGAGGATCTCAAAGTGCTTTGCAAATGCTCTTCACCCTCGCGATGTTTCTGGGGGTCAGTGATTGCAGGGTGTGGGTCGTTTGTAGAGTTCAGTGGGATGAAAGTGGAGCCATGTAGCCCAATGAATAGGGCACAAGACTGAGAGTCAGGAGATTCCAGTCCCTGCCACTGACTCACCTTGCGACTTGGGTCAAGTCACTTGAATGAACTTCGTTTTCCCCATCTACAAAGCGGGGTGATGGTACTGACTCTTCGTAAAGCCCTCGGGGCTCTATGGAGGGACTCTGACTAATCGTTCCCTGCAGGTCCGCACCCGGTCGGTGGGAGAGTGCGTGGAGTACTATTACATGTGGAAGAAGTCGGAGCACTATGACTACTTCACCCAACAGACTCGCTTCGGAAGGAAGAAGTATGTCCTCCACCCTGGAGCCACGTGCGTGGAATATTCTCAGACTAAGATTAGTAAACGTTACTTCCCAGCGAGGCTCCCTGTCTCGCCCCACTCCCTGCTTCAGGGACCTTGATCTTAAAATAGCGCTCCCCGCCATAAACCTCATGAGATGGAAGGTCTTCTAGTCAGGAGGGTCCTGGGGGGCGGCAGGCCAACAGACGCACCTACAGAGGGTAGCCCACTGTCCCTCCACAAAGGAAAGCAGCCGTTTGCCAGTAGCGCTGGGTGGGCATTTTTCCAGGAAATGATTTTTGTTGGAAAACAACTAATCACAACTGAAACTTACTGGGAGGCTGGGGCCAGTGTCTCCATTCGAAAAATGGGAGGGGGGGGGAGGGGGAGTTTCAAAATTGTCGAAACGTCCCGTTTTGACATTTTATAACCGAAAAATTCTGGTTTTGTTTGAAATGATTTATTTGGATAGAACTATAAGCTCATTATAATAAAAACCATTTCTTGGGACTAAAAAAGGTCGAAATTGAAACAAAATGTTTGGAAAATGTCAAAACAAAACTTTGGACCCAAGCCCCAAAATTTCCCGGCTTGTTGGTTAGCAAATGTTTTTGAGATGTTGACCTTTTGTCCCACTTTGGGATAAGAAGAAATTTCAAAATCTTGACAATTTTCCAGGGACCAGAAAGCCATTTCCCACCCAGCTCTGTCTGCCAGCACGCTGAGGCTGCAGTAGGCTATGACAGCAGTTCTGTGCAGTGGCCGGCTCACTGAGGAGAGTGTTTGCCCATTGAGTTCACTGTGGGAGGCAGAGAAGTCCGTAGGGCTCTGGGATTGCAGAGTTCAGCAAGTGTTGGAACCTGAGAGGGCCCAGTTCTGATTTCACATGCACTGGTTTAGCTCCACTGGTTTCAGGGGGGGTTGTGCCCAGGCAGGAACAGAAGGGGCCCCACAGACCTTGAGGGGAAGGATGTTTTCCGCACAGCAAGCCTGTTGCCGATTGCTCCCTGTGCGCGGTGCTGAGAACGTCCACGTTACCTCCTGCGTTGTCCCTTGGCAGTGTGTTAGGGAGGGTTGTTGATTTCCCCCACCTGCTTAACCCCACGGAGTGGATGGTCACAGCGTCGTCTCTCCCCCTGCAGGGATTACGTGGATAACGACTTGGACGGGGCTGAGGCGGAAAATGCCACCCGCTCTCGGAACTCCCCACCGATTCCCTCTGCCACCAGCTGCCTGGACTCTCACTTCAATCAAGATCACCTGGCGATTGAGAGTGCAGGTAACTCCTTTGCCTTCCTCTAGTGCCAGAGCTGGAGGATGGAGGCCTCTCCTTCCCACTGCTCTGGGGTACGGAGCTTCCGTTTGTCCTTCGCTCATGACTCCCCATGGCATATTTGCAGGTGTGCGCCTGTTATCGCAGCTCCTTCAGTTCCACTGGTTGGAACCAGGTCCTGGGAGAACCATTGAGCAGACACCAGCACAGCAGGAAAGGGCTCAGTGCTAAGGGAGGGGCCTTGTCTTTCGCTAAATCAGCCCATCCCACTGTCAGAGCATGAGGTTGAGAAACCGCTTTGGGGAGTTTAGCGCTAAGGGTGAGCTCTGGGCAGAATGTAAAGGAGTGGGGAATAATCTGCCTCTCTTACCATCTCCTAACAAACCTGGGGCTTTGCGTATCCACATCCAGGGGAAAACACCCTGGTGTGTGTTGGGGGGGGGGGGGGGGGGGCCCCGCANGCATCTTGGAGAGTCACATCACAGGATCATCTGAATTTCCATAGAAGCACTGATGTCCCCCCCCACCCCCCAATGAACTGTCCTCCCCACATGCATCCCTCACATGGGAACCACATAAGAACGGCCATACTGGGTCATACCAATGGTCCATCCAGCCCAGTATCCTGTCTGCCGACAGTGGCCAATGCCAGGTGCTTCAGAGGGAATGAACAGAACAGGTAATCATCAAGTGATCCATCCCCTGTCGCCCATTCCCAGCTTCTGGCAAACAGTAGCAATAACAGTGATAAACTGTGATGGATCTCGGCCGATACCGTGAAGGAGCGAGTGATCACGGCCACGTACAGTCTAACTAGATGGTTCTGGTCAGCGGATGTGAATAAGACCCTGTACAGTGTTATCTGCATGTGTGTACAATGGACTCACTCTAGCTTTCTCTCACCTGCTCTCCTCACCCTGTCTCTCTGTTCCTCCTCCGCCCCTTGTGCCGTGCAGAGCCTCTGAGCGTGGAGAGCGCAGCCTGCAGCTTGGGCAGCATGAGTGAATCGGGCCAGGGTTACGAGTGCAGCACTCCCTCAGAGACAAACTGTTCCTTTGACCCTGCAGAGGACACGTCCTCGGGCGGCACCTCAGCCACTTGCACACAGCTTCCAGTGAACCCCTCGGAAATGGGGCTTTACCAGCTGCCACCGGCAGGACCGGGCCTGGCAGACAAGCAGGAGACATTGCAGAGCTCCGGCGAGACGATAACTATGGACTTCACTCTCCCCGGAGACATTAACGAGGGGTTGCCTTTAATTTCCGGCCGTGTGGATTTGGACAGGGACCCAGAGGCACTGGTGTCCCCTGCTCAAGTGTCCTTATCGGTCACAGATTTTGGCATCATCGGCATTGGAGATGTAAATAGTTTCCTGGCTGCTCACCAGGCCTGCCCGGGGCCGGTGGCTCGGTCAGAGCCTTTGTCACAGTGAGAATTTCCAGTCTTGACCTTGTCACAGACCGAGCTACGACTTTGACCCGACTGAGTGAATCCCCTGGGCTTCTGTGTTCCACGGGGCCAGTTTGGAGCTGTCGGTCGGAATCTGTCTTTCCATCCTCCTTGATGTTTTGGCGTCTGTCCTTCCAAGGCTACAGTGAAACCAAACACCTTTCTGCTTTAGTGCTGTCTGACACACCTGCGCAAAGCTGATGGGAGGTTTTAGTCGGGGGATGAGTCCATGAGCCCAGCCCCCCCGGTGTCGCCACAGGCAGCACCATGCAGTTCAGACAGCCTCTGGCCTGAGGACGGTGGAAGTGTCCAGTGACACCAACAGAGGGCGCTTTCTCTAGGTCAGGCCGGTTGCACAGTGGGATGTTATTGAGGATGAGGACGTGTTGTGGGCACTTTGGGGGCTGGGACGGAGGATGTAATCAGAGGTACATGTGCTTAGTTAAAGTGACATGAAGCACAGTCAGTCCAGGCTGGAGGGGCCGTCTGGATGCAGAGATGGGCATGCTTGTGCCGAAGGAGGGGGTGGACAGGGCGTGGCCATTCCCCCTCGCATTTTGTGTTGCAATAGAAGTAATTCTCTCACCTTTTCTTTTCTAACAGCTGTAGCGTGCCTGTTGATTTGTTAATCTGGGGGCAGGCATGTGTGTTGAGACTGTGTTCAGACCTAGAGCGCCGTCAGCGTCCGTCTGTCTTCTCCACTGCCAGGTCCAGATGAGAAACAGCCTGTCCTATCCCCTCCCAGACCTCTGGCTACAGCCTCAGCTCTTGGAAAGTAACATTTAGGGAGGGCAGCCTGTCTGCACATTACCCTGCTCTCCTTCCCTTCCCAACACTTAACCGTTGGTTGTGCTGCTCCGTGGAGAACCCGAATCCAGGGATGAGGCTGCACTGGTAGCAGAGGGAGTTTCTAGTCAGCCTGGCAGTGGGCAACATGATCTGTAAAATCCTTGCTTGCACTGCAAAAGGGTTCAATCCGAATGAGCTGCCTGCAGAACTGCCTGACTGGTTCCAAACTCATCGATCAGCTGGGGGAAAAGGGTAGGTAGTGATCAGTGAGTTGGATCTTGGGACTTACATTAGAATTCTACAGAAATGGAAACAGAAGCTAGTGGGCTGCCGCTGAGCACATGGTATATGTGCCCAGGAGGTGGGCGCACCAGCCCACCTATCCTGTGCTAAGCACATGGCCCACACCGGTGCCAGGCAGGTACATCAAACCTGGGCACGTCCCTAGTATCCTGTGCAAGCACAAGTGGCAGGACAGCTTGTCTACCCTGAGCATCTCCTTTGCCAGCCTGTGTGAACACAGGGCACACAGCCCTGGCAAGCTGATGCATCAGCCCTCTGGGGCATCAACCCTGGTATTCAAAAATGTAATGTAAAGAAACTCTCTATTTTGTAAGTGAAAGGAATGTGTTTACCCTTGTGAGGGACATGCCTGAGGTGACCGAGATGGTGTCCGAGGGCAGCAGGGACGTTAGCCGCTGCGGAGCGTGCCAAACGAGACAGGGCCGTCTGTGGATTGCAGGAGCCTGATACCTCTCAGCTGCTCTGGCGCTCTCTGGATGCGGGGGTTGCTGCTGGCTGAATTTCCCCCACTCCTCCAGGAGCGCACGCACACCCATGGTGCGTCGACGCTTACGGCGGTGTGTAGAGTCCACACACTGCACACCTAGCGAGCACTGCAGTGCAGACAGTGAGGCACCACTGAGGGAAGTGGTGTGGAGTGCCAGACACGCCTCAGCCCCCGTAGTATATCCCCAACGCAGCTGTCTGCCCACCCAGACAGCGCCTCCCCTGTCTATGCTGCTACTCTTACCAGTGTAGCGTCCTGCCAGAGCCTTTCCCCACCGCAGTGAAAGGCTCTGGCAGCTCCCATGCACTGGAGCCTTTCACTGCAGCCTGTGGCTACATGTGCAGCGCCTGTACTCTGGGCTGTGGACATGGTCACAGGCACACACTTCCCTCGGGCTGCCTGCCGTTCGGGACTCCAGTGGCAAACACCCGTCATCCAATTGCTTTCCTTCTTTTTTTTTTTTTTAAATAGCTGTCTTCAGGCCACCACCCTGAAGCTAGTTCTGCTGCTGCTGGATTTGAAATGACATTATCAGCCATTGTGGGCTGGGTCCTCCCCTGAACAAACAGGCCGTGTTCACCTGTGAGCGTGGAAAGTGCTACTGTCACAATGCATTTTACACCCACTTTGCACTGGGGGGTGGGGGGAAGGGGAGTGGCTCCCCAAGGTACATGGTGACGGAGAAGCAGGCCCTGTCCCACATCGCCCAAACCCCGGATTTGTTTCACCCATTCTGTCAGGGACCCTGCCCCTGGCCAGCTCAGCTGAGGCGGTAAACTCCAAAGTACAGCTGCCTTGACCACGCAGTCAGTTTGTGAGACAGAGGCGCTAACTCGGGGGGGGTCTCCCCACCCACCGCTCCCGCCTGCTGGAGACGGGACACAAATGTGAGCTGCCTGTGCCTGGCCCGAGCCCCTCAGGCTGTGATTCCCTTCTTGGGGGCCTTTCCTTTCTGAAAGGAGGAGTGAGTAGGGGGAAGGTGTGGGGAAGCTCTGAGGCTTTTCCAGGGAGGGGGGAGCTCCCAACACCCCTCCAACAGCCAGGTACATTGGAGGAAATTGATAAACATTTTTTCTTTCGTTTGTTTCATTTTTGAGTCCTAATGAGGGGGGGGGGGGAAATGTCTCTTATTTATATTCTTCAATGTTGTTTACAGATTCGAGCGGGGGCTTAAAGCGAACGCGGCACGTTTTCCTCACGCCTTGCCCGGGGAGGGATGGAAAAGGCCGGGGAGAGGGAGTCCGTTTTTTGGTTTGGTTTCTCTCACGAAGCACATTTACTTTGAGCCGCTCCCAATGCCGGACTCTTCCCCTCCCCCTCCCCCCGAGGCCCCGCACTGTGAAGTGATACTGCCTTGAAAACCCCTCGCCGTTATTTATTTAATTAAAAAATCGGATTTGAAAACGAACAGGGAGCTCGTCTTGTTTTCCGAGGTGTTGGGCTGTCACAGCCCTTTGGGCGCCGGTAGCAAAAAGGGGGACGCGCTGCTGGTTTTTATTCGCTACTCTGCACTAGTGAGAGTGGCAAAGCATCTCCCCAGGCCAGCACTCGTGGCACATTGACGGTTAATCTTAACAGGCTGCAGCTGTGGGTGCTCTGTTCCCGGGTTGCCACACTGGGTTGCAAATTCACTTGTGCTGTGGCTGTGAAGTTACTGCAGGAATTAATTCGATAGCCCAGAGACTACCATGACTGGGGCCATCAAAGTGATAATAATAATCCCTAGATCTCAAAGCACTTTAGAAAGGAGGGTAGTATCATTATCCCCATTGTACATATGGGGAAACTGAGGCACAGAGTGGGACTGTGAGGTCACCCAGTAGCAGAGGCAGGGATAGAACCCACGTCTCCTGAATCCCAGTCCAGTGCTCTGTCTACGAGGCAATGCTGCCTCCTGTGAGGTGGGCTATTATGATAAGACAGCAAGGTGGCCAGATAAGATCCTGGAACAATGAGCCCACCCCCTGCCCCAAAAATGGATGCCTGCCAGCTCTTAACCCTTTCTCTGCCACTCCGTCCCTCAAGAGAAGGTGTCCCAACTCCTGGATTTACACACAGACCCTCCCTCTGCCTGGTGCCTCCCCAGCGTACAGCTGTGCTGGCTGGCGGGAGGCCTCCCTGCTAATAAAGAGGAAGCTGAGACGTCTGTCTCCAATCTTCCTGCGCCTTCCCTTGCAGGCTGCAAGGGGCGATTGAATATCCATGGGAGAGGGGAGTCTGAGAACAATTGTAGCCTGGGGCAGAAATAATGAGGTTTGGCTAAAAGTTCTGTGAAATAGTGTCTGAAGCGCTCCAGCTCTCCCAGTTAGCAGTGGGTGTGGATGCCCAGACACCCAACCCAACGCTTGTAAGCAACGTGTATCGCAACCCACTTGAGGTAGCAATGCGTTCAGTGGGGTCAGGCCCCAAAGCAGGAGAGCTATTAGCCGACAGGGCCGAGCTCGCAGTTCCTGTCTTGATCCAAAATCCAGCTTCAGGGACTTTGGGCCAGGTTTTTTAGGCGCCTAATGATGGCGTTAGGCATCTTTAAAACCCCCATTAGGTGCCTAAGTGGCTATCTGCATCTTTAGGTGCCTAAACACCTTTACAAATCTGGCCCTTCAGCCCTAGATAGTGACATGGGCATTAAAAATAGATCTAACCAGAGAACCTATCGCCTTCTCTCCATCTGGACCAGCCTTGCAAACTTCCACGTGCCCAGGACAAGTCACTTTCCCTGGGTGTGTGGGTGAAAATATCATTTGTTCTTTTATTGCTGTCCTGGTGAACAGTGGCCCAGTCTGGTAAATGTTCACGGCAGTTTTTTGCAAGATTAAGTCTGATCCTCTGTTCTGAGGCTCCTGCACCTCTGCCCCGTTCCTGGTGTCTCTGAGAACAGCCCCTCAGCGTGGCCTCTTGCCTTACCTCTCTCAGGGTGGAATCCGGCAATCCTTTCACGCTTAGGCCACGCCCGACCTCCTTACTGGCAGAGGTTTTTGGTAAAAGACGTGGTGCACCCTGGATAGAGATCCCAGGGTCACATGTGCCATTATCCAGCATGCTGCCGTGTGGGAAATTTTTCCAGTGCGTTGTGTGATATTAGCACGGCACTCAGGGAATTATGGGAGCTCCCAGTCAAGTTCCCACAATCCCCTTTCTTCCACAACAATGTCTCTTCCAGCTCATCATTTTCATGCTGTTTTTGAAATTCCCACTGTTCCTTACGCCGCTTTTCAATCTCTTTGCTATCTCACCATCAGAAACATGGGTCCCGCACCGGGCAGCAGAGACTGGGCGCATGATTCTTCTGTATTTGCAGGACATGGTGGCACTACCCCATGTGTGCCAATCCCTAATTTCCTTGCAGGAACAGCTGGGTTTCCAGCACTCGTGATTCCTCCCTTCGGGAGCCTGCAACTAACAGTCTCCTTCAAACAATGTAGCAGTTGGAACAAAGCATTATAGCCAAAGGGATTTTAAAACAACAGCCTGCATACACCGAGTCTCTTCTAACCTTATGCCTCACTATGAATTAGGCAGACAGGCGTGCCTCTTAAATTATGGGAAGAACAAACTTGCATTCTCCCAGCCAGCTCCGGACCTCTCGTGGCTTGGTGTACGCTGAAAGTTATAGCAACATAGCTCCACCAGTCAGAGGTGTGCAAAACCCACCCCCCAACCAAATCGCAAGGCCGGCAAAAAACACCTGTGTCGATGGAAGATTGCTTACGTCGTTTGGGCTGGTGGTGTTCCTTCTGTCGGTGTAGGTTCCTCCCCTTCTGTCGGTGTAGGTTGCGTCTACACTAGCTATGCCAGTACAGTCTCTGTAGCATAGACATACCCTGTGAGTTCGAGGGTCTTTCAAATAGCCTCTTCTGTCCATCTGACCCACCCGGTTCCAAGTGGTCTCAGCTGGAGCCATTGAGAAGGCTCCGTTCTCTGACAGTGTCTCATAAAGCCCCATTCAGTTTCAGTGGCTCGTAATCGCTCCTCTCAGGACTATGGTTTTGTCTTCACTGCCCAAGAAAGGGGTGTTTTTACTGTCTAATGTGTGTTAGCTCCTCGGCTGCAACATCCTAGTGCAGACAAGGCCCTGTCGTGTTTACCACGAAGTAGCTAGCTGAGGGCAACCACGGGCAGGGAGGCTCCTCATGGCAAAAACCACAGGTGTCTTGTCTCCACAGCTAGAGCGCGAACGCACGTGAGTTATACCGTGTAACCCCTCCCGGCATCCACCTCTTATGCAGTGAAGTCTTTGCCCATCTCTACCTGTGGGATCGGGTGTTACAACTGTCTTCTCCCCTCTGCTAGTCTAACACACTGTCTTAGAAGTCAAATCCATCAATCACATGTTGGGGTACAGACGGGCGGCTCTAGCTTTTTTGCTGCCCCAAGCATGGCGGCAGGCTGCCTTCGGCGGCACGCCTGCGGGAGGTCCCCGGTCCCGCGGATTCGGCGGCGTGCCTGCGGGAGGTCCCCAGTCCCGCGGATTCGGCGTACCCGCCGCTGAATTGCCACCGAATCCGCAGGACCGGCAGACCTCCCGCAGGCATGTCACCGAAGGCAGCCTGACTGCCGCCCTCGCAGAGACCGGCAGGGCGCCCCCCGCGGCTTGCCACCCCAGGCATGCGCTTGGAGCACTGGTGCCTGGAGCCGCCGCTGGGTACAGATCAATAATTCTCACCAAGCAAGCCCAGAATTGTCCCACCCTCGCTATAGAAACAGCCGTATCCCCTGTGAAAATATCCAAGAACTTGTCTACACACACAAATTGCACCACTTTAGTAGAGTTAAAGCACAACTCCCCTAAGTGTGGGCAGAGTCACAATGGTATAAAAGTGCTTTAGCGCCATCCAGGAAGAGGAATTGGCTATAGTGCGATACCAGTTCACTACATCCATGCTAGGGGTTGTGTTGGTATAAAGTATCTCAGTAGAAACTGGCACTACTAGCGGAACTAGTTGGACTGGTGTAAAATCTGTGTGTAGACCAGGCCCAACTCAATTACTCTCCCATCTTCCCTTCCACAGAAGCAAGGTGGTTTAAAGCCACTCGCATCCAGCTCCCCGCCAGGCCCAGGAACAGGGGCGTTGAGAATCAGGCCCCAAGTGTCACAAATTACACTGCCTGTATCTACCTGGACCTGAGTGAAATCGCTCCCCAGATCTATCATAATTAATTAGGATAAAAAGTTCAGAAGGGATATT
Source organism: Platysternon megacephalum (assembly GCA_003942145.1). Classification (NCBI taxonomy): domain Eukaryota; kingdom Metazoa; phylum Chordata; order Testudines; family Platysternidae; genus Platysternon; species Platysternon megacephalum. The sequence goes on from QXTE01000096.1 coordinate 6,241,225, forward strand.
AAACCTCAGGCTTCAGGGCTTAAGCCAGGCTCTAACTCGGGGCGGGGGGGGGGTTGGCAACCTGGGGCTCCGGAGCCGCATGCGGCTCTGCAGAAGTTAATATGCGGCTCCTCGTATAGGCACCGACTCCAGGGCTGGAGCTACAGGCGCCAACTTTCCAATGTGCCGGGGGGTGCTCGCTGCTCAACCCCTGGATCTGCCCCAGGCCCGGCCCCCACTCCACCCCTTCCCGCCCCCTCCCCTGAGCCTGCCGTGCCCTCGTTCCTCCCCCTCTGGGCCTCCTGCACACCACAAAACAGCTGATTGGGAGGTGTGGGGAGGGAGGGGGAGGCACCACTCCACCCCTTCCCGCCCCCTCCCCTGAGCCTGCCGTGCCCTTGTTCCTTCCCTTCCCCTCCGGGCCTCCTGCACACCACGAAACAGCTGATTGGGAGGTGTGGGGAGGGAGGGGGAGGCGCTGATCAGTGGGGCTGCCGGTGGGTGGGAGGTGCTGGGAGCGGGGTGGGGGAGCTGATGGGGGGCTGCTGACATATTACTGTGACTCGCTGGCTCCTTCTCAGGCTCAGGTTGGCCACCCCTGCTCTAACTATTAGGGGACAGGATGAGATCCAATGAGGGGGGCAGATTATCCCAGTTCTGCTACTGTGGGGTTCTTACACCTTCCTCTACAGCAGCGGCTCGCAATCTTTCCAGACTGCTGTGTCCCCTTCAGGAGTCTGATTTGTCTTGTGTACCCCCAGTGTCACCTCACTTCAAAACGACTTGCTGACAAAATCAGCCATCAAAATACAAAAGTGTCACAGCGCCGCGCTAGTACTGAAAACTTGCTGACTTTCTCATTTCTACCATCTAATTATACAATAAGTCAATTGGAATATAAATACTGTACTTACATTTCAGCGTATAGTGTACAGAGCAGTATAAACAAGTGATTGTCTGAAAGTTTAGTTTGTACTGACTTGGCTGGTGCTTTTTATGTAGCCTGTTGTAAAACTAGGCAAATATCTAGAGTTGCTGTACCCCCTGGAAGACCTCTGCGTATCGCCTAGGGTATGTGTACTCCTGTTGAGAACCATTACTCTGTAGCATCTGGGGCTGGCCCCTGTCAGAGACGGGATACGGAACCAGATGGACCTTGGGTCTGATCCAGCCTGGCAATTCCTGTGTGCACACTCCCTCTGTCTGTCTGTCTGTCCACTTCAGATCTCCAGGATTTGATCTGCTGGGAATTCCTCAGCCAGTAAACCCATGCCGAGCTTATCGATTATTTCCAGAGATAATTCACACCTAGGCACTGATCATTTTCATGCACTTGCTAAACGCTGAAGCCGTTTTTCTCAGCCTTCCATATTTTATGCAGCCAGCCCCCTGACTGATTAGGCTTTAGCTGTGAAATATGACTCTCAGCTCCCCTTGTTACCTAGCAGTTCAATGGCACCAGCTGTGCTATTCACCCTGGCTTTATAGGGATGTTCAAAGTCTACTCTGCATCCCATGCAGCCCCCCTACAGATGGGCTGGCCAAGGTCGCTAGTCATGGGTGGTTGGAAATTAGCAGATCGTCAACTTCCGGGCATGGCAGTTTGTGTGGCTGCCTCTGTCCCATGCCAGCCTTTCTTCTGATGTAAGTTCTAGGTAGAACTGGGCAGCAATACACAACTGTTTCCCAAAGCTCACGCTGGGAGAGCAGCTGTCTGGACAGAACCACGGGCCACTGTTAAGTCTCAGGAAACTTGCAGGACTTGACGAAAGTCAAGTCTAGCTGCGTCGTTCCCTTTTGTGGCCTGAGTGCCTACAAAATGCTGGGATCTGTCCGTAGATTCTACATCAGGTGGGAAATGCTTAAGAATCTCTTCTTACCTCTCTGTTTTCTCCGCTCTGCCTCTTTACAGCCCATACAGATCTGGTCCCACCCCTCTCGGGATCCAGTCAGAAGAGGTAGATGTGGGACGCGGATTGTTTCTGCAGTGGGTATCTTCATCCCTGCGGAATACAGTGGAGTCCGAGGGAATTAGCTGTTGTTGAGTTGCCGGTGTGATGGAAGGAGGGGACACTGGATCGTGGAGGACAGACCCTAACCTGAGAGGAATTGCCCTAAAGGTGGGCTGGAGGCCACGCATGGCTGGGACTTAGGGAGAGCCTGAGTTGCTAGCCCCAGGCAGTACAACCCAGGAGCCAGGGAGTGATCCGGGGTCAGTCTGTGTCCAGCAGCCTCTATAAAGAATCCTTTGTCACAGGGCTGGTCCTTTAAGAGGAGGTGGGGCTCAACCCCACCTGTGACACACTAAATCTGCCTCTCTGGGTCATGTGACTCCATCAGCCCTCTGGGATAGACAAGGGAGCAGCCTAGGGAGTGGAATAGAGACTTTAGCAGAGAGCAGGCAGGAGACCCTTTGGGTAAGTTTACACTGCATTAAACCTGGATCTGTGGGAGCTGGGTTCGTAGAGCTGGTATTTCCAAGCCTGGGCTTGAGCATTCACACTGCATTGGAAACCTGGGCTTACCGCTGCTGGACTCTTCTCTCACAGCCGTGCTAAGGCATCCACTCTGCACTGCGTGGCCCTTCTGACTCAGGTCTGTGGCTTGAGCTGCGTCCACACTGCAAAATGACAGGGCTTGGACCTGAGTCACAGCGAGACTCGGGCTCTGACCCATGCCCCCAAGCAGGGTCCTAGGACCCAGGTCCTGAGTGCTTGCTGACCCAAGTCAGACAGATTTGTGGGTGGGTGGAAGGGGGGAGAGGGGGGCTTGGGCTCAAATCCGAGTCGAGCCCGGGCTTAGTGTGCAGTGTAGACACACCTTTTGGCAGCAGGGGAGAAAAGGCTCCAGCCAGGCAGACAGGACTTGCTGAATAGCGGGGAAGGACGAATGGCTGAATGCTGAGGGCTTTGTTTTGAAGGGCCTGTGATAGCCCAGGGCTTTATTGGCCAAGCGGGTGGCATTTATGGAGGAGCTCTGAGGAGAGGGAACTGCAGGTGGGGCGCCAGCTGGGCTGCCCCATGCCAGGAGGGAGGTACTCTGGAAGTGGCTTGGCTACCCCCTGTACAATCACTACAGCTGAGACCCGGTCGCCAGGTGCGCTCTGTGGACAGACGGGGCAAAGGCCGTGAGGGTGGAACCAGCTTTGCACACTGCACTGGGACCACTTCCCCCACTGTTTAATGCCCTGACCTGAACACTAGGGGTCGACCGGTCCTCCCCCAAACTCGGGGCAAGGTCAGGTCCAAATCCAGCCTTTGCAGCTGAGCCCTTGTTGTCCCAGAATGGGCCGACCCAAAGCTTGGGACAAAGACAGCGCTGATCTGCACAGGGGTGTGGACGTGGAGCCCAATGCCGTGCTTGTCCCGAACGGCTTAGGCCAGGAAGGGAAGGAAACTCCCTGTGTCCAGCTCAGCCCACTGGGAGCAATTCAGGATGGGTAACGAGGCAATTGGGAATCTGGCCACGATGCAGCCCTGGCTCCCTGGGGAAGGAGCGGAGGGGTAGGATCAGGGCCTGTAAGAGGGAGCTAATTACCTGCCCTTCTGTGGTGTCCGCAGGACAGATGAGAGGGAAAAACCGCCTGGCAGCTGCAGAGCACAACTTCGGAGCGTGGGTGGCTCTCCCCACACCTGGGTTATGCCCGGGTAGCGCAAACCCAGGCAGCCTCTGGAAGCTGCTCGGTGGTGCTCAGCCAAAGAAATTGCTCAGCCCTGGTAGTCTCCTCCTCTTTATATTGATTGGTCAGGGCCGAGATTTTCCCCCCACCCTCGCACCCAGCCCTGCTGCTTTAAACCTATCGGCTGAGAAGCCCCCTCCTCGCTCTCCCCTGTGGGCTGCGTGCGGGGGTCTTTATAGAGGGAGCCCGGCAGCCCCAGCACAGGGGTTGCAATCTCCTCTGTGGGGGGGACACCGGCAACTCTTCCCCAGAGAGCAGCAAAGGTAAGTGCTGCCTTTAAACAGTCACTGTCCAGAGAAGAAAGTATTGGCAGATCCAGGGTGTGAGGGATGCAGAGATCAGAGCTAGGAGCTCTGGACTGCACCTGCCAGGAGAGTGAGCAATGTCTCAGTGGCTGCTAGAAAACTGAATGAATGTAGCAAAGTGTGTGCATGGGTGAGGAGGAGAAGCCAGGGAAAGAGAGTGTGTGTGTGTGTGTGTCTGTCTGTCTTAGAGGAGGGTGAGTGTGTGTGTATGTTAGGCACAAACGTCCATTTCTCCTATTAGAAGTGAGGGTCACACTTTAGGTTAAGGCTCCATTCCTAAAAGGGTTGTTAAGTGATTCATTACTCTTATACATGTGTAGCAGGCAGAAGTCGCATGTGTTTGTCGGAGAAAAACAGAGTTCTCACTCTCTCTACTTCCACATATTCTAGCTGCTCATTCCCCCGTCAATAGAAAGGGTTATAGACGGTTATAAGCCGCGGTTATAAACAAACGGCTGGACTCCAGAACAGTTGAATACCCATTGATTAACCCTTCGTGAACTATTTGTAAATGGCACGTCAATATCAGGTGTGACCCGGGGGGGGGGGGGGGGGGGGAGTTGTACCTGTATTTTGGGAGTTGTACCTGTGTATTAGGTGGAATTTGTCTCTCTAGTAGGAGAAGTATGGGCGTGGGGGGGGGGTGTTAGAAGAGGAGGAAAGGATCTGAAACTTAGTGGTTTGGAGTTTAAAAAAGGAAAAAAGAAAAAACCCCACCCTTGAATCTGGCCGCCTCTCGGCCCCTCCCAAGTGCCCATGGCCTTTCAATCTCTGATGTTTGCTAAAATGTGACTTTTGCTGGTTTGTTTCTCTGATTTCCCTCTGGCTGTGATCAGGGCTGCAGGGAGGTTTTCCTAGCACCACATCCCATCCGGGCAAAGAGCACCAGAATCCCCTGAGGAATCTGTGCCCATCAGCCCCCATCCCCTCCCCAAAGACCTCCGCCTCGCTTAGAGACGCATCCGAATCAACCCCCTCTGAATCTGCCCAATTCACCCGCCCCTGAATACGCCCCACTCCAAACTAGGTCTTCCCAGGATTGCCAGGACCCCCATCCTCTGGATCCCCAAAGCTGATGACCAGGGTCATTCTGCCATTAAGAATTACATTAGGTGCGGTTTATTGCGTATGCACAGTAAGTCCCACCCTCTGGGGTAGTTATGTGACCCCCCCACTGCCATAGTACCTGAGCGTCTCATAATATTTATCCTCCCAACGTCCCTGTGAGGTAGGGCAGTGATCTCCCCATCATGGGACAGATTGGGGAAACTGAGGCACGGAAAGGCTAAGTGACTTGCCCAAGGTCACACAGGGGGAGTCTGTGCTGTTGACGGACAGGGTTGTGGATGGCTGCTGCCCATCGACTGCTAGGTTGGGTCTAGCGCAGATTTCTCAGTGGCTGATCGTTGCTGTGAAGCGGGTGATGGTGTTTAAGGCTGCATCCCAAGGTTGAACTGAAGCCCCTGCCACCACAACGGGGTTACCCTGGCATAACTGCGGGCAGAATTTGGCCCTGGCAATGTATCTATCTTGGGGTCTTACTCTGGCGCCCATCACCGTGGTATCTGAGCGCCTTTCATGTAAAATCAATAGGGGGTGTCGGCATAGTGCAGCAGTTCCCTGCCACCTCTGAATCCCAGGGGGGCGCCTGACGCTTCTGCTCATCTCAATGGGAATCCCAGGGGCTCAGCTCCTGTACGGATCAGTCCTCGGCTGACACAAACTTCTGCGTGAGGAATAGCATTAGGACAGAAACATCTCTCCATCCTCCTGCATAATCTCCCTGTAATGTGCCTTCCCGGGCTCCGTAACCCCAGTCCCCGCCACCAGTGCGCCACATCTGCTCCCAACCCACAGAAGTTTTAAACAAGGAGCATCATTGCCAGCGACGATTATCCGTTTGTCACAAAGCTTCTGATCCCAGCAGAGTAACCGAGCCGTCTTGTGCTTCTCATCAAGCTGCTGTCTTTGTAGCTTTATGGCTTCCGCTGAAGACTTAGTCTTTGATTGGGGACTGGGTAATATCCTCCCCTGATTCTCGGTGGACGTTTAAAATTCGCTCCTAGCGCCGCCTCGTTTTAATTGACGGGGCTTTGTTGTTGCCTGTCGTTCTAATTGTGAGTGATTTGTCTCCCTCCTCCCGCGGGACAGAAATATCAGGGTAGTTATCGTTTCCTGGGGTTTGTATTGTTCTTTGTTTGATTTTCTTTCTCCCTCAAAGAGGGAGGTTTGCTTATAAAAATGTAAGAAGCGAAATAAAGGGCAGAAAAGTGGCTTAAATAGCAGCAGCAGTGGAACTGCTTCCATTGGAAGCTGTAAAAAGCAACAAAGAGTCCCGTGGCACCTTATAGACTAACAGAAGTATTGAAGCATAAGCTTTCGTGGGTGAATACCCACTTCGTCAGACGCATGCATCTGACAAAGTGGGTATCACCCACGAAAGCTTATGCTTCAATACTTCTGTTAGTCTATAAGGTGCCACGGGACTCTTTGTCGCTTTTTACAGATCCAGACTAACACGGCTACCCCGTCGATACTTGGAAGCTGTGTCACTGGACCACATTCAGAGGGGATGTGAAGTAGCTCTCGCTGTGCTAAAAGGCTGGTCCTATGGTTTAATTCCTAGCTGTGCTACTGACTATGTGCCAGACCTTGGGCAAGTCATTTGATCTCTCGGGGAGGGGCTCGGTCCTCTTATCTGCAAAATGGGGACACCAATCTGTGCCTTCTGTTTTGATCATAAACTCTTCAGGGCAGGGGCTATGTATCCATACAGTGTCTAGCGCAATGGGGTTCGGCAGTTGGCCTGGAGCCTTGAGATGCTCGTATAATTCAAATAATGATCCACTAAGAGTTATCCTTTGCACTAGGACTAGCTTGGCCACATTGACACCTGTCTGCGCATCCCCTCTGAATTCCTCCCTTTGTGTCTCCAATAACACCCGCTTCCATCCAGCGTAAGGCTCATCTGTGCAGCACCTTTCTTTCCGAAGGATCCCAAAGCACTTTACCGAGCTGGTTCTGAGCAGCCTTCAATTGAGGGCTGGTCTGTTTGCACAGGGGCAAGGGCACACCCCGCGCTGGTAACGTCTGGCGGGTGAGGCCACTCATTTGACATTTAACTTGTCTATGTCTAACTCGGGGGCCCGGCCAAGATGATATGTGCGTGGATTAGCCAGTTCTAGTGTTACATGGCGTGTGCATCTCATTTCTTTTAATTTCCAGCAGCAAACCAGAGGGGAAAGTGCATTTGGTACCTGATGCTGTAGGATAATGATGGGAAAGCACCGGCTTTAGGAAGAACCTCTCCTCCCACTGATCCCGACTGTTCCTAGCAGGTAACCCCATTGGAATGGGCTGTGGGAGAGATCCCACTTCTCAGAAATCAAACTTCCCCCACTGGGAGGTGGTGCAGGGAGAGATGCAAGAGCATTGGCTGGGTGGAGGGGGGTAGACAGGTATTCTGGTGCCATAAGGAGGGGCAGTAAGGAACTGCCTGGGAGTGCTAGCTATGGGGGAGCACCAGCTGCTCCCACCCCAGCATTTCCCACCAGGTGGTGGTGTAGGAGATGGGGCAGGATGCTGGCTGTGGGAGTGGTTAGAGCTTTTCCAGTCCCAATCCTAGCGAGACTCGCTGGCGGGGAGGGAGCAGGAGCAGCGCTGTGGGGGTGAGGTAACAGCGCTGGCTGCATCAGAAGATGGGAGAGCACAGGGCTGTGCCCGTCCCACCAGCGGTCGAGGAAAAGAAGGATCGGCTGCGTCGCTGCTCCTCTCGGGAGCGGTGAGTGAGCCTGTGGCGGAGCTGAGCTGCCGGGTCACATCGCCGGGATGCGGAGGGGACGACAGAGAGAGGGGCTGGTGACCTGCAGCCATCTGGACAAACAGAATGAACCCAGGGCTTTCCCCTCCCTGGGACTTCGGGCTGGTGGTTGCTCAGCTGGGGCCTGATTCAAACCCCCACTGAAGCCAGCTGGGGTCTCTCCTGCACTGGAATTTTCCTCATTGAGCCCCAGACAATGGCAGAAACGTTCCGATTTGGGTCCCCCAAGGAAAGCGCCTTGCTCTGCGTTTAAGTCGTCTCCGTTTTCCCTGGGTTCCTAAATCGCGTTTAGGAGCCTGACGTGAGGCCGACAAGTCTGAAAAGGCTGGCTAATGTTCTTAAGCATCCTGGAAGGGATACAAGGTGGTCGGGGGCTCTGGAGCAGCTGGGGCTGGGCTCCAGGGGCTCTGGGGTTTTATTCCCAGCTCTGCCACTGACTCAACAAGCATCCTTGGGCAAGTCACTTCCCCTACTCTGGGCCTCCGCTTCCTTGTCTAAGAATGGAGTAATAATAGTCCCCTAGTTCACAGGGTGTGCGGGGGTGGGCAGTGAGTCTGTAATTAGTGTCTGAAGTGCTCTCCTTGGCAGAAAGGAGCCGTGCGAGTGCAAACTACTATCATGACTAAAGCTTCAATAGACATCTGGGCTTGGTTGCCCATAAAACTCTCCTCTGTAACCACTCTTAAAATCATTAAAGAGCTAGTAACTCGCTTTACTAACTGGAATTTGCCGTTCAGTCAAATCTCCCGTCTTGACAGAGCTTCTTTCTAATTAGAATTTAATTCCTGCAAGGAGCAGGAGAGCTCTTGTTTTTCGACTTGGATTTTAATTGTCTTTCCCCCCCCCCAAAAAAAAGCTTTAACACCCAAGGGCCTGTGCATTTCCTCTGCTTCCTGCTGGAGGCTGAAACTGATTTTTATTAGCGGCAGAGGGAAAAGAATAGACACCAAATACATCTCTGGGAAGAGACACGTGAGCAGATCTTGTCGTGCAAAGAGACCAGAAGCCCAACGACAAGGCTTTCATCCCGAGCGTAGATCTGTTTTTCTGATGTCCCAGCTCTTGGTGGGATCTAGTGTCAGTGCGAGCTGCTGGAAGACCAGAGGAACTGAAGCGCCCAGGGGCTTGCTAAGCTAAGGATGGCTTCAGTCCAGCCTTTGGTCTGTCAGTGCCAGTAGGAGAGAAGCAGCAGCAGCATTTCATCTCTTTGTGCAGTGCTTGGAAGAGGCTAATGTCATTTCCAGCACTCCAGCCACGTTCTGCAGCTGGCTGCTGTTCAGTGAAGGGAGGTTTAAACCCATTGCTTCCTGAGCTGGGGATGTTAGTGACTCATTTAATGACAACAGGGATGATGAAGGCATGCACATCTCCAAGGGCAGTGTGCAGGGTGTCAGGAGACCGGCCCAGGCTTCATCCCAGCACCATGGAAATGCCTCCTTGGCTGGCATCCAAAACGGGCCCCCAATTCCACGTGGCTGGTGGATCCAGACAGATGTGAAATCACTGTCCCTGCTTCCCCAATCCCCAAGCCCACCCTGCGAGACAGTGAGCAAGGAGCATCCCATGGGGCTGTGCTCCCCACTGCTGAGGAGTTCTGTATACTCCATATGTATTCCGGTAGCACCCGGAGGCCCTAGTCCAGATCAGGGCCCCTTTGTACAAACACACAGCGAGAGACAGTCCCTGCCCCTAAGCACTTACAATTGAAAGAGCCCAGAGAGACGCAGGGTGTGAGAGAGGGAGGATTAGCCCCATTTTACAGGGGAAGAACTGAGGCACACAGAAAGTGGCTATTGGATTTATTTAGGCTCTTATACCATGCCCATCACCATGGTATCTGGGCACTCCCTACAGGTTCGTGGTATTAAAGCTACTTCTGTGTGTAACTTTCTAGCCCGGCTTATCCAGAGCTGGGAGGAATTGGGAGGCAATTCTTGCTGAAACCGGTTGTCTTGCTGATGTGCCTGCAGCTTTCTGAGGGCCAAGGTCTCCTCTTACGCTGGTGTGAAAGGGGGATAAGTTAACTGGCTTCAGTGGTGTTACTCCTGATTCACACTCGGGGTAGGGAAATCAGGATCAGACCCCCCCAGGTCTCCTTTATCCTCTTTCTCCCCCCCTACCCCCATTTATTTTTTTAAAGGTTTTCCACCAAAGCTGTAATTCACGAGAATGTGGCTGAATCTGATGCTGTTCTGGATCTTCTCACTTGGCATCTCCAGGTCAGGTAAGAAAGAGAGAAAGGAGGAGGCAATAGTGTGTGTGTGTGTGGGGGGAACATGGGAAGCAGAGTGTAAATTAAAGCAGCCCAGAGGTTGCTCTAACTCACACCGGCAGCCAAGTAACAAGCCCAAGGATACAGTAAGTGCAAACGTGGCTTAAGGCAGTGGTTCTTGTACCCCTGGCAGTACGCAGAGATCTTCCGGGGGTACATCAACTCATCTAGAGATTTGCCTAGTTTTACAACAGCCTATATAAAAAGCACCAGCGAAGTCAGCACAAACTAAAATTTCATACAGACAATGACTTGTTTATACAGCTCTATGTGCTATACACTGAAATGTAAGTACCATATTTATATGCCAGCTGATTTATTTTACAATTATATGGTAAAAATGAGAAAGTCGGCCATCTTTCAGTAACCGCGTCCTGTGACACTTTTGTATTTCTAGGTCTGATTTTTGTAAGCACGTAGCTTTTAAGTGAGGTGAAACTTGGGGTATGCCAGACAAATCAGACTCCTGACAGGGGGACAGTCGTCTGGAAAGGTTGAGAGCCACTGGCTTAAGGCCACCTTATCTTCTGCACCCCCATCCCTTTCCCAAGCGCAGGAGTGGAGTCACTGAGGGCTGGTCCACACTAGGGGCGGGATCGAACTAAGGTACTTCGACTTCAGCTACGCGAATAGCGTAGCTGAAGTCGAAGTACCTTAGTTCGAACTAACGCGACTTACCTCGCGTCCGCGCGGCGCCGCGATCGAAGTTCGCGGCTCCTACTTCGAACTCCGGTAACTCCGCTCGCCCTGCAGGAGTACCGGAGTTCGAAGTAGCGCGTTCGGGGATCGATCTATCGCGTCCAGACGAGACGCGATAGATCGATCCCCGATACTTCGATGGCTACCCGCCGATCCGGGCGGGTAGTCTGGACGGGGCCTGAGACTCGCACCCAAAGCATGGCTCCGGGAGACTGAGAAATACTCCGAGGAGAACAAATGATCTTGAACACATGGAGCAAGAGAGGAATCTGAACCGGATGGACCAGGTCGCCTCCGGCCCCAACACCTACTGACAGCCCCGCGAAGCTTGTTTATCCCAGCTCAAGTTACTTTAGTAATGTGCTGGCTGTTCTTCCACGAATCCCTGCTATTTCCAGGACCTCCCTTTGCTGCCCATGTGTTGTTCCTCTTGGGCAATTCTGCTGTTTTGTTACATATTTTAAGCCCCCCTGGTCTTTCTGAACCAGAAGGTACATTGTGTACGTTACTGGCCTAGGGCCAGCCCCGCTCCGCGGCTCTGCAGGGATTTGCTTTTGATTAGCGCTGAAAGGTTTCTTCTTTTGTGGAAAAAAAATATGCCGGGATTAGCATGCGGACCGGAGGTGGCATCCCAAGTGCACCAGATTGGCCCTGACGGTGGGCAAATAAAGTCCATCTCACCACAGTACTCAGTTCTTCCCCAATAGGCCATATTGGTATGTTTCCCGGGGGAAGGAATGCCATTCCCACCTACCCAGCAATGCATGGGATTTATTTAAGCAATCACAATATTTCAGGAGATTTAAATACATGGTTCTGTGCTCCATTGGAAGGAGGGGGGCAAATCCTCAGAGGCTGGAAATTGGCCTAGTTTGAATGTACCCAGGCTGAGGGTCCATGTGTCACATGCAGAAAGTGGCCTACACCCTGTGCAGATGGCCGTCACCAATCTTCTACCCCTCGTAAGTCCCACAGGAGGGACGTAGGTGATGCATGGAGCTTATGCCGGCCCTCTACACGGGGTGAATATCGCCCCACAGTGCTTTACCTCTTCCAAGGCCAAGCTCACAATGCCCTTGTCCTCACTTGTATAAAGAAAAATGTGCCTCGTTCCAAATCCCAGGAGTGCTGAAGTGTCTGATGCTATCCGTTTTATGTCTTCTTCATAATGTTAGGGCAGGTGATGCTGTTACAGAGTCTTCCAAGTTCTTAGCGTGCGAGCAAGGTTTTAGTCTTGGAAGAAATGTTTGTGCTGTTTGCCAGCAGATCGAGGGACGTGATTGTTCCCCTCTATTCGACATTGGTGAGGCCTCACCTGGAGTACTGTGTCCAGTTTTGGGCCCCACACTACAAGAAGGATGCGGAAAAATTGGGAAGAGTCCAGCGGAGGGCAACAAAAATGATTAGGGGGCTGGAGCACATGACTTATGAGGAGAGGCTGAGGGAACTGGGATTGTTTAGTCTGCAGAAGAGAAGAATGAGGTGGGATTTGATAACTGCTTTCAACTACCTGAAAGGGGGTTCCAAAGAGGATGGATCTAGACTGTTCTCAGTGGTACCAGATGACAGAACAAGGAGTAATGGTCTCAAGTTGCAGTGGGGGAGGTTTAGGTTGGATATTAGGAAAAACTTTTTCCCTAGGAGGGTGGTGAAGCACTGGAATGGGTTACCTAAGGAGGTGGTGGAATCTCCTTCCTTAGAGGTTTTTAAGGCCCGGCTTGACAAAGCCCTGGCTGGGATGAATCCACAGTTGGGGATTGGTCCTGCTTTGAGCAGGGGGTTGGACTAGATACCTCCTGATGTCCCTTCCAACCCTGAGATTCTATGATTACACACGGTCCTGAGTGGAAGGAGCTGTGTGGGAGATTGCGTTTAGCCTTAACAGTCAATCCTTGAGGCAGAGTTACTCCCCGGGAACCTGGCCCTGGGGTTGGGCTGAGATGCCTGGAAGAATCTAAGCAGGGCTGGAGATCTCCACGGAAAACACAGGTGGTGCTCTTCTTTGGAGTTGGTACTGAATCCTGGGAGGATGTCATAGGAGGCGCTGGAGAGCTCTCTCAGATGAGAGGTAAAAATAAGGCCTGGACCACTTGTGCTCATTACAGATCCTGCAGGGCTTTTTGCAGCAGAGGGAGAATCTTCCCTCGTCTTGTATCTTTTCCCTGCAGCCTCTTGATGTCAAAGGCAAAGCGCATGTCAGAACCTCCTCCTTCCTTGTTCCCACTCAGTGCTTGGGAAGTTCCCACCTGCACTAGAAGTCACTGGCTTCCTCCACCTCTGCAAGAGGCTGTGGTGTGTCCCTGATCCCGCTCTGGAGTCGTGTGGCGCTGTGGGGAACGGGCTCCTGCCCCCATCGCTACCCATCCCTGGCAGCAGGTTGTCTCCCATCTGTTGCCGTTACCCCTGCTCATTGCTGATGCCTGTTTCCCTGCTCCAATCCTGCCCCCGTAGAGCTCACAGGGAACATCCTGCAGAGCTGTGAAATTCTCTCATCCAGGTGAGACGATGAGCCTCAAACCCAGCCGGCTGTCTGCTCCCAGGCAGGCTCGGCCTACGGAGGAGCTGGGATGTGCGCGACAGGACCTGGCATACTCTCTCCGTGCTGAGATCAGCCCCCCTCCCACATGGCCGGCTAATCCTTTCCCCTACCCACTTGAGAGGCCGGGCAGCTGCAGTGAAGACGGACGGCAGCCTGGCTGTCACGGACACTGCTCTTGTTGGAGACAAGGTAGGGGAGCTGGCTATCTCTGCCCCTTTGTGCCAGCAGGCGCAGAGCGGTCCCTTTGCTTTCTCTCCGCATGACAGCGTCGGAGCGGCTACTTTCCCCGATTCCCTAATGAAGGCTGGAGCGGATCGGCTGAAGTGGACAGTGCGGAGAGAGGAGAGAACGCCATTGCTGTATCAGGGCCAGGGAACGCATCCAAACCACTCGGGCACTGGGGATGTGTCTGGCTGAGTCTTACATTGCTCTGGCAGGCTGGAGTAATAGTCTATTCGTAGGCTCTGAAGGCCAGAAGGGACCACTATGACCATCTAATCTGAGCTCCTCTTTGAGCTAGATTCTTATACCGTCCCCATCACTGCAGAATCTGAGCGCCTTCCAGTCGTGTATTAAGCGACGTCAATAATGGGGTTTGTTGTCTCTCTCATCCACTCCCTGGGGGTGAATTGTGAGTGCGGGGCAGGGAAGCTTTTTACACACAATCGATCTCCCTTTGCATTATTACACACTCAAAAACTACAAGTCAAGGAGCATTATGAAGGTTGCAAAGCCAAGCACTCGGAAATTAGGAAACCCCAGAATTCAGGCCACCTTAATCCAGCCCCCCTGTGCGTGTGCTTCATTGGCCACACTTGGAAGGCCTGTCCCCTCAGCTGGATGACGTTTCTCGGTCGGTTTGGACGTGACCCAATCACTTTTCCACGACGCATCTGATCAATTCCAAAGCTTCAGAGAATGGGCAGAATTCTATTTATTGGGGGGGAAATGAGAAAAAGCGGGGGACACTCGGAGCCACAGCGTCAAACACCTCTGTAATTCTCTGTAGGCCCAAGAACGGGGTGTGTGTGGCAGAAATGAACGCATTCCAGAATAACAATAGCTCTGACCAGGCCACAGTTGAGCCGTTCTCTGGCCTCGCCCTCACTGCTGCACACCTTCCAACTTCCTCAACAAACCAGGCGGGCTCCTACAGACAACCGCCTCTTTCACTGCACAGCCCTTAGTCCTGCCCAGAGCAGGTCCATCCTGTGCACTCCATGAGGCAGGGGGCCTGCGGGGGAGGGAGGAAGGGAAATATCATTGTTTAATTAAAGACTGTATCATATTACACGCAAACTAAGGTTGCATAGGGTTAATGCTCTATTCTTGTATGACATGCATGGGATCTTTAATAAGGGCACGTGGTAGGGTGACCAGACGTCCCGATAAAATCGGGACTGTCCCGATATTTAGGTGTTTGTCCCGCGTCCCGACCGATGTTTGGTCGGGATGCAATTTGTCCCGATTTTCGCACTCCTGATTTTTTTTTTTTTTGCTCCGCTGGCAGGACTCCCCTTCCCCCCCCCCCCGCCCCCCTGCCCCCAATGTGTCCTGATATTTTCTTCATCCCCTCTGGTCACCCTAGCACGTGGTCACCCCCTTGGTTCTATATCTCATCCAAACACTGTTTGCCTGTGAAATAGATGACTATGCAAAACAGAGCTGGGTGCCTATCGGCTGGGGTGAACAGACTAGCTCCATGGACTTCAATGGAGCTGTGCCATTTGCAGCAGCTAGGGATCTGGCCCCGCTGACTTGAGTGGAGCCAGCCTATTGACAACCAGTTTGTCTCCGAAAACTTCTTTCACGTGGCACGCACGTGTACCACATGAGTCGGGGGGATCCCGGGCTTCGCCGCCAAGCCCTGTGGTCCCATCCCAGCACCTCACCCCCCAAGTCCCCACCTCACTCAGCCCTGTCTGGGTTGGAGAGCGAGCCCACACGCTGTGGCACCTCCTGTCCTGCAGGGCTGAGCCCGGCTTCCTGCTCTGGGCGCTGGGTCACGGCGCTGCTCAGGTTCGGCTCATCTGCTCCTCTGGACGGGCCAAAGCTGAGTGGCGCGGCGACCCCCATGTGCCAGGTCGCAATGCCGCTTGCTTTGGGGGCCCTCTCAAATGGGAAAAAACTGCCCCTTTTTGCCCCTCCCCTGCCCCAGGCAGCCCAGCTGCTCGACGTACACAGTGCGCGTATTATACATATGGCTACAAGTGCCACCCGCTGGGGATCTGGCCCCCAAGCTTGTTTCTTTTTCCTCAGTTCAGTTCACCCCCCTCCTGCCTCTCCCTCTGCCCGACAGCCTGTGGAGCAATCCAGGGTCTTGGTTGGAACGATGGCACATGTTAGCGGTTTGATATTGGACTTTGCTGAGCATCCTTTTGTGACATGCTCCAAGATGGCCATTTTTGTAGCTCGGAGGCAGTGCTGTTATTAAAGGTTTGACCATGTGTCCCCTGTCCAGCCTTCTGCTCTCTGCCTTCCCAGGCTAGGCACATGCAAAGCGGGATGCAAATTTGCCTGACTCTTTGCTGTTGCAAATAGGTGGCTGATGCTTGGTGCAGGGGGGCTGGAACCAAACTGTAAACCCTGCATATGATGGAAACCGCTTCAAGCCACGGGGGGCTGCAGCACCCCTAGTTCCAGCACCTCTGGGATGATCAAAGCAAAACAAGATGTAGCATTCTTGAGCAAGGGGGTGGACATGATTTCACCAGCTTTTAGGTCAGTGGTTCTCAACCAAGGGTCCGGGGGCCGCGAGCAGGTTTCAGGGGAGCTGCCAACCAGGACCAGCATTAGACTCTCTCGGGCCCAGGGCAGAAAATCAACGCCCCACAGCATGGGGCTGAAGCCCGGAGCCCTGCCACCTGGGGCTGAAGCAGAAGCCTGAGCAACGTAGCTTCTCGGTGCCCGCTGTGGTTTGGGGCCCTGGACAATTGCCCTGCTTGCTACCCCTTAATGCCAGGCCTGGCTTTTATATGCAGAAAACCAGCTGTTGTGGCACAGGTGGGCCGTGGAGTTTTTAATAGCATGTCGGGAGGGCCTCAGAAAGAAAAAGGTTGAGAACCCCTGTTATACGCCATAAACTACCTCCATTTGGACAAATGCCATCTTGAAAGTGGTGGGTTCTCAAAGCAGGTCCTTGTACTTTGGTTGGAGTAAGCAGCTGCTCGGATTTAATGAGAGGCGTAATGAGGCACATTCACAAAAAAAGCTCATTGAGGCCTCTGGATTCTTTCCCTTGGCTCTACCTAGTGCCCACAAGCGGGTACTGCATCTACTCACTTCTGCTCTGGCCACACTGTTTAGTAAAAACTTTTCAGTGGAGCGGTTTTCACTCGGAAATGCCATTTTATCGAAATGTTTTGCAAAAATGTGATTTCAAGGAAGTTTTCCAAGAGCAAGGTAAAAAAACCCCACGGCTTGGAAACAAGCTTTTGACACTTGCAGACCGTCCGCTTCTGAGTGGTGAACAGACTGTTTCAGATCAGCGGGGAGGAAGGTTTCAGTGGGCAATCCTAGAGATGAGTATTTTATAATGTGGACTTTACAGAGGGGGAAAACTGTGGCACAGACGGTTCCCCTATCCTGGAAACCTGTTGCAGGGAGCAGAATATACCCCGTCAGTTTCACCTCCTGTCCCAGTACAGTTTTGGTCCTAGCTTAAATCAACAATGGTAATCGGGAAACCTACCGGCTTATCTGGTTTTAGGTTTAATAAGGGCTGGTGATTGGTCAGGGCAAGCACTGCGTGTTTCCCCACTGTTTTGGGGCTCCAGGCAGCCTGTCACTGCAGGTTCAGCATCCTAGAAACAGGGATGGAGGCTAAACTTAGCCAAGAACAAAGCATTCTGGCTCCTCGGGGTCAGAGGACCCACAGACAAAGTGCGTCTGCTTGAGCGAGACCCCAGCTCCCCCCCTTTTTTGAGCTGTCCTGCATCTCTCCCCAGGAGCGAACAGCCCAAGGCCTGGCCCGGGCAGCAGAGTCCCTACTCCGCAGCCCAGCTGTGGCATGCTAAGCCTGCACCCCACAGTGGCCTGCCTCGGCACCCCATTGACGGCCTCCTGCACCCTCGACCCCAGCTGCCTGCAGATCGGCCATGCCCGCCCGGGCGATGTTGTCTGGAGACTGAACGGAGAGACTAGGCAGCTGCCACTGAACCAGAGCATTGCGGGAAACGGCACCGTCACCGTGGTCACCGTTCTCCGGGCAGAGCAGCCCCGTGGGGAGCTGAGCTGTTACTTGCCTCACCGGAGCAGTCTGCACCTGCTGGGTGTGGCTGAGTACCAGGCTGGAGGTGGGTGCAGTTCCCTTAGCTCCCTGGCTAGGGGAGGAGGCGCTCTAGGCTTGACCTTCACGAGGGCTGGATAAGGGCCCATCCTGGAAAGCCCGGAGGGTGCTTGGCTCCCATTGGGAGCAGTGGGAGGGAGGGCGCTGAGCCCCTGCCAAGCCCATTGGCTTGTGCTGCAGTCGTGGGCGGGGCTGGTTGGAATTTTCCCACCCGAACGTTTTTTCCCCCGGAAAACGATGAGTCGTCAAAAGCTAAACGTTCTGGGGAAACGTCGATTTCGATGGAATTTCGGGGGCGGGGGAGATCAGTGCTCTGTTCCGATGCCTTTTCGGGATGCGACGTTTCAATTTGCCAGCTCAAAACCACGCTGAGTTTCAAGTTTTCAGTGTTACATTTGTTGTTCTAACACGCGCAAGTTGAGATCAGAGTGAAATGTTTTGATCGACCCCAAACTCGCTTTTTCTGGGATTTCATTAGAGGTGTCAGGTTTTGCTTTGTTTTTGCTCCGTTTCGGAAATTGGGGGGGGGGGGGGGGGGGGGGGGGGGGGGGAGCCCNGCCACGGAGCTTCCCATGAAACGGAAAATCCAGTTCACAGCCAGCTCTGAGGGTGCTCTGGGATCAGCACCCTGCAGTCAGCGCCGTCCCCTCCAGCACCGGACTCTGGTTCTATTGGCTCTTTCTCTTCTCGTTCTGAAGTCCCGCCAGCAGAGCTGCACGTGGAACATTGCGTCAGCTTCTGGGGGGGGAACATCACCTGCTACTGGGACCCTGGGCCGGAGACCTACCTTCCAACCACATACACCCTCCACGTCACCGAGTGAGTTCTCCACCTGGCCGTAAGTGTGAGGGGGCAGGGGAGGGAGTGGGGGAGGATTGACGTCCCAACACATGACGATTAAAAGGGACTGTCCCTGTAAACCAGTGGTTCTCAAACTGGGGGTTGGGACCCCTCAGGGGGTTGCAAGGTTATTACATGGGGGGTCACGAGCTGTCAGCCTCCACCCAAAACCCCGCTTTGCCTCAGCATTTATAATGGTGTTAAATATATTAAAACGTGTTTTTAATTTATAGGGGGGGGTTGCACTCAGAGGCTTGCTATGTGAATGGGGTCACCAGTACAGAAGTTTGAGAACCACTGCTGTAAACTGTAGATATAGCTATTGATTTTCTCCCTCCTCCCCCTGATGTCCCTGCTTAGAGCTGCCCAATGCTGGCAGGGGCGAGGGTGGGGTTTGATCTCCTGAACTTCCTGGACCCAGCAGCTGCTAACCTGGGCTCTCTCCCTCTCAGAGAAGCAGGGCGCTGCCTCTGGAAGTTCAGAGATGCCGGGACGTGCGTCTCCAGCCGGGAGAGCCGTTCCTGCACCATCCCTGTGGAGAACCTCTTTGCCTCTTTCCAAGTCAGGCTAACGGCCGTGAATCTGCTGGGCCGGGCCAGCGCCGCAGACAAGTGCGTGCATGGAATGAGCATTGGTAAGACCCGCTTGCCGGGGGGAGGGGAACAGCGGCACTGACACAAACCGAGCCAGGGCCGGTGTGTCTGCTGGACCGGTTCTCAGGTTCGATTTGGTTCCGAACTGGTTGGGCCAGCCAAACGGAGCGACCAGAGCTTAGCACAGGTGGATTTCTGGGCTGAGCTGGAGGTGTCATGAGACTGACCTTTCCTGCGACGTGGCCGGGTGGATCGCACTGGCCTCTCCTTCAGAAGCTCCGGGAGCTAGTCCTGGCTCTGCCACTGCCTCTCCATGTGCCCTTGGGCCCGTTGCCTCCTCCTCTGTGCTTCTGAGAGGGGGCTGAGTGTGGCTGCTTGTCTCTGGGCGTTGGGGGAGGGGCGTGCAGAAATGCTGCCCACGCTTGTGGCTTTCTTTTCCCAGTGAAGCTGAGCCCGCCCGAGGTCAGCGCCACGGCGGACAGGAGCGACTGCTTCCGCGTGGCGTGGCGGCAGCCCAACGAGGAGCTGCTGCGGGCGACGGACGCGCGGTATGAGATCCGGTACCGCGACGTGGACGGGGCATCCTGGACGCAGGTGGGTGGCTGTTGGTGGGAGGAGTTAGTAACAGGACTGACACCTGCTTCGTAGGTGTATCCCCCCCTTCTGGGGATGGTGGTGGGATGTTAGGGATGCTGGTTGGCTTCGCCATCTCTCTCTCCATCCTAACCATGCAGTTACCCAGCTAGCTGTTCGTCCATCTAATCTATGCCCCTGGTCCAGAGCTCTTGGCCACGCGTGTGACACTCAGGGCCGGCGCAACCCATTAGGCGACCTAGGTGGTCGCCTAGGGCGCAAACATTTGAGGGGCGCCGGCGCCCCGGCCGGCCGTGGAAATTTGGGGGCGGGACCTTCCGCCGCCGCTGTTGGGGGCGGCATTTCGGGGGCGGGACCTTCCGCCGCCTAGGGCGCCGGAAATGCTGGCGCTGCTACTGGTGACACTTCCTGAGAACAAATCCATACGGCTTGAAACAGTTGGCCCAATGGCCAAAATGTGACCTCTTTAATTCCACCCCCTACCCCAAATGAAGGCTTCCCACCCCCCGGCACCTTCTGCTCAGCTCTCCCCACCCAGAAGAAACCCGGCACGTCCTCAGCTCTCAATCAGCGGCTCCACCGCTCTTGGCGGAGCGAGGCTAACGTACACCAGTCTCACAGGCTCAGGAAGTCTGGGCTCGGCGAGCTCGAGAGAGAGAGGGGAGGTGAGTTCCAAAGGCAAGGAGACCCTCGCTGAAATACCCCTGCGTTTAGCCACCTCCTGTTTAAACTGGGGGTGCTTGTGTAACTCGCTGGTGCGTGTTTCACAAATCCACCCCCCAATGGCTGACCCACAGAGGAATGAGCCTCTTACAGGCCTGCTTAGGGAGGCGTGACTCTTTAGCTCAAGCTGTAGCAGCTCCTCCATTTCGCTCTGGAGGCCCCTGGTTCAGTCCCCGGTGGGTCAGACAAGATGGCGGCCGTCACATTGGCTCAAGTCCCTCTGCTTCTCTCAAGTGTCCTGTGAGGACAGAGCTGGTTTCTGCTGAACCCAGTTCCTGTGTCACGGGGAAGCTGGTCCCCCGTCATGCCCCTGGGCTGGGGTTACTGGGGAGGAGAGAGCCCAGCATGAAGAGATGCTAGCTGGTTTGATCTGAGGTGGAGAGCCCCTCAGCCGCCCGTGGGGCGAGCTGCAAAGAGAAGAGCTAAAAGGGACCCCGTCCCCCCCTGTGAAGGTGGATGTCACAGCCACAGAGGACGCGCCCGCGTCGAAGGACGTCTGTGGCGTCTCGCCGTTCACCAGCTACTCCATCCAGGTGCGAGCGCTGTACCAGAGCGACGCCTTCCCCTGGAGCGACGGGGGCCCCTCCTGGAGCGCCTGGAGCCACGAGAGATTTGTGAGGACTCTGCCCGCGGGTAGGGAGACATGCTCACCTCTCCACCCCCCTCCTGCCTTCGCCCCAAGGCTGCTGCCCACCCTGCCATGGCAGGTCCTGTCCTCCTCCTCCCTCCTGTCTCCAGTAGGCAGGCCATGAGCTGGGGCAGCATGGACAGGGAGGGGGATAGAACAGGCTGGCCGGACCGTCCACCTCCACCCACCTCAGATCCAAATTTCAGGAGCACCAGCCCCCCTCTACCCTGAGGCCTCTCCCATGGGTCTCCTCCTCGTGCCCTGTGGGTAACCCTGATTGTGCCAGCACTTACCTAGCATGCCCAAGCCATCTGCCTGCTGTCACCCCGATCTCTCTCGGCTTGTATGTTGCACCCCTTCCCGCCACCCTGTGGGTGCCATCTTCGACCGTCCACTCCTCAAGGCAGGGAGTGTGTGTCTCTGTGGGGCTGTGCAGGTCCTAGCTGAGTGCTCCTATAATACCAATTTATATTCACCACGAAGGGTTAAACAAACTCCCCTGTCACTGATGGTTGCGAGGGGGGGTTCTGGTACGGCCTCCCCCAGGTAGCAGCACAGAGCAATCTGTACCCTCTGCTCTCAGCTCCCTCCCTGCAGAACCCTCTCTCAATGACTTCGTTTCTCTCCTTTGCATCTCCCGCATTGCCCTCGCCTGCCCACGGCCACCGCCTAGCCCCGTCCAGAGGGCCGGCTCTTTGGAGGAGAATAGCCACGCCCGACTCTGACGGGAGGAGTGAGATCATGCTGATGTGGAAGGTAGGGGGCCAAGCAAGGATCCAGGCCAGACACACCACCTGGGAAGGGGCTGGGATAAAGAGTTGGTTTAAGTCCTGCATTGCACGTGTCATGGGTGACTCCAGGCCTGACTCCATGTGCTTGCCTCTGCAGCAGTTAGGGATCAAAGAAAAGAACATGAAGTACAATTATAAAACAAGAACCATCTGCCCCAGGGCCCCTGACTGAGAATCTCCAGCTTTTAGGGCTGGGTCTAAGGCTTAATTCTGCTGGCAAAGCCATATTGACATCAATGGGCCTGACTTCTCCTCTCGCTCGTTTCACTCTGATTTTAAGCAGAGCTGCTCCTGATTCATGCCAGCATGAGCGGAGAACTGTACCCAATGGGAGGTCCCTTCCCAGATATGAGTAGCCCTCAGAACCAGGAACAAGCCCCAGGGGATAGAACTCGGAGACAAATCTCTGCAAATGCGACCAGGCCGGCCCCGAGAGAGAGTGGACCATCCAGGTCACATTTGGCCTTTACATTCCCAAACCGTTACTTCTTTGCCCCGGGAAGGGTTGGGAAAGGATTTAGGAGCTGGGCTGTATGTGGGCTGGTGTCCCAGCTAGGGCTGGGTGGAAAACAAGAATTCCAGTTTTTGTAACAAAAAAAAAAAAATACAACTAAAAAAAATAAATTGAGGTTTTGAAATTTGTTTTAATTCCACATCAGAACGAATCCACAACCTTTTGAAACTTTTCAAAAGAGACCCCCACCCATGATAGCCCCTGCTCTGCCTGAGTTAGGACTTGGGTCACACCTCCCAGGTGAGGGCCCTAACCAATTAGCTATTCTGAAGCGGGCACCCAACAACCCCGTTGGTGAGGGGGACCAGGCACTTGTTACTCAGAGATGGCTCATAGGGCAACTCTCCCTGCCCCTAATGGAAGCCCTAACAGCCAGTCCATTGGCTAGTCACTCGCATTCTCTCTCTTTCTCTGGTTTCGACTGAAGGGTTCGTTGAACCTTCCTACTGAAAAGTTTCAGTTTCAACAAATTGACATTTTCCGATTGGAGGAAAAACGTTCAGCAGATATTTCTCCACCAGCAGCAGTCCCAGCCTGGACGTGTGGATATCTCCTGTCTCTTCAAGCATTATGCAAACAGGCGCATTGGTGACACAGTACTGAAGCAGCATGGTGTGTCTACACTGCAGACTAAGCCTGCATCTCTGTGTCACCCAAGCATGTGGACTTCAGTGTCTGCGCTGCGTTGTAAACCTGGCTTTCCGGTTGCTGGACCCAGGTCTCACAGCCGTAGTTAACCTGTCCACGCTCCACTATGCAGCCACTATGCAGCCCTTCTGACTCAGGTCGGTGGGTTGAGCTGCGTCCACACTGCAAAATGACAGGGCTTGAACCTCACCCAGCCCGTCCCCAGCAGGGTTCTAGGACCCAGATCCTGAGTTGCTTGCGGACTTGAGTCAGACTGATTTTGTGTGTGGACAAAACGGGAGCTTGGGCTCAAACTTGAGTCAGACTCTGGGCTTAGTGTGCAGTGTAGACGTACTGTGAGGGGCCATTGCCCTGTTGCAAACTGCTCCATAGGAACAGGGCCATCAGCATAGCTGATTCTCTCTCTGAGTCCCTTGGACTTTCCATCTCCTCAATCACACTTTCTATTGGTGTCTTGGTCCCTTGTTCTCTCCTGAACTTGCTCACGTTCTCTCACTCACACTCTCTGGTTCTCTCTCTTTAGCACTCACCTGTTCTTTCTCTCCTATGTTTTCTGTGTATTCGATTCTTAGATTCCAAGGCCAGCAGGGATCGTTGTGATCACCTACTCTGACCTCCTGCATGGCCCAGGCCAGAGAAATGAAATGACTAGGCAGCAGGTTTAAAACAAACAAAAGGAAGTATTTTTTCACACAACACAGTCAACCTGTGGAACTCCTTGCCAGAGGATGTTGTGAAGGCCAAGACTATAACAGGGTTCAAAAAAGTATTAGATAAATTCTTGGAGGATAGGTCCATTAATGGCTATTAGCCAGGACGGGCAGGGATGGTGTCCCTAGCCTCTGTTTACCAGAAGCTGGGAATGGGTGACAGGGGATGGATGACTTGGTGATTACCTGTTCTGTTCATTCCCTCTGGGGCACCTGGCATTGGCCACTGTTGGAAGACAGGATACTGGGCTAGATGGACCTTTGTTCTGACCTCATATGGCCGTTCTTATGGTCTTATGAGAACTGCCCCAAAATAATTCCTGTTTGAACTAGAGCCCATCTTAAAAAAAAAAAATCCTCCCTTGATTTAAAAATTGTCACTGATGGAGAATGTCCCATGCCCCATGTTCCAGTGGTTAATTAACCTCACTGTTAAACATTTACACCTTATGTTCAGTCTGAATCTGTCTAGCTTCACCTTGGAGCCATTGGATCTGATTACACTTGTGTCTGCTAGATTGATAATGGGCTCGTCAAATATCTGTTCCCCGTGTAGCTATTTATAGCCTGTGATCAAGTCACCCCTTTGTTAAACTAACTAGATAGACGCAAGGAGCTCAATTGCTATCAGGCAGGTTTTCTAATCCTTCAATCATTCTTGTGGTTCTTCGCTGAACCTGCTCGAATTTATCCTTATCCTTCTTCAATTGTGGAATCCAGAATTGGACACACTGTTCCCGCAGCGGTCGCACCAGTGCCAATACAGAGGTAAAACCGCCTCTCTGCTCCTACTGGAGATTCCCCTGTTTATGCCTCCAAGGGTCTCATTAGCTCAGGTTCAGCCTCTACATCTCTTTCAGAGTCCCTGCTCCCCAGGAGAGAGCCCCCGTGTGGTAGCTAGGGCCGACATCCTTTGTTCCTAGGTGTCCACATTTACATGTAGCTGTATTAAAAGGCATATTGTTTGCTTGCGCCCTGCTTACCAACCGATCTAGATTGCTCAATGTCAGTGATCTGCCCTCTTCATTACTGACCACTCCCCCAGTCCTAGAGTCAGCTGCAAACTACGTTCTCCTCCAGGTCATCAACAAAAGTGTTTAAATAGCGTCGGGCCAGGGACCGATCCCTGCAGGACCCCACTAGAAACGCACCCACTTGATGATGATTCCCTGTTTGCAGTGATGTTGGAGCTGCTTGGAATTAAACATCAGCGTGTTTTGTTTGGGATTGGTTTGTTTGTTCTTTCCAGAAAAAAAGGATTTTCCTTGATTTAAAATGGACATTTTTGCAAAAAATTTCCATTTTTGTCCAAAAAAAATAAATAATTGTGGCTTTTCATCGAGAATCTGAGAATCAAGAGGGTTATTTAATGAAAACATGTTTCGTGGTGGGGGAAAGTCAATTCTCAGTCAGTTCTACTGTGTCCTTCTTTCAGTCCAGTCCTAGCAGGAGAGCTCAGCCATCTGCCTAAGTCCTGCATGGCCGTGAGGCTCGGCGTGACGTTGCTTTCTCCCTCACAGCCCCTGCAGCCAAAGGAAGCCAACGGCAGGATCCTGACCTACAGTCTCCGCTGGCAGCGAAGGGGGCAGCCGGCTGTCCTGGCATGCCTCACCCGCTCCCTGCAGTGCGCTCTGGAGCTGCCGGCCTCCGAGGAACACACTTTCTTCCTCACCGCCAGCAATTCCGTGGGCGAGTCCCCCGCTAGCAAGCTGTCGATCCCGGCGGTGCAGGCACAAGCAGGTTAGGCCCCGCCTGATCTCTGCGCCCCAGGTGGGGTGGTGGCCGGCCCGGCCCTTGGTCGTGCAGTTGAGTTAGACCTGCAGGGGGATGAGGGAGGGGGGGGATCAGGCGCTTATCACTATGTGGGGGCGGCTCCCAACCGGACGGGCCGGGAGCACTGGGGCATTGGGTTCCCACGGGGGGCGAAGCCCATAATGGGACCCCGGCTGGGGAAGTCTGAGCTGCACCCCCGGCAATGGGGTGATACAATGGGGAGCCCCACTAGTGCACTGCCCTCTTGGAGCATGTGTGCACAGCGTGGCCCCACAGCGCAACGGATGCTTGGGAGCCCCCAGGGACCCTGTCGGCTCCATCTCTCCCCGCCCAGGCAGAGGGACCACAGGGGAGGCATTGCGCCACCTGACCCGAGTTCCCCTTCAGCACAGGGGCTGGGGGGAGAGAGGCAAACTGTCCTTCCCCCACGGCAAGGTGGGCACCCGAAGCCCAGCCCTGGGCGTGCCTCCCTCTCCGCTATCCCCGGGCTCCTTTCAGTGCCGCCGCTGCTGCCAGTCCTGGTCTCTCCGGCGAGCGACCGCAGCCTCCTCCTGCAGTGGGATCCCCCCGGCTTCGCTGCAGCAGCCTATGTCTTCGAGTGGGGCCAGGCGTCTGAGAACCGGGGGCAGAACAGCAGCTGGCGCTATGAGCCGGGGAACATCAGCAGGGCGGTCCTGGCAGGTGAGTGATTCCAGAAGTGACAGAGCGGGGGGAGGGGGAGGGGGAAACTGAGGCAGGACCCCCCTCCACGTTCCTAGTTAGGACTTCACATCAGACCTAGTGTCACGAACAAGCCCCTGCAGGGCGCTGTCAGTGCATGCGGCACTGAGCCAGCGAGAGGTGGGTCTTTGTCCTCCTCTAGTAACTGAGGAGGATAAGAACCTACTACTGCTCCTAGCTTGCAGAGTTACTCCTCTAGCTCCAGGGTTATGGGCTCAGGCTTTTAGTACTGCAGGTCCCACGTTCAAACCCTGTCATCAGCCCACGTCCCCCAGGCTGGGTGTGAGGTTGGATAGCCAGGCAAGGCGGGAATATAGGAGTTACCAGCTGGTAACAGGCAAGTCCAACAATAGGTGATGCTGAGGGCTTTGTAGGTATGGGGCGGGGGGTGGATTCCTTCCTGATCCTGTATGGTGATCAGTGGATACCCTGAAGCATGTGGGTTGAGTCGTCTTGTCAGATGTGCTCCCGCTTAGAGAAATGGCCGTTCGTTTGTTTGGACCCACCTTGCCCCAAAGCTCTCCTGCAGCCTCCCACCCAGGCCCGGCTCCAGGCACCAGCTGAACAAGCAGGTGCTTGGGGCGGCCACTCGGGAGAGGGGCGGCACGTCCAGCTATTCGGCGGCAATTCGGCGGAGGGTCCCTCACTCCCGCTCGGAGCGAAGGACCTCCCGCCGAATTGCCGCCGCAGATCGCAACCTGGAGCCGGCGCTGCTCCCACCCCATGGGGGACTGCAGCGGGAAGCAGGGAGGGTATGCTTTTGAGTGCACGTCCCCTGGGGCTGTGATGCGGAAGAGACGGGAGGTTTCACCATCGCTTGTCCCTGTCATGTCCCCGCAGAGGCAATTGAGCCGGGGTATCTCTACAGCCTGACACTCTTTGCCCTGAGCGACGGAGCCGTCTGGGCTGCAGGTGCTACAAGCGCTTACTCCAAGCAGATCGGTAGGTGCTGAGTGTTTGGGGCAGACGCAGCCCGATCCCTTCCACCCCTAGGAGCAACCCGGCAGCGCTCCAGCCAGCGATGTGGGAAAGGGCGCAGGGGCCACTGAAGCATGCCAGTGGCTTTGCTGGGGAAGCATTAGTCGGGTAGGAAGATTAGCGTAGACCGTTGTGTCTCCTGCTGAGCTCATATCTTCCCCTCCCTCCCTGAAACCAGAGGATGGTTTGGGGAGCTCCTAGGAGACTTGGAGTTGAGGACTTCTGGTTTCTGTAGGTGTGGAAGCCTTCATTCCTGCAAGGAGGAGGGAGTGGGGTCTAGTGGTTAGGGCAGGACTCCTGGGTTCTATTCCCAGCTCTGCTACTGACCTGCTGCATGGCCTTGGACAAGTCACATTGCTGCTCTATGCCTCCATTTCCCCACCTGTAAAATGGGCATTAATGGAGTTGTGGGGAGGGATGGAAAGGGTTAATATTTGTGGCAGGCTTTGAGATCCTTCCCATGAAAAGCCTAAAATACACAGCTGTGAATGAAGGGAGAGGGGACCTCAGCTTTGGGTGCCTGGGATGGGGCTGGTTAACCCTATCCTCGCCACCCCCTCTGTGGTTGCAGCTCCATTCCATGCCCCAACTCTGCATCCCATCCGTGTCTGGCCATCCCAGGTGGAGGTGCAGTGGGAGGAGGTCCCATTGGAGGAGCAAGGCGGCTTCATCCGGAACTACACCATCTCCTACGAGGAGCAGGGAAAAGACGCCCAGGGTAAGGCACCAACTGGCTTTGTGCTCCATGCTGCCCGGGCCTGGGCTCACCCGCTGGGTCTGAGCAGCGGCATCTCCTGTCTTACAGCCGTGGTGGTGAACGGTTCCGTCCGTCGCTATCTCATCGCGGGCCTGGCTCCTGACTCCGTGGTGAGGGTGGGCATCTCCGTCAGCAACGACGGGGGAAGCACGCAGGGCTCTGTCCTCTCCATCAGAACCAGAAGCCTTGGTGAGGAAAGTGGAGAACCGGGCGCTCTGCCCTGGACTGGGGATACTGGGGGTTCAGCGGGCACTGAAATGAGATGGCAGAGACCTGCTTGGGCACATCTAGCCTGTCCCTTGGCCAAGGTAGGATGGATTCCTACTAGCACCTGCTCCAACCATGGAGCTTCCACCACTTCCTTGGGGCAGGTGATTCCTCTGCTGGATCGCTCTCGATTCTGCACTTCAGCCTACATTTCCCCCTTTGCCCAGCTCCATCCCATTGCTCCTGTTTACATCCCCTTGGAGTATCCCGTACTGGTCCTCTCCTCCTTGGGGTGAGCATCTCCCCATAAGCCAGAGTTTCCAGGCTTCCTAAGGCTTGAGATCGGTCTCTATTTTGTGTCAGATACATTCACAAGGCCTGTGTCTCCGCTGCCTTGCACGGCCCTGTACAAGGACTCCCCAGCCGGAATGGTCACGTCTTACACCCGCCTTGCACGGGTGCAAAGGATCATGCGGGGCAGCGGCGAATGGGAGACAGTCCCTGTGGGCTGCTGTAGGCCTTGGGCTGTCCCTGGGAAAACCCCTAGCGCACCAGCTCATCCGCTGGGGGGCTGCAGTGCAGGCTCCCAAGAGCTCTTGCTCGTGGGTCCCCACTGGCTTTGCACCTAAAGGCTTTCCCTGCTTTCTTTCCAGACGACGGGCGGGTTGAACTGTTGCTGTCTTCCCTGTGCGTGGGGCTAGTCGTCCTGCTCATCACGGCCGCTCTGGCCTGCGTCCTCAAGCAACCCCTGTACGTATGTTTGTGAGTCCCATCCCGGCCACCCTTCTGAGTGTCTGTGGGTGAGGGTGATTTTCCGCCCCCCTGGGATCCCGTAAGCTAAGGAGGGTCAGGTCTGGTTAGTACTTGGATGGGGGACCACCAAGGAACGCCTAGGTCAGGGGTAGGCAACCTATGGCACGTGTGCCGAAGGCGGCACGCGAGCTGATTTTCAGTGGCACTCACACTGCCCGGGTCCTGGACACTGGTCCGGGGGGCTCTGCATTTTATTTAATTTTAAATGAAGCTTCTTAAACATTTTAAAAACCTTATTTACTTTACATACAACAATAGTTTAGTTATATATTATAGACTTATAGAAAGAGACTTTCTAAGAACGTTAAAATGTATTACCGGCACGCGAAACCTTAAATTAGAGTGAATGAATGAAGACTCGGCACAGCACTTCTGAAAGGTTGCCGACCCCTGGCCTAGGTCCTATACTGCAAGGAAGTGGCGTTTGAGAAGAGAGCGCCCCCTACCACATTGCTGAGTCAGCGTGGGGCTGGGGAGGGTGGTGGGTAACTCAGCGAAGGATGCTCGTCATGCTGAGATGGCCCTAAGCCCCGTACCCCAGCATGGTGCTAGGGAGTGCAACGCAGGAGCCGGCCTGTCGATGAGAATTTACACTCAACCCCTGGAGGGCTTTCAGCCGCGAATGATCTCCTGGCACTTCCTGCCAAGGAGATTTTAGCCCTGGTGTCCTATGTCCCCTTCCACCTCCCTGATTGTTCCTGCAGTTCTAGCTGGACACAACATTCCTCTCCGCTCCTTGTCCCGAGTGGCAGGATAGGGGTGCCAGGTGCTGTTAAAAACCCGCCTCGTTCCCTTAGAGGGGACTGGCAGCATCCTAGAAGTCAGAGCTGGAAGAGACCGACGAGGTCCCACCCCGTCCATCTCCCAGCCAGGGCGGGATTCGTCCCCTCCGGGCAGGTTGCCAAGCCCAGGGATCTGCATCTCAGTGGTAGGTGCAGGAATTCCTGGGCAGAGTTTGCGGAGCCCTCTGGGATGGGAAGTGCTCCTATAGAAATGTGGACTCCCAGTTCTTTTCCTACCTACGAAAGCGCCTTCATCTTTCCCTTTAAAACACCTAGCATCCCTGTGAGCTTAGCATTCCCTTCAGGACTCCTGCCAGAGTTTTGGAGGGATAGCTCAGTGGTTTGAGCATTGGCTTGCTAAACCCAGGGTTGTGAGTTCAATCCTTGAGGGGGCCACCTAGGGATCTGGGGCAAAATTGGTCCTGCTAGTGAAGGCAGGGGGCTGGACTCGATGACCTTTCAGGGTCCCTTCCAGCTCTATGAGATAGGTATATCTCCATATATTATTATTATTTAAAGAATAATTCCCAGAATCCTTCACCCTGAGCCTGGTGCATCCTGGGACAGGACTTTGGGAGGTTAGTCAATGCCGTAGGCATCCCTAGGCAATGCAGACATGATCAGCAAAGCTCAGACTGTTGATTTCAGTGAGCGCTGGACCAGCCCCCTAGTCTGGTACCTCCGGATCCAGTGTCAGGGCCTTAGTTAAGGAGCCGCCAATCCCTGGGGAGACCATGCTAGTTGCAAGAACGTAGAGAGAGGCGTTTCCCTCCTCGACGTGGTCATCTCAGTACCAGTGCTGGGTCTCGTCCTCTACAGAATACAGGGCTGCCTGTGGCCGCAAGTCCCTGACCCTGCTAAAAGCCACCTGGCCAGCTGGCTGCCACAGAAAATGTGGCTGGTGAGTATACGTTTTTCCGCACAGAGATATGGTGGGTGCTGTGTGTTAGCTGCCTCTCTGCTCCCAGCAGGAAGTTGCTAATTAACCGAAAGTTGCCAGTAAGAGGAAGGCCCCTGCCTGGGAGAGCGGCGTGGGGCAGTCCTGGGGACCCGCTGCCCGCATCAGAAGTGACGCTGGAGTTCCGGGACGGGAGGCTACGGGGAGAGCAGCAACAGGAGAGGGTTTGCCGCTGGATGCCAGGCTTTTCCCCAGGGAGCGGGGACACTGGGGGGGCCGTAGGGCTGCATGGTACCTCTCCAGGCTGCACCCTGGCCTGGCAACAGGGGCCCACACTCGCCACATTCCAGTGCTTCCTTCCCTGGCTGCAGCCCCCCAAGCGTGCCTGCGGTCGGTGCTTTCCACAAGGAGCTGGGTGCCGGGGGCTACTACAAAAAGTAGTGACCAGGCAGGTGCTAATATCCAGATCCCTTGAACGTGAAAGCCGGAGGGTCAGGCTCTGTCCCCAGCCAAATGTTGCTAATAACTGAAAATTGCCACTGTGAGGATTGCTAATAGCTGGCTACACCTGTCCGCTACCCCCATCCCTGCCCGAGGGTTTCCTGCTCCCTACGCTGGGAATTGGTGGCTGTCTCTGGCACATATACCGGGAGCAGACTGTAAGCTTCTCCCTCCACCCGCCCCACCCAGTGCCGTAAGAGCCGGAGGTCATGTCTCCAAGGAGCACAGAGAGAAGGCGGGAGTGGAATGGAGAGAGAGACAACCCAGGCTGGGAGATCTCCGGTCCTCTGCCAGGTCCCCAGTCACACCGAGCCACCCTGCTCACCCTTTCCACGGGACAAGAAAACACCCTTCCCCAGTGACTTGACATCTCTGAGTGCCGCGCATCCAGGAACGACACCCATCGTCTAACTGCCCCACCACTGCTCTCTCACTGCGTAAAACCCCTTAAACTTAGCAATGTGTCCCCCCAAGGTCTGCAAGGGGCGGGTGTCTGTATTTCTTCAGCCATGGGCACCCGGTGGGTTTTCTCTGCAGGGATGCACCAAATTCAGCTGTACTCCCAGTCTGCTTGCCAGCCACCCATTCCCTGGGCCCTTCCTTTGTGTACCATTGGCTGGCACCATCATGTTACTGGGGGGTGGGAGGGGCACATGTAATTTACCCACTGGCTGCTGCAGTCGTAGGGCCCCAGCTGCTGTGCGCATTACTACAGCTGGGGGGCATGTTTTTGGCAGATAGTAAATTCACGGAAAAAAATGCATTTGGGAGACAGCGAAATGACGTGTGAATTTTGGTTGAATTCAGCAGATAGTTTCAGCTGGAAAAACAAAATGAAGGGGGAGGAACTGAAAAAGTCAAAAACAGTTTGGCCATTTTGCTTTTTGTTTCCAAACGGCATTTTTCTTTTGAAATTTTGCTAACTTTTTTTTTTTAAAAGGCGGGTGAAAAATACCCCAAAATGACCTGCTCCGGAAAACTGGAGGGGGGGGGGGGGGAACGAAACTGTTCAGAGTCAAACAGAACATTTTAGTTGGACCCAAAAAGAATTTGTTTGTTTGTTTCAGTGAGAAAAACCCCAAATAATTCAGTTTCGATTCAGACCATTTACTTTCTTTGAAGGGGGGGCATCTGCCCCTAAACCAAAAAAATCAATGATTCGTTCAGCTCTCCATGTAACCTCCTCTCCCTTGCAGGACTTGGGGAACTTCCCAGCGGAGCAGAGCAAGAAGCAGAGAGCGGGGTATCCCGACTTCCCGTTCCGGGGGGTCTCGGGAATCATCTGTGGCCAGCAGGAGGAGATGATGATGTGCAAGTCCTTCCTGGAAAGCACCTGGGCAGCAGAGGCCTCTAGCGCCGGGAATAAATACAGGCAGCCTCTCCAGACCATCCTCCTCCGGGGAGACGTGACCACCCCAGACCATTCCCAGGCAAGACGCCAAAGCAAGGTGGAATATTCCACAGTGATTGTCTGGGCATATCCCGGTGATGCACCACCAAGCCCTAGTGCTCCCTGGCCCCAACCTACCCCTCAGAGCCCAGAGAGCTCTGGTCCCAGCCGTGAGCCTGGCTGGAGGATCTGCTTCCAAAGCCCATCCTGTGAACCCCTGGATGGGTCATGCTGGCGATGCGGCCAACAGCTGGAGGGAGGGCCCGCTTCCTTGGGGGCATTTCCGCTCCTGAGGACCCTGGTTGTGGAGGGATCTGGAGACCGCCAGCCTAACGGAGATCACCCTGTGGGTGCGCTCGGCCCAATGATGCCCTAATGGCCTCTGGAGAGAGACCTCTGCTCCCGGGGCATGCGTACAAATGAGGGAGGGCAATAAGGCCGTCTCGGTGGAGTCTCACCCCACCAGGCAGAGGGGTGGGACGTCAAGCAGAGCCCAGCTCCCCTGGGGGTGGGAGTGAGAGCCCTGCTGGTAAAAACACAGCCTTCATGATACCGGGGAAGGAGCCATGTTGGCCTGGATCTCCATGCAATAGTCATGGGCGCAGGGAGGTGTTCCTCTTCCCCTGCCTCTGCCGGCTTTTCCCTATGCTTCCTGCTTAGCCAGCCCGGGCCAATCCTTTCCCGCTAGTGCAGCCTGCTGATCCGTGTTGCTCTCTGTGCCTGAGCCTCGGACGAGCTGAGCATCTCCCAGGCCCTGGCTACGGAGCCTGGCTCCTGCTCTTGAGATTCACGCTCAGTGACGTCGAGCGAGACAGCGACCGTCCAGCTAGCAAGTCCTGCCAGTGTGTTTAGAGGCCGCCCGTCCCTCTTGCTACATGCTCCTGGGGCTCATTAGCAACCATCGTAGGTGTTGGAGATGGGGGGATTGTTATCCATTCCCTCCGCCTATCTGGGTTTGTTCCCCCACAGTACGTTGTTGGGTCCCAAATAACTTTGTTTACTAAATGTATAAAAAACCCCAGAAAAGCCAGGTCAAGCTCCACATGCTGCTGCTCTGGCAGCTCCTGCAACACAGAACACGGTGAGTGCCCCTGCAGGGCCTACAAACTATTTAAAGGGATACGCCTCTATTTCTATACATTCCATGTCTTCAATAACCCACAATCAATTGAACTGCCACCACTTTGCTTGGAAGCCCAGCCAACCTCACTGGCGGGGAGCATTTGCTGACTGACGCAGGATTAAACTGGACTCCTTTATGGAGCTTTTGCTCCGAATTTCTCGTGAGCTTTGCTATTTGTGGGTGCTTACGACTTACTGATTCCCCCCAGCCCCAGGGGTGCAGTCTGCATTTAAAACCGAGTGCGCATCGTGCATATAAGTGCTATGGAACAATTAAGCCATGCGTGTTTGCTGGTCTGTGTAATGTCTGGTTTGGATGGGGATTGGATTGTGTCTTATTGTAACTGTTTGCTCAGCACCAAAGTCTTTGGCAATTGGGGGGCACGTGTAATAATTTTACCCCCAGTTATTAAACCTCCAGAGGAAGCCGATCTGTTGCATTTTTCCCCCCTCCTGTTTTCTAGGAGGCCGTGGGTTTCAAATCCCACCTTAGACCTCCCCTTGGCCAGGCTGGGACTCCTACTTATCCCACTGTCCTCTCAGTGCCACCTTGTGCTGTTTATAGACACCTGTTGTGTCTCATCCTCTCCTGCCCTTGTGAGCGCTGCAGGGCAGGGAGCGTCTGTTGGTTATGTATGTACAGCGCCTAGCGCAAAGGGGCTGGGGCCTCTAGGTCTATGTCAATACAAGGAATTACAGTGGGAGGCTGGTCCCAGGTGCAGAGACATCCTCTCCGATTAAGCTTCTCTGCAGCATCCTTTGAAATCCAGTGGAGCCTGGTGTTACCCCCTTCCCTTGCAGCTTGTGTCACCACTCACACCCGTGCAAAGACGCTGTAACTTGTGAGTGTGGGTGGAGAACGCTGAGCGTGGGGTGTTCTGCACCCGCCTTGCCCGGGTGTTGGTGACAACACAAGCTGCAGGGGACCGGGAGGTTTGGACTGGTTTTTCACAGGGTGGGTCGGGAAGCTGCTCCCGGGAAGATGAGCTGTCAGCTTCGACCCCCTGAAGACTGAATTCATTCAGTTCTGCTTCAGTGACTTGCCCCAGGTCACACACCAAATCGGGTACGTCTACACTGCAAAGAACACACCCTCCCGCCCCGGCGCTCCAGGTCAACTGATTCTGGCTCAGGCTACAAAGAGTGGTGTAGACGTTCCCGCTTGGGCTGGAGCCTGGGCTCTGAAACCTCAGGAGGCAGGGTGGAGTCTCGGCACCCAGGCTACTTTTAGCCCCACTGCATGAGTCAATCAAGCTGGGCTCTGAGCCTTGGTGCCGGGGGGCGGTTCTTTGCAGTGTAAACGTCCCCCAGCTGGGACTAAAATTGGAGTGTCCCGACTCCCAGGCCTGTGACGAAGCAGGACTGCCCCGATTGAGAAGAATGAAACTGTGCGTCAGTCATTGTAAAGGGGGGGTGGAAAGCCTGGGGCTAAGCCAACCTTATCCCAGGAGGATCCCGCCTTTGGGGAATCGGGCAATGCCCTCATACAGAGCCGAGGTGGCTGCGGTTAAAGGGGAACCCCAGGAAACTGCAGCTACTGCAGGGAGCAAGAAGGGTCCTGCAGGGGCATGTGAGGAAGGAGCTCTCCAGGCACGGGGGCCTGGCAGAGACCCTGCCCAAGCAGGGAAGAAACGGTAAAGGCCAGCTGGGCTGAGGACTGACTGGGTTGACCATTAAAAAAATGAACTGCGTGGGGACTGGAGCGCCCATATGGCTCAGTGGCCTCAATGAGGGGACCCCTTGTGGGGAATGTTTGAACCACCCTGGCGCTGTGGATTCTTAAAGGTGCTAAAGAGGGGGGGAAACAGGAGCAGGGCGCCATAGAGCGACCCCCGCCCGCAAGGGGTACGTGGGAGGCAGCTGCCCGTGTTACAGTCGCACCAGAAGCAGAGCAGGATCTTCCTCAGAGGAAAAGGCTGGTCTTGGGATTACGATAACGGCCCGGACTGCAGGAACTCTGGCTTCAGTCCCCGGCTCTGACACTGACTCTGTGACCTTGGGCAAGTCACTTCAACAGGAGTGAATGAATTCAGTAGCCAGAGGGTCAGCCGTGCTGGCCCCTTTCGCCAGGAGCAGTGTTTTTAAGAACCCGTTAGCCATTAAACATGGGTCAGGAGTGGTCTAAACGTACTTAATCCTGCCTCAGGCTGGGAGGATGGACTGCCTGAGCTCCCTTTCAGCCCTTTGCCGTTTGTGTGATTCTATGTGCCAACGCTCTCTGCCTCAGTTTCCCCATCTGTAAAACGGGGCCAACAAGCCTTCCTTTCTCTCTACCCTTTGTCGGTCTTGTCTATTTTGATTGTCAGCTCCTTGGGGCAGGGACCGTCTCTTGCTCTGTGGCTATGCAGCCCTGATCTTGGATGGGGCCTCGTAACGCTGCCATAACACAACTCACGAACCGCAAAGAATTCCATTAGCTAAAGGGAGGAAGGTCAAAGCGGAGTTGATAACAAACAAGAGTCACTTGTTTAAACACAAATCCCCGCCCCCCGCCCCCCCAGGCAAATGAATTATTTAGAAAAGACCTAACTATAACCCCCAAAGAAAAGAAAGTGGGGGGGATGCAAACAAAGGGGTGACTCACTTCCCTAGGGGCCGGGCGTGAGACACTTCCGAGCGGGGGTCGTGCTGCCGGGGAGGGAAAAGGACAGACGGTTGCTTCCAGTTACAACAATCCTTGTGGCACTGCATTGTGTGACGGCAAAGAATCCAGGCTTTCGAGCCAGGAATCTCAGCTGTGAAGGCCTTTGGCAGGGACAAGGCCGAGCGAACAGGGAAACAATTGAACAGGGGAACAAAACAGCTCTGAAGAGGAGAGAGAAAATTAATTAAAAGGCATTGCGGGGTGGGGGTGGGGGGGGGGAGAGCATATAGACTGACGGTTCAATTCAATGGGCTTTATAAAAAGGGTGAAAATTGGTCCCCAACAGCTGTGCTGCAGAAACTCTACGGGACCCTGCGGCCGTGGCTTGCCCTGCTCGGGCGCCCTTCCCCTGAGGAGCACGAGCATGTAGGAGTTGTTACAGTAGCGCTGAAGGGCTCAGGGCCCAGCTGTGCTGGGTGCGGTACGTCTGTATAAGGGTCTGTCTACGCGCGGAGCGGAGCATGTGACTCCCGGCGCAAAGGAGGCAGCTTCCCGCTCACGCTAAAAGCAGAGCCTAGCCACAGGGGCAGTCGGAGGGGCTCGCCCTCCCGCCCCGGTTCAGCTAGCCCATCCCACCGTCCGTGCTGCCGCGGCTAGATGCTGTTTTTAGCCAGTATGGCTCCTAGAGCTGGGACTCGTGGGTAGACACACCCGGGTAGACACCCAGCGAGACCGTTCCAGCACCCAGGCGCTTACACGCTAAATAGACCAGACACAGGCCGGGCGACGGGGGTAGGGATCTTCCCTGTTTTACAGATGGGGGACCGAGGCGGCCATGTAGGGAGAACGTGGCTGATTGTAGGTGTGGCTGCATCCCCTCTGCGCATGCCAATGGGTACACGAAGTAGCGTGGGTGAAGTTGGTGGATGTGACAAGGAACAGCGCAGGTAACAGAGCAACTCAGCAAGGAGGCATCGGAACAAAGCCAGCACTAGCTAGGAACTTGACAGCTGTTAGGATGCAGCATACCACAGCAGCAGTGGGAATAGAACTGACCCTTCTGGTCCAAAGAGCCCAGGCGCTAATCGTTTGAGCTAACAGAGAATCGTCATGAGCTGCTCGCAGTATAGGGCTTATGACACACTCAGTTCAGATTACATACAGCAGAGGGCAGTGGTGCAAATGCACACACATAATATTTGCACGAAGGTCATTTTTCAGCGGAGCGATGCAATATAAACCAGTTGCTCTGGGAATCAAACCTTTGCCGTTTCCCTGGTAAAGCAGAGCTGCAAACCGGCTAACGGCAGGAAATGCAAGAAGCGCTCTCTGGGATTTTCCATCCTCGCTTCGCTCCAGTTTTCGTTTTCACCCACCTGCCCTTTGTTGAGTGACGTTCGAACCGCGGCGGCGCTAAAATAGCCCTTTCTGTTCGGCTTTCCCCGTGGGACAGACTCCTGTTTATTTTGTCAAGGGCGAGCGTATTAGCGCAGCTATAAAAGGAGGTGGGTGTTTTCCAGGAGCTCAGCACAATCTGGAAGCTGCTTTTCCACGCCGGCCGTTGGAACGAACGCTGGCTCGGTCCAGGGTGTTTACCGAAGAGCTGGGACTGGCTTTCACCGTCACTGTTCAGAATGGGCAAATGCACGTGCCCACCGGCCTACGTTTTCAAAAGGCACTAATGCTCTTGGCTGCCCAACTTGAGACACTTTAATGGGCTTGACTTTTCAGAGGAGTGGGTGCTTGGCGCTTTCTGAAAATCAGGCCCCTTGCAGGTGGCTCTCGTTGGGAACTCAAAATCACTAGTCCCGTTTGAAAATCGTGGCCCTGCTTTAAGACCTTACTTTTAGCACCGGCGTAATCCTGTTAAATGCCATCATGTGCTTCAGCCCCTTGTTGAGTCATGTCCATAGGCACGTTATGGGAAGAGCTGATTTGCACGCCAGCTGGATACCTGCTTTGTGCACCAATGGGTGCAGGGCGGAGGCCATTTTGCATGTCTTTCAAAAAACCCAGCAGTGCTTAGCAACAGTACGCTGCCTTTCCTGACAGGATGTTCTTGGATATCGGCTTTGCTGTATTATTTTTAATCCGGCAACCAAAGGGTTCATCACGTCTGCGCCTGGAGCCCGAGGGACCGTTTGCTCAACGGGTGCCTGCTGCCTTTCTCGGCGTGGTCCCTAGGAAACAGACAAAACGCCTCACGTTGTTCCAGCGAAACAAAGTACGACACATTGTTCCAGCGAATGTTCTAGCCTGCACTTGTGGCTAATTATTCTGGAGAACAGCTTGCGAGCCGCTGCTAGCGGGAAGGGTAGGGATGCGTCAGTACGCAGCAGCTGTCATGGTGGCTGCGAGGAGAATGTGTTGGAGAAATTCTCAGCCTAGGAAAACAGAGACATTTTTCTGTAGAAAGAAATTGCCGGCAGTTTTTGGTTCTTAATCTGTGGGCCCTGTCTGGGCCTGGCTTACGGCTCTGGATCTAAGAGTCTTTGGCATGACGGCCTGCAGGGAAGGGTTCTAACATTCCTTGTGTATTTTGACAGTAAGCTCTCTAGGGGCAGGACCTAGCCCTGTGAGGTCCTGAGATTGGTTTGGTCCTATAGAGCAGTGGTTCTCAACCAGGGGTAAGCGTACTCCTGGGGGTATGCAGAGGTCTCCCAGGGGCAGGGCCGGCGCTTCCATTAGGCGACCTAGGCGGTCGCCTAGGGCGCTGCTATTTTGGGGGCGCCTGCGCCCCCGCCGCCCGTAAAAATTTGGGGGCGGGACCTTCCGCCGCCGCTGTTGGGGGCGGGATTTCGGGGGCGGGACCTTCCGCCGCCTAGGGCGCCAGCAAAGCTGGCGCCGCTACTGCCTAGGGGGTAGATCAACTCATCTAGATCAGTGTTTCTCCACCTGGGGGTTGTGCAACAGGTTTAGGGGGGCCGCAAGTGCAGGGCTGGCATTAGGGGGTGGCAAGTAGGGCCATTGCTCAGGGCCCCACACACCACAGAGGCCCCCCGAAGCGAAGTGACATGCTTCAGCCCCTTGTGGCTCAGGCTTCAGACAAGGTTCCCAAGTGAAAAAGAGGCTGAAGTCCCACACTGAAATGCAAGCACGATACCGTCTTCCAGTCGATTGATTTTCCCCTGATATGGTGAAAACGAGACAGTCAGCCGTGGGTCAGTGCTCGGGTGGCTGTGACACTTTTTATTCTTAAGTCTGATTTTGTCAGCAAGTCGTTCGGAAGTGAGGTGGAACTGGAGCGACGCAAGACAAATCCGACTCCTGAAAGGGGGACAGTCTGGAAAGGTTGAGCGCCCCTGCTCTAGAAGCTACTCCACTACACAGAATAAGGATGAAACTGACCTAGACTACTTTACACACACAAATTGTTTCCAGCCCAGCATCGGCCATATGTCAGCCTGGCCTAGATTTCATGCCCGGCCGGAAAGATTTGTAGGGGAAATGCAGCCGCAGCAGCATTAGCTCACTATGCGCTAGTCACCAGGCCAGTTTTTTTATCCTGTTTCGTTCAGTGCCCCAATGAAACCCAGCTTTACGCAGCCATTCAGTGCCAGAGCGTAGCCTTTCCCACGTTCCTGAGTCTCATTGAAATGGGATTTAGATTTCAGAGAGCCACAGGCTCCATCGAACGCTGCAAAAACACCACCCGTGGCAGCAAGTCAGAGCTCGGGTCAACTGATTCGGGCTCGCGCTCTGGGAATGAAAATAGCAGTGTAAACGTTCGGGCTTGGGCTGGATTCTGGGCGCTGAGACCCTCCACCCTCACTGGGTTTCAGAACCCAGGCTCCAGCCGGAGCCCAAACAGCTACACCGTTATTTTTACCCTCCGTGGTGTGAGCCCGAGTCAGCTGACCTGGGCTCTGAGACTCTTTTTTGTGGGTGTGCTGTGCCGAGGTCCCCGAATGGGACTTAGCCTCCCAAGTCACTGAAGGGCTTTTGCAAATGTTCCCCATAATGCCTTTCATTTGTAGATGCCAAACTGCTCCGCTAACTCGCAGCTGGCCAACTGTTTCTGCAATGCGAGGATCCCCTGTGCCTGTCAAATCCGGCCACCGCTGGGGCAGAACAGGGCACACAGCCGCAACGCAAGACAGAAAGTGAAGCACGCAAAGGCTATCACGTCCATTTGGAACGGCCGGCCCGCCGTACTGCCAGGTTAGCCTTGGCTACAGCCATCACACACCCGCTAGCCAAAACACACACCCTCTCCTACTACCATCGTAAGTCAGCAATACAGCAGAGCGCGTCCTGTAATGCTGATAGCCGGGAGACAGGTGAGCAGAGGTGACTGCGGGTGGGCCTCATGCTTTCTTTCATAGGGTCTTGCCTTGCCAGTCATGAAAATGGGAGGGCCAATGGTTTGATGCCAATCCTGCACTGGTTTCACCCGCTGCAGTTCTGCTGTTCTGACACCGGAGGGCAACAGAGCTTCAGCTTCTCATTGTTCTCAACTCAAAACCCCAAAGTGACCCTACCTAGTCCTGCCCCTTTCCTGGGCCTTTGTGCCTAGCCCTGCCCTGCTCCCTTCGAGCAATTAAAGCCCTGCCTGGGTTCCACACCACCATCCCCTTTTGGCCAGTCTTGTTCTAAGACCTGTCTCGAAAAAGCCCGAGTTTGTTAATGGGATTTCACGTCATTAAATCATAGGGATTATTTAACAGTCTCGCTCCCCGGACACCTGCCCCATCGCCCCCGCTTTTGACAACACCCCCCCCCCCAGCCATTAACTGGCACTACCCCTTTTAGATTGAAGTATTAAGGTCAGACGCACCTGACCTTTTTTGCCTACTGTTACAAGAACCACGGAAGACGACGCTAATGGGAAGAAATTAGATTCGAACATAAATAATGATTTCTCGCCATTTGCTTTGTGCGTCTGAGAGCCCTTTGCGTAGCGTCAGTTTCACTGAATCGCCAGGATAGATGCTTAGTTCCTCGGGTTCCCCTCTCTCCTGGGAGGGGCGGGGGTGGGGGGGAGGTTCACGGAGCAACAGAAGGAGCAAAATCTTGATTGAAAATAGGAGCATGTGGCTGGAGAATCACCAGAAATGGCAGGCGGCCTCCAGGACAGAATGGGAGCGTTCCACGCACGTGGAAGTGTAACCACTGGACAGCGTGTGTTAGGGGCCCCCCACCCACAGCGGGTGTAACCCTATTCCAGCTGCAGCCAGAGGCTGGATCTTTAGCTTAGCCAGGAGAGACTCACGTTTTCAACAGACCCATCGTTGTCATGGACTCCCCCGGGGCAGACCCCTGGGCCACACAGCCCTGTCCGCTTAATAAGTAATTGAAATGGACAAGGCGAGAAAGAAAACATCTTGGGGGCAAAGCCCTCCCCGGTGTAAACCAGAGGCGTAACTGGCTCTACAGCAGGGATGAATTTGGCTTATTAAAAGTGCTGCATTTCTGAGCAGCTGCGGCCGCCTTGGACTGGCTGTTGTAGCCAGCTGCCGGGTAATAAGACGTGGCCACTCGGGATGACTAGGATGATGGGGTCTGTTTCAGGATCTGTTACAGATCCCAGCTCACGGCCCCTCTGTCTGCATCAACTAATAATGGTCAGTACCTGTGGGGCTCCCTTGGATTTTAAATGCCCTGATAGGGCAAATATTTAAGACCCCGCTCCTGCAATGAGCTCTCTGCAAAGTCCCACTGCTTGCAATGGGCTCCAGGTGTGGGCAGTGGGCTGCCAGTGCAGAGCTCATTGCAGGCCTGGGGCTAGGGTTGCCAGGCGACCGGTTTTCGACTGCCTGCCCTAGCTCCAGGTGGCTCCCAGAAGTGGCCGCCATGTCCCTGCAGCCCCTAGGCACATGGGCAGCCACGGAGATTCCACGCGCTGCCCTTGCGCCGAATGCTGGCTCCGCAGCTCCCATTGGTTGGGAACCGCAACCAATGGGAGCTGCGGGGGCGGTGCCTGCGGGCGCGAGGGCAGCACGCAGAGCCTCCCTGGCTGCCCATGCGTCTAGGGGTTGCAGGGACCTGGCGTCCGCGTCCCAGGAGCCACAGTAAGCGCCGCTGGGACCCCACACCCCAACCCACTGCCCCAGGCTGGAGCCCTTTCCCGCACCCAAACTCCCTCCCAGAGCCCTCACCCCCAGCCGGAGCCCTCATCCCCCTTCCACACCCCAACCCACTGTCCCAGCCTGGAATCCTCTCCCGGAGCCTGCACCCTCCCCTGCACTCCAACCCCCTACCCCAGCCCAGAGCCCCCTCCTTTACCGCAAACCCCTCATCCCCGGCCCCACCCCACAACCCATGCTGCCAGCTGGAGCCCTCACCCCCCCATGCCCCAACCCCCTGC
The DNA here is from genome assembly GCA_003942145.1 of Platysternon megacephalum. Classification (NCBI taxonomy): domain Eukaryota; kingdom Metazoa; phylum Chordata; order Testudines; family Platysternidae; genus Platysternon; species Platysternon megacephalum. The sequence goes on from QXTE01000096.1 coordinate 6,283,679, forward strand.
CCCAGCCCAGTGAAAGTGAGTGAAGGTGGGGGAGAGCAAGCGACGGAGGGAGCAAGCGGGGGCGGGGCCTCGGAGAAGGGGCGGGGCAGAGCCTCAGGGAAGGGGCGGGGCAGGGGCGTTGGGTTTTGTGTGATTAGAAAGTTGTCAACCCTAGCTAGCTGAGTCACTAGAATGGAAACACCCCTTGGAAATAAGGCTGGGGTTCTCCAAGGCCCCATGGGACTCACCCGGCAACATCCTGATTGGAGGAACAGATTTACAGGCAGGGCCTTGCCTGGCTCGTCCGCTCCTTGCAGCTCTCCACCCACCCCTCCACCGGCCTTGGTCGCAACCTGTGAGCACCACCTTCGCTGCGGGTTCTCGGCTGCACCACCTCCCTCTAGGCAAATCAGCTGGGTGCTGGGAAGAAAAGCGGCACTATTTTGTGTGTTTAACTGCACCCAGGCTAAGCAAACAAGCCAGGGATCCGCTTCATTTCCAGTAGAACACAGGGCTGGCTAGGGAATTTAGCAGGGGCACGCCAGGTTTCCTGCAAGGAGGCTGCAGTAGATCTTGGTATGTTACAGCCGCGTTTCTGCTGGGCGCAAGGGCCTGTTAGCAATTCTGATGCCAATTAAGGCTGCTAGGTGGCTTAGTAATATTTGATGTATATACGGAGCCTTTTCTGCCAAAGGACCCTGCCCCGCAAGCCCCTTTGCGGGCAGAGCTCCCGCTGGAGGCCTGCTCATCATGCCCTGCAAAGAGACAGCGCCGCTCAGCTGTAGCAGCTGCGGCCAGAGGCCACCAACGTGCACGTTGCACCTCACGTGGGTGTGGGGAAAGGTTTGGGCCAAGGAGAGCAGGGGAAACCCCCTGTCCTCACGGAAAGTGATCTTGGATCTTCACTATCCGCACAGAGCAGGCTGAGGGCTCAGCGGTAAGAGTAAGGGGTGTGACACTCACTTCACCAGCCTTGGAGGGATCAGCTGGGTGAGTCTGGTGGGGTTTGAGCCTGTCTTTCCAGGGAGTCTATAGAGATTTCAGGGCTGCTCAGATCACGGAGCCACTGTCCAGTCATTTCAAATGTCTCAGGGCACTGGAGGAGCTGGGGGAACCGGTACTAGGGGAGGGGATTCCAGGGTTAATACTACAGCCTGATGGGGACCTACGGGCTAGCAGAGCCGCAAGAGAGATCTCGGGGAGCTTAGTGCCAGATGAGTGGGAGAGAAAGGGTTAGTTTAAATACCCAGGAAACATTCCCCCGCCCCCTCCAAATGCCTCCCTATTGAAACCATGTCTCCTTTTCACCCTCCCTTCCCCTAGGCCATGCATGGCCTCCTGCTAGCTGGAGATGCTGCCGGAGCTGGATCAGGGGCTGGACAAAGCACTGACTGTGGGGTCACCAGGCCAGCTGAGAAACAGCCGTTTAAAGGAGCGGCGAGGAGAGCGGCCATGCTGGACTCACTGCCCTTCTCTTGGGGGGGGAGACTTGGCTGCCCTCCGCCAGCACCCAGGGATGTCTACACCACAGCTGGGAGCGAGCCTCAGCTCCAGCCACCCCGCCACCCGCTCCTAGGGACCTGCACCACCTGCACACCGGCACCTGGGTAACCACCCCGCCCTGTGCCGTGTGCTGACTTACGCGGCATTCTGAGGGCGGCCCGGCTGTCACCCGCATGGTAGCACACATTACACCCCACCAAGGAAAGCAACCCGGTGTGGTTACCTAACGAACGCCCAGGCCTGGCTGCCAGCTGAGTGGTCCTGCCTCTCCCAGGGGCTCTATGGATCAGCTCCTCCCACCGAAAGACCTCAAGCGAGTAAGCTCTGAGCAGCTGGCAAGGGGGTAGTTACACGCCTAGAGAGCTGGAAAGGCTTTGTAGATGGGGGTCCGTGCCCCTGGGAGGGGCAGCAGGGAGTCTCCAAGGAAAGGGAGGCGCTGCTCTCGACTTGGTACTAGCGAGGGTTGTGGCACTAGAGAACAAACAGCTGGAAGTGCAAAGTCCTCTGTGACACTCCTGCTTTGTGCCACCCCCGCCAGCGGGGACGCAGAGCACGCAGCCGAATACTTTGCTGACCTGCTAGCTGGGAAAGCCATCGGAGGCTGAATCCCAGACCCTGATCCCGCAGTGGCCTCCAGACAAGCCAGTCTCTGCCCTCGCACAGCGCCCCAGGGAAGTCAGGGGGCACCCCACGCCTGCTTGGCGCTCATTGCAGGATGGGAGCTTAAAAGAGGGGCAGAGGGAGGACATGCTTCACAGGCCTGGCTCTGCACCTTGCGCGGCCATTCCCACTAGTGCCACATGGGTGCAAAACACAATGGGCACGTCTTACACCTGCTGCGCACCCACTTTGCCCCGTGGGAATGACTGCGCAGGGTGCAGGGCGCTGCAGAATCAGGCCCACTACCTTTAGGCCTCAAGCCTGCAACCCGAGTCAATGGATCCTGCAACCATCCCCTTGCGCCCCCATGGGTTTGCACTATCATCAACGGGGCTCCTTCCGCCCAGGTGGATCACATGGTAAAAGCCGGGCCTCGGGCGAATGGGACCTTCCAGGATGGCAGGGAGCAGTTATATTTCTCTCCTTAAACCCCGGGGCATCCTGCGAGAGGTTCCAGGCCTGCTGGCTTCCCACAATGACCGTGAGCATCCTTTACAAGCCAGCCATGAAGTATGTAAACCAACTGGATTGGTAGCTATCATCTGGGTGGTTTCTATGTTGTTATTACATTTCCTTCAGTTTCTAACCAAGAATCAGTCCTGGGGTCTGGGCCTTTCCTACAAAGCTGAAGCAAACAAAATGCAACTCACATGATAAATGCAACCAGCACCATAAGAATTTAATGTTTTATGGAGCCCTGGCATGCTAGACTTTTGCCTTCACTGTCTTAACCTTTGCATTGTTTGAGTTTTCCATTGCAGGCTTTGTCCCCATCTCTAGGCTAACTTCTGTGCCCTGCTATCTGGATTCAAAGAATTTAGATTCATAGATTTTAAGGCCAGAAGAGACGTTAGATCATCTAATCTTGTACAACACAGACCATAGATTTTCTCCCAGTTATCCCCGCACTGACCCCTAACATCTCTTCCTGGCATCCAGTCTTGATTTGAAGACATCAAGAGGCGGCGAATCCATCACTTCCCTTGGAAGTTTGTTCCAGTGGTTAGTCGCCCACACTGTTCAAAATTCATGCCTCAGTTCTGATTTGAATTTGTCTGCCTTTAACTGCCAGCCCTTGCTTCTTGTTATGCCTTTCTCTGCTAGGTGAAAGATCCCTTTAGTACCCAGTATTTTTCTCACTCAGCGGTACTTATACACGGTAATCAAGTCACTTCTCAATCATCTTTGTGGTAAGCTAAACAGACTGAGCTCCTTAAATCTCTCCACGTCAGACGTTTGCTCCAGCCCTTGGATCATTTTTGTGGCTCTTCTCTGCCCCTCTCCAATTTTTCAACCTCTGTTTCGAACTGAGGAGACCAGAACTGGATACGGCATTCCTGCCTCGGTCTCACCAGCGCTGTGTACAAAGGGCAAATCCCCTCCCACCTCACGACTCCCGTCTTTATCCCTCCAAGGATGGCAGGAGCTCTTTTAGCCACAGCAATTTAGAGCTGGGAAAGACCTATTATAAGAACATAAGAGCGGCCAGACTGGGTCAGACCAAGAGTCCATCTAGCCCAGTATCCTGTCTTCCAACAGTGGCCAGTGCCCCAGAGGGAATGAACAGAACAGATAATCACCAAGTGATCCATCCCCTGTCGCTCATTCCCAGCTTCTGGCAAACAGGCTAGGGACACCAGCCTAGTGGGTGTCACCAGAAGTCATGGGATGAAATTGAGCACAGGGGAAACTGAGGATAAGCCCCAGGAAAAAAATGTCGTAATGCTGAAATCTATCAGGCAGCAGAATCATCGCCCAAGGGAAGCGTCAAGAGTCCCATCGCTGGAGTCATTTAACATTTCTCTGGACAGAGCGCTCTGGATACAGTACTCCAGAGGGAACGGTCCTGCACAGGCCCAGGGGTCGGGCATGATGGGATTTGCCCTCCCAGATCAAGCCGATGGCCCATCAAGTCCAGGATCTTGTGTATTTGCGATGCTTCTTTTCCATCTCCAGTTTCTATGAGGTCATATTGTCCTCCCTTTCGCAGGCCCTGGCAGGGACACGGGAAAGTTTAAACAAACAGTTCCCTTTCTTTGGTCCGGATTTACAGCTGGCGCAATGGAGGTTGTGTCTCTCCCGGCCTCGGGTTGAAGGCCCCACTACCTGCCTGGCTGGTTTGGTTTCTCTCTGCCGGGGTCAAGCCTTGCGCAATTGGCCAGGGGGCAGGAGAGTTTGCTTTGCCGCAGGTACAGGGCACTCTAGGAGGCAGGATACCAGAGTGAGGGGCCAGGGGTGTGTCCCGCACAGCACAGCAGGGGAGGTGGGAATGGGAGCCAGCCTAGATCAGGAGAGGAGGGATTTAGATCCACTGTGATGGGCAACCAGGGAAGGAGTGGGTGCTAAGCAGGGCCCTGACACTCAGAAAGCAGAGCTGGGATTACGACTCAGGAGCATTAGGTAACTGGTCTTCTGGAGCTTTCCCCTTCCCCATGTGACCAGAAACATTCTCTCCTCCCCCCGCCCCCAACTTCTGCCCCATAACCCCCTCCCCGCCTCCTATCGCCGGTCCTAAAAGCCCCTACCCCTCATCTCCTGCCCTATCACTCCCTGCCCCCCATCTCCAGCCTCATAACATGCCTGTGCCCTGTCTTCGGTCCCATCAACAGTCCGTCAGCCCCTGCCCCCAACCTCCACCCCATAATCCCCAGGTCTCATCTCGTGCCCTATCTCTACATCATAACCCCCACTTCCCCATCTCCTGCCTCATAACCCCCCACCTCTTATCCCTGCCCCATAACTCCCTCCCCTCTCCTGCGCCATTGTTCCCTGCCCCATCTCCTACCCTATAACCCCCACCTCTCGTTCCTGCCCCATAGCCCCCATCCCATCGCCTCCTGACCCCATCTCCTATCCTATAACCCCCACCTTTTATCCCTGCCCCATAACTGCCCTCTCCCCACCCCCATCTCCTACCCTATAACCCCCACCTCTCGTTCCTGCCCCATAACTCCCCTCTCCCCATCCCCTGCCCCATAACCCCCCTCCCCATCGCCTCCTGCCCCCACCTCTCATCCCTGCCCCCATTACTCCCGTGCTCCCCAGGCGGCGGCGCTGCCCCCTGGCGGCTGCAGGCGGCTGGGGAGGGCGGTCCGCTCCCAGCCCGGCCCCGCCCGCCCAAGCCCCGGACTTTAACTCCTCGCCAGGCGGTCGCTCGCCCTTCTCCTGCTGCCGGGGGCCATGTGAGCCGGCTGGGGCCGAGCGGAGGGCGCACGGGGCCGGGAGCGGCCGGCAGACGGAGCGGAGCCGCAGCCAGCATGGAGCGCAGGAAAGTCTTCGTGGTGCTCGATGTGCTCTGCGTGGTGGTCGGTAAGGACCCCCCCTGTCCGGTCCTGGCGCCAGCTGCCCGGTTCGGAGCCAGTTGGAAAACTACCCCCGTCCGGTCCTGGTACCAGCTGGGCAGCCCCCCGCCCTTCACCAGCTGTGCAGCGTGTCCCCAACCCCCCCGGCTCCAGCCGTGCATTGCTCGCAGCTTTCCGAGCCAGGGCCCGGCCCGGCTCCTCTCCGGCCCCAGCCGAGAGAGGAACCAACTTCTCCTCCTCCCGGCCCAGCTCCAGCGGGCTTCCTTCCTGCCTGTGCAGGGCTGGGGGGTGCGTTGGAAGTGGGAAGGGGCTGGGGAGCGGTGGGGCTGGCGTGGGGGGGCTGGTGTGGAGGGGGGCTGGTTAAGAGAGACTCCCTTAACCCCTACTTGGCTTGTCTCTTCTTCTTTCCGACACGGGTTAGTCTCTAAGGTGCCACAAGGACGCCTGTTCTTTTTGCTGATACAGACTAACACGGCTGCTACTCTGAACCCTCTTCCCTATGATCCCCTTTGACTCCCTGGGGCTTCAGGGGGCGCTGGGGCTAGTGGGGGAACCTGCATCGCAGGAGGGAGCCCTCCTAACGGGGGGGGGGGGCACGACCCTAATGGAAGCAGCTCACCTGCAGTGGGGCAGGTGTGCTGGGGGTGGGAGCCGGCTGTGAGCCGTGTTGGAGGCTGTGAGTTGGCTCTTTGCTGGGTGAGTGAACCACCTGCACATGTGCACCTGAGCTGCCACCCAGTTGGCCTTTGTTCCCAAAGGCCATTAGCCAGCTCATCAGGGCACAGTCCTGAGTTTTATGGCTCAATGAGGAAGTGGTTTCCCTCAGATCTGCCAGCCTGGAGCCACTGTGCGGGGAAGGGACGATAAGAATTAACGGCTTTGGCCTTTGCAGCCGTAAGGACCATTTGCACAGGTGGGCCGTGCTGGCACCCTGCCACCCAGAGAGCGTTTTCGGTGCCGGGAAAAGCAGGCAGCGTATGTTTATGGCTCACCCTCTGGGCACTTGCAGGGGGGTGGGGAGAGATGGCTGTGGACCCTGCTCCAAAGAATTGGACAGCTGGGCTGTTTAAGAAATCCCATCTGGAGGGGAAAGTCCAAAGGTAGACCAAAGGCGCGGGCCTTGATTTAGGCAGATGCCAGCCACGAATTCTGTTTTTAACCGGGCATTCTTTGGGGTTTTTAGCCAGGGAAGTGGTTTTCTACTGCAAGTTGCTGACTTGCCAGCAAATCTAGGGTTACATTAGAGCAAAGCTGGGAGCCGTTTTGTCTGTAAACAACGAAGTCAGGCCCATCCAAACTTCTGCCCTGGACACAGCGGCACCAAGGGGCAGCTCGGCCAATGCAGACAGCCAAAATGGCATCGCCGCTGGGGTCCTCTCTACTCTCCTCAGCCCTGCCAGGGTCGTGAGAATGTGTCTCTGAGGAGCGGCGCGGGGCGTGGAACTGGTGGGCTGCAGAGTAGTTGACTTTCCCTTTGCCCTCACCCTGTCCCAGCATAAAGCTGGCACCGTCAGCCAGTGCATGGGTGAGGGATGGATACTCTCCCCTTTGAGTGTAGGCTGCTGCAAGGGGCTGGATTTCCCTGGCTGAGCCAACCGCCGTGGCCCTAGCCCGTTGTGGCTCCGAATGGTGGGCCACTGGCTAGTATCCTTCTCGCTGTGACTTGCACGCTGGCGGAGGCAAGAAAGAGCCAGGTGGGGAATAGGGTGGCATCGCTCTGGATTTTGAGGTGTGTGCGCATTTCCCCCAGTGCACGCGTCTCCCCCAGATCTCTCATGAGAATCCAGTGCTGGTGAAAGGTGCTGGATCATAGACACCTTCTCCTCAGACCAGCTACAGCACTGGCACGCTGCCCTGCCAATGCACCTCAACCGGGCTCTGGAGGGAAACAGCTCCTCTGGTGACCCGGACACTGTGAAGAACTGAACAGAGACCCACCAATCTCATGTCACCCAACGGCCATTGGATGGGGGTAACTTCCCTTTGCTACCAGCCTGGTCTTTGAACCAGTGTCTTGGCGCTGACTTCCCCATTGGGCAATGGGTTAAAAATATTGAATGTGCACAAGCCGGTTTTCGCTACCTCCCATGCCCTCTTCACTCCCTGAGCAGACAAATGCTGCCTCTAAAATAGCCACCTACGAGTCCATAATTAAAATAGCCTTAAAATAAAGGCACAGGTCTTAATTTCAGCTTGGACCTCCTCTGGGATCCGTGTAAACCACAGGTGGAAGGGACCGAGGTTCCGGGTTTTGTTTAGGTCTCTCTCTCTTGCGTGGCTCTTTTTTATTTTTAGTGGCTGTGGATTAAATTATCCTGCGAGAAAATTGGTGCCTAATTTGAGCTGCAAATGAAGGTCTTGGGTATATTTTTAAGACGCCTGCTGTGTTTGCGTTTCACCTGGAAGCCCTGTGCAGCTGGGGCGGGTGAAAGGAGCAACAGGCCTGTTGCTATTTTTGTTTTTTTTCCCCTCTGCCATTGTTTCCGCCAGAGAAAGTTGCAAGGGAGAATTTTGCATGTTGCTGGAACCAGCAGGGTGAGTTTTTTCACCTGGGCAGGAGGCTGCACCGTGCACGCAAGGGGCTGGCTCAAAGAAAGGTGGAGGTGACTCTCTTCCCCACCTCCTTGGTTTTGCCTTTGTGCAGCAGGGAGAAGACAAAGGTGGCCTGTTTACCCACAGAGGCCTATTAAACAATGGACTGGACGGACATTTTTTTTTTAAAGGTGGAACTTGGGAGATAGGTCCCTTTTAAGGCAGCCCAGAGCCTCCTGCCTTGGCTTCTCACGCGGGCACCTTGGCTTGCTGGTGCTCAAGCGTTGGTGTAGGGCTGGGATCCTCTCTTCAGACACGGCACAAGCAGATTCCTGCCGGCTGCCTTGGGCTGGGCTGGAGGCGGGAGCGGTGCACTCAGTGGGGATTGCTAACCAGGAGGCCAATGAATGTCTGGTGGTGGTTTCAGTGATGGGATTGTCTGCCCTGCTGGGGGCTGGGTAGAGCCCCTCTCCACCAAACCCCCACAGTCGTGGGATGGTGACAGCTTTAGGCCGTGTCCAGCCTGCTTGAGGAACTGAACTCCAGAGGCCTAGGTGGGAAAAGCAGTAACTGAGCCGTCCGGTCCCCTGAAGTCAGTTCTCTATCCAGATGACCCCTTTCCTCTTCCTCCAGTGCTGGCCTTGCTTCTTAACCCTTGAGGGCCCATGGCCTGGGGCGGGTTAGAACTGATTCTAGGAGAGGCTGCTGATCAGAATGCAACCTCTGCAATGCTTTAAAACAAACTTGCTTAACCTCTTGCCTCCTGCGGCTCCCCAGCTCTGCCTCGGATGCACCTGGCCTGGAAGGTTCCTGCAGCTGAAGAGGAGTGTGGATGATCCTGCAGCCTGTCGACACTAGGGTAATTTGCACTGGTGTAACGTCATCAGTGCAGCTATGCCAGTGCAAGCCCCTAATGTAGACACTGCCCTGGTGCAACATGGGGCTTGCACAAGTGCAATGTAGGCTGGTAATTTACAGGGTAAATCTCACTAGTGCAAGCCCCATGTTGCACCAGGGCAGCATATCCACTCTGGGGGGTTGCACTGGTGAAAGCACAAACGAGCCACCCACCCCAGTATAGACAGATCCCTAGTGTTAAACCAGATGGATCCTGCTGCCTTGTCTACACTGGGATCTCAGCCACCAGCATAGGTGCATCAGCGCAAACCTCTAGTGAAGATGCTAGCGAAGAGCCACTTATCCTTGTCTTAAACCAATGTAAGCTCTACTGGTGCAAATTGTGTTTCCACGAGGGGTTTGCACTGGTGCAGCTGCACCATTGACAGAAATCCTAGTGCTGACCAGGCCTGGCTTGCCGCCTCCAGGTGGCCGATGGTTGCTCTGCCTTCTGTGCTTGGACAGGGAAATCTCTCTGCTTTCCAAGTGCTTATAAACCACCCTGCAAAGCCCTGGCTGATTCCAGGGACCAGGCACAACAAGGTGTCGTTAAGAATGCAGCTGACTGGAAAGTTTCAGTTCACTTGGAAATGGAATTTTGTCTTCTTTTTTTTTCCCCTCCCTCCCGCCCCCCTTAATCTGACCAGCTCTATTAACTGGGCTCTGTGCATGGCAGTGCCCACTCCAGGCCTAGACAGTCCTTATGGCCCTATACGGATAGAACCAACCCATTAGCCACAGCCCCTGCAGTCTCCCCTGTATGACAGCGGACACTGAGCTCCTGACTGGCTTCCCCCAGGGGTCATGTAGGAGAGATGCCAGTTCCCAGAGCGCCTCTTAGCTCGGTTACAGAAGGGGTGCGTGCGTGTGTGTATCCTCAAGGGGTTAAGTTGCCTGGGTGGCTATAGGAGCATGACACCAGGGGGCGCCACTCCCAGAAGTGGGACTGCATCGGGGTGGCTGTGGGACCCTGTCGTAGTGGAGGGTGGGGCTGGGTGGGCTCCAGCACATGCAGGGCCTCGTCGAACGGAAAGCTGCCCTTGGTCCGGTCCTGTCGCTGAATCCTTCCTTTCCCGCGCTCCCGGTCACCATTGGGAAAGCGCCGCCCCTCGCTGGGGCAAAGCACGGCGTCCGCAGAGTAAAGGGGGGCGCGGGAGAGCCCCGTCTCCCAGGCATCCCTGCGGGGCTGGAGCTGTTCGGAGAATGAGGTTCGAGCCCCTTGTGGAGTCATGGGCAGCGGGATGTGTGTACCCACGACTGCCTGGCTAGGGCTAGTTCTGCTGCGGCCCAGCCAGCCTTGGAGCACGTCTGCTGGGCTCATGTCCTGCCCCACGGGAGTGCCCCTGCCCTGGCTCTTGGGCTCCATCGCACCAGGGCCGTTGTATCTCGGGCTGCGTGCCCTGCCGAGCTGGGGCTGGCGCCTGCTGAGTTGTTCCACTGCACTCCAGTGGCGGCAGGCAGGGTTTGGACCGTTTGGGTGGGGTGACCGTCTCTTCCTGCCCCACCCCGGCACTGACTGCCAGGCCTCCGCTCCGCCCGAGCTGGCCCAGAGCGAGACCTGCCCCGCTGCCGATTCCACCCGGGAGCTGGCATGGGCAGCGTGTGCGGGAAGGTGGGGGAGCTGCGGCCTTGTACCTGTGACGCGGACTGTGCATGATCTCCGTGGGGAACGGCTCTGCTGCGGGGAGGGGATTTGGGGCGATGGAGGGAGCAGCAGGTCGGATCTGCGGGGCTCCAGGGGAGTGGGTAGGATCTTGCGGCACGGTCTGAGCTGGGGGATGGCGTGCAGGGGATAGACCTGCATGGGACAGGATTGGGCTGAGTGATGTTACTGGCGCTGCCCCCTGGCTCTCAGGGCACGCACCGTGGCACCATCTATAAGGCAGAGCACGGCTGAGGCTAGTGAAAACGGCTCCTCCTTAGCACGCATTCCTTATCCCCCTCCAGATTCCGGCAGCCACAGGTAATTGCTGAGATGTCACGCTAACGACCGCTTGCTCATCCGGCAAACGCAGGCGCCAGGGCTGCTATTTTGGGTAAAACCTCTGGGGCTGAAAATTGCCGTCTTAATTGACGTGAATGAGCCAGCTGGCTGAGGGGACGACTGGGGGGGGGGGGGGGGGGCCCCGGCTGGGGNAGCTTGAGGACAGAGACGCAGGGGGGCTCGTTACCTTCATCCTGACCCAGGGGCTGGTCACTGGTGGCGTGGCCCCGGTGCAGGCAGAGGGAGCGGTCTGCCTGTGGCTTGGAAGAGCGCAAAGTTAAGCTGGGAGCCTTCTCTCCCTGTCGGTAGTGAAGGGCTATCGGCTCCTGGGAAGAGCGGCTCTGTAGGAGGGTGACAGGGTCTTCGGGGGCGGCCCCAGGGACGTGCTGTCTGCCCAGGGACCCCATTTCCAAGAGCACTGCGCTGAAGGGAAGCAGGTCGACTGGCCAGGAGAGACGGTCACTGTCCTGCTCGGCCGGCGGTGGCCAGGAGACGGAGGGACTGGGGCAGCAGGAGGATTGAAGAAGGCAAAGATACGGGCGACCTGCTCTGTTGATTGAGAGGGGTTGGGGCGGGGGGTCCCCCAGAGACTTGGCCCTGTGTGGGGGAGCTGGAGTCTGGCTGACTGCATGACAGAGGCCCTAGTACGATTGTCCTCCCTTTTCCTCCCCTCGCCCGGCCTGGGAGGGTCTATACGGTGTAGGCGGAAGGTCAGATGAAGCCACCCCCAGAGGGAGCTGGCTGGGCCAGGTTTCTCCGAGGCCTCCTGGGCGCAAGGGGAGCTGGCAGCACGTCGGCGCTGGGGATGGCTGAGTTTTGAAATCACCGGCCCCACCTCCTCGGGCTCTGTACCCGGCCCGCCGGCATCGGCCTGTCCGTAGTCATCGCCTCGACTCCCCAGCGAGGAGGATGGAGACCGTGGGCGCCTCGTCCCGCTGGATGCTGTAGTGGTGGGATGAGGAAGAGCTGCCACCCCCTGTAGTATTGTAGGTCGTGGGGCAGTATGGTCTGGTGGTTAGAGCAAGGGGCTGAGACTCCCGAAACGTGCGTTCAATTCCTGGCTCTGCATGACTGTGGGAAGTTACATTAGATGCTTTCCGGGGCAGAAGCCACGTTTTCCTGTGTGCAGCACGAGGCACACGGGGAGCCTCTAGCTCCCCCTTTTCCCCTCTCCCCCCCTCCGCCCCGGCATATCACCCCCTCTCTGCAGATAGGCTGCACTGGGCCTGCGCAGCACAGCTAGGACGTGGTGGGGGCTGGGATATAAACACAGGGCTGGCCATCAAAAACTCTAACCCCACCTCCTGCCACTGACCATGGGCAAGCCACTTCCCTGTTCCGTGCCTCAGTTTCCCCATCTGTAAAGGGGAGAAATTCACAGGGGGAGCTGTGAGGATTAACTACTGTCTGTGGAGCATTTGGAGAATGGCAAGTGTTAGATGTCTTTCTGTCTACTCCAGTAGCACCTAAAGGCCCCAGTGCAGATCAGGGCCCCATTGTGCAAGGTGGTGTACGTACACCGAGTAGAAGACAGCTCCTGCCCCAAAGACCTTGCGATCTAAATAGGCAAGACAGGTAAAGACTGGGAGAAAAGTATGACCCTGGTTTTTATAGATGGGGAAACAGAGGCAGAACCAAAGTGACTTGCCCAGGGCCACGCAGGGCATCTGTGGCAGGGCTGGGGCCTGAACCCAGATCTCCTGAGTGCCAGTGCGGGGGCCTTAGTCACATGACCACCCTTCCTACCTAAATATGGCTGCTAGAATTTCGCACTGACCCAGGGTTGGTGGCTCTCTCCGGTCTAGACCATTCTGCTGCGGTGGCTGAATGCGGAGCCGCAGGTGAGGGCCACGCGGGCCCGTGCAGATGGGAGAGACGCTCCTTGTAGCTGAGTTGCAGTTTCCGCTCTGCAGGTGGTTGTGTTTACAGCAGCCTCACAGCTGCCAGGGCCTGATAACGGGGCTCTGCTAATCGGCAGCAGCCAGGGAGCGGACGGGAGGGCCCAGGGGGTGCCAGCTCCCCCACCAGTTGCCTTGGCATCCCTGGAAGGCAGAATCAGGGCAGCTGTGACTGAGGTCGTTACCTCCCTGGGGGAAGGTGGGTGCCTGGGAGTGACTGGGCCCATCCATGCGGCCCTGCCCGTGACCCCGACCCAGGGCTAGAGAGACCCTTTAGAACAGCCCTGCTGGGTCAGACCGATGGTCCATCTGGCCCGGGATCCTGTCTCCGAACTTGGCCAGGTGCTGGAGAGTTCGGGATCCTTCCCTGGGATCTGCCCCAGCCTAGGGGCGCGTCTGCATTGAATTAGACCCCGGCTACCCCCCTCCGTGAGTGACGCGTGGGCATGTGGGGGGAGGGGGCGTGGGTCAGGGGCGTAAGTGACTCTAGTGCCAGCCGGAGGGGTTGCCTTGTCCCCTCCGGATTCGGGAGCCCCCTCTAGCCGGAGAGTAGGTGCCGTGTGGGCAGTGACGGAGCAGCCTTCCCCCATGTGCTGCCCTCTGCCGGTGCCCCTCAGCCTCGGCCCCAGGCTCAGCACACAGGGCCTGAACTGGGGGGCCGTTCATGCCAGTGGCGGTGTCGTGGGGACCTGCCCACTGGGCAGGGAACCGCCAGCTCCTTTCACAGAGATTGTGATGGGCCCCGTGCCTAGTTCCTTCCAACCAGGACCCAGCCACCTAGGGGTAAGAACGCTCCGAATCCCACCGCAGATCCCGGCAGGGGTGGCCGGCGGCTGCTCCGGTGCTGTCTGGGTTTGGTCGGCGGCTCCCCGAGCCCAGTTAGGCCTGGGTGAATGGGGGCGGCTGGGCCGGGAGCCGGCAGATCTCTGAACCAGCGAAAGGGACTTTGGTTCCACCCGTGCCAGCCAGGATGGGACATGGAGCCCATTGCTCTCCAGACAGAAGGGGGGAGGGAGGGGAGCGAGGGAGATATACCCCTGGGGTGGGGGACTGTGCCCCCTCCTGCAGAGAGAACCTCCTGACTCCCCTCCCCGCTCTGCCTTCAGCTTCCCTGCCCTTCGTCATCCTCACTCTGGTGAACTCTCCGTACGAGCGTGGATTCTACTGCAACGATGACTCCATCCGCTACCCCTACAGGCCAGACACCATCACCCACGGGCTCATGGCGGGGGTCACCATCACCTGCACCGTCCTCATTGTAAGGAAACCTGGGGGGCTCCTCCTCTCACTTCCCCCCCTTCCTGAGCACCCTCTTAGACGGCCTTGCTCCACCCCATCCCGGAACACCACGACCTGGGCAGCAGATCCCTTAGCTGACTCCCGCACCGACCTGCCGGGGCTCAAAGGGCATCTCTGGTCCCATCGATCTGGCCGTGTGGCCGGCTCCCTGGGGGAGAGGCTAGGGCAGGGATAACTCTCAGGACCTCTCTGTCCCCTGCTGGGAGCTTCCCCCCAGAGCCAGCAGCTCCCTTCACCACCACCCCGCAGCAATACCCTGCTGGGAGCTGCCTCTCTGCAGCCGTGCTCCTGGCCGCTCCAGCTGGGTTTGGCTCTGCCGTCCTTGCCGCCCAGGTCTTGGAGAGCAGAGCCGGCCCTGGCTCCTCTTGGGCGGCCGCTCACTGGCTCTCCCTTGGCTTCCGCAGATCTCCGCGGGCGAGGCCTACCTGGTGTACGCTGAGCAACTCCACTCCAAGTCCGAGTACAACAACTACCTCGCCGCCCTCTACAAGGTAGTGGGGACGTTCCTCTTCGGCGGGGCCGTCAGCCAGTCCCTGACCGACCTGGCCAAGTACATGATCGGCCGGCTCCGGCCCAACTTCCTGGACGTCTGCGACCCCGACTGGTCCAAGGTGAACTGCTCCGTCTACAAGCAGCTGGAGAACGTGTGCCGGGGGGACGCCAGGAACATCACCGAGTCCAGGTGACACGGGGGGGCTTCGCGGGGGGGGGAACCTTCTCACGGGTGGTGGGGGAGAGTGGCTTGAGACCAGCCCAGAACCTGAGAAACGCCCCACCAGACTGATATCCACCGTGTGCTGCCACCTCCTGGTGAGGAGCGCTGGAGGGGAGATAGGCTGGGCAAGGAGACATGGACCCTCCTGGCCGCTGGATGACGGACATGAGGCTGGGAGAGAAGGTCCAATGGCAGGTGAGGAGCTGGGAAGGGATCTCCCATCAGGCTGGGGAAGCAGCTCGCTGAGGCTATATGGGGTGGGAGGGCGGAATCGGAAGGAGCGTGTGGAGGTGGAGGGAAAGCGTGGCTGGGCCTCATGCTCCAGGGACCTACCCACGGGATTGGAGAGTGTGAGAGATGCCTGAGGGGAGCGAGAGGGGTCCCGTGGGCTTATTTGAGGGCAGAGTGGAGTCTCTCATCCTGATCCTGGTCTTTGTTCTTCCAGGTTATCCTTCTATTCCGGACACTCCTCCTTCGGGATGTACTGCATGGTGTTCCTGGCAGTGAGTAGCTCTCTCTGGGTGTGCGTGCGCTGTGTCACGGCAGAGAAAGGGGGGAGTGGGGTCTAGTGGGTAGAGCTGAGGTGAGTCAGGGGTCAGGACTCCTGGGTTCTGTTCCTAGCCCTTGGGGGAGGTGTGGTCCAGTGGGTGGAGCCGGGGGGGGGGGGGGGGGGGGGGGGGGGGGNCTATTCCCAGTTGTGCCCCTGATTGTGTGAACTTGGCTTAATCCCTTTGCCTGTTTGAGCTGCAGTGTCCCCACCCGCCTGCGGGGAGCAGAATCGAGCGGTATGCCCACCACCACCCTTGCCCCTGCTAGCGGGGTCGTGCTGCCCCACATGTTTTTGGGGGCCTTGAGCGTCCGCGTGGCGATCCCGGGGCGGGAACATCTGAGTGAAGCGACCCTGCCGGCACTGGGCTGGGGGCAGCGCCGGGGCGACCGACTGACCATCCCTTCTCTCCCCAGCTGTACGTCCAGGCCCGGCTGATCGGGAAGTGGGCTCGGCTGCTGCGCCCCACGATCCAGTTCTTCCTGATCGCCTTCGCCATCTTCGTGGGCTACACCCGAGTCTCCGACTACAAGCACCACTGGAGCGACGTGCTGGTGGGGCTCCTCCAGGGGGCGCTCATTGCCATCCTCATCGTAAGCGCACGGGGGGCATCCCCACCCCTCCCTCCATGCTCACCGTGGGCGCTCTGGCTCTGCCTTGTGCACTGCCTGCTGGCGGATGGATCCTAGCGCCCCCCCCAACCTGGCAGCCCTGTGCCCACCCCCCGTCCTCACAGTCTTGCACGCCGGGCAGCTTTGCTCTGGGTGGTGGTTTCGACCTCATCCAGCCCAGAAACGGGGCGTCTCGATTCAGCCTCCTCCCTCTGTATCGGCCTTGCCCAAATCCGGGTAACTGCTTGAGGAAGGCGACACCCCCCCCCCACTCTACCATCGCATTAGCACCTGGTCTGTTGTGCCTCGCTCCGCCGATCGCCACAGGGGTCAGCAGGAACGGCCTAAAGATCCGGGTTGGATTATCCTTGGTCTCGGCAGCAGCACGAGCTCTGAATTCCTGCCCAGGGCTCTGACTCCTGCTCGCCCCAGATCAGAGTCTCAGGTGCGGCTTGGCTCCCAGCAGAGGCCGCCGAGGAGGAACTAACAGGCTAAGCCAGCAGCAGCTGTTTGGGATGCTCTACGACATTGCTTCACACCCTCCTCCTCCTCCTCCCTCGCCCCGTGCGGCAGAGCGGGGGCGTCACGGTCCCCAAGCACAAGGAGTCAGGACTCCTGGGCTCTTGTTCCCAGTTCTGCCACTGACTCGCTGCATGACCTTGGGCAAGTCACTCAGACCAAAACTTTATCGAGGCTGCTGGACGCAGCCAGACCCTCTGGGCCTGTGTCGCCACACAGGATCTCCCTGAGCCCTGGCCTGGCTGCTGGATCCACTGAGAGATGTTCCCTCGATGGAATTATCCCCTAAAGCTTTGTTCTTTTCTCTTCTTTTCCCCCCCCCTCCCCCCCCCCAGGTCCGCTATGTCTCTGACTTCTTCAAGCAGCGTCCGCCTGTCCAGTGTGAGAAGGACCCGGAGCGCAAGCCCAGCTTACCGCTGACCAGGAACGAGCCCGATCGCAACCACTACAGCTATCCGGGAGCTCCCTGAGCTGCGGGAGCTGGGGGGCAGCGCTGCTGGACAGCTGATGGCAAATCCCAGGCCCCACCAGGCTGCCTGCCAGGGCTTTGGGGGGGGGAACTGGGAAGAGCAGCTTATCTTGATAATTGGTTCCACGGCTAATGAGTTCCTTATTACTGCATGGCGCCATGGCACCCGAGGGACCCCCCCTCAGGGGGAACCAAGCAAAGACTTTTAGCTCAGATGGAGTTCTGTGCGGTGGCCGAAGCCAGATAAACCAGCCCTCCTGCCTCTCCAGTCCAGGGGCTCAGATCCCTCCATGAGTGGGTGGGTGGGTGCGTCTCGTGCTTCTGAGGGTGGCTTTCCAGCCCTCTGCGTGGACGAGGCAGAGGGAGACGGCACAGGGGTGGGACCGCTTGTGAAGCGAAGAGTAAACTCCATGTGAAGCCTGAGGTGGTGTGGTGTGGTGCTGGGAGCGTCAGATTATATTCGTGTTGATGACTCCGGATCCTCGCTGGGACAAAACCAGGAGAACAGTGCCACCGGAACATTGCCGGGCTAACGATTTGAAATCCGAGTTCTTCTCTGCAGCTTGAAATATTCCCAGTAACCAGCAGCCGATGCAAATGATCAATGCCTGGGGAGGGTCTGCTCCCGTCACCCCTGACCCCGCTGGGCCAGAGTGAACTGCCACCTGAGTTTGTGACGTGCCCTGGACGCTCCATAGGAAACTCTCTGCAGCCGATTCTTTAATGGGGGGGGGATGGGGTTGGGGGGGGGGGGGAATCTTCTGTGGTAAAGGAAATAAATTGCAGTCTGGAGACGGACACGGCTTCTGGCCCTTTGAGAGAGCACGTTACCTGGTCCAGCTCCTGCTAACAACCTCGCCTCCACCGCACAGCTGCCTCTGATGCGTTTTTGTATTCAGTGTGTTTTTATTTTTCAATTAGATCATCCTGAAAAAATGGCAGCGTCAGGTCTATTCTCTTACTCCACAGAGGTTTGTGGCCTCGAAATACATAGGTTTAAATGTTTTGTTTTGTTTTTAAAAACGGGGGATTTTTATGAAACCCCAAATTAATAGAAACGTTTGCCTCAAATTATAGATTTTTAACATTTCAGTGGGAATGGGGTTTGGGTTCTTAACATCGATACCCTCCCCCCATCCCTTTCTTTGCTGGCTTCGCAAGGCAAGCCCCAGGAAATTGGGCTAGGCTATATGAAAATGACTAGGAACGAGAGTGAGTGAAACCGACCAGTTCTGACTTTCAGCAGATCCTAGAGGATTGACATGCGAAAGGAAAACAAACGGGAGGAGTGATGGAAAGTGAACACGGGCACGGGTCCTGCAGTTGGCTCTGTGTTATGTGCTAAGCGGCTCGGATTGCACAATTCATGCCTCAGATCCTGTAAACTTCATTCGCTCTCCGTATATCCATTTTCTTTTCTTTTTTTAATTAGGATTTTTAACCTGGCTGCCCTTTTAAACAGGAGGTGGAACAATGGGGAAACTGCCACCGTCACTGAGAGGAAGCATGCTCCAGGGGTTAGTTGCCCTAGTCTGAGACTTAGACCTGAGTTCAAGTCCCTGCTCTGCAACTGACTTCCTGTGTGGCCTTGGTCAAGTCACTTAGCCTCTCCGGACTTCCATCTGTACAATGGCAATAATAGTACTAGCCTCCCTCACAGGGGTGTTGTGGGGACCAATACATTAAAAATGGTGAGGTGCTCAGATACTGCAGTGATGGGGGATCATGTACCTAAGAGAGAGCAGGAAAGTTTACCAGGTTTCTAAATGGCTGTTAACTTCTTGTGCCTTAAAAGTTGCTAGAGCAAAGAAGTGGTGTAGGCCCCTTGCTAGGCAGAGGTGGTAACCATTCAAGTTTCTTGGCTCTGTGTAATGGGACCAGGGTAGGATTATTATTTTATATCGACATTAAAAAAGGCTTAAAAGCTCGCTGAATGAGAACTGTTTTTCTTGCATTCCCCTGTAAGTCAGAGCTGAGCGTGACTCTTTCCAAGCAATCTTTCCCTTTGGCATTCAGGCCTGCCACGGAAAAAAAAATCTCAGTCCAAAAGCTGTGGTCGGGGACGGAAAGTAGGGCTTGCTGTCGGGTTTCTTAGCGTGTTGTAATTGGCAAGGCAATCGGTGGTTTAGAAACAGAAGGGGGTGATAGGATGGACACTTGGAAGAGGTTTGAAATGCATAGGGCAACAAGCATAAAAATGCTCCTCCGATGCTAAACTTGGAGTGGTGGAAAGCAGCGCTGAGTAATGGTTAGTGCACCGGGGAGTCGAGAAACCAGTTCAATTCCCAGCCCTGCCCCTGATTTGCCGTGTTACCACGGTCACGTCATTTTAAGCCCAAGCATCCATATGGAGCAGCTCTTGTCAAGGACGGGAGAGGCGCTTTTTTAGCTGTCTTGGAAAAACCGGGCCTGAATATCCCTGTGTTGAGCTTCGCCTGTCTATAAACCACACATGATGCTACTCTCCTACATCATAAAGGTGCAGCGGCTTAATTGGCGCTTGCAAAGAGAGTGGAGATCCCGGTGGAGCCTTCCCGCAGCAAATGTGTTGGCCCTTGAACGCTAGGTGCCTGGGCCAGGTGAGATCATAGGAGGGATAGATGGTGATGGCTTGGCTGGCACCGGGAATGCTGACGAGACCCTCGGGTGGGTAAGCACCTGCTCCTGCATTACTCACGCACACCCAGGAGTTCAGAGGGTGCAAGGAATGCAGGATTGTGTGTCCTTAGCTGGACATGATCCTCTGGGCCTGATCCTTGCACGTCCACCCCTGTGGAGCTGGGCTTCAGGAAAGGGAACAAATCCCCTGCGTAAAGCCTTCCTCGCTTCACAGCTGGGATGCCACAGACGACAGCTTGGGACAGGCTGAGATGGGACTTGGCTTATGGGGCATGAGAGCCTGATTCTGAGCTCTGTTACGCCGGAACAAATCAGGAGTTCAGGCCGTCTCCGGGTGTGAGATCAGGGCAGGTGGGAGGGGCTGAGCTGTGCAAACCACTCCCACTGGAGCCCTCTGCAACCAGCAGCAAAGCGCAGCTGTTGGTGTTTCGCTTCAGGCGCTCATCTGACCTGCCCAACTCTGTACAACTAAGCGCAAAACAAAAAGAGGCGCAGAGGTGTCTGCCTGATATTTCCAGATGTTTCTGCTGCCCGGCCAGCTGCAAAAAAACCAACAACCCCTTTTAAAAACAGGATCTCGCGTGGTGATTTATTATCTTCCAGATTTCCAATTAGCCTTTTTTAATAATAGAGAGAGGGACTGAGCACTAGTCATCGCCTCTTGTGATTCTTTATTGCCCATCTCTGGTGAGAGCCATTTCCTCAGGTCTGTTCCCCTTTTTGAAGGATGGAGTCTGAATCTACCTGGGATGCTCCTCGCTCTACCCAGCTTCTGTTGTCTGTATTACAAACAGATCCTAGCCCTCCTCTGAGATCCAGGCCCGGCGAGAGGTGCTGCACGTAACCAAGGGAGGGGACCCTGCCCAGCGGAAATTGACCAGACCAATCCTTCTCTCCATGTTGGACATGGTGAGCGGAGGTTCAGAGAGCTCCAGGGCCCTGTCTGGGGCACAGCTGGGAACTGAATCCTGGCATCCTGGGCTTGCCACTGTCCGTCCTCACCTAGAGGTTGGGGATGATGGTTTTTAGGGTCTCGTGCTGCTCAAGCTGAACGTGGGCTGGCGTGTTGAGAAACCAGGGGGGTTTCAGGTCTGAGTCAGAGACGCGGGTGGAGCAGCTGGGTCTGGCAGGAGAGGGGAGAGCAAAGGGGCTGTGGGGAGCTGGGATAACAGTGGCTTGCTGGGGGGAGGTGGCCCAGGCTATCAGTAATCAGGGGGTGGGGGGTTGCCTGTCGCTGTTTTTTCGCTGCCGTTTGCTCCAGCTCAGCTGGACAAGCTGCTCCCGTCGTCAACAGTGTTGGGCAAAGTGGGGCTCCCTGCCCCACAACCTCAGCAGCAGGAGGGCAGGGTGGAGGTGGTGCCAATGTTGAGAGGAGCAGGGAGCTGGGGCTTGTCCAGGTGCTGGTGAGTCCGGCCGGACCCCTCGTGCCCACATCACCCATTTACAGCATGGCCGGCATTTCTGTGGCCTTTGACCTGGAACGAGCTCCAAGCACGGTGATGTCGGCAGGTTGGTATCAGCCCCGTTTTCAGGTGGGGAAACTGAGGCATAGAGCGGGGATGCAACTTACCTGAGTTCACCCAGTTGGTGGCAAAGTGGCAACGCGCCTGCAGCTGCTCCTGACCGCAGTAGCTGTGGGTGCCTAGCGCCTCTCATGAGGAGGGGCCAGAATGGGGAATCCTGCCTCCTGCTGGAACAAAACTAGCTTTACCTTTACAAGCAAAGTGCTGTGGCCAGTTGGATCTAAACTCTGTCTCGGAGACTCTTGATTCTGCAGCAGACGCGAGATGCTGGCTGTGAACGAATGATGCCATGGCTGCGGAAGCTCTGAAGTTGCATGCAATTTGTTTTACGTGGTTTTCCATACGCTTCGGCTCTGTGCCTTACCAGTGGACAACCCCATCCGGGAGAGGGAGTGGCAGCTGGGCAGGGACCAGTCAGCCGTTCAGGATTTGGGGGTAAGCCCCTTAACTGGATGTGAGCCTCAGTGAAACAGTTCCCTAAGCGGGCATGTAACAATTGAGTGTCAACACTCCATTGCGTCTCTCGAGTGCTCGTTCCAGGCCTGCTGCAGACTCCGGCTTCTGCAGCGGGGGGCAGATTCTGTAGCCTAGAGGAGACCTGACTTCCAGAACAGCCTCCCCACCCCCACCCCCTTGGGCTGAAAGGGCAGTTCCCAGCCCCGGCCTCTGGCTCCAGCTGCAGAGCTGGTCTCCATCCTTGCTCGATGGTAGCCCCTAGTTGAAGCAGAGAGTCTTGGAAGGGGAACAGCCCCGGATTCCGTGCCGAGGGCCCTGTCTACACTGGGGTTTGTTTTCATTGATGTGGTTACGGAGTGCACGTGTCTAATCTAGACAAGCCCTGACCAGCCACTACCTACCCGGGAGAGCGCTCCCCTGCGGATTGCGTTTGCTCACAGAGCCCTTACGCTGCTTTGGGTCTTTACATCCAGTTTTCCTCTCCCCAGGGCCAGCACGGTCCCTGCTGTTACTTCCCTCTCCCCGCCCGTGCCCCCACTCACTAGGAGTGTTGGGCCAGGTACTGAAGCGTACCGGGATGGTGGTGGGGGGGGGTGTCTCTGGCCTTGTTCCCCTCTCAATGAGACCAGGTCTGCACTACAGCCTGCCAGCGTAGCTATGTCTGTCAGATGTGTGATCAGCCCTGCGCTGTCTAGTCTGGATGCAGCGATCCTGGCAGAACGGCGCTGGCACCAGTAGAGTTTGGTTCAGTTGGAGCAGGGCTGGAATGAGTTACTCTGGTAATGTTATCGAGATAAGCTCCGTCTGGATGTTGGTGGGCTGGTACGCCAATATACCTACCCCGGCAAAGCAGGCCGAGCCTAGCCGGGGCCAGGGGGGTGGGATCTGTCTAGGTGACTCCTGGGATTTGATTGCAAGTCTTGGGGTATTTGGGGCTCTTCTTCAATCGCCAGCTCCTGGAGTCAGGTGACTAAGGGGGGATTTCAGCTTAGGGTTTGTTTGTTTGTAATGAAAGTTTCTAGCCTGGTGGCTCTGGAGAAAAACTTGAATGCAAGAACTCAACCTGCAACTAAACAGAACCCCGTGTGGCTTAGCTCTAAACTCACATGCTTTTTCAAGCTAATCTTGTGATTTTTTTCAGCAGGCTAGACTCATGTTTTGGGGGGGGGGGGTGTTTGTGTCCGTCCCCCCCCTCCCCCCAAGTGATCACGGCAAGACCATGGCTCCAGCTCCCCTCCCACCCCGCACTCCAGGCCTTGGCTCCTGCATACTGTTGGTATCCCCATCCCAGTCCCACTGTTAGCACAGCCAGGTATTCTTATCTTCCCAGTCATGGAGGGGGCCAGCTCTCAGCAGAGGAAGAGGATGCAGTGGTTGAAATGCCAGCAGCTGCCCTGCTCCAGCACAGATACAGCCTCAAACTGCCCCTTTGCAGCCTCCTGCCTGGAATCTGCCTCCTGCAGCTGCAGGCACAAGGGGCTTTTCTCTCTCTCTCTCTCTCTTTGTGCAATGTGGCTGCTCCCTTCCCCCAGGAAAGGATCTCGCTCTTTGGATGGATCTCTGGAAAAACCAGCTGGGCCACAATCTGGCTCTTAAAGGGCCAGGGCCGCTCTGGCTGGGCTCCTGTGCACTGCTGTGTGAGTGCAGGGGAAACAGGGCAAAATACTGGAGGGGCGATCACAGCTGCACTGGAGCCGCCTGGGAGGGGGGCCGTGAGCTGGGTTCTCCCCTATTCCAGTATGGAGGGGGTGGCGTGTTGCACCTTCCATCTATTTCTCGCCCCACGGACCTGCTGTGGCGTTCTGCCCACGGGCTTTCCAGCAGGGAGGGAAGGAGCCAGCTGAGTTTTGTGCCTGGCCCAGTCAAAATGTTCCTGGCGGTTTTTGTGCAAAGCTGCATAAAAAACCCTCACAAAACTGCTGGGGTCGGGGGCAGCCTGGCACAAGCAGGATGCCACCCGACCCAGCCTGGACAAGTGGGAGCTCTGCTTCTCCCCCCACCCCACCCCCAGTGCCCCCGGGGGTGAAGTTGGAGCTGAGGATTTTTGGGGGGGGGGGGGGAAGAGAAATGAAGACCCTAGTCCTGTCCTTGCATCTTCTCTCCCCACACCTCCCCCAGCCATGCTCTGAGTTCTCAGGCTTTGGAAAGGCAGCCTAGGCAAGTGTAGAGGGAGGAGAGGCAGGAGCCTGTGTGTGACCTTGGGCCCGTCCCTGCTCTGTGCCTCAGTTTACCCAGCTGTAGCACTCAGCTGGTGGGGTGGAGCCACCTCTGTTAAGCACCAGATGTTGGTGGTGATGTTGCCCAGAGCCCGGCCAATGCTACCAGATGCTCCAAGAGCATTCTGGGAAAGACGACGCACCAAGAGCCCAGAGCGCGGCAGTCCCGACCCCCCAGCTGAGAGCTCCTCCTTAGCACAAACTCGCATCCCAACGTGGCCCCATTTCACTTGTTTCCACTCAGGGCACTGGAGGTGACAACGGGAGACGGGGAAACCCTTGCAGGATGCCTGGCGAGCTAGAGCGAATGGGGCAGTAAATACTGTAGCGGGGAGTGTGACCGTCACGGGGCCAGATGCTGCTCCGAGTCCCAGCGCTGTAAAGCCGTCGGGGCAGTGTCGAGGGCGGCGCGCCGCCTCGCTGAGATCAGACTCTGGCTGGCCGGGACCAAGCGCTGCTGCCAGGGGTCGCAGCGCACCAGGGGAGCGGGACCGCACGGTGGAGGTTTGAGCGCCTTATGGGCCGATGAGCTTTTCTCTCCCACGTTCCCAGACTCAGCAGTTCTGGGGTGAGTTACCCTTGCTCCTGCCGTGATGCAAGCAGGGCAGAACAGTGGGATCTGCGATGGCCGAGTCTCCGGGGAGTCAGAGGGAGGATTTGGTTTGTCTTTTATTTTAGTTTTTGTATTTGGTGCTGCAGCTAGAGCTCGGCCCGTGCAAACCTTCCCGACGCACCTTGTTCACCACCTCGCACGCTGGAGGAACCCAGGGTCGTGGTGAATGGATCCTTCTGCGTCCAAGGCCCGGTCAGTCCTTTCTCATGATGTGTTCGTAGTGTGGTAGCACCTACAGTCTCCCCCTTGGGCAAGGGCTGCACAGAGAGTGAGAGACAGTCTGAATAGCAAAGACAGGCACAGAGAGGGAAGGGATGTGCCCAAGATCACAGAACAGTGGCAGAGCTGGGTCCTCTGCGCTGATGGTGGGGTTTCTCAGGTGGGCACTGGAGAAGGTGGCTGAGACCCACCCAACTCGTGTCAGGCCAGGCCCTGAACGGTCAGCGGATGGAAGTGGCTTCAGCCCAGCAGCCTGACCCGTCAAGGTGCTCTGTACCATCACCAGTCCCTGGTCAGCGGAAGCAGTTAAAAGCCCTGAGCCAGTGAAGGTGGCGGGGAGGGAAATAGGGCTTGAAGTCAATGGGGACAGGCTGGAGCACTGACCCTGAAGTTGGCTCTGGGATTCCCCTTGGCTTTTGATCTCCTCCCTCTGTTACCACAGTGGAGACAGGCTGAGGCTTAGAGGCACATGGGGCTAAGCAAGGATCCCACCCAGAATCCTGGCTCCCGATATAGGGGAAAGTCCAGATCCCAGCTCTGTGTCTGAAGCCTCTCTCTCTATAAAGGGTTAACCCTGGATCCCCCCAGCGCCCCCACCAGGAAGGGAGTTTGGATCTGGACTCTGAACTTTGCGGCGCAGGCCGTCTAACTGCATGTGGGTTTGTAAAGCACATTGGGATCCTTAGGCCTGAAGGGAGCCATGGAAAACTGGGAGCAGTGTCTAGGGGTTAGAGCGGGTGGTGCTGGAAGTTAGGACTATTCTTGGCTCTGCCAATGACTTTGGGCAGGTGCCTTCCTCTAGATCTGTGCCTCAGTTTCCCTGGGTGTGAAGTGGGATTGATCCTGGCCATATGGGGTGTGCAAGGCTTAGTGCTTGCAGAGAACTAGGAGCCTATTGAATGGAAGGTACAGGGGCAGCTCATGTCAGATTTAGGGCCTGATGCTTCTTTGTTATGCTGGAGTGAATCCAGAGTACCTGGATCAAGCTCATTGGAGTTACAGTGGGGGGAATCGGGAGTGACTCGATGGAGTTACACTGGAGTGAATCCGGAGTACCTGTATCAGGCTCGTTGGAGTTACAGTGGGGGAATCGGGAGTGACTCGATGGAGTTACACTGGAGTGAATCCGGAGTACGTGCATCAGGCTCGTTGGAGTTACAGTGGGGGGAATCGGGAGTGACTCGATGGAGTTACACTGGGGTTTTGCACCACCGGCAGCCAGGGCAGACTCGGGCCCTGCTCTCCTGCCTTCGCTCTGGTTTATCAGGCCGAGGGAGAGAGCTCAGCGCTGG
Organism: Platysternon megacephalum; assembly: GCA_003942145.1. Classification (NCBI taxonomy): domain Eukaryota; kingdom Metazoa; phylum Chordata; order Testudines; family Platysternidae; genus Platysternon; species Platysternon megacephalum. Next base: position 6,309,532 of record QXTE01000096.1, read on the forward strand.
GAGCCCTGCATGGAAATTCACTTTGAAACCATTCCCTTCCCCCCGAGCGAGCGAACACTGTCGGAAACTCTGGGCTCCACGGCGCCCGGCCAGCTCTCCCTCTTTCCAAAACAAGCCGCTCTCAGCAGCGTCTGGCAGGGATCCTGCATCCAGCCCCATGCAGGAACCAGGGCTCCGGGCCAGAGGAGAGTCTCTTTCCCCCCCCCCCCCCTTTACATGTCGCTCTGCTGCTTCCTGCCCCGCCCCCACTCAGCTGCCCCCACTCCCTCCCACCACCCTGCTCCAGGGGAGGGGGTCCCCAGCCTCGTGCAATTCAAGGGGGGATCTGGAGTCCCCACACTGTGGGGCGCCCCCTGGTGAGTCTCAGGCCCGGCCCTGCTTGCAGCTGCTCCATTGCTTCCAAAATACTTTTGGCAGGGCACCCCTGCAGGCTGAAGGCGGCGGTGCAATTCCAGCTGGGCAGGGGAGGCAGGGCCCACCCTGCAAAGGGGCAGGGTGAACGAGGTAGCGCCTCCAGTGGTGGGCAAGGGCAGCGGGGCGTCCCCTGGTGGCGGAGGGAGGCAGTGCACCCCTGCTAGGTAAGTAGGCAAGAATCCGATTTACTGGGCTGTTCAGGAGGATGCCAAGGAAGGGGGGGGAGCATGCTCAGCCCCCCATATATCCAGGGACAGAGACCCTAGCACTGTTTCCCCAGCCTTACCCTCCCTGGCAGGGGGTGTCCTGGGCTGCCCCCCACACCCCTGGGGGCAAGAGGCAGGAGGAAGTCTGGCCTTTCTGCCAGCATCGCGCCCCCCCCCCGCCCCTCCCTCCCCGTGTGCACACACACACACGCTGCTGCTTCCCCTCCACGTCCAGGATCTGCCAGCGGAGGATATTACTCAGCTCCCAAGCATCCCCCTCCAACCTGGCCGGCAGCCCAAAGGGTGGAGCCTGCGGGGAGAGGAGCTTGTGGGCTGGAGTCCTGGGGGTGGGAGGAGAGATGGGGGGGGGGGCCACAAGGTAGGACCGGTTGGGGAGGGGGAGAGGAGAAAGTTTAATAGCAAGTTTGCAGACAAGCTGGGGGGTGGATCCTGCCTCGGGAGGAGATGACAGTGCACTGGTGGCGTCTCCCGTCTTCTAGCTGGGATTTTTCTGTTTCCTCCTCCTCTCTCTCTCTCTCCTCCTGCCTCGCCCGCTCTCATCTCTGGGAGAGAACGTGCTCCGACCTGCTCCCTCGCCGGCTTCCAGCCCTGCCTGCCTGTAATCCCCCAGGCCAGGCCCAGCCGCCCTGCCAGCACGGCTCCCCCCGCCCGCTCCGACGGGCCCAGTTTGCAGCGGGACTACTGGGGTCACTGGGAAGTGCAGCCGGAAGGGCAGGGCCCACATGCTCCCTCGCGTGGGCTTTGATCAGTGCCCCGGGCTTGAGGCAGAGTGGGATTGCTCCATGCCCTTTCCCCCACACCGCCCTCCATCCCCACCCCCACCCCACAAACAGCCCCTCCCCGCCCCATCCATCACACCCTTTTGCTCAGCACTCCCTGTACCCTACTCAGAAGTGGCCAGTTAGCCTCAGCCTCTGGGAGGCAGGGGGGTGGCGTTAGCCCCATTGGGGGAAACTGAGGCACGGAGTTAAAGAACTTGCTCAGGGGGAGTACCCGTTGTGGTTGCCGGGAGACGGCGGGCCTAAGCCCGCCCAAAGCTAAAGGCTTAACCAAGGGGGAGGGGCCACTGAACCCAGGCCACGAGTAAATACTGGAGCCAACAAATGAAAAACCAGGGGTGGGGGTCCACGGGGAGGAATTGACCGGAGTGGGGAGAGCCCCCAGAGTGTCCAGAGCCCCCAAAGAACACAGCCCTACGCCCCAGGACTGGGCTCTGGCTAGCCCGCTGCCCACCGGCCTTGTGCTCTGCCAGCCCCAGCCAAAGGCAGAAAGACTCCCCGGGACTCCAGTGGGCTGTGGATCAGCTTCCCCCCACCCCAAAAAAGTATTTTGTTCCAGGGCGGGAGAGGCCGCGGCTCGGCCTGTGTTTATATTGGCCCCTGCGCTGGCATGGGCCATTTCCAGCCCCACGGAGCAGCTCCGAAGAGCGGGGAAGTGAGTGTGGACACAGCTGCTGTGCCCGGCTGCAGGGGGCTGGGGGCTGCCCTCCCCTGCTGTCAATGGCCCTATACCCGTCACTCCAGAGGGGCACCCGCGCCCCCTGGTGGCCAGTGCCCTCCCTGAGGCCTGGCTTCCAACCGGCCGCTTTTCCCAGCGCACTCTGCTCTGGGAGGCCAGCTGACCCGGCTTGACCCTTGCGGCCCCCCAGCCCTGCCAGCCCCTGCAGAGTCAGTCCAGCCAAACCCTCTCCCGTGCTTCAGTCCCTCCGGCCCTGCCAGCCCGTCTCCAAACGCCTTGTAGCCTGGGCCTGCGGAGCCCCCAGGGAGCTAGGGACCATGGCTCTAGAAAGGGCCTGATCCTGCCTTCTTCGCTTCAAGGGGAATGTAACCTGACCAAGGAGAGCAGGCTCAGGGCCCGGGGTTATCACCCCTTGCTCTGCAGCATGATTCTACCCGGGCTCGCACGCTACGCCCGTCACCGTGGCATCTGAGCCCCAGAGCCGCAAAGAGATTTAGGCGCCTAAATACCTTTGGAGGAGCTGGGGCCGGAGTGCCTTTCGGCCAAGCACTGAGTCACGTGATTGGCCTGGGCCACTCCCGGGTCCGTCTCCGTTCCTTTGGGGGGGGGCCTTGTTCGCTGATGGGGGCTCAGGTGGGCAGGGGTCCTTGCAGCTCGAAGGGGAGGGGGTGAGGAGATGGTTGCTAGTTCCTGTGGGAGTGAGTCCCACGCTCCTTCACCAGCCCCTGGTACCCCCCCCCCACACCCCACCCCATCTCCTGTACTAACCTGCATCGCCTTGCAGCGGCTGAGGCCGTTGCAGCGGAGGTGCTGAGGATGGTGGTCAGCAGGTATCCTGCACCTGTACCATCGAGTGCCTTGAGACCTTGACCTTGGCCCAGCCCTGATCCAAAGTCCACTGCAGTCAATCCTCCAGGCCCAGACCTTCAGAGGTGCCTAACTCCCATTGGTTTCAAATACCTTGGAGGAGCAGGGCCCCGGTGACTCAGCCCTTAGTGAGCCGAGGCCAGGGAGGGGACGTGTGGGGACCAGTGTTGTCACAGCGCCCTCCAACCTCGCCTCTGTCTCCCAGACACAAGCTGCCTCCCACCCCCACTGCGGATCAACCACCCCCTGTTGGCGAAGTGTAGGAGAGGCAGCCCTCTTCCCCACCCCCACCCTGTCTCCAGCTGAGGGTGAGCCGTGAGACTCAGGATGCTCGATGGCCTCAGCCCACGTGGCTTTACTGTCCTGCCCCATTGGCCGGCTGCTGGATAGAATCCTTGACCCATAGGGACGGCAAGGGTCAGCTAGTCTAACCCCCCTGCCAAGACACAGAATTTGCACCATGCCCCCTCTGCTGTCCTGCCTCCTTCCCCCCCCAAGGGTTATGCGCCACTGGAAAAGTCCTGCCAATCGGAGGAAAGATCTTTCCCACCGTCCCTTGGACTTTGGACGTGGCAGTAGGAGGCACCACGCTGTGTGTTGTATCAGCTGGATGGGCCCCTGGTTCGGGCCATTGCTTTGCGTCAGCCAGTCGCCAAGTCTGGGGTTTTTTATTGGTGCTTTCTTGTGCTTTGGGGAGGGGGAGGGGTTGGTCTTGGCTCAGCATTGGGGGCATTTTGTGTTTCTAGGAGGGGCCGTTTGCTCCACCGCTGGGGAGGCTACCGCCGCTGAGCCCAGGCACTGCTGCTTAGTTAGTCATGGGCCAGGGCCCCATTGTGCTAGGCGCTGGGCAAACCCAGAACAAAGACACAGTCACTGCCCCAAGGAGCTTACAGTCTAAGTGAGACACGGAGGCTGATATGAATGGGAGTGGGGCTGTCAGTGACGGGGCTGTGGGCAGCTCGGCCTAGTGGTCAGAGCAGGAGCCAGGCCTACCGCTGGTGGTTGCCAGGCGATGGCAGGTCTAAGCCCACCCACAGCTAAAGGCCATTGAACCCAGGCCACTAGTAAATTCTGGGGACAACGAATGAAAAACCGGGGAGAGAGGAGTGACGGTCAAAGCAGCCAAGCCTAATGGTCAGCGCAGGAGCTGGGACCCAGAGCCCAGAGCTGGAGCCAGAGGTCAGGAAGCGGAGCCGAGGGTCAGCACTGGGGTATCTGGAGTGAGGCCCGGCTGGGAACAAGCAGGCACCGAGCACTACCACAGCCGCAGGCAAATGCTTGGAGCAGCTGCTGGGCTTAAGAGCCGGCTTGCTGGGCCTTCCAACTACTCCAGCGGTGTAGCTAGTCGGGCAGCCGACTACAGGCCAGCAGTGCTCAGTTGCTTGCCCAGAGACTGGCTCTGCGACAGGCCCTGCTTCCTGGCACCCCTTCCATTAGAGACCCTCGCTTTTCTTTAATCATTTGGATCTTTTCGCAGAACTCAGGAGCTCCAGGTTCGATTCCCAGCTCTGACACCGACTGTGTGTGAGGACGGACAAGCGCCTGCAGCTCTCTGGCCTCCATTCCCCACCTGTAAAATGGGGATAGTACTGTCCCCTTGACCTCACCCTTTGTTGCCTATTTATACTGCAGGCTCTTTGGAGGCAGGGGTTGGCTCTCGTGCTGTGTCTGTGCAGTGCCTGGTGCCGGGGCCCCGATGTCGGCTGAGGCCTCTAGCTCCTACTGTCATACACATAACACGGTGCCCCTTGCACAGAGTGTTCCCAGCTGGTTTCCTTTCCAGCCCCGTGCTCCCTCTATAATTATCTGGGTCGATTTCTAGTTTCCCTTTGTGACTGTCACTACAGTAATTACAGCCAGCCTGATCCCGGAGAGTTTTTCTTTCTTGGGAATACCAACGGGCTGGGCTCTGCTTTCAATGTCCTTTTTGGAGCTGAAATCCGGGACTAACGCTGCTGGCTGATCGGCTGCTAATTTCCTTTCAGGATCCCTCGCTCCTGCGACCAGCTGGGAGGTGGATTCCTGGCCCGGCTCCTCAGCTTAGATCCCTGAAAGTCAATGAAGCGACGCTGATTGACGCCAGCTGAGGATCTGGCCTGTCATTTTCCCTTGTGGAGGGGAGATGTGTGGGGTTGGTTTTTGGTCGCTCCCACGCTGCAGCTCTCGGTGCCTTGGCAGGGGGCAACACGCCGGGGAGTTTCTATGGAAGGTGGATCAGTGGGATTTAATCCAAGCTAACCACTCATGCCCCAAGGCCTGGTGAGAGGGTCTATGGAGGGGCCAGAGGGGGAGAAAGGGGAGGGTGGCTCAGTGGGCCACGCCAGGCAATCTGGATCCGCACAGGAAGACCAAAGGTGAGCAGGTGCCCGAGCCAGCCCTGGTCTGCCTGCAAAGGGCTGAGGTGGGCAGGAGAGGGCAGCACCAGAGCAGATTTAACCCAGCCTAGGATGGAGCGGAGGAGGAGGAGGAGCGACCAGCATGTTGATCATCCCTGCAGCCCCTTCCGCTTCCTGGGGCTGGATTGGGAGCCCTTGGGCTTGCTGCGTCTGCACCTGATCGCATGGGGGGCAGGGCTGCCCCTGCGGCTCAGACTCCGCCTGGCACCAGTCGCTCCCCCCAAAGGGCTCTGCTTTCTTTTGGCAGCTGGGGGAGCCCAATTGGCACTGGGCTGGGATTGAACTGAGCTGCCCATTGGCCGGCGGAGCTCTTTCCAGGGAGGGACAGGCTCTGAACAGGCACTGGCGGAGGGGATTGGCTGGATGCCCTCTGAGGAGCTTTGCCAGCTCCCACCTAATCAATTCTACTTGGTGTCCCTGTGCCTGGCTGGTTAGGACCCCGTGTGCCGTGAACTTCCTCCCAGCAGTGCCCTGTCTTAGAACCCCATTGGCGGGAGCTTCCTCCCCCATGTGCTGTGAGCTTCCTCCCAGCAGTGCCCTGTCCCAGCACCCGTGTGCTGTGAGCTTCCTCCTGGCAGTGCCCTGCCTGGCGCCGGTTCTGCCTCTGATGCTCGTTTCCTCCAAGCATGATCTGCTTGTCAGTGCCAGAGCAAATTCAAACCCTCCCACCACTAACCTTGGCCGTGTCAGTCAGTGCCGCCAGTGGTGGGCGCTTGCTGCCAGCTGTGCCTTGTCCGTGGCAGCTGCTGCTGGCTTCCAGAGCAGGCGCTGGTGCGGGCGTCCGAGAGATGCCCGTCAGGACACGGCAGGATCTCATCTCTTCTTGTCATTTTTATTTTGGCCTGGCCATAAGGTATAAAATAAATAAATAACTAGCCCCGTGAATCCATTTGGAATTGCTGCCTCACGCTGCCTTCTCCTCTGGGGACAGAGTGTTACACAGATGCTTCCTTGCTCAACGGGAAGTTCTCCTTAGCGGCACGGGCTCCCACGCCCCCCCCGATTAAACCAAGATGCTCTAAAAGACGCCGTCAGCCACGCAGGGCCTCCCTGAGCTCAGCCCTGGCAGCAGCAAGACTGGGAAATCAAGGAGGCTTGTTAGAAAAAGCAGGTAGGAAATAAGGAAGAACACCCCCCCCCCCCACGGAGGTTTTTATCATTATAATTATACAGCATTATTACAGCAGAGCCAAGAAGGCCTAGCTGAGCTCCAGCCCCTATTGTGCCAGGTGCTGCCCAGACACAAAGTGAAGGACAGTCCCTGCCCCCCAAATCTAACCAGAGAAGGCAGCCAAAGGGCAGGAGAACGGAAGGATGCTTAACCCCATTTTACAGATGGAGAGTTGAGGCGCAGAGACACGAAGAGCCAGGTTTTAACGCGATCTCTTGGCAGGCAGGGTTCTTTTGAAAATGTGGCCTTTTCCGACTTGCCCATGGTCACGTGGGAAGGCTGTGATAAAGCCAATTTCGATCTAGCCCCGTTGAGCCGAGCCCGGTGCTCTAACTGCCAGATTTCCTCTCCCCAGACGGGTCTGCAGAGCAGCAGTTTGAAACAGACTGCACATGACAGACAACAGGAAGGGCCACAGGACCATTCAGCCTCTCCGGTGCTGGAAGCGTGGGAAACGGTTCTTTGGTCTTCAGCGGGTGTGTGGCTGGGACTGTGTTTCTACAGAAGAGAGCTGGAGGCGGAGCCAAGAAATGACCCACTTCAAAGCCTCCTGTACGCAAAGCTGCCCCCGGGGTTCACCCTCACCTGCTAGCATCTATTTCCCTAGCCTAGATTTGCCCCATGAATGATCTGACATTTATTAAACCGAGATCTGCAGCCCAAACTACTGACAGCTAGGGATGTAAACAGGCTGCTACTAGAGAAAGTGCCAGTAGGTGGCGCTTGAGAACATACAGCATGATGCCTGGGCTTGGTAGGGCCAATAAAGCGTGTAGTGGCCTGCAAATGGCTTCCGCTGAGCAGCGACCTGCTCCGAGCACATCTCACACCTGCCTCTGGGGTGAGCCATAGCACGGCTACGCAACAGCGGAGGGGAGGACGTGGAGGAGAAACACGGGATCCCGTTGAAATGGCCAGGGTGGGATTTCGGGGGAATTCATTGACCTCACTGCTGTTCACATCTCTGCTCTTGCCAGGGCCGTGCTGTCTTTAATGATCATGCGAGGTCAGGCGCTCAGAAACGCCTGGGATCTAAGCGACCTCAGCATCCCTCTGTATTGGAGCACTGGCTCCGAGGAAAGAGCATCCCCCAGCTGAGGTACCCACCGCAGTCCCCCGTACCATGCTGGGGCGCATAGGGCTCAGTACTGATTCAAAGGGGGGAATCGCCCCCCTAGTGGTCACCCCCAGCTTCTTGTCGCACAGCCATCCCTAACTCACTGGGATAGTAGGGTCAGTTCTGACCACCCCCCAGGGCCGACGAGGGGGGGGGGGGGAAGCTGGTACAAATTTCCGGGGCCCGGCAGTCCGGAAGGGGGCCCAGGGCCCAGCTTCCCCCCCCCTCTCATCGGCCCTGTTTATCCGGTCCGCCCTTGCTGGGGGGCCCGAAAAATTTTTTACCGGGGCCCGAACCCACTCTCAGCGGCCCTGCCCCCTATTCACCAATTCCTGCATCTGAATCGAAGGCCTCCCAGGCAAACTTAGCAAGCGAGCAATGACTAACTCCCAGCTGCAGGCCTGGCTTGGGGATGTTTTTATTTAACCTGGTACCACATGCCGCTTGCGCCCCAGCTGTTCCCCTGCTTGCTGCCCGGGCTCTCTTCCTCCCTGGGTTTACAGATTCAAGCGTCAGCCCTCCAGCGGTGTCGTAAGCGGGCCACCCTCCCGTGAGCCAGGATGACATCAGGCAGCCAGGTGGAAGCAGAAAGCTGTTCCACCATGATGGATAACACCGTCAGTGCTCTGGCCGGTTCAACACCGGAGCCTGTCTTGGCAGCTGAAGTCTGTGTGCTCTTTCCCAGAACGATGCAATCGGGGCGGGGGTCAGAGGTCTCAGCTGGGATTAGACAGACACATTATGGGCACTTCTTTTCGTTGTTGCTTTAATCCTATGGATATCCCTATAGCAGGATGAGCGACTTTCCAGAGGCAGCGCTCTGGACTGGGATTCAGAACACCGGGGGGGGGGTCTGTCCCTGGCTGTGCCACTGATCAGCTGTGTGACCTTGGGCAAGTCACTTCACCGCTCCGTGCCTCCGTTTCCCCACCCTTTGTCTCTCTCGTCTATGTAGATGGGAAACTGTTTGCAGGCTGGGTCTTGCTATGTGTGTGTACAGCATCTAGCGCCAAAGGGCCTTGATCTCAGTAAGGGCCTCTAGCGGCTGCCAAAATAATGTATCACATAGAGATTTCCCTATAACTAAGCCACTTCTCCAGCTCTGTCTCTGCTCAACAGAGTAACAGTCCAAACACTACAGTTTGCCATTCGGGCATTGTAGGGTTTACAAAAGGCTATTATTGCAGATACTGTAATTTTTTGGTGGATGGGGGGAAGAATTGAGTAGGAAAAGGGGGTAAAATTTAGGTCTAGAGTTTTTGATTCCGAGATTCCATGTCCACTCTCTCTCTTTCTCTCTTTCACACACACACACACACACACACACACACACACACACACACACACACACACACACACACACACACACACACACACACACACACACACACATTTGGTGGCGTGAATAAAATCTAACGCAGCCTCGAACCATCCTGGTCCACGTTTTGTAAACCCAACAATGTAACTCACAAGGTTTTGCGAAAACCCCAAACCCATCTCAGGCTATGCATCAAAAGGCATCAGAAAGGGAGTGTGGTCTAGCGGCCAGTGCAGGGCCTTGGGAGTAAGGACTCCTGGGTTTTCCTCTTGGTTCTGGGAGAAAAGGGTTGCCTAGTGGTTGGTGCAAAGACCTGCGTATCAGGCCTGCTAACATCTTTTCCGCCACTCTGTCGCTGATTCGCTGTGACCTTGGGCAAGTAATTTCATCTCCCTGTGCCTTGAGATTTATGGCCCAATTCCAGAAATTATCAGCACCATCTACAAAAATAGAAATATCTCCATTATTACATTTTAAAATATAATAAGGGCAGCTGAGTCGCACAATGGGAGGCGCTGGCTCAGCTATACACACCCTCCTCCCGAAAGCACCACATGCAGCTGTATGTTTGAATGCACCGGAAACTTACATTATAGACAACTGTTGGGTTAAGGGAACCGTCACAGGAAAAGGGAAACTGTCAGGCTAAAAGTTGTGTATTTAAAGGGGGAGGAAGAGGGGACGCCTTACCTTTGTTACATGATGGGTGTAGACACCTATGGTGGATCGGGAGAGAGCGAATCTTTCCCTTGAGTAGGGGGAGCTGCATGCTGTACGTGCATGGATTGTCAAGGCATTAAAGCTGGGCTAGCTGGGGTGGATTAAGTAATCCCCTTAGCACACTGGGAGAGCGGTGTTGTGAGGAGTCATGCTTGGCTGGCATAAAGAAGTACGGCCATTACCCTGGCTGAGGTTAGAGCCCTGGCTGTGGGGAGCCTTTCTGAACTTCTGTTTGAAATCCTCTGAACTGTGGGAAGATTTGGTTTGTTTGTTTTGAGTTTCGAGCTCCTAAGGTAGTTGTCCCTGAGAATAACTCTCCTGGCCTGGCTCAGCTACCCAGATCACCTTAAACGGGCCTTGCTGAGTGACTGTAATAAACAAAATAAAATAAAACTGCCGCTTTTGGTTTCCCTTTTGCATTTCATTCAGCATGATAATCCATTCGTCGGTTTCCCCTTTGTGTCTAGTCAATTTCACTTCCTTGTTCCCATGCGCTCACACAAGGCTGCCATCTCTGGGCTGCAAACGCTGCTAGGGGAGTGTTTATTTAAATAAAAAATAAATGGAAAATGTTCTGTTGCTCTTACGGTTTGTAATCTTTTTTTAACTTCCATTTAGGCCCGAATTTGATCTGATGGCGTCCCTGTGAAAGCCTCTCTGCTTTCAAACATTGAGCTTTTGTTGCCTGTGTTTCCAGTAAGGTTGTGGGCCTGAAGCAACCCTGCCCTGGGGGGCTATCAGGCCAATAAAGACTGTGAGAAGGAGACACAGTGAGAGGGACACAGTGAGACACAGTGCGACACAGTGAGAGGGAGACACACTCGCACCACTCAGTGGCCCCGGGTCAGTACGGAAAAGTGTGTCTATATTCTGATGTGATGCTTATATTGCGGTAGTGCCGGGAAGCCAGCTGAGCGAGGTGCAGTGCAAACATGGTAAATGACCAGCTCCAAACCTACAAAAAGGACTCATGTGCTTAAAGAATGCGAGTGGTCCCACAGACGCCATTGGAACTACCCAAGGGCTCAAAGCTGAGCAAGTGTATTAGTGTTTGGAGCCATAGTTAGTCATTTTTAAAACCATAGTTCAACTGAGGTTTTCAAAGGGGCCTGAAGGGGTTAATTCTTTCAGAAACTGGCTCCTTACTCCCTTAGGTTGGATCATTAGCTTCCCCAGCCCGGGCCGGGTGCTGACGGGGTCCGGGAGCGTGACGTGGACAGTGATCCACGCCCCCCAGAGATGCAGTTAAACCGACCTAACCCCCCAGCCCCAGCACTAGATCAATGGGAGAATTCTCCTGTCGACCTAGCTACCGCCTCTAGGGGAGATGGATTACCGATGCCGACGGGAGAACCTGCCTGTTGGCGTAGGTAGCATCTTCACTGAAGTGCCACAGTTGCAACGGTTTAAATGTAGACAAGCCCTAAATCTCAGCCTTTAATGGATCAGCCACACTATGGTTCCTCCGTTAGAGATCGTAGCTAAAAAAGCTGTTTAATTGTCTATCTAGCTGTTCCTTCCTGGGTCTTGTCTACGCTGCGCCTGAGACTTTCGACAGTGGCTAGTGATTTTGGAGGTCTGGTCTGAAACCCCTTAAAGGGGCCTGATGTTCAGGAAAAGCCGAGCTGCCATCCGATCTCTTTAAGGCACCTTTTGGGGTAGGCATCCAGAATTTGTGGGGCGTTACCTTCGAAAATGTTGCTCTGTGTACGTTACTATAGGGGAGGCAGAATGCAAAGGTTTCGTTTAGTTGTGACTTGACTTGCGGTGCCTGGAAATGCAATTTGGACTTCACACGCAGATCGGGGACCGTGTGCAAAGTTATACAAAAAAGGGCTAAGCCCAGAGACTTGGAGGATTGTGGCTATTATAGGAGTACAGGGCCACGGCCACTCAGAAGATACAGAACTGGCATGAAATGTCTTATTCCTCGCTCTGTAAACCTGGATTGACCTGCAGCCATTGTAAAATGTTGAACCAACTAGCTAACATACAAAAGAAGAAAAATTCAGTGGATCTTGTCGATCACAGCGGGGGAAATGTCTGGATGGAAAAGCCCGTTCAGGCAGTGGGGGAGTCGGGGGGGGGGGGGGGGGGGGGGGGNGGAGAGAGAACCGTTTGGCCTAGTTTAGGAAAACTGTAACAGGAAACAGGGCAGGGGTGGAAGAGTAGTGGGAAGAAACGTACGAAGAAGAACAGTAGTGTACCTTGGGCCCTGCCACTCGCTGCACTAGTGATCGAAACAGTGGTTGGGGATGGGGACTACCAGCCAGAAGACCTGCGTTCTATTCCCAACTGTGCCACAAAACCCGTGCCTCGGTTTCCCCTCCTATAAAACGGGCATATCGAGAGGCACCTACCTCACAGGAATGGGTGTGAGGCTTTACATTGGCAAATGCTGTGAGCCCTTGCAGTGGGGCAAAGGGTTATAATGAAACCAGTCTGCACGACCCCCAGCCCCACAGGATGGGTGAGGGATCGTGGCCTCCAGGTTGAAAAGCTATGCCACCCTGACCTCATCACCCTATATCCCTGCCCCAGAGATCCTGCAGCAAGACAAGCTGACACAGCTCCAGGGTCCTTTTACAGAAAGTTCTTTGCTTCAGCCTCTCCCGCTCCTGCAAATGTTTGGGCGGTGGAAGAGAGGGAGCGCGGCAGGCCGTGCCCACGGTGCAGGGGGAGCTGCGCCTTCTGAACTGGCGTCGGGCACGGGGATCCTGCGGGGGAACCCGGCTGTCCAAGCAGCTACTGAAAGGGGACCGTGGAAGGCAGAGGGAAGGGTGCCCCGAGGGGAGCGGGCTAGAGAGAAGCAGCAGGGTGCAACTGCCCAGACTCCCGGCTCCTGCCTCGGGGTGTTTGTCTGCCAGGAAAAAGGGGACCAGACGTGCGCTGAAAGCCAAGAGCAGGGAGATGTAGCTGGAGCCTCTGGATTAGGGAGGATGAATGAAAGAGAGCAACACCCTCTGCCTTGCTGGAGGAGACTCGTGCGTTGACACACAAACCCTGCTCCTTGGAGGATCCCCACCCACTGGCCCCAGATACTCCAAAACCCCTTCCCCGCTGATCGCACCAGATTGCGCTTCTGTTAGCTCCCGGCCTGATCACTGCTCAGACCTGGCCCCGGCCCAGTGGAATACTAATTGGGAGCCTGGCCTTTCCTCATCGGGCCTGGGTGTGTGGGAGGGCGGGGGAACTGGGGGGGGGGAAGCTGGCCTAGCTGGAAGCAAATCCACTATTTCAACAGTAAACTCAGGCTCTCCTTCCACCTCCCCTGCCTATTAAGTGATTCTTTCTAGTGCATGATGTTGTGTCCAGGAGGAACTGAAGATTCATTGGGGGGGGGAAATAGTCAGCTGAGAGGCGTCACTTTCCTCCATCCACCCCCCCACTTCCCTAAATTTAAACAGGAAAAGCTTTTAAAACACATCTGCCTGTACGCTTGTAATACCGTTCTTCCCTTTGCCACGGTGCATGCGGGGAGCGGGAAGGGGTTAGAGCAGGGGACTGGATTCAGGATGCCTGGGTTCTACTCCTGCCTTGAGGGGCAACTGATTTCACCTCCCTGAGCCTGCCTCTCTAGCTGTAAAATGAGCTTGCATAATTCCCTGAAGTGGTCTGGAGGTTTGTTAGCAAAGAGCTTTGAGATCCTTGCATTGCTCGGATCTAGCATGTCACAGACCAGGGCCGCCTTTAGAAAACAAAAGGATTGTAATCAAGATGAAAACACCAGACAGCGTCGCTCCTTACATGGAGAACTGGCGAGGCTGGGTCCGTTAGTCTTAAGCTTCGGGCATGAAAGATGTCCGTGGATCAAAGCTCGGCTGTCCCAGTTCAACCTTCTGTGGAAGTCAAATGTCATGTCATGCCGTTTCCCCTGTGCGTGTGTGTGTGCGTTTCCAGTCTATTGGCTTTGCAGGGCCTGTTCATAAGAAGCTAGGCTTACTCTGATGCCCTTGACCAAAATTTCACACTCTCCACCCCTCCCGCTGCCATTATGTTGTTTGCTGTGTGCTGGTTGGTTGCCACCTTCAAGCATAGAGGTGCCTGCTGGGTGAGGCAAGGAGGGATCCTTGGGGGGTATAAAATGTTGTTCATCAGCTTCCGTATGAGGAAAGATGAAAAAGACTGGGACTGTTCAGCCTGGAAAAGAGATGACGAAGGGGGCATCCTATGATAGAGGTCTATAAAATCACGAGTGGCCTGGAGAAAGTGAAAGTAAGTGTTACTTACCCCTTCACATACCACAAGAATCAGGGATCACACAAAGACATTAATAGGCAGCAGGTTTAAAACAAACAAAAGGGAGTATTTCTTCACACAATGCACAGTCAACCTGTGGAACTCCTTGCCAGGGGATGTTGTGAGGGCCAAAAGTAGAACTGGATTCAAAAAAGAACTGGATAAGTTCATGGCTATTAGCCAAGATGGTCAGGGGCACAACCACATGCTCTGGGTGTCCCTAAACTTCTGACTGCCAGGAGTTGGGACTAGACCAGTGGTTTTCAAACTTTTTCTCTGGGGACCCAGTTGAAAAAAATTGTTGATGCCCACGACCCAACGGAGCTGGGGATGAGGGTTTTGGGGTGCAGGAAGGGGTTCTGGGTTTGGGGGGGCTCAGGGCTGGAGCAGGGGATTGGGGTGCGGGATTGGGGCGCAGGCTTACCTCGGGCAGCTCCCGGTCACTGGTGCAGCGGGGTGGCTAAGGCAGGCTTCCTGCCCGTCCTGGCACCATCGACCAGGCTGCACCCCGGAAGCAGCCAGCAGGAGGTCCAGCTCCTAGATGGAGGTGCACAAGCAGTTCCATGCGGCTCTCACCGCCCCCCATCCCAGTTCCCATTGGCCGGTTCCTGGCCAATGGGAGTGCGGAGCTGGTGCTCGGGATGGGGGCAGCACGTGGAGCCCCGTGGCCCCCCTGCTTAGGAGCCAGACCTGCTGCTGGCCACTTCCAGGGCACAGCGCGGTGTCAGAACAGGTAGGCACTAGCCTGCCTTAGCCGGGCAGCACCGCCGACGGGACTTTTAATGGCCCGGTCAGCAGTGCTGACCAGAGCCGCTCCGACCCAGTGCCTTCCATTCCGCGACCCAGTACTGGGGCGCGACGACAGGGGATGGATCACTCAATAATTCCACTGTTCTGTTCATTCCCTCTGAAGCGTCTGGCACCAGCCACTATCAGAGGACAGGATACCGGGCTAGACAGACCAGTGTGGCCATTCTTACGTTTTTCATATTCATTTAAAAGTTGAAGGAAAGAAAATAACTTAATGGAGAATTGATGTCTAAGGCCCCGATCCTACAACTGGATCCTTTTGGGTGGACCCCTTTAGGCCAGCAGATGGACCAATGTTGCAAGACCTGTACCTGAAAGTGCAACCACCTTTTCAAGGATCTGTGGGATCCCCTGTCTTATTTTAATCCTCTCCCTAAAATTTGTTAATATCAATTCCTCCCTCCTACTCTGTACATGCTCACAGCACACCAGGAAGTGTTACCAGCTCTTATAATCTTATTGCAAGAGTCTTAAGCAATGGTCTAAAACCTGGAGTCCCATGGAGTGAATTTCAGCTGTCTAGGATAGGTGCTGGAAGGAGGGCTTCCGGGAGTGCTCCTGGACCCCCCGGCTTGAAGTAGTAATAACAACCCAAAATAGATGGTTTCAACCTTCAGCACCCAGCCCCACTACAGAAATTGTTCCCACACCACTGGTTTCTAGTTCTTGCGGTTATGGAGAAAAGCCTGAAAGCATGACCAATGGGCTCAGAAACCAGAAAGCAAAAGAAAAAGAATACAATTGATTTCTCTCTCTCTCTCTCGAATTTTAAGCCAGTCTCGTGATTTTTGGGGGGCCTGACTGAGAGCTTGGGGTTGGTAATATTGTATAACCTCACACACAACTAAGCAGCCTGACCCACAATACACTTGCTTTAAC
Organism: Platysternon megacephalum; assembly: GCA_003942145.1. NCBI lineage: Eukaryota > Metazoa > Chordata > Testudines > Platysternidae > Platysternon > Platysternon megacephalum. The sequence goes on from QXTE01000096.1 coordinate 6,325,148, forward strand.
CTTTCTACTCAACACCCCCCCTGCTTGCTCATCGCTCACCCATGGGCACACAACTCATTTGTGTTATGACTGACATACACACGCCGCACATCATGTCTTGGACTCAAAATGCAGCCACCACCCATGCAGCTCCGAAAATCCCCTCCACGTGGCTGCTCATGGTCCTTCTCTCATCTTTGTCCGTCTTGTTCATTCATACAGCCCAAACGCTTGCACCCAGTGTCAATGATTAGCATACGCACAATGCACTTACACAACCCAAATCAGTCACTTGACACGTTAGCTGACACACAACACAGGCCAGATCCCTTCTGCACACAACTCCCTTCTACAGCATGCTGCTGTTCAGCCAACCAATAACTGTTGCACATGCAATCTCACCCATGTGCTCTTGTGCACACAATCTTGCCTGCACACTCTTGCACATGGAACCTCGCCTGTGTGCTCTTGCACTTTACTCTTTCAATTTCCCTCGCACACTCATTCTCTCATCTTTTCACACGCACCCTCACTCTCTTTGCACGTTACGTTTTTACACACACACACACACACACACACACACACACACACACACACACACACACACACACACACCATCTCTCTCTCTCTCTCTCTCTCTCTTTTTCTCTCCCTATCGGGGCGCTCCTGCCCCTTTAAGGGTTAACCTTCCTCTCCGCTACATCGCGTTCCACAGATTGACACATCCTACTGGCGGCAGGTCCCGGCCGCCCAATCGGCGGCAGCCAGGCCGTGCTCCACGTGGGGGCGGGCCGCTCCCGCCGCGCTCCCATTGGCCAGCTGGCTCGGCGATTGCCCGCACGAGCCAGGCCCCACGTGGAGCTGGCGCTAGTTCATTGATCGCGCTCCCCCCGCAAAGCTGCTGCTGCTGCCGCCGCGGCGGGGCGGGCGGGGGCCGAGGCCGGCCGGGAGCGAGCGCGCGGGCAGCCCCCGACTCCGGCCGCCCCCTCCGCGCTGGGTGCAGCCGCCCGGGGCCAGCGGCGCGGTGAGTCCGGCGGGGGCGGGAGCTGGGCGGCGGGGGCCGCTCCCTGCCCGCCGGGCTCTACCTGCTGCGGAGGGGCAGGGCCCATTGTTTGGATGGGGGGGGCACTTGGGGCGCGTTCTCAGGGGGGCAGGAGAAAGAGTTGGGGGCGGGAGCAGCTGGGGGGGCGAGGGAGGGGGGCACTCTTTGGGGGGGGCAAGGGAGAGGGAGGGGGGCACTCTTTGGGGGGGCAAGGGAGAGGGAGGCAGAGGGAGAGGGGCACTCTTTGGAGGGGCAAGGGAGAGGGAGGGGGGCACTCTTTGGGGGGGGGGCTTGCTGGCTCGCCAGGGAGGGGGGCAGGTGGGAGGGGGGCAAGGCAGGGCAGGATGTTTGGGGAAGAGCTTTTTCTGGGGCGGCCGCAAGTGGGGCTATGGTCGAGGGTAGCCATGGAGGGGGCACTAGAGGGAGGATGCCCAGGGCATCACTGGATGGGGTTGCTGGGTTTTTGCTTTAGGAGCAGGGGCGCCTGCGAGGATGTGGGCGGGCGGGGGGGGGGGGGTGTATTCCTTGCCTGCCCATGGCCGTGCATGGACATATGCTGGTGGTGGTGTTATGTGGGTCTGGGCTAGGGAGAGGCATTGCTGGGGAGTGCCCTGCAGGCTGTGTCAAGGGCCTTGCCCACATAAAGAGGGTTGAGTTCCTCCCCTGGGCAGGGCTGGCCGAGGTGCTTGCAGGCGAGGTGCAGAGACGGGACATAGGCACTTAGGGGATGCATAGGGAGCCGTGCCCGGTGGGCCGAGCTATTTCAGTGATGGGGGCCAGCCAGGTGCTTGGGGTACAGGGTGGCAGGTGGGTTCTTAATGACAGAGCTGGGCGCGGCGCGGCTGGGTTGGTGGTGTTGGAATTTAGGCCAGCGTGAGCTGGATCCTGAGAGTTCGTGGCTGAATGAGCGCGGGCTTGTTGAATAGGTGGGCCGGTGGGGCCTAGATTCAAACTCTGGGTGAGATATTTGTTGGGGGCTGGGGGAGGGACCTGTGGCTGAGGGCACTGCTGTACTGGGATGCGTGGAGAAGGGGTCTGTAAGGCGGAGACCTTCCTATTAACATTTAAGAAGCATTTCTTGGTTGGATCTCACCTTGTCGTCCCAACAGGGCCGGCTCTAGCATTTTTGCCGCTCCAAGCAGGCAAAAAAAAAAAAAGCCGCGATCGGAGGCAGCTCTACCGCCGTTTCATTCTTCGGCGGCAGGTCCTTCGCTCCGAGAGGGAGTGACGGCCCTGCCGCCGAATTGCGGCCGGACGTGCCGGCCCCCCTCTTCATTGGCCGCCCCAGGCACCTGGAGCCTGGAGCCAGCCCTGCGTCCCAAGGGATGGGGGAAGATGAGAAGCAATGGCTCTGTGGCCGGCTGTAGTGGGACTGGTGGTAGTGGGGGTTTGGCAGGGCAGATTCTCCTCCTTTGAGTTTCCTTGGCTGGAACGTGACTGTCCCTGTCTCTTTCAGAGTCCGTAGCTGTGCTGGAGCTGGCCGGCTTCCTTGGGCCTGGGCCCTGAGAGAGAGGATCCCGTGGCGGGAGTGGTGGAGTGAGATAAGGCTGGGATTGCTCCAAAGATGTTCCCCCAAAACCGACCCCCGGTGAGTGCCCCGGTTAGACTCCGTTCCCACGGCCCTGTGTGGAGCAGCATTGGGGTGTTCCTTACTTGTGCTAAATCAACCCCTTTCCCCACCGCATCCCTGCAGGCTGCTCTGTCTGGATTGCCCCACCTAGGAGAGGGAGGAAGCGGTTGTTGCAAGTATCTGTGCTTCTGCCTTTGCGTGAGAGTCCCGCTGGTATAGCTTAAAGTGTGAATTTAAACCGGTGCGAAAGGCGGTGTGGACGCTCTTATTCCGGTTTCTCTTAGGAAGAGGATCGAAGATAAACTGAATGACCAGCGTTTACACAGGAGGGTTGCGCTGATTTCGCTAAATCAGCTTAAAACTGGCGCAACTTCTGCGTACGCGCGGGGGCTTAGACGGAGCTTGGTTTTATACCCCTCTGACGTTACGTCCTGCGTTCGTCTTAGCGCCGGTGTTCTCCAGCTTGGCTATTAAACCCTGGCTGTCAAGCTGGGACCAAAGGTGGCAAAGGATCCCCCTTCGAGGAGCTGATTTCCTTTGTGTCCATTCTCCCTCAGCTGTCCCCTTCCCGCGAGTGCCTGCTGTCTGTCTCTCCCTTGTGACAAAGCCAGGTGTGGGGCTGGTGGCCCCAGGAATTGGGACTGGGGATTCTGCGGTCGTTGTACCCCTCCCAAGAGCCTGGTTCTTGCAGGCTGCGTGAATAGCACAGCCACGTTGCGGTGACTGCCCTCTTCCTTCCATGCCCTCTGCCGTAGGCTCATCTCCAGGCACCCGCTGTGGCTTCGGCAGCTGCCAGCACGGTTTCCACGACCCCCCAGTCCCTGAAACTGACCTACCCGGAGACCTTGGACCGGATCAAGGAGGAATTCCAGTTCCTGCAAAACCAATACCACAGGTAACGCACTGCCAAGCCCCACTGCGCCAGCGAGCAGCGGTGCCACTTTAACTGGGCTGGCAACAAAACGCTCCTCTATCTCCACGCTGGGCATTAGGTCTAGGTGGGCAGGAAGTGGCATGCCACGCCGGCACTGAGCCATACGTGCAGCAAGAGTGTAAGAAGCCACCTCGGTTCCTTGAAACGCTCTTCTCGGGCAGCGCTGCCCAGCCTGCCAAAAAGCCCGTCTAGTGCTCCTGTGCTTTCGGCTCTATCCCAACGTGGGCCTCGGCTTTCCCCCTGCGTGTCTGGTAATCCGGGTCCAGATTCCTGCCTGTTCTGTTGCCAGTCTGAGCAATCCCTAAATGCACCCCCTGCCCCTGCTCTGTAGCTTGCTACATTTGGAAAGCAGATGAGGGAACGTTCAAACTTCCTGCAACCTGTTTCCTTGGAGCACGGAAGCCCATGACACACACTCCTTCCTGTGCGCCTGCCTGAATCCCTCCCCACCCCCACCCCCTTTTCCAGTTCCTTACCTCTTGGCAGATGGGACTTAAATGGATTCTACCCAGTGGCTCTCTTTTCTGGGCTAGGGGTTGGCAGACCAAAGTTTTGCATGAGTCTTAAACTCAAGCTTTATGCTTCTGTGCCGCCGACTAATCCTTGTTCTCTTGGTGGGGGGTGGTGGATGGGGGTGGGGGTCTCTCTCTCTTTATTTTTACAGCTTGAAGTTAGAATGTGAAAAACTGGCAACAGAAAAAACAGAAATCCAGCGACATTATGTCATGGTGAGCGGGGTGCGGGGTGGCGCTCCCCTTTCCCAGCGTTCGGAGCAAGCGAAAGACCAACCGGGTTGGGTTTCCTTGGCTCCCGGTTTATGTTTGGGCTGCTGCGCCTGCCCCCAGAGATCTGGCTGGGTGACCTCACTCATGAGATGAGCGCGGCTGAGCTCTGCCTTGATGGCTTTCAGCGGCATGTTATTGCTGCCGGAGAGGGTGGGAGGGAGCGCTGGTCTGATGATTTACTGGGCCCCAAGCTGTGCGGGGAGGGGAGGGAATTGACAGGCAGGTACTGCCCCATCTCTGCTCTTATTGCTGGAGTTGGGAGGGGAAGGGGTTGGAAACTGCTCGTTAGTTTCCCTTTTCCATCTCTCTTCTCTCTGCTGGAAGAGAAATAGAGCCAGACTGAGCAGCAGAGATTGCCTAGAATGTGGGGCCTGTGTTTGAAGAAGACTGTCCTGGTTGCTGTATTATTTCTCTGTTCCATAGGGTGGGGTGTGGGGGAGAGCTCGCCCTGCTCCTGGCAGAGAGATTTGGGGCAGTATCTTCCGATTCCAGCAGGTCCTGATAATGCAGGAATTCGGGGTCAGGCTGACCTCGCATGCCTGTGCTAGAGAGGACTTTGCAGTGGGTGGTTTGCCCGTTAGCCTTGCATCTCCCTTAGTGACGCCGTGTTCTTTCCCTTGCAGTACTATGAAATGTCCTACGGCCTGAACATCGAAATGCACAAACAGGTGAGTCTCTGGCATGCCTGGTCTTCCTGCCAGCTGTCTGTGGTAGCCCCTGGTGGGCTCACCCTTGCTTCCTGCTTCGTAGCCCATCCCCGTCCCAGATAAACCCAACCCTGTCGCTTTCCTCCTTATGCAAAACACAGCTTGGGGCGTGGGTTCCACCCTGCCTTTCCCATGTTACCCGGGATGGGGGAGGCCCAGCCCCCCACTTCGGAAAAGGACGAGAGCCACTGTTGTGGAGTTAGTGGAGGATTCCATTTCCAGCTCTGCTACTGACTTGCCTAGTGCCCTTGGGATGGTCCCTCAGTGTCGCCTCCCCCCTGCGATACGGGGATAATTCTGGCCGACAGAGGCGGTCTTTGTGCGCCCCTGCAGCAGGGGCTTCCTGTGCCCGGTGCTGGGGAAGCTCGGCGAGCATGCGGGGAAGATGGGCTTCAGGCCTGCGTGCTCAATCACTTGTGGGAAGCGGGCTTTGACATTCGCCGCTGTCCCGCTTGTCCAGTCCAGGGACCTGGCGCCGTGGGCCCCCTGAGCTAAGCCAGACAGCTCTTGGGCACTCAGCCAATGAATGGAAGACGGGTGAGAACTGGGCTCTGCGAGCCGGGGTGGAAGCTGTCCGATAATTCGTTACCAGCCTCTTGGGGAGCTCCGTTGAGCGGCTACGCCGGGGCTGCCTGGGGACCTGGCAAGTGGCCTGAGGCCCTGTGATGCCCAGGAAGGGCCAAGTGTTGGATCTTCTCCCGTTGCTGCCAGATCTGCCCCGCCACCCGCGGTGGCCACGCGGCTTCTGTATCAGGGAGCCCGCGCGGGAGCAGAGGTGGGTGCGGGGAGGGGACTCCCGGGCCTCCTTCCTCACCTCCTCCCCCGCTGCACTGCGCACTGGGTTACCAGCTGCTCGGAGACAGAAGGTTTCTTCTCATCTATTTTTAAAGAGGCTGCATAGGAGTCTGGCAGCGTGTGCCTTCGGCAGGCACATCCCTTCCGCCTCGCCCCCCAGCCCGGTGGACTCGCGCCTCCCCGGCCCGGCCAGCTGTTACACGGGTGTGTCTCTTGGGAGCTTCGTGCCAGGGTCGCGTTTGGTTTGGAGACCTGTCTGTAGCCAAGACTGGGCTGGTCCCCCCGCACCTTAGGAGCACTGGGGGATGTGGTGGGGCACCTTTAGCGCCAGGTTGCACTGACGGCTGCCCTGCTCCCTGGCTTTGCGTAGCCGGCCTGCTTCTCTGCTGCCTTCGCAGCAGAAGGAAAAGGCCACCTGGTAAAGCCAGGGACTGAGGGAAGCACAACCCCCTCCCCCCCCCCGGAGTAGGAGACTGAGAGCCAAAGGGAAACGGACACAGCTCTGCTCTCCGCGCGCCCCCCCCCCCCTTTCTCCCCCATTTCATCTGGCTGCTCGCTCGCAGCACCGCGCAGACAGCAGTATTTACTGCCGATTCCAGGTGCCGCTGGCCGCCTGCCAGCGTGCTGTCTGCACGTTTAACGAGGGCCCGTAAGTCTGCGCTCTGACAGCCAATGGCCCTCGTGTGAGAAATGGGAGCTGCCCGCGCCGAAGGCCGCAGGTTATCGGTGCTGCGGGCAGCTGGAACCTCTCCTTTGCACGGCTGGCTCGTCGTCCCAAATGGAGCCTTGGTCTGGGTCTTGTCCCCTTCCCACCCCCCCCGGCCCGCTGCCTCTGCCAACCCGCACAAGCCCTATTTTATTTTGCTTTATCGCACGCCGCTAGCTGCTGGCATAAAGAGCGCGTCGTTAACTTAATGCTCCATAAGGAGTCTCGTTAATAAAAAGGACGAGCGGCTGAATGGTCCGGCCAAGGAAGCATCCACCCAACGCACGTCTTGCTGAGCCGGGTCTCCCTCCCTGATCCCCAAACCCCCTTGTCTCGAGCGCCCAGAGGGCGGCTACTATGGGATTGGCCGCGCTGCCACCTAGCCAGGTGGAGTCTTCAGGGGCCGGGGACCAAAGTCCTCTGAGCTGCAAGGGACTGGTGCCGCTCCGTCCTTAGCCCCTCCGCTGAGACCGCCAAGAAGCCTGGGGCAGCTGTGATGGCTACAGGCGTCCGTTCGGAACGGGACGACGGCGATCCGCTTCTTCTGGCGTGGCCATCGCGTGCTGGGATTCTCCGCCGCTGCTGCCCTCCGGCTGACTTCGCACCGGCGACCCGGTCTCCTGCCAGCTCTCAACTGACCCGGCCAATCCCTTTTAACCCTGGCCGCTCGTCAGTACCGGGCGCGACGCTCTAGTTAAGCCCTGTTACTTCTCCCCAGGCTGCCTGGTTTCTCCCTCGTGCCGCTTTCTTGTGTCAGAGCTTTGAAGAGGCCGGTGGGTGAGCGGGCCAAGCTCTTGTTGGAATGGCTTTCTTCTCTCTGGCCGGCTCCTGGACTGGGAAGGAAGCCCTGGTCCCTAAGCATTCAACAGGGGATTCATTGCACTGCGGCTGGAGGAGCTGGATTTTCTTTTAATGGCTGCTCCGTGTAGCACTATAAAACCCTGCCGTGGTCCAGGCGGGAGAAGCTGCAGGCAGATCCCGGCGAGATGATATTTTTGGCATGTTATTTGTACCAGGAAAAACCCTCAAATCTGCCTGGATTTGGACTTTTCTACCCAAAATAGCGAGTGAAGGAGATGGTCGGGGGGGGAGAGAAAAAGCCCTGAAAACAGCACGATCATTTTTCATGCTGAGAGCGTTAAAGTGCCAGTAAATTGCACATTAACGAGCGCGAGCGAATTGGAGGCAGCGTTCCCCGAGGAGCTGGCTGCCCATCAGTGCATTAGGAAGGAGAATCCATCACTGCTGGCCCCAGGAGATGGCTAAATCCTTCCCAGAAACTACCTACTGCCAAAAATTTTTTTTTCTGGGGGCTGGTGTGTATCGGGGGGAGGGGAGTGGCTGTTTCCTTTTTAGTGCTGGGGGGGGGGTGAATGCAGAGAGCACATGGCGCTTGGCTTTGTTTTTCATGGGTGAGAGAGAGATCTAGGACGGGATCCTTAGATTTACAGGCTCCAGGTGAGATCAGGGCTCCACTGTGCTAGATGCTGGACGGACGCACAAAGTCTCTCCCCAGAAGAGCTTGCAGTCTAAATGGAGGTCCAGAGAGGGGAGGTGACTTTCCCAGGTCGCTGGCCTGACTCCCAATCCGGTGCCCTATCTGCTAGGCTGCGTGGCCTCTGACTGATCTCCGGTAGCCCCCCATGGCACGTGGCTCGAATGAGGGTCACCCCATTAGATAGCGATAAAGGGGGAGGTCCCGAGCATCTCTTTGAGCCCATATGACTCCCATGGGTGCGTCCCGTGCTGCGATGGCTGCAGATGTGGGGACCCTTTTCTGGCCACCTGTGGGTGGGTCTGATGTTCTCTTCTCTGTCTGCTCGAATCCTGCCTGACGTGCTCTGAGTGGGCTGTAGTGGGTCATTTTCTCTTGATTTGGGAGTCAAATCCAGAGGCTGCTTGCCTCCCATCCTGCCCTGCCGGTGGTGGCTTCTTAGAAGCAGCTGCCTTCACTCCAGCGTTGGGAAGAGCAGAGCTGCTTCGGGGCCCGAAGCTGGTGAGAGTTGGGGCACCTTCCCCCACAGCTGGGTCGTGCTAGAGAGTGGCCTCAGGACACTGTGTATGAACCAGCCCTAGGAAGGGGTTCCTCAGTTGGAATCCCCTCCCCCCAGCTGATTCGTGGGCTGGGGGCTGAGGGTCACCCCAGCCTGGCTTCCCCTCTGTGTTTGAGGGGATCCCTGTCCCTTTAATTCACTGCGTTCTTCAGCTGCTTGAAGCTGGTATGTTGGTGGGGGAGTCTTTGTCTGGCCTTGCCCAGCTTGGTAGCTCGGGGCATTGATTGAAGTGCAGTGCTGTCCTCTCTCCACCTCTTTTTCCTCTCCCTCCCTTGCTCTCTTCCTGCGTTCAGGCCTTCTGATTGCTTGTGGCACTCAAGTGTTGCAGAAAAACAGCAGCTGTAACAAGAGCACCTCTCCAGGGCTTCCTGGCAAACCACCGAGAGCATCAATTAGCACTCGGCAGGGCTGGAGAACTATTCCTGGTGGGGAGAGGAGATGTTTGGGGGTGGGCATCTTGACAGGACATGGAGGGAGGGGGGCAGGATGCTGTCACTGAAATTTGGTGTTGCATGGCTCATTAGCTGTCTGTCATGGGGAGATGGTTGCACTGAGGGTCTGGGGGAAGCTTTCTCTGGGGTAGGACATAGCAGGCATGTCAGCACCTGGTCTGGATGCTCGAATCTGGCTTCTGAGATGCGGTGGGCTTCCCGCCCCGTGCACTGAGAGCTGCCGAGGCCGGAGGCGCGCTGAACATGGAGCAGGCTGAGTCTGCGGGGACTGGCTTGCAGGTGCTTGGATCAGCCTTGGGGTGCAGCGGGCTCTGTTCCTCACCTCTCCAGGGGCGACTGTTGCTTGGTTTCCCAGGGAAGCTGAGTGGCGTCCCCTGCAGTAAGGACCCCCCTGTCCCCTCCAGGTGCTCTCTGGATCACATGGTGCCTTCCCCCATTCATTGTAGCTGGGTGGCAGGACTCCTGCTGGGTCTGGAGGGCCCGGGTTGGAAGGAGCCCGCGGGACGGGGAGTGGCTGTCAAGGGAGGGGGCAGAGCTGGGTATTAAGCAGATAAGTGTCTTACCCTGGGGGGCTGCGGACGCAGCAAAGAATGAAGAACTCGCTTGGGCGTCACATCCTCCGTCCAGATGGGCTTTGACGTGTCAGTGGCTTCTGGGGAGTGGCAGTATCTGCTACCAGGGGATGGGGGGGGTGGATATACAGGAACAGGGGAGCATTAGTCCTCTTTCCGCCAGGGGTGGAAACTAGTGTGTATTTGGCTTACAGCTGCGTCCGGGAGCCCCAGTTCTGGAGCAGCGCCCCTCTGCGCCAGGCGTTGCACAAACAACGAAACAACGGGCCCTGCCCCAGAGAGCTGACAGCCTGCCTCCCCCCAAGACTCCCCCTTTCCCAGGGAGCTCTCCGAGGAGGAAACGAGCCCCAGCAGCCTGCATGCTTGTCCGGCTTGTGGCTTTCCGCTCACTCCACTGAGCGGGAGAATCCACATGTGGCACTGGCTTCTGCTGCACCCTGAGTGGTGGCTGCATGAGCTGCTCCCTCCCCCCCGTAACACTAAAGGGGGCGCATGGGGCGTCACGCATGCACATTGACAGCAGAAGAGGCCATGGAGGGCAGAATAGGGACTTAGGGGGCTAGGACTCCGGGGTTCTATTCGCAGCTCTGCCACAGCGATCGTGACCAGACAGCAAGTGTGAAAAATCGGGCCGGGGGTGGGGGGGGGTAATAGGCGCCTATATAAGACAAAGCCCCAAATATCGGGAGTGTCCCTATAAAATCGGGACATCTGGTCATCCTATGAGCAAGTCCCGGCCCTGCTCTGCACTCTGTTTTGCCCTCGGTAAACGGGGTGATACCTACCTACCTACCTCTCCGGCGAGGGGAGAGACGGAGCTGCGGCTGGTGTGTGTGTATGTGAGAGCTCATTGGCGCTGGGAGAACCCATCTGTGTATAATTTGGTTTGAAATGCAGCCAAATCTGGGATGGGACGTGGTAACTGCTTAGCACCAGCCGTGCTGCATTGGCAGTGAGGGGATCTACACGTGACACGCTCGAAGCTTTCGATGGTGCACAACAGAGCATAAGTGTGGTGGCTGCAGTGGGATTCTAGAGGCGGAGGGTAACCCCTGCGTTAGAATAGGGTCAGGACACGGGGATTTGTGCTCCTCCTGCTGGGCTCTCTAATGGGCACAGCGGCTCCTAGCTCCGGATCACTCTTGGCTTGGAGGCTAGGCCAACGGGCAGCCCTTGGTAGGAAAGGGGGCGGTGTTTCTTGAAGATCTCTTCACGCCGTGGTGAGCCCTGCCCAGGGGCCCGAGCCTATGGGGGAATGGAAGTGCAACAGGAGCAGCTCAAAGGTGCTGCTGACGTTTGCGTGTTTTCTCCTTCCAGACGGAGATCGCCAAGCGGCTCAACGTCATCTGTGCCCAGCTCATCCCATTCCTGTCCCAGGAGGTGAGTGAACCTGTTGTCTCTGCGGGCAGGGGGTCCGTGGGCTCGTACAGGCTGCCTGGGCGGGCCTGGCTCCAGCCAGGGCTTGGAACATCCCAGGCTGTATTCTCAACCTCTGGGCAAGCCAGGTACCTCCGCCTGCGAGTGAGGGGGGGTCAGGTCATGCCATTTCCTTTCCCTGCCTTTTTAAAGGTGACCGGAGGATTTTTTTATTATTTTTTTTTTATTTTTATTTTGTCTCCTCCCAGCATCAGCAGCAAGTGGTCCAGGCAGTGGAGCGAGCCAAGCAGGTGACTATGGCAGAGTTGAACGCGGCAATCGGGGTATGTGCACCGTCCCCCGCTGCTGGCCACAGTGTGTATCGCCCCTCCCGGGGTTTAACTCGGTCTCCTGCCCCTGGGGCTGTGGGGAGAGGCTCTTGGCCCGTCCCCCACTAATGGGCTCTCTCGGCACCGGGTGGTGCCTCTCCCACAGCTCGGAGCATCCGAGAGGGGATTGTCCTACTTTAGCCGGAGCGGCTGCTGTCTGGGACCTCAGCTGATGCGTGGCTTCTATCCCATAATGAGCTCAGTGGGGGGACGGGGGAGGGGAGCACTCCACTAGCTCTGGCATCTAACAGCAAGGTGGGAAGCAGCTTCCCTAACTTAGAATCCTAAGCTGCTTTATTGATGTTCCTGGCCCTTTAAAATTTGCCCTGCCCCCTGGGGAGCGGAGTCTCTGAGTTCCAGGGAACCCTGTGGGGGGGGGAGGGGGTTGTTTTTTTAAAGGGCCGGTGCTGTAGGTACCCCATAGGTCCTCCACACCTGTGTTCTGCCAGCGAGATGCACCATTCACGCAGGATGGGGGTGTTCGGCGCCGTTCGCTGGAGGACAGGGTCCTTTCTCTTCGTCTTCCTGAGATGCCAGCGAAACGCGTGCCTCCAAAGATTCCCTGGAAATGCCCTCTGAGTACAGACGGGCTAGTGTGTTAACCCAACCCCATTCAGTCCCCACCGGGCGCGGACCCTAGAATTGTCTTAAGGTTGGGCTGCCCCCTTCTTGGCCGTGGGGGACCGTGTGAGGTGTCGAAGGCCGGAGAAGAGCTATTGGTCAGGGACGGGGGGTGACGAGCGTGGAGACGAGCCCCCTTGAAAATTGGCAAATGTGTGTCGGGGGGGGGGAAGACTGGGATGGCTGTCTCTGTGTCAGGCCAGTTGCCAGCCAGGTGGATGGATGGATGGGGGCACGCAGCCAGCCCTCTCGGGGACTTTGGGGGGGATTTTGTACTGAGTGGTGGGAGGATAAGGGAAGCATAATCCCGCCCTGGGGCCGAGAGCGGAGGGGAAGCATGTGAGACGCTGGCAGAAATAAAACAGGAGGAAGGAAGCGGGGGCCAATAAAGGAGCGGTGACAACTTGCTCCATAGCCGCACTTAATGAGCAGATTATGAGAGCCTTTAAACGGAGGGCCGTGAAAACGATAATGGAACAGGGTAATTGGATTTGGCACGGCGTGCCAAGGATTGGGGACATGAGACGCCGAGCAGAGCGTCTGGAACAAAACGTGGCGTTCGCGGAGGCCACTGTGCGGCACAGAAGACGAGGAAGCGTTATGGATCCTTGCGGCGGGGAGGGCTGGCAGCCTGGCTCTTACAAGCTGTGATGGGAAGGCTGAACGCGGCTGAGAGACCTGGATGTGACAGAAGCAGGAGAAATGGTGCAGGAGAATAGGGGGTGGGGAGAAGAGGCTCTCCCAAATGAGGATCTAAGAGCATTCGCGCTTGCATACCTTGGTGAGGCAGAGGAGCGCTGCTTAGGAGGAATACATTAAAAATGATGGAGCTGGATCATGGCAGGGCTGGATAATTGATGTGTGTATTTATTTTACTGCTGCTGCTCAATAGATTTGGGGGCTGAGGATTCTGTGGGCTGGTATGTCTGTGTGGGGTTACTTAGCCACAGACATCGCCCCTTTTTAGTAAGCCTTGGCAGAATTCAGTATTTTTATATATCATTTTGATGAATAATATCAATTCTTTTAAAGCATTTTTTTCCTTTTTTCACATATATTTACATTTTCACCGTTGTGGGACTTATGGATGGAATAGCCAATACTTGTTTGTTGGCAGTAGATGCTGAGAATCAAAAAGTTAAAGCTTTATAACCATTAAAACACAAACTACCAACGTCACCTCACATGTCAAAATATACGAATTAAAAACTCTTAAATGAAACAGAGTTTACAAGGGGCATTTGTCTTGGCCTGTTTATAAGTGTTTCCAGCAATACTAATCGAAAATGCGTGTGTATATTGTGACAATAACATTTACCAACAAAAAATCTGATCCTTCCATGCCTATTTTTAGTTGAGAGGACACAATCAAGCTATATTGTGACTCCAGATTCATACTCCGCATTGATTTAAAAAAAAAAAAATCAAATACCCCCACAACATTCTTATAAAAAAAGGAACGCCAGGCAAGGTGCTTCTCTGACAAGCTTTCTGTTGCAGTGTAAACAGAGACTTTTCCCTGCTGTGGTTTGCCACAAAACAGGACTCTAAACAGGAGGGAAACAGACTCCTCTGGCCCCACGGAGAGAAATGTAGACAGTCAAGTGTGCAGAATGCGAAGTGGATTGTAATTGACTTTATAAAGGGCTGTTAGGGATTCAGCTGGAGAAAGGGATGGGCTTGGGGTTTATTTTTTGGTTTGCAAGCGAAATTGACAAGTGGCCCTTTTGGGAAGAGAGTTTTTTTGCCACCATCTTCCCAACAGTAGCCATCCAAAACTCACTTGTGACCAAGGAAGGGGGAAAGTGGCGGTTGGCTGAAGCAGAGGATTGTTGTGTATGGTGAATCACGCTGCTAGCCCAGCCTGGCTCCTGGCTTGTGATCTCTTAGGTGGCTGGGGGAAGCCAAGACAGCTGCGGCGGAGGCAAGCAGGTTATTTTGGCCGCTGTTACCCTGTCTGGGATGTTACCTGGGAGCCCTCTTCAGGGAAGGCCCAGACTCGTGTCCTCCCGCCGCTGTAGTTCTGACCTCTCCCTTTATTTCTTAAAGCGGATGTAGCACCGGTGCCAGGGGCTGGACTGAGAGCTCGGGAGACTGACGTCCTCTGTCCATAGTGCAGGTACCACATGGGCGGCAGTGGCCAGGCAAACTTCCTCTGGGCCCCGGACAGCCTGCCGTCTGACCGCTGTCGGGCAGCGACCTCTGGCTCCTTCCCGGATGGAGTGAGGCTCTGTCCGTCTCGCTGCCGCCAGCTTCTTGGAGATCCTGGCTTGCACGGGGTCTCAGCCTTGAGTCAGCGAGGCTGGCCTGGCCCTTGAGGGCAGGGTGGGGAAATGCAGACGCCTCCTCTCAGGCCCTGGCGTCTCATCCGCCCGGCCTTCCGCGCTCTCTCTCCACAGCATCAGCTCCAGGCGCAGCACCTGTCCCACCACGCCCCTCCCATCCCGCTGACCTCTCACCCCTCCGGCATGCAGCCCGCCAGCATCGGTGGAGCCTCTGGGCTGCTGGCTCTCTCCGGGGCCCTGGGAGCTCAGGGCCTGCTCCTCCCGAAGGACGACAGGGGACTTCACGACAGTGAGCACAGAGGTAGGGCTGGGGTAAAGGGGGTTGGGAGAGCAGGGAAACTTGACCCTGACTTCCCAGTTGTCAAGATGGTGAACTCCAGAGAGAGTAGGGAACCTGGGGTACAGCTGGCAAGGGGGAGCAGAGCCCTGGGGTTAAACCCCATCCCGGCCAGCCTCGGCCGGAGTGTAAAGGCCGTTCTCAGACTCTCTGGGCACCCTGCTCTCTTGCACTGGGGTTAGCGATTGGACGGGGCGCAGGGCTGCGGGTGGAAACGGTAGAGATTCAGCCTGAGTCATCCCAGAGCACAACTGGGCACGGGGCGGGGGATCGGGGGATCGGGCCCTCTGGGTAGAGGCTGGGTGGTGGGAAGGGGGTTTGAGTTTCCCTTAGGTCCTTGCCAGCAGGGGGCCTTTTCCAGCCAATTTCAGGCAGCAGCCCGGCTCCCCCCAGTATGTGGCTCCGGGCGGAGAACTCCCCAGCCGCTAGCAGGGGGTGCAACGAACACTTGGGTTTGGGGCGGAGGGCTCTGCCCCGGGGTGGACACTGTGGTGCAGGGCGCAGGATATGCCCCCAGCAAGGAAGGGGAAGGTCCCCTCCCCGCTGCCCGGGTTCCAAATCCTGGGAGCTGACCCCCCCTCCCGCCCCATGCGCCCCAGTAACATGCCAGGCCGGTCTCGGGGACTGGCTTAGCAGCCTGTCCTGTCCACAAGCTGCAGAGGTGGGTGGCAGCAGACGCTGTCTCCCCGTGAAAGGAATAAGGGGGGGGGGCAGGAGAGCGTGTGTATGCTGGGGGGGGGGGGCTCGGAGATGAAAGCAGCACCCTCTTCTTTCTTCCTTTCTTGCCCTGCTGCTGATCCGTGTTGCCATGGAGACAGAGCGAGACCTGGGTCCCGTAAGTACCCCTCCTCCTCCTCCTCCTCCGCTTATTGTTTCCTTCCAGCTGCGAAAGGCTTTGGCCAGGGAGATTGGGTTGGGGGGGCGCCTTTAAAAGCTTCCTTTTAACCGTGGGGGGGGAAAGGGGGGGAAGGTTCCCTCCCGTCGGGGCGGGGGAGGAGGTTGCGGGTCTGGCGGAAGAGGGGTTACAACCTCGAGCAGCATCCTCGCTGCCTGCAGCTGGTAAGGAGCTGGCAGGCGGCCAAGGTCACGGTGGATTGAATCTCTTTCCTGCCCGCTCCCCCCTTTCTGTGTTGCCCGGGGAGGGCGGCAGTGCATGGCCCCCCCATATGGGGGGAAGAGGGGGCTTCGCATGAACCCGCCCTCTAGCTCGCCATGGAGGCTGGAAGCGGCGCCCCCCTTGGAATGCAGGTCTGGGGGGCGGGGTCCGCACCCTTTATGTCTAGGGCTAGAGCTGGGCAAAATCGTCCCGCTCGGGCTGACGCTGCTGCAGCTTGTGACCCTGGCAGCCCTCCCTGCGTGCCCGCCCGGCCCCACCAATCCAGACTTTCCCCGTCGTGGGCTGCTGGGTTCATCTCCCTCTTCCTTCACCCGCCACCCCCGCTCCCCCACTTCTGCAGCTCTCAATGCCCTGTGCAGAGAGTGGGGCCCCAGCTCAGCCCCGCGGGTGCAGTTCCCGTTGACTCCAGTTGGTCTGGTACCGCCCTTCTGATGCCAGGGCTGTGTTGGGACCACAGCAGCCCCTGGTGCATGGGCAGCCGGTGAAGCTTATGCCTGGTTTAGTGATGGGGAAACTGAGGCAGAGGGATGTCACACAAGGAGTGGAAGCCAGGAATCCTAGCTCCTGCTAACATCGGAGTGGAGGAGCGGTTTTCTTTCTCTGCCAGCGCATCCCTAGGTGTGTCCCCCTGGCTGCCACAGACCAGACAGGGACTTGCCAGGGCCTTACCAACCCCCTTGGGAGCCTTTCCAGCCTAAATCTCCCCTCCTGCATCTGCCCCCGGTAGCTGCCTTGTAGACGCAGGGTGGAGCTGGGGTGGCAGGAGCAGCTGGCTTGCCAGGTGCAGGAGTCTGAGATGGCCAAAGCCTGGGGCACCGTGACCTGGGGGTGAGGGCAGAGCTGTGGGTTCTAGCTGGTGAACTGGAGCCATTCCTGCAATGCAGCCTGTTACCCACCTATCGGGGGGGTGCCCGGAGACCTGCCAGTAGGGGAGAGAGGACGGCAGTTGGTCCAGCAGGCTTGGGTGTACCCACATCCGGGGGCGGGGGATATCTCCCAGATTGCAAAGCTTGCTGTGCGCACGTCCCCACAGCCAGCCTGCTCTGCTGCCCTGCGCAAGCCTCTGGGGCCCAGCCTCCTGGCTAGTGGGAACCGGGGGGGCTGTGGCCGCAAGCTGCCAGCGGAGCCCTGGGGGTCATGGAGCTCAGCTCACTCCTGTGTCTTTCTGCCCCAGTCTCTTGCCCCTGCCCCCACCCCCGCTTTCTGCTGTGAACTGGAGCTGGGACCTAAGCTTGGTCTGGAGGAGCCGCGTCCCGGTGGGGGAGGGCTTGTTGACTGCCCGTTTGGCTGCGTGGCAGCTGGGTCTGGGCAGGCGCACGCCACGGAGTCGGGAGCTCGCCTCCTGGCCGGATTCCCCTTCCGGCTTTACGCTCTGCCCCCATTGCTGTCCTGGGGGTTAGTGGGGGAGGCGAACGGAGCTTCAGTTCATCCCGTGCTGCTGGAGAGATGCAGCCAGGGGAGGGGTAAGTGGCTTAGGTCTCCCGTGGGCAGAGCAGAGTCCAGCTGTCCTAAGGCAGCGGCCTCGTGGGAACGTCTCCTGTGCACCGTGGGGTGGAGGGTAGGGGGCTCTGCTGTTATCCCTGTCCATCCTGCTGGGAGGGTGGGGGGCAGAGGCCTCTTTGGGTGGGTGTGGGGGGGGTTGTTAAACCTGGACCTGCTGTCTCAGCTTGGTAACACAGCTGCTCCTCATCTCGTTTCCCCAGAGCTCCCTGGCGCTGCCCAACGGGGAGCGGGTGCGAGCCATCTCGGAGTACCTGAGCAACAGCAAGAAGAGGAAGGCCGAGGAGAAGGACTTCGTCACGGACTACGTGAGTGGTTCTCTGCAGCTGCTGGTGGTGGGGGCGTGTTCCCGGGACAGGGGGGGTAGTGGGGGGAGCCTCTCCCCTCTACTGCTCCTTTTTCTAGGCTGGGTTTGCGTGTGCCCAGCCGTGAGCAGGCCTCCAGGGGACGCTGCCTAAGCGGTGCCGTGACCCGTTGGTTCCCGTCTCCAGCCGGGCAGCGGCCTGTGCGCGGGGCCGTGCCGGGTGTGAACGCGCCTCTCTCTGCGTTTCAGGGCAGTGATGCGGACAAGAGCGAGGACAACCTGGTGGTGGATGAGGTCAGTGCCCGGGAACATGCCTTGGCTCGGTTCGGCGTTTAGATGGGCTGCGGCTCAGTCTGGTGGGCTCTAGACCTTCCTTGTGGCAGGGCCTGGCGCTGTTACTGAAGACAAAACTGGCCCTCCGAGGTTAAGGTCGCGAGGTGGGAAGTGGAACCCAGGAGTCCTGCTCGAATCACTAGATCCGGAGAGCTGGGAAGAGCACCCAGGAGTCTGGACTAGTTTCCGCCCCCCCCCTCCCCCCGCTAACCTGCGAGGCCCCCTCCTTCCCGGAGCTGGGAGCAGAACCCAGGAGTTCAGAGGCCCAGTTTGCCCAGCCCTGCTCTAACCACTAGCTCACCCTGCCTCTGGCTCTTGTACGGAGTTCCCTGCTGGCTTTGTGGGAGGTGCCTGGCTCCTGTACCCATCAGCAGCCAGAGCCCCCCACCTGAGGCCGGTCGATCTCTCTCTGTCCCACAGGACCCCTCCTCCCCGCACAGCGTCCACTCGTACTCCTCCCGCGAGAACGGGGTGGACAAGGTCCCGTTGCAGCGGAAGGAGGCTGTGCCGCTCAGTCCCACCTCCATGGCCTCGTCCAGCAGCACCTCCCCATCCCGGAGCAAGGACCAGCCCACGGTACGTGCGGGGGGGGGCGGCTGTTTGGTGGGGTTCATTGGTTTCCTGCTATCCAGGGAGCAGGAGGGTGTGGGGAGGAAACACACTCCCCTCGTCATGAAAAGGGAGGGCCAGGCTGAGCCGGAATCTGATCTCACATTGGTGCCGCCCTGCGGCTTTTATCCCGGCCTCCGTTTCCCACGGGCGGGGGGAGGGGGGGAGCGAGATCAGAATCGGGGCCTCCGAGGGCGACGGCAGCACACGTCGGTGTATCCGGGCTAGCGATAGCAGCGTGGCCGCAGCGGCACAGGCTAACCACCCCCAGACCCCGCTGCCCTCTGTGCTGCTGCAGCTCCCCCGCTCCGTTTAGCGAGCTAGCGCAACCCCCCGGTGTGCCCACAAGGGCTGTCCCCCTCGCAACGCAGACGTGTCCTGGGCACAGCTGGTGCGGCTTTGCTCAGACGTCAGGGCTATGCAACGGGCTGCCTGTTCTCTCCGGGGGGCGGGCAGGGCATGATGGTCAGGAAGTGACCATGTAAAAGCAGGCCCCACGTGGCCGCCGCACTGATTGCCAGCAGGAGCAAACGCTGGGCTTGGCTCGGAGGAGTTGCCCGCATCCTCGGCGCAACGCGCTGGGTCGCTCTGCCTCGTGCTAGCGGAGCGGTTCGTGCCCCTGCTGGTGTGAGCGGAGCTGTTCTGCCTCTCGCGAGCCCTGGGTGCAGCCTGCCGGTGCTGGGGAGCTCTGCTGGAGAGGAGTCCGCCCCACCAGCCACGCAGGGCATTGCAAGGGCGGATCCAGGCTGCCCGCTCCGGGAGGAGAAAGTAGGACACTTTACTGGGCATCTCATGCAGCCACTGTCCTAGTGACGGCCTCTGCCCTGGGTGAGGTGGGTTTGCTGGCCTGTCGCAGGGTCCTTCTCCCCACTGCGGCAGGCTCCTGTGCTAACCCCTGTGCATGGGGGGCATGGACGTAGCCGGCTTGGCTGGCCGGGGTCCTGTGTGCCAGGGCAGCGTGGCTGTAACATGCAGCTACACGGAGTTAAACCAATGCCAGGCTTTAATCTAGACAAGCGCCCTGCAGAGCCCTCGGTCTCCCCCTTCTCATGCCCATGGGAGCATCCCGATTTCGCAGCGGTGTTTGGGGCCAGGGCTCCTGGGGGGAAGCCAGGCTGGGCTCTCTGCTCCCAACCAGGCAGTAAATCCGAGGCTTGGATGGCTGCCAGTTTGGGGCTGGGGGCTGCAGTGCTGTGGGTGGGAGGGGTTTGCAGCCCACGGTGCCCAGAAAAGCCTTGGCAGGGGATTTCCAGGCTGCTGCTGCAGCTGAGTTTCGAGTCAGACTCTCTCTTTTGCAGGTGGAGAAAGCCGCAACTCCCGGTTTGAAGTCCAGCACGCCGACTTCCCAAGGAGACGCCACGGTGCCAGGCTCCAGTAGCAGCAGCGCCACCCAGCAGTTCCGCCCGGGAGCAGCAAAGCCCTCGGTGGATTCGTTAGGTAGTGGGAGGCTGGGGATGGGGACGGAGGTCACAGTGACCGTGGGGCAGGGTGCAGCGAGACGCATTCACTCAGCACTTGGATGCAAATCAGCCTGTTGTGGTGACCCAGGAGACTGGGCTTTGGCTGCCCTGTTGCAGGGGATTAGACCCAGGTCTGATGCTTCCCATGTCTCGAGAGGGCCGTTCCTGGCTAACCTGGAGCCTGGCCAGGCTGCTGGAACAGGGCACCCCAGCTAGGGTGGAGTGGTGTGATGGGGAAAGGATGCTCCAGCATCCTCTGCGATATCAAGTCCGGTGGCTCTAAGAGGCCTTGTCCTGGGAGAATGAGACCTTGGCTCCAGGTACCCAGCAATCAGCTCCCAAAGCCATGGGGCGGCCCTAGAGCCGGGGCTGGAGCCTCGCTGAGCGCGAGGGCTGAATGGGGGGAGCAGCCGAAGGCAGAGCCAGCTGCCTGACGCCCAGTGGAAGGATCCGCGAACGAGCTCACGCGCACCCCTGGTGGGATGCCGCCTCGCTGGCAAAGGCAGGGCTTCAAAGCCCATCCGGCCGTGGGGAAGCAGGACTGACCTGGGAGTCGCTCGGTGTCAAGGTGCACAGGTGTGGTGGCGAGAGCCAGCTCCCTGTGGCCCCTGTAGACGGTGATGGCGGAAGCTGGCAGGACCGTTCTCTGCGGCAGGTGTCCAGAGCAACCCCTGGCTGGTGGCTCCGCTCTCCCTTGGGCTAGAGCGGGCGCCGAGCAAGGCCATGCTGGTGCCTGGCCCCGCGTGCGGCCAGCGGATGCTGCTCCAGGCACCGCAATGAGGTGGGGCCTGTTCACGCTGTACCTTGGTTTGGCCATGAGCTCCTCCCTCCCACCCCCGGTCCTGGCTGCTGCTGCTCCTCTTATCGCTGTGACTTTCTCCTTTCCCAGCTCTGGGCCTGAGGAACCCGCTGGCTATGCAGAGCTCCTACCCGGCCGCCTTCGGCATGGCGCACCCCTCCGTCAACGGCGA
The DNA here is from genome assembly GCA_003942145.1 of Platysternon megacephalum. NCBI lineage: Eukaryota > Metazoa > Chordata > Testudines > Platysternidae > Platysternon > Platysternon megacephalum. The sequence continues at coordinate 6,346,026 of QXTE01000096.1, forward strand.
CATGGCCGGGGCTGGGGCCTACGCAGGGCTGCACCTGGTGTCCTCTCAGCTCAACGGGGCAGCAGCGGCCGTGGGAGCCGCCGGCTACGGCCGCTCCCCTCTGGTGAGTGCGCCGGCGGGGGTGGCGGGACGGCGGCTGGCCTCCTCCTGCGGGTGGCTGAAGGGAATTCTCTTCTCTGCTTGGCTAGGTCGGCTACGACCCGCACTGCCACATGCGTGTCCCGGGGCTGTCGGCCGGCATGCAGGCGGGGACCTCAGGCAAACCGTAAGTGCTGCACACGCCAGGGCGGGGGAGACCCCGTCTGGCAGGGGGCTGTGAGCTGAGCTGCTGTGGGCTGTGCCGGGGGTGGGGATTCCCCTTGTGTGCCACCTCTCCGTGTTGGGCGTCGCCCTGGCCAAGTGTGAGTCTGGGGCATTGGATGGCAAAGCAGATCCAGCTGCTGGTGCTGAGTGGGCTCCTTCCCTTTAAATCACCCCCAGCCCCCCAGCTTCGAGGAGGCGTTGGGTTTGATGCTGGGCTTTTATTAATGTGATGTGCTCTCCGGGAGTGGAAGGAGAACCGGACCCAGTTTGCGCAGGGGACTGGGTCTTGCTGATGCTTCCCTCCCCCTCCAGCGCCTACTCCTTCCACGTGAGCGCCGACGGGCAGATGCAGCCGGTCCCCTTCCCTCCCGACGCCCTCATCGGCACCGGCATCCCCCGGCACGCCCGGCAGCTCCACACCCTGACCCACGGCGAGGTGGTCTGCGCCGTCACCATCAGCAACTCCACCCGGCACGTCTACACGGGGGGCAAGGGCTGCGTGAAGGTGTGGGACGTGGGGCAGCCTGGGACCAAGACGCCCGTGGCGCAGCTGGACTGCCTGGTAAGGGCAAGGTTTGGAAGGCAGAGCAAGAGAAGCAGAAATGGATTAGGGCTGGTCGGCTTAGGAAGGGGATATGAGAGAGATCTATAACATCAGGACTGGTGTAGAGAAAGTGGTTTGGAGAAGTGGTGTTTACCCCTTCACATAACACACACACAACCCAGGAGTCACCTGATGGAATTAGTAGGCAGCAGGTTTAATACAAATGGAAGGAAGTGCAACGCACAATCAACCTGTGGAACTCACTGCCGGGGGATGTTGTTCTGGACAAATATCTAGTTCTTTTTTGAACCCGGTTAAGTTCATGGAGGTTAGGTCCATCAATGGCTATTAGCCAAGATGGCCAGGGATACAGTGCAGATGGAGAGCACATGGATGTGTCCGGTTTAGGGAAGCATTTCGATGGGCATCTTGCATTTAAGCAGCTCCCCGAGATGAGTAAGGGAGGTGCTCCCGGAGACCCAGTGAACTGCAGGTGCAATGATCGTTGGTGCAAAGTTCCCACCCAGAGAAACACATGGGAAGTTGTCTGCAAATTCGCCTGAATAGTCCCCCCTCATCCCATCACTTCTGGCTGCTGCCTTTGGGGTGGGGCGTGGCCACTGGGCTAATGCGACAGTTTAAGACAGGAAGTTAATTTCGTAGAAACTCCACAAAGAGGATTTGGGCTCAGCAGCTTTGCCACTTGGTACTTCGATATGGTGCTGAGTGCAAAGGATTTTGTGACCACTGGTGGCCAGTAGCAGCCTGGGTGTATCTGTCTAGGTGCTTCCCTGGCCCCCGTCATCAGAATATCTTAGTATCTCCCCGTCAGTGCATTTCAGCATGTAGGCATGTGTCTGTCCCAGTGAGTCAGTTAAAACAATTAATGGACATAGATTTAAACCCTGCTCCATGCCTTACCCCCCACCCGCAAATTTCACCTCCCTTTAAACCTTGCACAAATTACTTGATGTTTGTGCCTTAGTTTACCCATCTGTAAATTGGGGCTAATATAACTGAGCCTACTTCCTTAGAGAGCTGGGCCTTGAATCAAGCAGTATGGCTCTAGTGCGTTGTGCACTGGATTGGGTTTTGGGGAGGGGGCTGGGTTCTGTTCCGTGCTCTGCCACTAGCCTGCTGGGTCACCACAGGCAAGTCACGCTGCCTCCCTATGCCTCGGTTTCCCCATCTATAAAACAGGGGTGGTGATACTGACCTTTGTCAAGTGCTTTAAGCTCTGTGGATGAAAAGGGCTGGGTGGTATTATAAAGCACTCTCTGATCCTTAGATAAAAGCTTCTATGCGTGTACAAAGGGCAAAAATCCTTCAGTAGCATGCACCCCAACTGAGGAACACACAAGCCCAGTGTTGTGTGAACACACCCAACTATGGCGCGCACACACAGCCCAGCTTAGACCTGTGCATCGGGGTGAGTGCACATGGTTTTCAAAGCTCTGTCCAGATTAATTCTGATCGGGTGAGAATGAAAATGTAGCCGCACTATTCCCTTGCTGAGATGTTAGAAGGACACGGTGAACTGATTACTATTGCGGAGAGGAAATGAGTCAGTCTGTTTTGCCAGCAATGTGCGTAACCAGTTTCACTGTTTCCCCTGGATATAGTCCTTGAGGCCCTGGTCCTGCAAATACTCACACATGTGCTTAAAGCTAAGCACTTGCATAAGTGTTTGCAGGATTGGCCGTAGTCAGTTTCTGCTTTTGCTTGTGGGGTCTTTAGTCCCTTGTTTAATGAGAGAGACATCCTGGAAAATGGGATTCCGGGGACAGTACCTGGAACTCTTTTTGACATTGACTAGATTTCAAATATGTCCCTTTCTAACAACAAAATCCAGAGCTATCTGTTCCTGCTGGCCTTAAGGCAGCAGTCTGGTAACAAATCTTCTTCCCGGAGTTGTGCTGACCTTGAAGATACTGATGCATAAACAAGGAAGCGGATGAGTCATGATCACTTCAAGCTGCATTGGAAACTCAGGAGAGGGGAAATCTGTATTTTAGTAATTGTAGGTGGTACATAAATTTTTGGGTAAGGTTCTCTGTTTTGTGTTAGGAAGGAGGCTAGACTAGATGAACATAGTGGCCCATTCTGGCCTTAAAAATCTATGACCACCTTTGAGGCAGGGAAGTGCTGCTGTCACCATTTTACAGGTGAGGAAACTGAGGCACGACGAGGCTAAGTGACTTGACCAAGGTCAGACGTGGAGTCTGTGGCAGAGCTGGGAATAGAATCCAGGTCTCCTCCAGTGTCCTGACCACTAGCCCTTCCCACCTGGGAGAAGGGCCTGTGTCCCTCCTGACTGACCTGCTCCTGGCCAGAAGCCCCATCCCACAGGCTCTTGCATGGTTGCTCCTCTTGTTCATGTGCCAGAACCAGCCGTGTCTGTCGAGCAGCTGCTGGGGAGAGCCGATGCTGTGGGCATGAGGCATGAACAATCCCCTGTTAGTAAAGTGAAGGCCCCCTCTTGGGCCCCCAGGCGCATGTGTTCGCTGCTGGAAGCCAAGCTCTAGAGGGTGTGGGCTGCAGGTCACTCCCCACCGCCCACATGGGTCCAGCCGCTGGGGTTTCTCCCAGGGGAGTCCCCTGCGGAGCTGGGAGGCCACTAGCTAGGACTCGAGCGGACGTCTGAGCCGTGGCCATAGCTGACCCCTCTGCTCCACCTCCTCTCCCTTCCCCAGAACCGCGACAACTACATCCGCTCCTGCAAGCTGCTCCCGGACGGGCGCAGCCTCATCGTGGGCGGGGAGGCCAGCACCTTGTCCATCTGGGACCTGGCCGCGCCCACCCCCCGCATCAAGGCGGAGCTGACCTCCTCGGCGCCCGCCTGCTACGCCCTGGCCATCAGCCCCGACGCCAAGGTCTGCTTCTCCTGCTGCAGCGACGGCAACATCGTGGTGTGGGACCTGCAGAACCAGACTCTGGTCAGGTGAGCACCGGGGTTTGCCTTCCCAGGATGCAATGCGGTGCGGCTGGCTAGCACTGGAGAGGGGAGGTGCTCCCTGGCCACAGGACCCTAACCTGCAGCAGGCGATGGTGCCTGATGGCCGCGCTCTCCCCTCCAGGCAGTTCCAGGGCCACACGGACGGCGCCAGCTGCATCGATATCTCCAACGACGGCACCAAGCTGTGGACGGGGGGGCTGGATAACACGGTGCGGTGCTGGGACCTGCGGGAGGGGCGCCAGCTGCAGCAACACGATTTCAGCTCCCAGGTAGGTGGGCGACGGGGTGCTGCAGAGCCCGAGCGGGTGGGGGTGGGCGCTGCACTCTCCCCTCCCCCGGAGAGCCAGCTGGCCAGGGACCCGTTTTCTCGGGCCTGACTCTGCCTTCTCCCCAGATCTTCTCGCTGGGTTACTGTCCCTCGGGGGAGTGGCTGGCCGTCGGCATGGAGAGCAGCAATGTGGAGATCCTGCACGTGGCCAAGCCGGACAAGTACCAGCTCCACCTCCACGAGAGCTGCGTCCTCTCCCTCAAATTCGCCTCCTGCGGTAGGGACGCGCGGTCGCTCGTAACCTGCTGTGTGGGCCGAGCGGAGCCGTGAACCCCTTCGTGCCAGGGTTCCATGCGAAGGTCCGCGTCCTGCCTCTGGAGCCATGCCACTGTCCCACCTGCAGTGGGAGGGAGCTGTCCTGCCCCAGCCCCGTATCCCCTCTGCTCTGGGACCCTCTTGCCAGCAGAGTCCCACGTCTGAGCCCCTAGGGGAAGGCGAACAGCCCCTTCTGCACCGTGCACCTAGGCAGCTCTGCAGTTGGGGTAGGAGGAAGCAGAGGAGCCTTCCTTCCTGACCCTTTGCAGCGAGCCTGGTACTCCCTGAAGCATGAGAGTGCCTCACCTGTATCTCCACTGGCGTCAATCCACCGATTCTCTGCCTGAGTCAGAGCGATCCCTTTTCCTTCGCTTCATTTGGCTTTGGGGTGTAATTTTGGTGCATGCCTCTGGTTTTGTGCAGGGGGTGGGGAGACATCCCCCCCCCCCCCCCCCCCCACCTGCTTCTTTGTCCTGGGGCTATCCTGTGACTCACCTGGGGGAGGGGCCACATGCTTGGCCTGAGCTAAGCTTGCCCCTCTCCCTCCGTCCTGCTCACGCGCTGACATTCTGCCGCAGGTAAATGGTTCGTGAGCACAGGGAAGGACAATCTGCTGAATGCCTGGAGGACGCCCTACGGAGCCAGCATCTTCCAGGTGAGCAAAGGGGGTGGCTTGGGGTTAAACCAAGGGCAGCAGCGGGAGAGGCCGTCTCAGCAGGAGACCAGTTTTTAGCCCAGTAGTAAATTTGTCTTAATCCGTTATCCTCAAACAATCGGCTCTCTAAACTAGCGCAGCCTAGTCTCTCCCTGGAGGCCGTGCTAAGTAGTTCACGGCCAGCTGGTATAAATCACTGCACCACTCCACGGCCTTATAAATGAGCTGGTTTGCTACGTCTCCTCTCTCCGCTCTTCCTTGCAGTCAAAGGAATCCTCCTCGGTCCTGAGCTGCGACATCTCCACCGACGACCAGTTTATCGTGACCGGCTCGGGAGACAAGAAGGCCACGGTTTACGAGGTCATTTACTGAAAGGTGGCTGGACGTGGGGGAACAGGCCGGGCGTCCGTCCCAGCCCGCCCCCTCTGCCCCACGGACAAACATCCACAGCAGTGACTTTCCAAAGAACCCCTGGAAGGGAGCCGGAGGGGTCGTCGTCGAAGCTGGAGAGAGAAGCAAAGTGGGGGACCCTTGGAGTTCCAGCCAGCGCCCCCTTCCAGTGAGGAAATCACTCTCGGCCCGAAGGGACAGCATCTGCCCAGATCCAACTCCTGGGCGCTCTCATTCTTTTGGGTTTTTAATCTGAACACTGGGGGACTTTTTTTTTTTTTTTAACGGTTGTACACTTTTTTCTTTCTTTTCTTTTTCTTTTTCTTTTTAATGCTCCAGGCTGAGCTGGGAAGGAGGCAGCCACTCCACTCCTGGCTGTCTGGCTTCTAGGTTGTATTTAATAAAAAAAAACCACCTGAACAATCCCCCGTGAGAGCGGTGAGCCCCGCAGTCCGTAGAGTGGAGCGCCGAACCAATCCTGAGTGAGGGCTGGCAAACCAGAACAGCTCCTGGCTAACCCCCGGCAGGTCCTAGTGGAGCTGGGATGATGGGGTGTAGTGAGACATCCTTCCCCTGCCCCCCCATGTCGAAGCAGAGATAATGGCAGTGCCCAGGAAGAGGTTGAGGGTTAAGCGATTTTTTTGGAGTCGTTTTTCCTGCATGGGCTTCATTCTCCATCACGCCGCAGCTGGGGCGGACACTTACTTGGTTACGGGGTGGGGGAGAAAGGCTGGGAGTTGCTAGAATTCTTACCCCCACCCCCTTTTTGACCTGGTGCAGTGGAGTTCGTGTCTCCGTGCCTGTAATGGGGCTGGGAGGGTTGGTTGTCTTTGTGGAGTTGAGAGCTCCTAGAGGTGGGGGTTGCTGCTTCTGTCGCTGGCTCTGGGTCTCTTGGGAGCCAGGAAAGGGCTCTGGGCAGGAGCCCCTGGTTTGATGGCGTAGGTAGGGAACACGGTGCCCCAGCTGGAAGGGGCCCCTGCCCTGCTTCAGGTTTTCTGTCTCTTCTGAAGAAAGATGCGTGAGCACCAGGGGCTGGCGCTGATGTCCCATGGGCCTCTCCTGGGTGCTGCTGCTGCTCCAGGAGTTCTGCTTTGGCCTGGCTAGTGCGGGGGGGAGAGGGCTGCTTGTAGGGTCTGTGTTTGTCTGGTGGGGGCCCTAGCTCCCGATGCTCTGAGCGTGGGAGCAAATAGCAAAATCTAGGGGGATGGGAACAGTCCCTAGCCGCGGGGGGGGGGGGGGGGGGGGGGGGGGGCNCTCTCTTGTACCTCCCTTGCTCCTCTTCAGTCACCTGCAAGAAGAACTGAGGGGCAGGGCCTGCTTCCCCCGAGTGCATGTGCCTGACGGGGAGGTAAAGCTACGGAGCTGGGCACAGTTCTGTGACACCCCCCCCCCCCCCCCCCCCCCCCCCCCCCCCCCCCGGGGGGCGGCCCCCCCCCCCCCCCCCCCCCGCTCCTTCTGCCAAGGTGGATCTGCTGCTACTTCCCGCCTGGCACTGCGGCGATTTACCCTTCCAGCTGGCATCTGCTGCTGCTGCCTCCAGGCCGGGGTCTCTGCCAAGTGCCGCCTGCGTGTGTATGTCAGGGGGAGAACTGATGTAGCCTCCTTGAGCCCAACCCTTCAGCTTCCTCAGCAAAAACATCTCCCTCCTTTCCCGCCCCCCCCTTCCTCTGTGTGAAGCTCTCTGCTTCAGGAAGTGTGTGTGTGTGTGGGGGGGTTTTCTAATTGCTGCCCTATTTACAATGCCTGCCTTGCCCCTCCTGCAGGTGTGTGTCTGTGCAAACTGCTGCCTGCCTGCGCTGACTTCTGGCTTTCTACCCTGCTGGGGCTGGAAGCACTGGCGCAGCCTGGCCAGAAAACAAGTCTGTTTTGTGGTGGTGACGGGGGGGATAAGCACTGAACATTTTAAAGATTTTTGTTTGGGGGGGGGAAGAACTATGACCTCTGGAACTTTTGTGCTAGAAAGGGCCTTGCTGGCCAGAACGGCCACTAGCCCAGGAGTTGGGGCAACTGCCTGGGTGCTCCATCTTACCCCTGCTCTGAATGGTGCAGAGGGGGGTTGTGAAACAGCATCTTTACTCCCACGTCTCGGGTGCCTCTGCCTAGAAATTCCAGCCTGAACCTGCACCACCTTCCTGCTGAAATTCTCAGCCAGGGGCTACGGTTCCAGGAAACTGGGTAAAACAAAATGGCCCTTTTTTGTTTTGGACGGGGCGGGGATTTGTCAGACTTTCAACTGGCTCCACTGCCGGCTTCCCGCCCCCTGCCTTTATGCTCCCGTTTGGCGGAGACTGGAATGCTCAGGCTGCGGTTGTGGTATCAGTGGTGAACTGTGATTACAAGGGCTGGGCATTGAGGATCATCCTTCCCTCTGGATTCCCCGCTACTGCCCCGTCTCTGAGCAAGGGACCTTCTGCAGCTGTGGGGAGAGCGGGGTCCAAGGGCGAGTTCTTTCTCCTCCCCAGAGAGCGTTTGAAGAGGAAGGCAGCGCGAGTGAGCGGCTAGAGCACTGAGCGGTGCTGGGTCTTAGCCCCTTTCCTGCCGCTGACGTGGGGCGAGTCACTTCCCCCCCCCCCCGTAAAATGGGGCTGGTGGTGAGGGCTACTCATGCAAAGAGCGCGGTATTAATAATGCCCGAGAGCTGTCTACATTGCGCGTGCAGCGGTCTTGTGCGCACACACTCCTTTCAAGCCAGTGCAGACCTCGGGTGTGTTTTGCTTTGCTCCCTCTGGCAGCACAGCACCGCCCCAGCCTCCCCTTGCCCTTAGGCCAGGGCTGGGCGAAGGAAGGGGGGGGTGACAGCTGTGCGTGTCTTCGTGCTGAGGTCGAGCGCAGAAGCAGACTCAGGCAGCGCGTTCCCCCCCCCCAGCAAGGGGAGAGACAGTAGAAGTTGTTCAAATCTACAGAAGCAGCAGGTGGGGGTGGTGAACTCCTATGCCCCACAGCGATGGGTGCTGAGATAAGCCCCACTGCAATGATCTCCAGCCCAGGGGCCGTGCACTGAGCCACCTGGGTGCTGCAGCTTCCCCTGCCCAGGATGAGGCCATCCAGCCCTTCACCCTCTGGTCCTGTGCAAGGGCCTGTTGCCCCAGCCTGGGGGTGACGGTAGAAGCCCAGGTTCTAGCTGAGCGCGGGAGGGAGACTCTCCTTTACCGAAATACTCCACTCTCCCCCCCCCAGGCCCTTTGTGGCCGAGGTGCATCCTAGTGCAGAAAGGGGGCTGCTATTTCCACATGAGCTCCCTGGCTTCGAAGCTAATCGAGGGCGTGCTGAGTTGGCAAAGGCTGGCCAGGCAGGTGCAAGGAGAGGTGGGTGGCAGATCAGCCCCAGACTGGATCCGCCCTCGATTCAGCTGTCTCGAAACCTGTTTTTCCTCTTCAGTGGGCAGGGGCTGCTGCTGGGATCAAGCTGCCAGTGACTCAAGCTGGCTGGCCTCGGGCTCGGCTGCTCCAGCCTTTATTCTGCTTGGCAAGGGGCCTTGGTGATGGGGTTGTGGCTGGCAAGGAAGCTGGTGAAAGGGATGGGGGTGGGAAGGCACCAAAGGGGACTGAACTCAGGTAGGTTTGCCTCATGGCCTGTGTTTTCCTGGTATTCTAGCTCCAACTTCAGCTGGTCAGCAGCAGCCTTCCCTGAACCTGTTTACGTGTAAGCTGTGGCTCAAAACCCCGGTAGCTACCCTTGGCACTAAAAAACTTTGGCAAAGTTGAAGCAATCCCTGGTTCCAGGCCGCTGGTAGCAGGGGTGTGTGTGTGTGTGTGTGTGTGTGGATGTGGATGCACGCACTGTACCGCCGTGGCCGGGCCTGAGCTGGGGCCAACCCAACTTTGAATTCCCTCCTCTACCTGCCTTGCAGTGAGCTGGGCCGGAAAAGATTCTGCGTCAGGCCTCGAACCGGGCTCTCCGGCAGCTGGGGCTGGTGTTCGTTCCCCTGCAGCATGAAAAACAAACGCTGAATCCCCCCCGGCTGCTGTGCACTGGACCGGGCAGCCTCTCGTCCGCTCAGACGCAGGCTCCTAACGCAGGGGCCTGGTTCTCCGGTGGCTGGCAGCCGCAGGGCATCACTGCGCCCAGCCGTTACTAGCCGCCACACGCTCTGCAGCCAACACCGCTGCCCTGGCTCTAACGGGCACAGCCGAGGCTCCAGGCAGCCCTTCAGCCACTGTTCATTTCTCCAGCGTGTCGCCTGCAGCCCCTGCTGCTCCTTCGTGTTGCTCCCTGGAAGGACAGACACACACCCCCCCCCTCCTCCTCACACCCGGTCTCCCTGCCCCCGAGCTGGGGGGCCTACTCCTGCTTTAATTAGTCCAGAGAGCTTTGTAGCAGGCTCTTGATGCTCGGGCTTTATAGCCAGCTGTACCATTTTCCACCTCTTAGCCTAATTAGCACCTTCCGCCTCTCAGCTTGGGCCCCACAGTGGTGCTAGGCACTGCTAGAGTTGCCAACTGTCTAATGGCACAAACCCAAAGGCACTTGCCCCGCCCCCTGGCCCAAGGCCCCGCCCCTTCACTACATTCCCCCACCCTCATTCATTTTCACTAGTCTGGGGTGCAGGAGGGGATGCGGGCTCTGGGAGGGCATTTGGGTGTAGGAGGGGGCTCAGGGCTGGGGCAGGGGGTTGCCGGCGCTTATCTCTGGCAGCTCCCAGAAGCAGCAGCATGCCCCTGTGGCTCTGCGCACTGCCCCTGCCTGCAGGCACCGCCCCCACAGCTCCCATTGGCCATGGTTCCCAGCCAATGGGAGCTACGGAGTCGGCGTACAGAGACCCCCACCGGCCACCCCACTGCACCACCCCCGCCAACTGGACTTTTGGCCTATTAAAATCTACCGGATTGCTTTCAATAGCAACCAGGAGATTGAGGCCGATTTCAGGAGACTCCTGGCCAATGCGGGAGCATTGGCAACCCAAGGCACTGCGCATCCTCCACGGGGGAGAGAAGGGGAGGCCTTGCACTGAAGAGCTCACAGTAAACCCCCAAAAGCCTGGGAGCCAGGAAGGATTATCCCCATTTTACAGGTGAGGGACTGAGGCCTCATGAGAGGAAGTGACTTGCCCAAGGTCACCCAGAGAGGCGGTAGCAGAGCTGGGATACTCACCCAGCTCGCCCAAGGTCCAGCCCAGCACCTTAGCCCCAACCCCCGCCCCTGCGAGAGGACCCAGCCATCACCAGCATCTCCAGGGAGGACGCCAGCTCCTTTTCCACCAAGTGACTGAAGCAGCGGGTGTGGTTCGGGAGGGCTCTGGCTGTATTCCGGGCAGAACGCTCATGGAGGAGGTGTCTCGTTAGCAGCCTGGGGCCCGTCTTCTCCCCACCCCGTGTTTTTCCAGGCTCGGTTTGACATGGCAAATCGACGTGCTGAACTGGGCCCCCGTGTTTGTCCCCCGCCACGCGGAAAATCCACACGTTTCATTACGCAGGGATTGAAACCGCGGCCTGTTAAATACATTTATTTACCGAGGAGAAATTACAGCTGTTTTCTCAACAGAAAATTGGCGTCATTAAATCAGTAGCAATAATGGGGGAGGAGTGGCAGGCCCCAGCCCCTTCGCTCGCTGAGTGAGAACAGCATCGCTTGTGCCTGTAGCAACTCCCCTCCGTGCCTTGGGAGCTGGCCATTGCTAGTCCCCGAGCGGGGAAGCCCCTCGGGCCCGACCTCTCCATCCAAACCCCCGCGCCGGTCAGATCCCGGCTAGTCCTTACTCCCCCACCTCTGCCCCGGGGAGGAAGCGTGGAAGATGCAGAAAGGAAGCGAGGCGTCTCGTGTCTCCATCCGCTTGCACCCGTTTGCGCACTCGGCCTGAGGAAGCACCGACAGGGCCCACCGGCGCACTCCCGGCGAACGTCGTCTTCAGAGGCCGCGGCGGGTGGTTGGAAAGGCTGCCCCGGGTGGCGCTGGGGTTTTGGTCACGGTACGGCTCGGTCCCGGCCGCGCCAAGGCCCACCCCCGCGCACCCGCTTCAGTACACCACTTCGTAGACGGTGGCTTTCTTGTCGCCGGAGCCCGTGACGATGAACTTGTCGTTGATCGAGATGTCACAGCTTAGCACCGACGAGGACTCTTTGGACTGAGAGGAGGTGGAGGTTAGGAGAGGGAACCTGCCCCCTAGGTGGCCTCGATAGTGGGATAATGAGGGGGGCTGAGAGCAGGGCCAGGGAGACCAGTGGCAAAGACTGGCCGAGGCCTTGTTCTGAGGTGAGTTAAAATCGGAGCCCAACTTTCTTTCTCTCAGCACTCCCCGATCTCTGCCTGGAGGCCGCTGAGGCAGGGAAGGCTGGCGCTAAGGGTCATTAAAACCAGGGAAAGCCTCCCACTGATTTAACTGATGCTCTGTGTCCATCAGGAATTAATTCAGGACACTCCTGTTCTGCGTCGCACAGGAGGTCGGACTAGGGTCCGTTCTGGCTTTGGAAACTATGAACCTGGCTTTGGGGCACCTACTGATGGGCTGGGCAGTTGGCTCTCCCTCTACGCATTGCCGGGAGCGAGGGATTTAAACAGAATACGCCTCCCGGCAGAGTGCCCCTTCCTCACCTGGAAGATGCTGGCTCCGTAGGGCGTCCTCCAGGCGTTCAGCAGATTGTCCTTCCCTGTGCTCACGAACCATTTACCTGCAGCGGGAGAGTCCAATGGGTCAGCGGGGGGCTGTCACGTGCATGGACGAGAGATTCAGCAAAAGGGGAGACGCTGCCCATAGGCGCGGGGGATTCCAACAGCATCCCACAAGCAGCCACCTGCCCTGGGAGCAGAGGACGATGCACCGGGAGCATCCGAAGCAGAGCCCGGGCTGGATAAACTTTCAGCCTGCCTGTAAACATGGAGTCCCATCCACGCAGCCTTCCAAGCTCCATTCCATGTTCCGGGGCTGGCCACTTCAACCCCATTGCGGCGCTCTGCCGACACGCTCAGATGAGATGTGTGCGCCATTAGCGACTCCAGCCCACAACCGAGGTCGGGTTCCCATTGTGCCGGGGCTGCACAGACACGTAGGGAAACTGCCCCTGCCCCAAAGAGCTAATCCTCTCCACAGACCTCGGGCGGGAGGGGAAACCGAGGCACAGAGCAAGGCAGTAACTGACCCAAGGTCACCCAGCAGGACAGCGGCAGAGCCAGGAACAGACGCCTTTTCCCAAGTCCCAGCCACTGCTCTGCCCACTAGGCCATGCAACCCCTCGGCCGACCCGAGCCCGTGTCTGCACTTGCCCACACTCCTACCGCAGGAGGCGAATTTGAGGGAGAGGACGCAGCTCTCGTGGAGGTGGAGCTGGTATTTCTCCGGCTTGGCCACGTGCAGGATCTCCACATTGCTGCTCTCCATGCCGACGGCCAGCCACTCCCCCGAGGGACAGTAACCCAGCGAGAAGATCTGGGGAGAAGGCAGAGTCAGGCCCCAGGAAATGGGTCTCTGGCCGGCTGGCTCTCCGGGGGAGGGGAGAGCACAGCGCCCGCCCCCACCCGCTCGGGCTCTGCAGCGCCCCGTCGCCCACCTACCTGGGAGCTGAAATCGTGCTGCTGCAGCTGGCGCCCCTCCCGCAGGTCCCAGCACCGCACCGTGTTATCCAGCCCCCCTGTCCACAGCTTGGTGCCGTAGTTGGAGATATCGATGCAGCTGGCGCCGTCCGTGTGGCCCTGGAACTGCCTGGAGGGGAGAGCGCGGCCATCAGGCACCATCGCCTGCTGCAGGTTAGGGTCCTGTGGCCAGGGAGCACCTCCCCTCTCCAGCGCTAGCCAGCTGCGCCGCATTGCATCCTGGGAAGGGATGCCCAGCAGGTGGGAGGCAAACCTGACCGGAGTCCGGTTCTGCAGGTCCCACACTAGCAGCCCAGGCACCCCTAAGTCTGACCGTCGCCAACCAGCAACGAGAGGCAAAGGTCACCCAGCTGATCCCAGCCGCACGCTGTGCAGGGAAGGCCCTGCCAGATACGGGTGTGTGTGTGGGGGGGGGGCTCACCTGACCATCGTCTGGTTCTGCAGGTCCCACACCACGATGTTGCCGTCGCTGCAGCAGGAGAAGCAGACCTTGGCGTCGGGGCTGATGGCCAGGGCGTAGCAGGCGGGCGCCGAGGAGGTCAGCTCCGCCTTGATGCGGGGGGTGGGCGCGGCCAGGTCCCAGATGGACAAGGTGCTGGCCTCCCCCCCCACGATGAGGCTGCGCCCGTCCGGGAGCAGCTTGCAGGAGCGGATGTAGTTGTCGCGGTTCTAGGGAAGGGAGAGGGAGGAGCAGCCTTAAAGCCAGTCACTGCGGAGTGGGGGGTCCCTGATCCAGCGCCCCTTAAGGGTCAGTGGAAAGTCTCCCCTTATTTCAGCAGGCTTTGGATCAGACCCCGAGGCCAGCTGCAGGCCTGCAGCCTCTCAGTGCCACCTGTCCTGCAGGGTGGGGGCGCCTGTGCCAGGGACTCAGTGGAGGTCAATGGAATTCAGCCTGCAGGGCTCAGCCGCCAGGCCTTGAAGCAATTTCTACCTTACTCCAAAGCAGCCCAGTTCCTCACCTCTGCTTCCCCCCCAACCTGACCCAGTGTCCTGCCCATTGCCAAGGGCTCTTGGCAAAGCAGCCCAGGGTCCGGTCTCAGCGTCAAGTCATTGACGACAAGCAGTTATTCTTTGCCTAGCAGCCCCAGGGTACTAGGTGCTGCGCGCACGCACGCACGCGCACGCACACACACACACGGCTCTGGCCCCAGGGGTTTACAATTGGAACACAGGCAATTAAATGACTTGCCCGAGGTCACACAGGGAGTCAGTGGCAGAGCCCACAATTAAACCCGGATCTCCTGAAGCCCCGGCCAATGCCTTACGCACAAGCCCATTCGTTGTCCCGCGTGCCTGAGGGTGTCAGTGCCCAGTCACAGAGACTGGCCTGTTTTACCGTCCATCCCATTGACAGTCAGGGCTTCTGAGGCCTGGGGGAGACAGAGAGCGCCCCACACAGGCTCTTAACAGCAGTGCTAAGCACAGGGAGCCCTCAGCACATACCACGGTCAGCCAATCCTGCCCAGCCCCCCTCTAACACACCTAGCACCGCAGCATCCGGCCCGGCGCTGAAGTGACCCCAAGCTGCTGCTTCAGTCCCAGACCCGCCGCGCTTGGGACACTCCGCCGCCGGCCCGTGGGCTTGGGGCTTAAGGAAGTTCCACTGGGATTAGGCATTTCAGATACAGGCATTTGAGGCCACCAGCTTCCACGCTAGGCCGTGCTCCCCCTCCCCCCGGCGGCCTCCTCACAGGGCGTCAGGAGCCGAAATACTTGGAGTTCTTCCCTATCGCCCCTCCCCAGCAGCCCTGCCTTCCAACGCAGCCTGTGGCTCTCCTTGCCCTGGCCTGGCTGGCGCGGTCTTGGAAGCGGAAAAGCCCCAGTGTGTGTGTGTGTGGGGGGGGGGGCATGAGGGACAAAAATTGGTCAGAGATGGGAGGAGAGCGAGTGCCCCCCCCCCACCCCCCAATGCTGCAGCCATGAGCCGTCCTGCCATGCGCCACAGCACCTTCCAGTCACGGCAGGAGCGCCGGAGTCTCTGGCATGCTAATGAGCAGGGCCCCGGGGGGGCAGCTCAATTATTAATTGCTTTTCCTTTTGACGAGGGTTTTCTAGCCAAGGAGCAATTCCAGTGCCCACCGACGCTCCCGACGTGCTGGGGAAGCGGGCCTGGAACGGCCCCAGCCGACGCCCACAGAGTCCTTTGCCGGCTTGACGGGGGAAACTGAGGCAGGGCTTCTCACACACACACACACAGAGAGCCCAGCCCACGGTGCGCACACAGCAGCAAAGCCAGGACTAGAACTCGGGGATCCTGAGTCCAAACTCTATGGCCCAGTCTACCAGCCAAGAGGGGCCTTGGGGAAGGAGCCACTCCAACAAACGACGTGACAATCTCCAGTGCGTATCGACCTGGTGCCTTCGGCTGCTGCGGCATACAGGGCCAGATCCTCAGCGATTTTCCCCAGCCAGGGATCAGGCCCTCAAGGGTAGCAAGGAGTTGTGTTGGATCCAACGGAAGCTCTTTCGTCCCCTTCCCCTTACCAGGCAGTCCAGCTGTGCCACGGGCGCCTTGGTCCCAGGCTGCCCCACGTCCCACACCTTCACGCAGCCCTTGCCCCCCGTGTAGACGTGCTGGGTGGAGTTGCTGATGGTGACGGCGCAGACCACCTCGCCGTGGCTCAGGGTGTGGAGCTGCCGGGCGTGCCGGGGGATGCCGGTGCCGATGAGGGCGTCGGGAGGGAAGGGGACCGGCTGCATCTGCCCGTCAGCGCTCACGTGGAAGGAGTAGGCGCTGGAGGAGGGGGAGAGGCAGGTAAGTGCTGGCAGGCCTTAAAAGGACGCAGCCCGCCTGGGCGTTACGCTCCGTGTCTGGGCTTCTGTCATCCACTTTTGTCCCGGAGCTTCCGGCTGGCTGTGCTGAGGATTCCCCCTGCCAGGGAGGGGCCTCTCCAGGCAGATAGGTACCCAAACCTATTACTGTGGTAGCTGAGCTCCTCCCAGCCTTACTGTATTGGTCCTCACAGCCCCCACCCCAAAAGGCAGGGCTGTAAACTCCAGCGCTCAGATGGGGAAACTGAGTCACAGAACGATGACGTGACTCAGTCAGGGGCAGAGCAGGGAATTGAACCCAGGAGTCTTACAGCAGAGCCTTAACCACTGGGCCATCCTTCCTCCCAGCTGCAGCCCGGCCTTGGCCTATTTACCACCAGCTTCAGGCAGGAGCTCCTGAGCGGAATTCTGCCGTGGGCCGGTGGGAGCCTGGCTCGGTGACCTGCATCCCACCACCTCCCCCTGGGGCGTTTCCATGATTGCCCCCCGCCCCCCAGCCCCTTTGCACAGATTTGGCTGCACTTACGGTTTCCCACCGGGGATGGCCGGCAGAGAGGAGGAGACGGTGGACGCCCTCAGGTGAGGGTGAGACTCAAAAGCCACCTGCAAAGCAAAGGGAACCTGGTCCACAAAGCGGCGTGGTGGGAAGGGGCCGCAGGAGTTGGGCCTACAGACGAGCAGTGTCCGGCCACCCTGAACTAAGACTGGCTCAGAACAACCTCTCTGGCTATCTCTGCAGCCGGTTTCCTGCAAGAATATACGGGAGGGGGCAGCACTGACGCCAGGGGCCACAATCCCCACGGCTGAGACCTGCTCCTGCTGACGATGGCAGCAAAACTCTGGATGGGACCACGGCTTGGCGGCAAAGGGCACCGCCCCGGCCCTGTTCCAATGGGGGAAGATCTTCAAAGAGACAAAGGGCCATTACACACACACACACACACACACACACACACCTCCCATTGGGAGCCGGGCACCTAACTGGAAAGGTGTCCAGTGCCGGGTGGGGGAGGTGCTGGGGTGTGAGAGGGTGAGGAAAATGTGTGTACTGGGGCACTAGTGAGTGGGGGGTTTGTGGGGGGCGCTGGGCAGGGGTGGTGGTGTGTGGGGCGCTGTGATTTGTGCGGGGGTTGGAGGGGTGCTGGCCATAGTGGATCCAGGGGGGCTCTGGCCACTGGGAGTCGGGGGAAGGTGGCCGTGTGGCATGGCATGGGCCTGCCCCAGAGGGCAAGGGGCACGCTGGCAGCACAGGGCCGGGTGGGCCACTATGCGTCTGGCAACTGCCGGTTTGTAAATAGTGCCCTCGCAGTGGGCTGGGCGGAGCGGGGCCGCCCCTGCCATGCCCCGCCCCATTGCCCCTGGCCGGCCCCTCGCTTTGGGGACGGACCTCCTCGTGCCATGCTCCATTGCCTCCATGGGGGCCCACAGATCTGTTTGGCCGCGGGCCCACGAAAGGTTAATCCGGCCCTGAAGGTGCCCCACTGTATTTGACTGGCCCATGCCCTGCACTGAGCTGCCCCCTGTTGAGGTCACCACTGCTACTCTCCATCCCCCGCACGCATGGGATTTGGGGGGGGGGGGGGGGGGAAAGAAGGGCCTTTGCAGGAGGCGGCTGGAGCTGAGCTGGCCTCTGCCCCGGCCCGTCCGTGACTCACCAGAGGGGACCGTCCGTACATCACCGTCCCGCTGACTTGCGGAGAGAGGTGGATGCTCACGTAGGTGCTGGGGGCAGCGAGCTCGCCGTTGATGGTGGCGTGGGGCACCATGCCGAACGAAGACGCGTAGGTGCTGGGCACACTCAGGGGGCTGCGCAGAGCTGGGGGGGTCAAGAGAAGAGACGCAGCCACTGAGCAGCACCCCTGGGTGCTGGTTACCTGCATTATGGCAGCGTAACGCCCCAGGGTGGGTCATGGCCAGCGGGGATTGAACCTGGGACCAGTGGATCTAAATGTCTGAGTGCCAAAAGCCAGCTCTGCTAGCCAGGAACTTGTGAGTAGTTAATATTTATACCACAGTAGCACCATGAAGCCTCAGCTGAGATCAGCTCAGCTGCTGCCTCAACAAGGCAAACAAAGGGGAAACCAAGGCACAAAGAGGCGACGGGACTTCCCCTGGGTGACCTTGGGCATCAGTGGCAGAGCCAGGAATAGAAACCAGGTCTCCTGAGTCCCAAGCCACCGGCCCTAGCCATGCTGCCTTTCAAACCCTTGATGCCGAGGCTTCTGAAATCCCTTTAAACTGGGCTCATACTGAATGAAGCTAAATCAACACAAGTGAGTTCTAAGCTGATCCTGGTGCATTTCTCTCAGAAGTTCTCCTGGTTTATCACGATCCATTTCCATCCCCTCATCGGAGTAATTTTCTAGCACAGACAAGGGCTTCATTTCTCAAACTCTTGCTCTATTTCCACTTCCAAAGCTGCCAGTCTTGATCAAACCTTTCCCCCCCCACTACCCAGCTTTCAGCCGGGATGCATTTCTATTAGCCGAAATCCCCATGATGCTCTACGGCTCCTCTCACGGGAGGATTGCAAAGCGCTCTCCAAACACCAGTTCACAGCAACCCCTCTGAAGTCGGTAATGCTCCTGGTTTACAGACGGGGAAACTGAGGCACCAAGCGGCAAAGTAACTTGCCCAGCATCACCCAGAGAGGCAGAGCTGGTTCAAGGCACCCCTGTGGGCCTGTGCCTTTAACACTGAGCCACACCCCTGAGGGCTTTCAAGTGATCCCCACTGATACAGCTAGATCTTCGGGGCAGGGACCGTGTCTCTTACTGTCTGTGGAGCACCCAGCACAACGGGGCCCTGATCTCAGTCAGGGCCTCTAGGCGCGACTGTGAAACAAACAACAGTGCAGGGCCCAATCCTGCACCGCTTACTCAAGGGAGAAATACGCCCACGGTGCGGCTTCTTCTGGCTCCCGGCCAACCTATCTCCACAGGGATATTGCAGAACTAGAGGGGGCCCAGAACCACCAATGACGGAGGACCAGGGAAAACTCTCCTAGGAAGAGAGATTGAACGGACTGGGAGCATCACCTGCGAGAGGAGACGAACAGAGGGCACTGGATTGAGTCTCGAAAATACTGATTGGTCGGGAGATCGGGAGCTTCTGTCCTGTCTCCTAGCACAAGACCAAGAGTGTCCAGTGTAAGAGTTTGCTTGTTTTCCGTCTCTCTTTCCTGGTTCCTAAAATCCCGATGTAGCCGCAGCGGCTCAGTCTAGCCACCTAGTACGTTCCGAGGAACTCTGACGGGGTTTCGCTCGGGCACCTAGCCCGAGCCGTTCCGGCTACCTTGTTATTTTAGGCGCTCGCTCAAGCAGAGCTAGCACATGTACATCGAACCCAGGCCGGGACTGACACCTTTCAGCTGCAGTGTAGACGTAGCCTCCGGGTACACACACGCCCGGCACCCACAGAAAAATCCAGCATTGGGCCCTGGTCTCTGGGAGTGGCCAGTATCTGATGCGTTAGAAGGAGATGAAACCTCTCCAAAGGCACCTGGGCTACAGAGCAATGTGCACCTTGGTGGGGAGGAAAATACATTAGGATCAAATAATTGTATCAAAATAACCCACCGCCCCCCAATACCAGGGACCCTTTGTAACTAGGCACCGTGTAGACACATCAAAAGAGACGAAAAGCCGACGATCTCTTTTGCACAGATGGAGTATTGAAGCACAGAGAGAGTAAAACCTAGATCCTCAAAAGGTATTTAGACACCTGAATCAATGGGAGTTAGGTGCCTTTGAGGATCTGGGCCTAAATGACTGGCTCAGGGCCACCCAGGGAGTCTGTGGCAGAGCTGGGAACTGAATCCAGATCTTCTGAGTCCCTGTCCAGCTAGTGCCGTACCCACAAGATCATCCTTCCTCTGCCAGTTCCTTCCTGACCGCTTCAGCCAATGTCTTGAAGCATGTGCTTTGATCACCCTTGTTTTCACATGTATAGCCAGAAATATTATTAGTCAGAAACAATGCAGAACCCTTTCCAAAAGCCAGACACAGTATTCGTCACTCTGAATTCCTGCAGCAGTGAGTTCCACAGTTGACACAAACCATACTATGGCCCCACACCTGAGAAGCAAGGAGGGCCTTGCATTGCACAGCAGGCCCTCAGCACCTTAACGCATTGGACCTATTGGTGTAATTGACCGATACGCCATATTACCACAGCAGAAGCTGTGATATGGGTGGAAATCCACCACTGACCCAGAGCCCTGTACATTGGTAACTGCACCAGCTGCCATGCACCCCTGCACACACACGCTGTGTTACGAGGCCAGGCAGTTTCTAGGAAGGACGCGGATGCCTTAGAGAGACTCACTGATGGTGTCCGTGGCCGGTGGCTTGGAGGAGAGTTGCCGGAGATGGGAGGCTGAGCTTGGCCCGGGGCCGGGCGTTAGGGAATCCCGTGGAGGAGAGGAGCTGGAGGACTTGGAGGTGGGAGTGTTGGCTGAGACATCGTTCTGCAATGGAAAGGAGATGTTGCCCTGCCCTGCTCTAGAGCCTTCCAGCCAAGGCCCTCCAGAGCGCTACCTGCACATTCATGAAACCTCACACACCCCAATGGGGAAACTGAGGCACGGGACAGCGACGTAATTTACCCAAGCTCATGGAGAGACTCCGTGGCCGGGTTTGGTACAGAACCTAGGAGTCCTGGCTCCCAGCCCCTCTTGCTACTTCAACCACTGGGACTGGACCCCACCCCTTTCCAGAGCTGGGAAGATAGCACAGGAGGTCTTGACTCGCAGCCCCCTGCTCTGACCCCCTAGAGAACACCCCCTTCCAGTTAATACTTGCACAGAGAGTCTGCAGCCCCCACCCCAGGACTGTGTGCACCAGCCCCTTTGCAGGATCAGGCCCATCGACCGGCCGCCCCACCCTGCCCGGTGTTTCACTGAAGCTGTGTCCAATAAACCCTGGTGCATTTTTGCTCTCCTTGGGATTTTGTGGAGATCGGTAGAAATCCAAGCAGAGCCCGCAAATCTCACATCACTTAGGGCATTTCGTCTGCTCTAGTCAGATTGTCCCGGGGAGAAATGCCAGCAACCCTAATGAGGGCTCCCAAACCCCTGCAGCCGACAGATTGCTCCCGCTGAATCTGGTAAGTGCCTCTCGCTCCTCCGCTCGATGGCTGGGCTGGGAATGACAGCGCAATCAATACCCTCCCTCCCCATGCTTCCCTCCCGCTGATGTTTCAATCTGAGAATCAGGTTGATGCCGGGCAAATCGATAGATTGCACAGCGCGTGGAGGAGCCCAGGGGAATTCTGCAGGCAGCCGGATGGAAAATACCTGCAGAGCCGGGCTCCAGTTACCAGCGTATTAACCTCCCTTCCAAAGGCACTCGCCCCTTGCCAGGCAGCGCGGGAGACCCGCTAGCGATAGCCGTGATTCGTTATTAATTAATTAATCAGCACGCCAAGGATCTCCAAGCACCTGATGCACACTCATTAATTAGGGCCTCCTCATGCTCCCACGGTGCGTTAGACACGCTGTACAGATGGGATGAGGCAAGGCCCGGGGAGGGGAACTGACTGGCCCAAGGACGTGCAGCGAGTCAGCACAGAGCTGGGAACAGAACCCAGGCGTCCTGGCTCCCAGAGCCCACCCTGTTGCAACCACTAGGCAAGGCTGCCTGCTGATAGCACAGCAAAGCCCACACACTGCCTGCACCCCAAAGCGTTCTGTCTCGCTCGGCTGCGGTTAACCCTTAGAGCGCCGGAGAACCTCCAGGGGACACACAGACCCTGGGTTTGACTCCAGCGTAGTGTGGCCTGGAGGGTTAACCCTTTGGGGACCAGGTTGTTTCCTAGGCTTCCGTCTGGCCCTCAGTGCTGGAGAAGGAGGGAGGGATCCTGGCAGAAGAGGATTATTAGGAGGAGTAACCCCTGGTCTGTTGTGCCCCCCCCCCCCCCCCCGCAGCTCCCACTGCCACCTCTCCACCTGGCATGATCCCTCTTACCCCATTGCCAGTCTATGACCCCCCCAGGGCTTGGAACCAGCAGTGGGGGACGTGGGTTGCATCAGGATAGGAGGCAGTGCAATGCAATTCTTCCCCTCTGGAGGGGGCAGGGTTCTTCCCTGGTGTCTGGCAGGGACGGGGGAGCCAGGGGAAGATGTGGGGCAGGCAGGGAGGTGGGGCGGGCAGGGAGCAATAGGATGGTGGGGAGAGGGAGTGGTGAGAAGCTCTCTCATTAAGTGCTTGAGGGGTTAAGGACCAGACGGGAAGCCCAAGTAATTGCGTGTGATGGGGGGGAAGGAGCATGGGAGGGGATTGCGGGGGGCAGCATCCCCTTCCCCAATCCAGAGCTCCAGCAGGGGCAGCCCCCGGTGCAGCCTCCAGGCTGGATTGCCTGCGACATGCCCTCTAAGCAGGGACAGAGAATCCCAGATCCACTGGCCAGGAGCTCCGGGCTCCCCCTCCCCACCCCATGTGCTGCAGCACGGGGAGACACCCTGGGGCAGTGCCCTGGGATACAGAGGTAGGTGCCGATCTCCCCGCCACCCCCCCCCCCCCCCGGCCTCTCTCCAGCTTGCCAGCCCATCTCCTTACCAGGCTCTGGTCCTTCAGTTTGAGGGGCGTCGTGCTCCGGCTGGAGGCCAGGGAGGCAGGGCTTTCGGGCATGTCCCTGCGGGCGGGCGGGAGCTTAGCGCTGGGTGCATGGGCAGGGCTGCTGGGCTCAGAGGGTGGGTCCTGCCGCGGGGAAGAGAAAAGCAGACAGAGCCTTCAGAGAGGAGGGAACTGAGGCCCACTGTGTGCCCACAGCACAGGGCCAGCATGGCCAGCAGCAGAGCGGGCTCTCCTCATGCCAGCCTGGGGTCAATCCGCTGAGCCGAATGGAGATGCTCCAGAGACACACAGGTGGTGGAGCAGGATCCAGACCTGCTTTTGCAGATGTAGCCTAGGAGGACACGAGAAAATTGGCTCTGCTTTTGAATGCACTGGGAATTTTGCAAGCCATATTAATTCTCTCTCTCTCTTTTAATGCTTTGGGTGGTTTCCAATTGGCTGCAACAGGAAGCCGGGTAGCAACTGGGAAGAACTGGGGGACACCCGCCGATTTGCTACAATATAATCAACCAGACAGACAAAACGACTGTTTGCAAATCAGTCGAGTCTCCACTCAGGGACAGGCGCCTCCAGCTTGCCAGCCCATGGACCTGGCTGATCAGGGAGATTTTTTTCTTTTAAAATAACAGCTCTGGGGTTCTATTTGCCTTTCCGAGGTCCCACTTCCCAGCTGCTCTCCACAGTCAGGAAGGTTAGAAACGGACTTGGTTTTTTTAAAAAGAAAACAGATTCTGATACAGTCACGTGACTTCCAGAACTGGGGCTTCCCAAAAGACACCAAATATCACGAGACTTGTGAGAGGTGGCAACTCTGTCTAACAGAATCACCTTCAGTTACCAACTTAGACCTGGTCTATACACAGATTTCAGACCAGTATCATTATTCCGATTCGGGGAGAGACGTTTCCAGATATGGTTTTATCAGTACAGCCGCTAGACTGCCTTACCCCAGCATAATTCATTCCCCTTTCTGCGCAGCTTTTACCTTCACACTGAGAGAACTGCCTCCATCCTAGGTTGCAGCTGTAACAGTACAGCTAAAGTAATATGAATTATGTGTCTAGACAAGGCCTTAAGAGATCTAATTCAAAACTTCTCACTCACCTCATCCACTACTAGGTTATAATCACTCTTGTCCCCGTCGCTGTCCTGCCGAGGGGAGAAACAGAGCCAGGAACAATTAAAACAGCAAAATACCGACACAGGACAGATCTTCGAGGCAGTGCTGCCTAGTGGCTCAAGCACTGGATTGTGACTCAGAAGACCTGGGGTCTATTCCTAGCTCTGCCACTGGCCTGCTGGATGGGAGAGTTACGTCACCTCTTTGTGCCTCAGTTTTCCCATCTGGAAAATGGGCAGAATGATACTGATGTCCTTTGTAAAGTGTTTTAAGCTAACGGCTGGAAAACACTAGATAAACCCTAAGGATTATTATTATCTCTCCACTCTGTTGGCTTGTCTCCCTGACCCAAAGCCCAAGGAAGTGAGTGGAATGTTTCCCTGGTGACTTCAATGGGCTTTGGATCAGATCCCACACAAGCAAAAGCTGCATAAGACAGAGCAGACACCCAGAAACTCCTCGGATTTAAGGGCTCCCTGTGGAATTCTTTTTGAAGGTATTTCCTCAAATATTTTTCTGCAGCACTTTAAAGCTAGTAAGCAATGTTGAAAGGTCCCTTTTAGTTAAAAAGCCTCTTCAAAGTCGCCATTTCCTATCACCATAGGGTCCAGACCGAATTTTCTTTTTTAAAGTCATCATCCTCATCCCCCAGATTCCACCCCCAAATCTCCAGCAGAATCTGGAAGAAAAATCCCATAGCATCCGGGCAACGTTAAAAACAACAGGCTGGGCAGGTGTAGAATTGTTAGTAGTATTGGAACAGAGCCGAACGCTCTCAACTGAGATCAGGGCTCCAATACGCTAGGTGCTGTATATACAACCAAGGAGAGACAGCAAGCTTGCAGTCTGACTAGACACGAGAGAAAAAGGTCAGAGGGGGGAAACTGAGGCACGGGGGAGGGATGTGACTTATTCAAGGTCACCCAGCAGGTCAGTGGCAGAGCTGGGAAAAGAATGCTGGTCTCCTGAGTCCCAATCCAGTGAACACGCCCCCTGCCTATGTGACCCCGAATGAGAGAGGCTGGGGTTCTGTTCTGGACACAGCCCAAAGGCTCCATAAGGGACGAGAGCTCCCCCAGGGTGCAGGTCACCCCAGCAGAGAATCTGGCTCATTGACTTAAATGGCGTTGAAGCCAATTTACACCCTGAAAGCAAGATCAGAATCAGGCCCGCTCCGTTCCTGCCCCAGATTCTTCTGGAGCAACTCCCAGTGAGGCACCCAGCTGCTCGTCCCCAAAGTCACCCAGCAGAGCCAGGAATAGAACTGAGGTCCCCTGAGTCCCAGGCCTGTGCATTATCGACTGAACCATGCGACCTTTCTACATGATGAGGCCCTAGCGGGGAAGTCTGCTGATGACTGCCAGGCTGAAAAGCCTCCCCGCCCGGGGTTCTTGGATAACCCTTTGGGGGTTCAGGGAGGCCTCAAGCTTCACACATGGGCAGCCCCCCGGCCTGATGCAGTGGAACATTGGTCCGCTGGAGTTTGCTACTGAATCATAGAACTGCAGGGCTGGAAGGGACCTCGAGTGGTCCCCAAGTCCAGCCCCCTGCACTGAAGCAGGGCCGAGTAAACCTCAGACCATCCCGGACCGGGGTTTATCTAACCCGTTCTTCCCAACAGCCCCAGAGGGAAACCCAGACCTTGCCCTCTGCCACCTCCAGAACCGCCTCCCTTCCCCCCGCAGCAATACCCGGCCCATCCTCCCAGGGGCAGGGATCCGGGTGTCGCCCGCCACGCTCCCTGGCTGCACTCACGTAATGTCCCGGCAGGTCCTTCTCCTCCCGTTTCCGCTTGAGCCCTGTGCCGCCCGGCCGCTCCTCGTCCTGCAGGCTCTCCGGAGGGGAGGCAGAAATGCTCTGCACAGGGGAAGCGAGAGGAGACCAGAGTTAATGCACAGCGAGGGCGGAGAGTCCCAGAAGCTGCCAAGCCATTTCCCACAGCTTCCTCCCCGGAGGCCAAGGGGACCGGGGCTCGGCACGCAGCTGCCAGCTTTGCGGCTGGCCGTCAGCCTGTGTGGCCTCGCTCTTTTCGGGGTGGGGAATTAACGTCATGGGCCTCTGGGCTCTGGCATCTGAACCCCTTCAAAGGCCAGGGTGGAGACTTTGGGTCTCGTAAATGCTGCCGCTCCCCCGATCTCCCTCGCTAGTCAGGGGGGGGGGGTCGCTTGGCACCAGACCCCCATCGTATCCGCTCTCTTGGCAGCAGGATGTAAAGGGGAGGTCCATTCATGCCCTCAGCTCCCCCCCGCCCTCCAGCTGCCTTTCTAGCACCCTGGGACCCTGCCCCTACCTGGACGCACCCACAAACTCTCAGGTTGGCACTGTGCAAAATCACCCCCCAAACGTTAAAAGGCAGAGGCAGGTTTTAGCCCAGTGGTTAGACCAGCCAGCGAGTATTAGGAATAGAATCCCGGAGTCCTGTCTCTGGGGAGGGGGGTGGGTCTAGCGGGTTAGAGCAGGGGGTACTAGGAGACAGGACTCCACTGGGCTACTCCTGGTTTAGGGAGGGGGAATTTTGTCTAAGGGTCAAGCGTGGATCAGGGAGTCACGACTCCTGGGTTCTGCTGCCCGCTCCAGGAGGGAGTGAAGTGGAGCAGTTAGGGCAGCAGGGGCTGGGAGCCAGGACTCCTGGGTTCTCTATCACCGACTCACTCAGGCAAACGGCTTCTCTGCACCTTAGTTTCCACATCTGCACAATGAGGATAATGATCCTTACTTGCCTCCCAAGGAGGGGGGAAAAGACCAGGAGGTTTAATTCACTGAATGTTTATAAAACACTTAAAGATCGCCCTGAAAAGGCACCAAACAGCTGCTGAGTTGTGTCAGTTTCACGTTCTGCCCTTAGCTCCCATGGCCAAGAATCCTCCAGCGCTGGCTGGGAGCCCATGCAACTGTCCAGATTGAGATCTGCCTGCTCCCCACACGCCTTCCTTAAAAACAACAAACATCTCTCCTCTCCTGGGCTCAGCCACCTTTGGGCACGAACATTTTTCAGCTGCCAGCATGTCACTTCTTCAGTAAATCATCCCACAGCCGCGCTGGCAGGATTTTTGTGCTTGCACTGAAGGAAGAGGGAGAAATAAAAAAAATCCACCCAG
Source organism: Platysternon megacephalum (assembly GCA_003942145.1). Taxonomy (NCBI): domain Eukaryota; kingdom Metazoa; phylum Chordata; order Testudines; family Platysternidae; genus Platysternon; species Platysternon megacephalum. The sequence goes on from QXTE01000096.1 coordinate 6,372,546, forward strand.
CCCAACAAGGCCACATGCCTCTTTCCACAGTCAGGCACCGCCAGTGCATCTGGAGGGAGGGGGGGGGGGGTCAGTTCAAGGAGAGAGACCAGCCACTGGGAGCTGGCACATGCAAACAGATCTGTGGGCGGCAGGTGGGCCTTGTAAATGACCTATTTAAATAAGCATTTTCCAGAAGGAAAGGGGGGACAGCTGGGAGCAGAAGAGCCACCCCCCCCTCTCTCCCCCCACCACTGGAGGAAGCGCTGTGGTCTCTTTGCAGACCAGCCCTAACAGAGATGTTTGTATACTGGCTACATTAAAACAACAGTCGAATAACAGCAGCCTCCCTTAGTCCCTGGACTTGAAAGAAGTTTTGCCCCTTTGGGAGATAATGAGGCATGACAGGAATGGAAAATCCCCATCAGCAGTCTCCTGTTTACTCTGCACGTCCCCGCCTTAACCCCTTCACCGCTGGAACAAGGGATGTGGGGTATGAAGATCAGTTAGTACATCCCTTTCCCCCTTCCCCCCCGCCACATTGGCACTGGCCTGGTGTAGATTTGATTGTAACAAAACCTGCGTGGGTGTCTTAAATCCCTTTATCCCCCGCTACCGTGCTTTTCGGTTTCCTCTGATGATAATACAAACAACTCTCTCCTCCCCCGCCCACCCCCACGCACCTGCTTTGGCCAGATTCTGATCCCAGTGGAACTGGCGTATAATCCGGAGTGACACTGGTGTTGCAGGGAATCTAATCTACCTGGTTAGGTTGAGAGGATACTGGTCTGCAGGGGTTTCAAAGTGGGCACTGATGTCAGGGGGTGCTTGGGCTTTGGGGTGCTCCCCCAGAGACATCCTGGGGCCTGATGTGCCAGGCTGCTGAGCACTTGCAGTTCCCAACAAGTTGTAGGTGCCCAGGATCTATGAAAACAAGGCCCTGGGGCACCTAGATCTGAAAACAAAATCAGTGGACAGGCTGGAAAGTTTTGGCCTAAGATTGGTCACTCTCCCCTTCCCCCCCCCCCCCCCCCCCCCCCCCCCCCCCCCCCCCCCCCCCNCATTTGTTTGGCGCAAAGATCTCCCCCTAGCAAACTCAGAGTGGACCAGAGGAAGCGACCTGTTCGCCCCGCAGACAGTTAATGCACGGGACTCCCTGCTGTAGGAGAACGCAAACAGCTTCCAAGGATTAGTCACTTGTCTGGCCTCTCGTGCCAAGATGAAAAGGACAAAGGGCCATCAATCCTCAGGCTTCAGGGCACAAGCAGATCCGTGGCTGTGGTCAGGCAGAATTTCCCCCAGTCCACCCCACTTACGCACTGCAGTAATGCCTGGGAGCCCCAATCAGGGCCCAGAACCCCACAGTGCAAGGTGCTGTATGAACACACATTGTACATGCCCCCAAGGGCGTACGCCTTACTCTAAGGATCTGGAATCGTGCCCCTTGCTGTGGCACGGTAACCACGGTTCTTTCTTCCCGTGCCGTGCGCTGGCTGCCTAGCACATCACTGGTCCAGCCCACGCCATTGCTCACCCTCGGAGGAATTACAACACCATCCTTCATGGTGGATCGATGCAAATGACTCACCAGCTTGAGGGGCACAGCGAGATAGACTCATAGACTTTAAGGTCAGAAGGGACCATTATCATAGAATCATAGAATCATAGAATCTCAGGGTTGGAAGGGACCTCAGGAGGTCATCTAGTCCATCCCCCTGCTCAAAGCAGGACCAAACCCAACTAAATCAGCCCAGCCAGGGCTTTGTCAAGCCTGACCTTAAAAACCTCTAAGGAAGGAGATTCCACTACCTCCCTAGGTAACACATTCCAGTTCTTCACCACCCTACTAGTGAAAAAGTTTTTCCTAATGTCCAACCTACACCTCCCCCTCTGCAACTTGAGACCATTACTCCTTGTTCTGTCATCTTCTATCACTGAGAACAGTCTAGATCCATCCTCTTTGGAACCCCCTTTCAGGTAGTTGAAAGCAGCTATCAAATCGCCCCTCATTCTTCTCTTCTGCAGACTAAACAATCCCAGTTCCCTCAGCCTCTCCTCGTAAGTCATGTGCTCCAGCCCCCTAATCATTTTTGTTGCCCTCCGCTGGACTCTCTCCAATTTATCCACATCCTTCTTGTAGTGTGGGGCCCAAAACTGGACACAGTACTCCAAATGAGGCCTCACCAGTGCTGAGTAGAGGGGAATGATCACATCCCTCGATCTGCTGGAAATGCCCCTACTTATACAACCCAAAATGCCATTAGCCTTCTTGGCAACAAGGGCACACTGTTGACTCATATTCAGCTTTTCGTCCACCGTAACCCCTAGGTCCTTTTCTGCAGAACTGCTGCCCAGCCATTCGGTCCCTAGTCTACAGCAGTGCATGGGATTCTTTCGTCCTAAATGCAGGACTCTGCACTTGTCCTTGTTGAACCTCATCATATTTCTTTTGGCCCAATCCTCTAATTTGTCTAGGTCCCTCTGTATCCTATCCCTACCCTCCAGCCTGTCATCCCCTGCTCCCAGTTTAGTGTCATCTGCAAACTTGCTAAGGGTGCAGTCCACACCATCTCCCAGATCGTTAATGAAGATATTGAATAAAACCGGCCCCAGCACCGACCCTTGGGGCACTCCACTTGATACCGGCTGCCAACTAGACAAGGAACCATTGATCACTACCCGTTGAACCCGACCATCTAGCCAGTTTTCTATCCACCTTACCGTCCATTCATCCAGCCCATACTTCTTTAACTTGCTGGCATTATGATCATCTAGTCTGACCTCCCGCATGATGCAGGCCACAAAAGCCGACCCACCCACTCCTGAAATAATTCTCTCCCTTGACTCAGCTGTTGAAGTCCCCAAATCATGATTTAAAGACTTCAAGTTGCAGAGAATCCTCCAGCAAGCAACCCCTGCCCCATGCTGCGGAGGAAGGCGAACCCTTCCTTCTCCTGCCTCCACCGTTCGCTACAGACCAGAAAGGCTGAACCACAAAGCAATTTAACACCAAGGCACCGCCAGTCCCTGCCGGTGCCAGCTCCCTCTGCCCTGAAGCATCCCCTAGCCTCCTATTCCACCAGGACAAATGCCTGAGTAGCATGAATCTGGGATACATTTGAATAGGGTCTTTTTGGCCCTACTGGGGAGATCAGAACACACCTCCTCTTCCCCCTCCTCCCACCAGGTTCCTGTCAAGTCACCTGGATTTCACAGGTGGACACGGCTCAGGTGAGAGACCAGTTGTCGCTCAGAGCCCACACACAGGGAGAGAGAGCTCTAAAGGCAGGAGGCGTGGTTCAAGCCTAGAACTGGGGGCTCAAGACACGTGGGTCCTATTCCTGGCCCTGGCTAGATCTTGGGCAATTCACTTCCCTGCCCCATGCCTCAGTTTCCCTCTCTGTGACCCTCGGCTGGCTAGAGCTAGGGACGCACTAAGCGGAGGTTTGATGCCAGGCACAGATGCAAGGGAGCTGCTTAACTGGAGTCCTCGAGGGCCACACACGAACCCATGCGTGGCTGGGCGCAGCCTGTGGTGTGGACAGGGCCGGCGGTCGCCTACGGCGCTAAGATTTGGGGGGCGCCGGCCACCCCGGTCGTCAGCGCATTTCGGGGGCGGGACCTTCCGCCGCCTCTGTCGGGGGCGGGACCTTCCGCTGCCTAGGGCGGCGCTCCTGGGTGTGGAGGAATGCAACAACCAGGCCACCCCTACCCTGGCGCATCCCCGGGCCTGGCCCAGCCTGCTCACGCAGGTGACAGCGGTATATTGGCAGGCAAGGCGGGAGTACGGCCGCACGGGGATCGGGAGGCACAGCACGCGCAGTTGATCGCTGCCAGAGCAGGGCAGAACAACTCTCTCCTCGGCAAGGACGTAAGAGGCTATTTTGGGACGAGCACGACCTTTAGACACTTGCCTCAGCGAGCGGGCAAATGGGCCAAGTCAGGCTGAGCACCTCCATCATTAAACTGCCCCCCCCCATGCCCCCAACAGGTGCACACCTGTCAAAGCGAGGGGGTTATTTTATCCCCCAGCAAGGAACCCCTTTATCTGGCACATTCCCAGCTCAGACTTGATCACTGATCCCCCCCAACTCTGCTTAGAGCTCCTCACAGATTTCATGTGGATCCGTTACCCTGCGCTTCCCATCCTGAGCTGCCGTGTGGCATTGCTGGGGCACTGTTAAATGGCCACCCCGTTCCACCCCAGAGGTGGCTGCATTTTAGTGGTGGGTGAATGGGTTTCCTGTGTGCTTTTTGTAGCGCTTTTAAGTAGGGTGAAGAGGACAGTAGGAGATATCCCAGGTAACACTTTCGAATGTCAGGATCCATAGGAATATGCCTGTTTCCTATAGGGCTGGTTTGAGCAGATTATACAGCCGTGGGGGAGGGGAGGACCCCCAATTCTCAGAAATCCCCTCAGTGAACACAAGGGTGTAATGGATGCACCCCGTTTTACACACTGCAACCTGCAGGCACCCGTCCATGTTTATTACTGTGTGTACTTGACAGTCACTGCAGCTTTGAATTATGAGCTTCAAGTGTGTGTGTATAAAGGCTCTCGGTGTGTGTGTGTGTGTGTGTGTGTAAAGGCTCTCGGTGTGGGTGTGGGTGTATAAAGGCTGGTGTGTGTGTGTGTGTGTGTATAAAGGCTCTCGGGGTGTGTGTGTATAAAGGCTCTCGGGAGGGGGTGTATAAAGGCTCTCGTGTGTGTGTGTGTGTGTGTGTGTGGGTGTGTGTGTGTGTGTGTGTGTGTGTGTGTAAAGGCTCTCGGTGTGGGTGTGGGGGCGTGGGTGTATAAAGGCTGGTGTGTGTGTGTATAAAGGCTCTCAGGGGGGTGTATAAAGGCTCTCGGGGGGTGTGTAAAGGCTCTCGGGGGGGGTGTATAAAGGCTCTCGGTGTGTGTGTGTGTGTGTGTGTGTGTATAAAGGCTCTCGGTGTGGGTGTGGGGGTGTGGGTGTATAAAGGCTGGGGTGTGTGTGTGTGTGTGTGTGTATAAAGGCTCTCAGGGTGTGTGTGTATAAAGGCTCTCGGGGTGTGTGTGTGTGTGTGTGTGTGTGTGTGTGTGTGTGTATGTAAAGGCTCTCGGGGTGTGTGTGTGTGTGTGTGTGTGTGTAAAGGCTCTCGGGGTGTGTGTAAAGGCTCTCTGGGGGGTGTGTATAAAGGCTCTTGGTGTGTGTGTGTGTGTGTGTGTAAAGGCTCTCGGTGTGGGTGTGGGGGCGTGGGTGTATAAAGGCTGGTGTGTGTGTGTGTGTGTGTGTGTGTATAAAGGCTCTCGGGGTGTGTGTGTATAAAGGCTCTCGGTGTGTGTGTGTGTGTGTGTGTGTGTGTGTGTGTAAAGGCTCTGTGTGTATGTAAAGGCTCTCGGGGTGTGTGTGTGTGTGTGTGTGTGTGTGTGTGTGTGTGTGTATAAAGGCTCTGTGTGTGTGTAAAGGCTCTCGGGGTGTGTGTGTGTGTGTGTGTATAAAGGCTCTCTGGGTGTGTATAAAGGCTCTCTGGGTGTGTGTGTGTGTGTGTGTGTATGAAGGCTGTGTGTGTGTGTGTGTGTGTGTGTGTGTGTGTGTGTGTGTGTGTGTGTGTGTGTGTGTTGGGGGGGGGACAGGAAGCGTGCCTCTCACTGCAGCACTGCACACAGCCTTTGTGCCTAGGAAGGAGGGCGCTGGGCTGACAAGCTGGGACCCGGCTGCTCCCAGCTCGGTGGTGACAGCGGACGCGCCGGACACTTTGCACAGAACAAACAAACAAGGGTGAGGCCGGCGCTGTGCCTGGCAGGTTCGGGCTCCCTTCCATCAGGCCAGCTCTGAGCGAGGCTGGTTTCTAGAGGAGGGGAAGGGATCTGCCTTCAGCTCTTTAGTGCTGGGAGACCCAATTCCTCCATCCCCAGCCCAGGGCAGCCATCCGGCAAGCTTCTCCCACGCCCCCGGCTCCCGCCAGCGGGCACCCACCCTGGAGATAGGAACGGGAGGGGAGTTCAGCCTCTATGGTCCACTAGTCCCAAGCTTCTCTGCCGAGGTTCCCAGCCAGGGGCCGAGTTTGCTAAGTGCCCAGCGCCTCCAAAGAGCACCCAGCGTGCGGAGCCTTTGCAAGCCCAGCCCTTCGCCTTCATTCCCGGGACAAGTCACCCTTGGCACTTCCCTAGCTCTTTCCTTCAGGAGATCACAGACAATTGAGCCTCCAAACCGGCCCTGTGAGGAGCACAGTCCCCGTTTGACAGCTGGGGGAAACTGAGGCACCGAGCGGGGAAGTGACTCAGCGGCACAAACTAGTAACCTGAGTTCCTCGGGCCACGTCTTCATTACAAGGCCATCATCCTTCTCCACCAACACGGGCCCATGACTCACCCCCCACTCCGCAAGGCCACCAGACAGGCTGGATCTGAGTGCAAGTCCCATCCTGTGCACCCCTCCCCGAGCCAGCCAGTCCCTCCTCACCCCCGAGAGGGAAAAGCAAAGCTCTTTGGGGAATGCTTCCTTGGTGCAAATTCCAGTTCTGGGCCAGATCCTCAGCGGGTGCAAACAGCTGTAGCTACATTTACGTCAATGGGTCCGGATCTCCGGATGGTGTAAACCGACATAGCTCCATTGAAGTCAGTGGGGCCCAATCCCCAGCTGCTGTCAATCAGCCTAGCTCCACTGAAGTCCCTGGGGTCCGCCCCCCGGGGCAGGGGAGAATCCCACTGGAGTCAGATCCCCAGCTGGCGTAAATAGCGGTAGCTCCCCTGAAGTCAACAGAGCGATGCCAATTGACACCAGCTCCAAATGGGGCTCTCTGTCTTTAATACAACTCCACCCCCAGCCCCTGGAAATAATCTGTCGACAGAAGCAAATTAAATGTGGATCCCGAGCGCTGCAGAAACATCCCGGCTGGTTCCCCTCCAGCCGCGAATCCTCCCCCAGGCCATGGCTCAGACTCTAGCCCTGGCATTGAAAACAAAGGGCAGCAGGAATGCTATCTCGGGGCTGTTTGCTTTGAAAAGGTCAGGCAACAAAACATTCCTGGGAATCCCCGTGCAACCACAAGAGAAGGGAGCTGGGCGCAGCGCTTGGAGAAAAGACGCCACTCACGGCTCTTCCTGAAAGCCCCAAAAGATGGAGTCTGGCTGAGCCTGTCTCACCAACACAGCGACCCCTCGGCCCTTCATTCTCTCTGCTGTTCTGGGGTCTCAAAGGTCGGCCCCCCGGGAATCCACCTGCCACGCAGGGGGCAGAGCTGGTGTAAGGGCCCTGCACCACCTCTGGCCTGGCCAGAGTACCCTGCACTGTGGCTAGCCTCTGCTTTCCAATGCTCCGCTGGGCACCCAAAGCCAGAGGCCTCTTTGCCCAGAGTCAGGTTGGGAGCTGGGATTCAAACTCAGCTTCCAGCTGACCTCACGTCTCCCGATCCTTGCAGGCCGGGAGGGGATGAGACGCGCCCACCCTGCCAGAGCACCAAGACTGTGTCATTTCAGTACGAGCCCGGTCCAACACCTTCCTTTATGCTAATATCCACCCTCGCCCAGACAGGTCCTCGCCAGGCCCCCGTCGCATGGCTTACCCGGCTTGGCGTGCGCTCTGGGGTCCGTCCAGCAGGCAGACACAGGTGCGGAGATAGCCCCAGATTGGGAAAACACAAAGGGAGAACAAAGAGATTCGTTTAGTTCTGATGTCACATGGCCAAGCCCAAGGCGCAGAGGTCTGATCTGGGTTCTACGTCCCCAGAGTAATCAGGGCTCTTTATCAGCCAGGAAAGGCTGGACAGAGCCATTCCTGGCAACCTGGCTACGGGGTCACAATCATTTCCTTGCACTAGTGAATGGATGGTCCAGATCACTTGGGAATAGAATTAGATCTTTCCACCCACTGGGTTTCATTCCAGCATCAAGGGTTACCCTCGAGGGAGGACTAGGTCCGGTCACCCCACTTAATCACAGGTAAGCGTCTGAGACACACCCATCTGAGTCGGATGCACAGCCCCCAAGCAGAAATTCAGAGAACCCCAAAGCCTGAGGGCTGTGATGTAGCAGCTTGTACCATAAAGAGCAACAGTCCGTGTAAAACAATAGCAAATTTTCTCTGGTGGAGGACAACGTGAACCCCTGATCCTTGGCCCGGGCTGCAGTGCTGATGTTGCTTGTACTCGTGACCGATACGGGAACGGCAAAATCTTCATGTAGTCTGGATTTGCTACTTTCTATCAGGGTGTTTCTTCGGGTCTCATCAGTGTGTATTATAGCACTTCACAATCAATAATGGACTGTACTCGAATACCCAAGTGAGATAGGGAGTGTGCAGTGTCAAGAAATTGGGTGGTATCCCTTTGAATAGTCTGTGAGCTTTCTAGCGGTGCTCACCGTGTTCTGTGTTTTAGAAGCTGCCAGAGCAGCGAGGCCTTGTCCATGTCTGGCCAGAGAAAACGGTTATTTGGAGCCCAGGCGTGCCTGTGCGGTGTCTTTGTATTGTTCTCGTTGTGTAAAACTCAAAAGACACAATAGGGACATTACCCCCATTTCACAGATGGAGAACTGAGGCACAGAGTAGATGAAGTGGCTTGCCCACGGTCCCACACCAAATCTGTGGGTGAGCTGAGAAGTGAAAGCACATCTCCCGAGTCCCAGCCTAGAGCCCTCTCCCCGAGCCCAGTGGCTCCACCTCTTCAGACCCTTTCCGGAGTCTGCTTTGTCTCGCGTCCCTCCAAGTTCCACCTCACTTCAAAACAAAATCAGACGTAAAAGGACAGAAGTGTCCCAGCTCACTAGTCCTGAACAATGGCTGATTTTCTCCTTTTTACCATATAATTATAAAATAACTATAAATATTGTACGTATATTTCAGTGTATAGTACACAGAGCAGTATAACCAAGTCATGGTCCGTATGCAATTTTACTTTGTCCTGACTTCGCTACTGCTTTTTATGTAGCCTGTTGTAAAACTAAGCAAATACCCCCTGGAAGATCTCTGCATCCTCCCAGGGGTACGCGAACCCCCGGCTGAAAACCACTGCCCTAGACCATCCTTCCTCCCCTATCAGCGCGACCGTTAGCTACAAGGGGAGGGTCTGAACTTCCCCAAAGTTTGAGGATACTCAGATTGGGGGCAGGAGAAAACGGAGGTTGGGTGCAGGAGGTACCTTGGCTAAAGGGAGCCAGGCTAACTGATGCTGGACACAATGGTAGAAAAAAGCCAGGTGCATCCCCATACCCACAGGCCCCGTGTGTGCTTTCCCTCTTCACAGGCTTTGACCAGGCATCTTTTGCATGCAATGCATGTGACACAAACACCATCTCGTCAAATGAGCCGAGATCACCAGGGGTCTGACTGCAAATTTCAAGCTGAGGTTGTCTGTACAGCGCTCCCTGCTCCCTGAAGATCCTGCCTGGTAATGATCGCATCAGCATTTGGAGAGGATAAATGGGTTCTCCCAGCAGAGTCCCAATCTTCTCTGGCAGGAGGACAGATGCTCAGGGATGAAGCAGACGGAAATCAAGAGATGGGGGTTTCTGAACATATTTAACGGCTCCAGGACTCACTGGTCAGCACAAAGGGGTGGGGGTGGGGATTACAATCTCATAATGCAGGATGGATTTAATACATACCAGTTCTTGAATAATTCACCCCTGAGATACTAGGATTACCCCTTAGATGGATGTAGTATTGCACGGGTTTTTAAGGGCAAAAGGGACCATCTCATCCAACACAACACAGCCCCATAAGAGGACATCTACTGTCTCCTGCGTCTAGCCCAGCAGTGCACAGGACAAGCTTCCTCTTAAAACAGGGGTAGGCAACCTATGGCACGGGTGCCGAAGGCGGCACGCGAGCTGATTTTCAGTGGCACTCACACTGCCCGGGTCCTGGCCACCGATCCGGGGGGGCTCTGCATTTTAATTTAATTTTAAATGAAGCTTCTTAAACATTTTAAAAAACCTTATTTACTTTACATACAACAATAGTTTAGTTCTATATTATAGACGTATAGAAAGAGACCTTCTAAAAGCGTTAAAATGTATTCCTGGCACGCGAAACCTTAAATCAGAGTGAATAAATGAAGACTCAGCACAGCACTTCTGAAAGGTTGCCGACCCCTGTCTTAAAGCATCCATCGGCCTACCTGTCTGGTTCTCAAAGGGTTAAGCAAGAAGCCTGCTTTTCTCCTCTTCCAACTGTTGTCTTTCTTGGGGGGGGGGAGGGGCACCCTTAAAGAGACACTGTCCAAATTAAAAGCGTGCGGAGGGGCGAGGGGTGTATACACACACACGCTCACACCCAATTGCTGGTGCCACTCATGCCACTTAAAATGATCTAGTTTTGCTTTTAATTATGTTAAAAACATAGTTTCCCTTTCATCATTTTGGTTCTTACTTATATAACCGTTGCACCTGCGGGTTCTCCATCAGGGAACCGGCCAAAGCACTGCAACGCTTATTGAAAAGACAAAAAAGAGCTTGCAATCTAGGTTTTGTTTGCAATTTAGCAGCGACCATAGACTGGTCAGTTTCGCTTCTGGCATCTCATAAACCAGGCTAGTGCTGTTGTGTTTGGGTTGCTAACATTACATGGGGACCCTGTGTAAAGAAACAAAACAAATGACTGAATCACCCATTTTGTTTCCTTTAAATAAATCACAACAACATTTCTAGTACCTTCAGGGCTCAGAACACACTCCTCTTAACCACAACCTACGTTTAACATCCACTGCCCCTACTGGAAGGCAGCATGGCCTAGTGGATAGAGCACCAGTGTGCAACCCAGGAGCCCTGGGTTTTATTTCTGGCTCTTCTACTAGGCTGCCAGGTGACTCTGGGCAATGCACTTCACTACCCAATGCCTCAGTTTCCCCCTACGTAAAATGGGGATAGTGAGACCTCTGTCACAAAGTGCTTTGAGATCTCTGGATAAGAAGCGCTATAGAGCTAGATACTATGATGACCCACAGTAGCTGCCATGAACATTAGCCTTTAGCTAATTTAATGATGATTAAGATAGTAATTAAGGGGTTGTAAAGCATTTTGTGATGCTGGTATAAAAAGTAGGGCTGGATGGAAAATAACAACTCCATTTCAACCTTTGGTTTCATTCTGTTATCAGAGCAAAACAGACCCTTCTAAATGTTTTCATGAGAAAAGAGAGAAAGCGAGCACAAGCGCACACATGCAAGAAGAGAGGAGGGAGGGGGAAAATGGATTATCTCCACCCCAGAATAGCCTAGTGCACTCACCAGGACTGCGAGACACCCAGGCTCAAATCCCTGCTTTGTCTGATTAGAGCAAGGATTTGAACCTGGGTCCCTCACACCCCTAACCACTGGTCTCCGGAGTCAGTCTCTCTTGTTTTAACCAGAAATTCCATCTTCAGCGAATCGGCATTTTCCGAGCAAAAAATTCGCACCCAGCTCTACTACAAAGGTATCAGAGAAGGACAATCTATTATTGTTAACTTCCACCACCCTTTGCAAGACAGCACAGTATAAATCATTGGAACAGAGGACATCGGTTCCAAATTTATTACACTGTTACTAACTCTTGAGTCTTGCACTATGCTGGTGTTTTTCCTAAAGCCCCAGCTCCTGGAGTCATGTGAGTGCCCAAGAATCTCAACTTTCATTTGAACCAAAATTAATTTCTAGCCCCCGGAGTTGTGCAGAAAAAGCTTGAAAATGGGTCTGAAGTGGAAGGAAAAAGACATAGAACCCGACGTCGTTTTTAGAACCATCTACTGATTTTCGAGGGCCTGACTCATGAGCGCTGAACATTTGGGGTTGGCAGTAAGGACTTTAGCAGACAGGCTTCTTGATCATTATAATGTCACGCTGATGGCCCAATGGAACGGTATGCATTGGCAACGGGCATCTTTATCTGAAAACAACGTGGGAAATACCAAACTACCTGCCTAGGCGCCTAGGCCATGCCCCTCGCCCAGCTGAGCGTCAGCGGAGAGCAGCTGGCAAGAGTTACCCTCTCAGTGCATGGACGTGGAGCCAGAGTGTGGTGCTGGACTGACCCGGGGTGAGCCAAGCATGCTGGAGGCAGTGGGCACAGAGGGGGAAGATAAACGCCGACGTAGGACAGGGAGAGGAGGAACACAGGACCAGAGCCATAGAAGGCGAGAGGTGGAGGTGGCTCTTTCATTCAGTTTCAAGGCCATTTCTGCCCAGGGAGCAGGTGGACCCAGAGAACAAGCTGGGCTGAGTCCGGAAGGGTCAACAAACAATGACAGGAAGTGACTGAGAAAGACGGAGGGGCAACGCTGGAGGTCGCAGCCGCTGCTGCAGCCCGGAGAGATGCCCAGGGGGTGGATGTCACACACAGTGTAGCAGGGCCACCCTCCTTCCTGATTTCCAGCTGGCTCGGGCTAGCCGGGGAAGCTGATTCTCAGGCATCTTCCCTGCCCTGTTTGGTACCCGAGGATCCCAGCACTGCCTGGCTCCATACCCCACCCTCCCCCCCCATCCAGGAGGGGCCCATTCCGAGCCAGTCAGCACCGATCCTTGGGAGGCTTTCCCAACCCTCGGCCACGCTGGGAGGAGGGGACTCTGAGCTGGGTTTTAGCCGATAGGGGGTCCCCCCCAGTCCCCGAGTGGCAGTGCAGAGGCTGCAGCCACACAGCAGGCTGTTAATGGCCTCTTCCCCCCCAAAACCATTTGGAGACAGGACTAAGGAGCGGTTTGGATAACAGGACACTTATTAGCTAAAGCCCCTGGTACACGACGGAGCGTTCCGGGGAGGCGTGCGGGGCAAAGCGTCAAAGAAACAGCAGCAGCTCCGCTGACTGCCCCAATGGAGCCCATCACACGCGCCTTTGCGTGCGCGTTCACGAGCGCACACTCACATGTGTGCACAAATCCACGCACGTACAGTGGCACACCCCCCCCTGCATGCATGGGGCACACCGATAAAGACACACGCGTCCTGTGCACGGGTTTCACGGACACAACCAGGCACACGTCCTGCACACACGCGCGGCACACGTCCTGCACACGCGCGCGGCACACGTCCTGCACACGCGCGCGCCTTCCAGGGTCCACTCGGCGCCGCAGCTGTTCCCGCCGTCAAAAATAGCGCCAACCTTGCGAGGCTCCAGAGACTTAATTAGCTTTATCTGTCACTCGCCATGGCCGGCACTTTCCTGGCCGGAGCCGGCAGCTGGGTAAAGGGCAGAGCGGGGCAACGTCTGCTCTCACTGCTGTGGTTTGCTGAAAGCCCCTGGTGGGGGGGCTGTTGGCTGGCACCAAATGGCAATGCTCCTTAGGGACCAATCACTTCCCCTCCAGTCCACGCCCCAGCCAGCCTGGCTCTGCCCCCCAGGAGGAACAGGCATCTCCTTAGCTAACCAGCTTGGGCAACATTAATTGCAACTGCAGGATCATAGAATCATATCATAGAATCTCAGGAGGTCATCTACTCCAACCCCCTGCTCAAAGCAGGACCAATCCCCAGACAGATTTTTGCCCCAGATCCCTAAATGGCCCCCTCAAGGATTGAACTCACCACCCTGGGTTTAGCAGGCCAATGCACAAACCACTGAGCTATCCCTCCCCTTCCCTTAATTGCCCCTTGTCCCTCCCCACTCCCGCACCATGCAAGTCCTTCCCCCTTACCTCTGTTATTCTCGGCATCCTGAGCCCCCCTGTCCTCCTTTGCGGCAAGCTGAGACTGGGCCACCAGTGCCCCCGACAGGGCCAGGAGTCCCGAGGCGCCGGCCAGGCTGGAAGGCTGCATGCCCGAAGGGTGCGGGGTGAGCGGGATGGGAGGCGCGTGGTGGGAGAGGTGCTGGAGCTGCTGCTGCTGAAGGAGAAAGAGCCAGGGCTGTGGGGTATTGCTAGGAGACGCCCTTCCCAGGAAGTCCCCGTCCCCCTGATTCACCCAACCCCCCCCCAGCCCCCGCTACCCGCCCCGAAGCAGTTCCAAGATCCTTTGCCCAGCTGCAGCCATGAGCCACAGCAGCTGGGGCCAACGGTGCCCAGGGCTGAGCACAAACAGGGACACGCTCTCAGAGGTGGGGGGTGATCGGGCTCTCTGCTGCAGGATGACCCCAAGGTTCCCTGCGCGATTTCAACAGCTCCCCCTGAGAGCTGCCCAGGGCCCGGAGCAGCTCCTAGGCCAGTGGGAGTTTGGCTATTGTTGTCAAAAGGCTCCTGGTCTCCACCCAGGCCTGTCCAATGCCGCCTTGAGGCCATGATGTTCCCTCCCCTCCACCCGGCTTTCCTGCCGTTTGCTGCCTGTGGGACACTGAGTGGTGCGCGGGGGGGGGGGAGGACGACTGTCTGGCTTGCTCATCACATGGCTGCAAAGGAGGAAGACACAAGGGAGCATCCATCCATCCAGCTGGCTGGGGGCAGCCCGGAGCTGTGGTCTGGGGTTACCCGGCTCCAAATTCCCAGATCAGAACTCCCTTCCCCTCCCATATCGCTGGGCTACTCACCCCGATGATGCTGTTCAGTTCCCCCATGGTCACCTGCTTGGCCCGCTCCACGGCTTGCAGCACCTGCTGCTGGTGCTGGGGAAGGAAGGCACGGCGGGTCAGGAGCTCACGCCCCATCGCAAAGACAACTGAGCCTCCGGGGGGACGAGGCGGAGCTGCCCCCTCCCCCCGGGTTATGGTCCAGGGGACCCTCCCAGGGGAACACCCCCAGAGGCGCTTACACAGCACAACTTTTTATCCCAGTGCAACCTAGTGTCCTCCTCCCCTAGCGCCTCCTAGTGTCCTCCTCGTCCACCGTCACAGCGCCACGACTCTACCCATCCCCCACGCAGCCCGGTGCACGCCCTCTCTTACCTCCTGCGTCAGGAACGGTATGATCTGGGCACAGATGGCACTCAGCCTCTTCACTATCTCAGCCTGAAAGGGCAAAAGGCAGCTCTGTCATGCCAGGCGCTGGCGCTGCTTAGAAGAACGGGGGCTCTTTAAATCAAGCCCCACCCCGCCCAGGCTCCATAGGAAGGGCTCAGGGCTAGGACCTATTGGGTTCCGTGAAGTGGGCGGGCAGAGCCCGCCCACTGCTAAAGGATCCCCCCCCAGCCTAAGGGGAGGACCCACAGGACCGGGAACCCAAATGAGTCCGGGGGACAACTAATAAAAAAAACAGGAACAGGAGTGAGGTCAAAGGGTCAAAAGTAGGGAACCTGACGGGGACACCGAGCAGAGAACCCCGGACAGCGCCCACTGCTCCTCAAAGGCGGCTAGGAGCTGTGTTGATAGCCTGAGATAAACTCCCAAACTCCCATCCCGGCCTGCAGCGGGGCTCCGTGGAAAGACCAGGATGGATTCTCGACGGATCCCTGCTCCAGAGTCCTGGTGGGGACTTTGCAGGACATGTCCCCGGGGTGTTACATGCACTGGATTTCCCGGGCTCCACCAATCCTGCTGGGCACAGATCCCGCACGCAGCCTGTGCCTTTTGCCCACTGGTACGAGGGCTGGGTGCTTGGCCAACCCCTGTTTTCTGGGGTTTGCGAAAGGAGTCCTAGGGGGTCTCTCGTCTGCCCCCCAGCACCACCGCCCAGACACACGGAGGTCACGACACCCCTCGGAGGAGGGGAGCATTACGATCTCCGTTGCACAGATGGGGAAACAGACAGAGAGACTAAGTACCTTACAAGACAGGATTTAACCCTGATCTCCTGAGCCCCGGGCCGGCGCCTTAGCCACGAGGCTCTCCTCGCTCACCTAACACCTGTCTTTTCTTTCACGGCTGAGTCAACTGAAAAACTCTTCCTAGCCAAAGGACAGGCTGTGCTCAGCGCGGGGCACAGAAGAGCCCCGAAGCTCGGCTGGCCCATGGCCAGAGCAGAGAGACCGCCCTAGAGAGGACTGGCTCCTCCGAATGAGGTTTCTCTCCTTTCCCTGCCAAGTGGAACGTGATACCAAGAGCGTTCGAGCTGGAGTCAAACTTTCCAACCCACAGTGAGTTCGAGTGGGTTCAAAAGAAGGCAAAAGGAGTTCATCCACCCGACACTGAGCTCTTTCTGGCAGGCTGCTTGCGGGATTTGGGGCTCTTCCCTACAGGGCGGTAGCTAGGGATATAAAAATCTGCTCCACCCCCTGCACTGGGCTTGATCTGTCACCCCCACTCCTGGAATCTCTAAACTGCCAGGGCTGGTGGGTTGCCTAGACATAATTTATGCACTGGTATTTATTTAGATGCATGATCACACTTAGCCCTTCAGCTGGCTTTTCCATGTACTGATCTCAGAGCCCTTTATGAAGAGGAGACAACACCATCATCTCAGTTTTACAAAGGGGGAAACTGAGGCACCGCGAGGGGCGGTTACTTGCCCACAGTCTCAAAGGGAGTCAGCCTTGTGCCCTGCCCCCTTGGATACACTGCCTCCTGCACGAGAACAGTTTCCCAAGGGAAGCAGTAAAAGCCTCAGAGCTCGATAACATTTAAACCACATGCCTCATGCAGCAAATCCACCTTGGCACTCGCCTGGGGACACAGACAAGCTGGTCTGCTCTATTTTTCCGTCTCAGATTTCGAGGACTCTCCGAGAGAGGTGCAGAGAGCTCGCGAGCGCTAATATAAAACCCAGCGAAGAACAAAGGAAATCGGCCAGGCCCCCTAAGTAACACGGCCCCGGCTATTCCCAGTCACAGTCAGGGGGGCACACAGCACAGGCAGCTCCACCCAGCCGTCCCTCCTGACACCCGCCAGTGACCGGGCATCTAAGATGCAGCAACCAGAAACCAAATGGGGTTAATTCAGTCCAATGGAAATAAAAGCAGCACTACTCCTCACCTGCAGCTCGAGTCCTGCCTCCCACTCCCTGCTCTAACCAGTAAAGCACACTTCCACCTGCAGCTAAAGACTAGAGTCCTGAGACCCACTCCCATATGCATTCCCAGAATTGGGATTAGAACCCAGGAGTCCTTGTTCCCAGGCTCCTTTGTTCTAACCACTTGGCAACACTCCTTTCCATCTCGCTGTAGCTTCGTTGCCTTGTACAACAAGCAAATATGGTTTGTTCTCGTAAAGCTCCCAGGGCTCCTGCTGGCTCTCGGGATCCCATCAGAGTTTGGTGTAAATTAGGAAGCTGAGAATGAAAGTGACTCTCACGCACCACCCTGCTAACAAAAGGAGCAAACTTGGAGGGCTGAGCCAGCTGGAGAAATATGGCAGTCGACTTGCCACTTTGTCAGGCACCGTTCCAAACTAATTTCCCTGGCAGCGAGCCCTGCGATGACTAGATTGATAAATCTGAAGAGGAAAGCAAATTACAGCTGGAACAAAAGGAGACCGGGATGGTGAAAAACACTCCAGCGTCTTTGGGAAGGGAAGGGAAAAAAAAAAAAAGATCCATTTGATTTTCAGTTCCTCTAGGCCTTCTCTCCGGCTCACCCCCAGCTTTCTCTGGAACGGAGGTGCCAGATAAACCATCCGCCTAAGAGCGCAGCGGTGCTAATGCCCACTGTGCTGGGGCCTAATTAGGGGACCGCGGGCCAGATTTTTAAAGGTCTTTTGGTGCCTACAGATGAAAATAGGCCCCAAGTGGGATTTTCAGAAATGCCTTGAAATCAATGGCTCTGCGTCTTTAGATGCCGAAGTACCTTAACAAATCTGACCCTTAACCCCCCTCAGATTGGCTAAGACCCAAAGGCAGCAAGCACCGACCTACCAGCCAATCTCTAGGTTCTTTACCTAAGCACACAGATAACCACCAGCTGCCCCTCACACCTTTCTCCTTCTCAGCCTCCCTCTTCCCCTTGTCTTTCCGTTTTAGCTGATCCGCCCCTAACTAAACCCACCCAAACATTATTAAACGAAAGAAAAATCGTGGCGCTACCATGCTATTTGCAGCCAACGCATTGATCATTCTGCTTCGGTCTTCGATCCCTTCCCCTGGGTCTGTCTTATCTATTAGGATTGCAAGCGCTAAAGGGTAAGGACAGTATCTTACGCTGGGTTTGTACAGCATCTAGCACAACAGGGCTCCATCCTCCATTGGTCCCGAGGTGCTACTGTACTAAACATAATTCATAATCACACCCAGAGGTTCTGCCGTGTGCATTTTTCAATTGTTATCGATTTAAATGTTCACAGTTGCACAAAATTAGGGGTTTTAAGCATCTCCCCCCTCCCCACCCCACCCCCGTTTTTATCAATTTACATTTTCACAGTTGCAGGAAATTAGGGACAATAATTATTTAATTACAGTAGATGTTGAGATCCAGAAAGTTAAAGCTTTAGAACCGTTAGAACACAAGCTGTCAACATCACATGTCAAAATCCACAAAGGAAACAGCCTTAAATCAAAAGTTCTCAGGCAGAATTTTTCGTACTTTGCCCATCTGTAAATGTAGATGATCACCGACGGAAATATTTTCGCTGGTGTGTGCGCGCGCGGGCGGTGAAATTGACGCTTGCTGACATTTACCAATACAAATGGAACCCTTCCACGTCTGCATACAGGCCACCGGTGAACGGGTCCATGGTCTGGCATGAACTTACACGCTGAATCGGGTATGTGGCTGGCCGGCTAACGGTGCCTTGGGAATGCCTTGCACTGGTCTCCTCACCTGGCTGCCTATTGAATTCAAGTCCCTGAGCAGACTGGAGGTCCAGCCCCCAAGTGAACCCCAGTTTCCAATCGCCAGGCTGCAGTCCTATGGGATTAAGCAAATTCTCCCAGCCCCCCGGGTCTAAGCCGGAAGCTCCGTGTTCAGCCCCAGCCCCAGACGAAGACACAGAACGGTCTGCGTCGGAGATAACTGGGGTTGGGGTGGGGAACAGGTTCCAGAGACGCTGAGCACCCATAGTGGGGGGTTGCTCCTATATCCTTATCCCAATTCCCCCCAGCTAATCAAGAGCCCACCTCACTCACCTGCTTGTGCATTTCAATGTTCAGCCCATAGGACATTTCGTAGTACTGAAAGCAAACCAGAACACAGCTGGTTAGAAGAGGACTTCCCATCGCCACCAGATAAACCAGGGGTAGGCAACCTATGGCACGTGTGCCGAAGGCGGCACGCGAGCTGATTTTCAGTGGCACTCACACTGCCCGGGTCCTGGCCACCAGTCCGGGGGGCTCTGCATGTTAATTTAATTTTAAATGAAGCTTCTTAAACATTTAAAAAACCTTATTTACTTTACATACAACAATAGTTTAGTTATATATTATAGACTTATAGAAAGAGACCTGCTAAAAGCATTAAAATGTATTCCTGGCACGCGAAACCTTAAATCAGAGTGAATAAATGAAGACTCGGCACAGCACTTCTGAAAGGTTGCCGACCCCTGAGATAAACCAGCTACCAGCAGGTCTTGGTAGCTACTCCACATGGCTCCCTCCCCCCGGCCAAACAGGCCCTGGTGTAACTCCATCAGCAGTCAATTACAGAGATGGGTTTCGCTTTTCCCAGGGTCAGGCCCAGATTTATTGACTGAGGGACAGATCGGGGATAGGTGCTGGCCTCTTTCCGTTCTGGGAAGGTGGGAAGAGCCCACAGAAGGCCCGCCCCTTCAGATGAGGGAGGGGCCACAGGACCAGGATTCAGCTAAGCAGGGAGGACGAAAACAAGGACAGGGGGATGGTTCACCAGCCCTGGAGATTGAAGGCCTGTGTGTAGCCACCTGGGCAAGCTTCCTCAGCATTGTCCCTGGAGGGGAGTTCAGTCTCCACAGCCCAATCTAATCCAGGCCAACTCTGAGCCTCTGGGCCACCCAGAGATTAAGGGGCTGACTTCTCTGGCTCCAGCGCTAACCATTGGGCAATACTCCCTCTGGCAATGCACACCAAGGGCAACAATGGGTTTTTGTGATGGTGGGAGGGGCACTTGTCCACCAGGGACTGGACTGAGACCCACCAAACTCGTATCACCAGAAACGGACGAATGGAAATGATTTTTCAGTCACTTACAACCTAGCACGAGTTCAGGACGGTGACCTGGAGAAGGTATATTACGGTTTAAGAAGGTAGCTCAGGATCTTTGATTCGCCCTGTTGTCATAATACCAGGACAAAGGAGCAGTCAATGAACAGAAAGGTGGAAGATTCAAAACTGATAACAGGAAGTGATTTTTTTTTCTCCAGACAAAGCTCAGTTTAGCCTGCAGAACTCCTTGCCACAAGAAGTCACTGAGGCTGACAACTTGGCAGGATTTGGACAGGGATCATACATTTGTATGAACAGGGACAGCCAGAGCGACAACAGTAAAGATTAAAGAATCAATGAGTGTTCTGGAAGGGAAATAAACCCTCATGCTTCAGGGCATGCACAACCCCTAGCTATTGGGGTCAGGAGGAAGTTTTCCCTGGAGGCAGCTTGTCTCATAACGGCCTACTGAGGGGTTTCTTGCACCTTCCTCTGAAGCAGCCGGTAACATCAGAGACAAGGTATTGGGCTAGAATCAGACCCTGAGTTTAATTCACCATGGCAATTCCTGTGTCTCTATCCTGTTTCCAACCTCAGCCCTAACCCCACCGGGCTGATCGCCGGAGGCCTATAATTTGCTGGAATTATGGGCCGTGGCAAGTAGCAATTCTGATTAACCCCGCGATGGCTGTTTCAAGAAGCTGCCGTCAGAGTTCATCCTCCGGCAGTACTTTGGAAGGGGTTTTATGAAACGACCCCGAGGTTCGGTTTGCTTCCAGCCACCCCCTCTCCACCTGGAAGGGCTGGACGTCAATAGTTACGAGGCCAAATGAAAAAATGGCATCGTTCCCAGCATCTAACAGCATCATGGCAGCAGCAGCAGCAGACGGCGCGGCAGGAACCAACCGTTGCTAGGAATAGATGTTAACTCCTTCCTGACCAGTGCCCTTCCCCGCCCCCACCCCCACCCCCTTGGGAGAGCACCCATAGGCAGGTGAGTGCAACATCATCCAGCTAGGAATGGTGGTCCTTGGAGGCAGCTCTCAGGCTGAATGGCTGGTTGACCTGCCCCAGTAGGATGATTACGGGGCCCCGGGAGTGGGAGGGGTGTCAAGAGGCCCCTGCTGGTTCACAGGGGCCGGTGGAGGGTCTCTTACCATGACATAATGTCTCTGCATCTCGGTCTTCTCGCTCGCCAGCTTCTCACATTCCAGCTTCAGACTGCGAGGGGAAAACCGTCTTCATTCGCAGCCCCGGATCCACCACCACCCCCGGGGGAGCTGGCTGCAGGAGCCACCCTGCACACCTCCCACCCAGCCCCACCTCCCACCCAGCTCCCACCCAGGGCCATCCCTGCAGCAGGAGTCGGGTGCCATCGCTCCGTGCCACACACGTCCCCAGCGGCGTTCCACCAGCTGGTCAGCGGCTTGGGAGGGTATAAATCTGGCCCCTGGCCTGTCACCCGCCCAGCCCCACTCCCCTGAGCTCCTCTCCGCTCCCAGCTCCTCTCCCATCGCTGTCCCCCTTGTAACACCGAGTCCAGCGAGGCCTTGCTGTGGCTTGAGAAAATGAACCTGCTTCCTCCCACTTTGCCTGTGACCCTGAGCACAGCTCTGGCGCTCTCCTAACATGTATCCCCTGAACTGCCTGTCCCAGACCCCAGCTCCCTCTCCCTGCTCTGTGACCCCAAGACCCCTCGGAGCTCCCCCTCTGATTTGTGTGCGCCCAGCCCTGCCTCAAACTCCTTACCTGGGACCCTCAGAATCGCCCCTCTGTGATCACCCCCTGCCTTACCTGTAACCCTGGGCACCACTCGCTCAACCCCAACCCCCTTTTCCCTGTGATCCTAGACACTTGTCTATCTGCATCTCTCACCCGACCCCAGGACGGTCCCTTCCCCGTGGCCCCCTCCCCCACACCTGCCCGCCCCTCGCCAAACGGCCTGCCCCTCACCTGTGATACTGAGCCTGCAGGAACTGGAATTCTTCCTTAATCCGGTCGCAGATTTCCAAAATCGAGAACTTGAAGGGCTGCCCAGACTGAAGCGGAGCCTAGAGTGGATCAGTAACAACAACGCTGCTCCCAGCCTAGCCCACCCCATCGCCAACGCACTGCCCTGACCCACCTTCCAACCCCAATCCTCTCCTCTCCCTTAGCTCATGGCCCAGGGACCGCCCCCCCTCCCATTCCAAAATCCAACCCCTCTCCTCACCCCCAGCCCCTCCGGCACACCCAGAGCCCAGGATGGTACTTACAGGGTGCCGTCCTTGTGGGTACATCCTGGGGGACTTGCCCAAAATTGATGCCCACCGGAGGAGGGAGAACACCCTCTTTAACCTCCCCACCCTGGCTTCTTCTTTAACTTCTCCAACAGCCACTGGTCACCAGGAGAACAAGCGGGCGAAGGAATCCTGTCTCCGGGAGGGACGGACGGATATTGGAATCTTCCTCCGATGGGCTTTTTTTTTTTTTTTTTTTTTAAATACAATTATTTATTGTTGTGGGTACGGCTCAGCCGGGGCGAAGAACATTTCCGTCGGGTGAAAGGGGAGAGAGAATTCCTCCCCGGTGGGTCGTGCTTGGCCGGGTCGCCTCGGCCCCCCCATCGGACACGGGGCTGGGGGGAAATATAATCTGTCTTAAAGCACCAAAAAAAAAAAAGGCAGGAACAGAAGGTCAGTACAAAATCTGGCCGGATTTCAATAGCGGTCCCTGGCTAGAATGAAAACTGCCTCCTGGCAAGGCAAAGGGAGAGCAGGGGAGTCTGTCGAACCGGATCCTTAAGGTGGTCCTTTCTCGGTAGGAGGTGGCACCAGGGGTTTTGCCCGCTGGCTCTGGGATCCATGCCAGGGACGCTTCCCACCCGCTAGAGGTGTCAGAGGGCAGCGAGGCTCGGGAGGGAGATTCCCCCCACCACACGCCCCCGCTCCACGCCCGCCTCCCTCCTCCCCATCGTGGTGGGAAGGCAAACTGAACCGGGGGAAGCAGCTGCTCCCACTTCCCTAGCGGCTCCCCCACATCCTGCTGGGCTGGGGGAGGATGGGTTGCTAGCCGACTGGGCCGCTCAGTCTCCTGCTCGCTTGGCCTTTGAGGACAGGGCCCCGGATTGGGGGGGGGGGGGGGTTGGCCTCCTCGTTGGCCTTTCGTGTCGCCTGGGCTGTTCAGCTTCAAGCAGGCTCTGCTATATCCCTGTGGGGGCTATATCCCTTTAAGTGTGGGGCTGGGCTGCCTGAACCAGAATGATGGGGACCCCTCCCAAATGTCCCCCCCACTCCTGTGCAGCCCCCACTCCCTCCCTCCCTCGCACCCCAGACACACCAGCCTCTCCCAGCCCATCCCCCTTGTCCCTCCCCTTTACCCCAACAATCTCTTTCCCCTCCTCTGCCCCCAGATCTCTCCTCTATACAGGGCCCCCACCCCACTGGCCTCTGGGATCTTCCACTCCCACAGAGATCCATGCTGCCCCACTGCCAGTGCCTCAGACAGGTGGGCCCAGATCTGAAGGGGCCTGGGTGTAAGCCCCCCCCCCCCCCCCCCCCCCCCCCCCCCCCCCCCCCCCCCCCAACCAACCCAAATGAAGCCAACCTTAATAAGCTTTGCCCTCTGGGAGCCCGCGCTGCCTCCATGCGCCTGGTTTCATTCTTCCTGGCCCTTTGGACAGCAGAACGGTCTGCCGGCATTACGCAGCAGCATCTCACTAGCCCATGGCTTGAGACTGGGCACTGGAAATAGCACGTGCTGTTCGCACAGCAGTAAAGGCATCATAAATATATAATCATAAAATATACTCAGGGTTTTAAAGCCTCTGTCTGACCCAGTGATCCAAGCCAGGCTGCAGTCTAGGGGCGTTCCCTGGGCCGCTGGGACAGGTTTCCTTGGAGAGACAGGGAAAAAATTCAGAGCTGGCTTTCGTGGTAGGACGGCACAGGCTGTTAGCTGCCCCACAGCTGTGCCATCTGTACCATTCCTTCCAGCGCCTCCTGCTGGGAGCAGCCTGGCGTGGCTCCCTGGAGGGTTTTGTAGCATGGTTCTTACTGAGTGACATCGCCCCCCACCTCTCCTGCCCCCTTCCCTTCCCTCCCGGGCCTCCTGCTGGCAGGGACTGAGCCTGGACCAGCTGTGAACGGCCTTTCAGCCAGCATTCCCCACAGCGCCTCCTGCTGGAACAGCTGTAAGGAGCAATGTGTGTGTGCGTGTCCCCAACAGGGGAGAGTCCCCCGAAATGACAACCGCTGATTATTAGGCAGGGAGGCAGCCTGGCTAGCCAGGCCATGGATGCCTTCTCCTCCCCGAAGCAGAATCCTCCAAAAGGGCCCCCACTCCCTGCAGGATCATTATTAATTATGATTATTACACCCAAGCCTTCATGCTGGTGAGAAAACCAGCCCCCAGGTCCACCTTAAACAGCTTTGCAGCCGCTGCTACTGGGGCCCTGCTTCCATTGGCTGCGAGCGCCAGCCAATCGGCCCCGCCCGTTCCCACATGGGTCTCTGATGTCAAAGGCTTCAGAGGCTAATCAGGAGCGAGAGCAGCTGGAGGATAAACAGGCGTGAGCTGGGGGTGGGGGAGGGAACAGCCCCGGGGCAGGCTGGGATTTGTAGTCCTCTCTGCTCCCCCTCCAGCGCCTGCCTTTGCTGCAGCTGGGGCAGCTCCCAGAGTTAGTTTTTATTGGAGGTCGGAGGTTGCACAGGCCGGGGTCTGGCGTGCTCCTGGGAGGGAACGGGGGGGGGGGGTCTCAATTTTCAAGCATCCTTCCCTGCTCAATGTCATCCTGCTTAGATAGACACCCAGACCTACCGGGGAATCGATCGCTGCTTCCTGGCCTGTGGGCTAAGGGCCACGTACCAGCCGCTCGCTAGCCCAGCGGGGGCCTATCATAGGCGTAGTTTGACTTCTAGATTTGGGGAGCAGAAGCTCCTGTCAAGCCAATGGGGCCATGCGTGGAGGAGCAAATTCCACACGTGCCCTAGGCTTGCATTTGGGGGGGGGGGGCATTGTCCCCCAAACTACGCCCATAGGGCCTGTGTCCTTTTGGGGAGAGCTGCTGGGTCGCACCTCAGTTTCCCCAGCTGTAAACGGGGGAGAAGGAGCCTGAGCCCCTTTGGAAAGTGATGGGCGATCTGCAGCTGATAAGAGCTAGGGATTATGATTTATTGACAGGGTCCTTCTCCTCCCTAGCTGGCCCCCAACTGGCAGTTCTTTGGGGCCAGGGCTGTGCCTGAGCCAGCTGCTCCACCCCCCACCCACCCCCCTTGGCAAACAAATTAACTCCCTGATCTTCCAACCCCAAGCTTGCTCCAGCAACCCCAAAGCGCAGGGGCAGCTGCAAACTACATTGCCCACAAGCTCCCGCGACAGGTTCCTCTGCCCTGTCAATCAAAGTAACGTGGGCCCTGCTCCCTCCTCAGCATCCCCACCCGAAGTGGCTGGATGGTATAATTACAGCACATTGATCTAACTGAGCAAGGCTTTCCTGCTGGCCATGAATCAGGCTTTCCAGAGAGGAGCACATCCCTTTAACATTAAGCACAGCACCTTCCATCACCAAAGGGCCTCTGCAGACACACACACACACACACATCCCAGCTCCCTCTCCACTGGGCTGTGCCCGCAGCAGAGGGAGAAGCAAACAGAGCCAGTCTCTCCCCCCGGGAATGTGAAAACAAGCAAAGTAAAAACCCAGCGGATCTTTGGCTCTTCCCTTCAAACTGCCCCAAAGACAGAACCACCTTTTTGGGGAGCGATCTGAGCATCCAGCCCCTTGGAACCCTAAAAATTCCAACCCACAGCTGGGTCAACGCAGCCCGGACTTCCCCTCTGCAGCCCCCCTTACAAACTGAGGTCTTGTCCCAGCTGCAGGGATGTTAAAGATCCTCTGGGATCCTAAGAACAGCCCCCCAGCCCAAAAAACAAATGTCCTTTCCTCCCAGTAAAAACAACGGAGTCTGGTGGCACCTTAAAGACTAACAGATTTATTTGGGCATAAGCTTTCGTGGGTAAAAAACCCACTTCTTCAGATGCATCTGAAGAAGTGGGTTTTTTACCCACGAAAGCTTATGCCCAAATAAATCTGTTAGTCTTTAAGGTGCCACCAGACTCCGTTGTTTTTACTGGGAGGAAAGGACATTTGTTTTTTGGGCTGGGGGGCTGTTCTTAGGATCCCAGAGGATCTNGCATCTGTTAAGTCTTTAAGGTGCCACCAGACTCCTCATTGCTTTTGTGGATACAGACTAACACGGCTACCCCCTCTGATACTTCCCTCCCAGTATTGTGTGGCGTGCTATGGGCCAGCGGCCACGCACCACCCCAGAAGTGGCTGCTTTTGTGTGGCTGTCTGTAGTTGTGAAGCATGGTTGTAGGGGGGGGGGCCCTTAGCAGTGCAAGAGGCTATAGAAATGTGACCGTTTTATGATGGTCTTGTTAGGAGGTAGCCACGGGACTCGTAATTCCTGGGACTCCCCTACACAGACAATCTGAAATCCTCCTGTACACACAGAGAGCCGATTAAAAGGTTTGTATACATTAGTCCTTTGCAGCCTTATTATGCAATACTCCAATCAATATATAAAGGGGAACTGGTTGGCAATGACCAAAAACTGGTGCCAGCTGATGTCTGTTTTATAGACTCCAAGCGAGGCCAGAAGGGACCATTATGATCACCGCAGCTGCCCTCCTGTATAACCCAGGCTGCTGGATGATTTGCTTACATGTAATAAGTTGTTGGTTCTCAGACCAATTTCTAGTGGGGAAAAGCCCCCCACCACAGTCAGCCCTTGTTAGCTGCCGCCTTCTCAGCTTCATCAGAGAGACCAAAGATGGAAGGACACACAGCTGGGGTTCCCATGCTGGCAGTTATGACCAGGTGCCAGGGGGTGAACACTACCTTGCCCTTCCCATATTGCTGAAACCCGGATTAGATAATGTAGCTAGCTTTTATACCATGCTTTTCATCGGGAGGTCTCAACCTGCTTTACAAAAGGGGGTTAGCATCATTATCCCCATTTTGCAAATGGGGAAACTGAGGCAGAGAGCAGGGAAGTGACTTGCCCAAGGTCACCCAGCAGGTCAGTGGCAGAGTTGGGCATAGAACACTGGTCGCCTGAGTCCCAGTCCAGACAGAAAGGGGATCCTAGCATGGGAAAGGTTGAGAACCACTGAGTCACAGGGACTGATTCATCTCACCCCATCAAGCCAGAAAGGACCAGTGGATAGATCATAAGTTCAGGAACCAGGACTCCTGGGTCCTATTCCGGACTCTGCCACCAATTTGCTGCATCCCCTTTGGCGAGTCCCCATGCCTCAGTTTCCCCAGCTTTGAAAAGAAGATAATGCTATAGACCAGGGGTCGGCAACCTTTCAGAAGTGCTGTGCCGAGTCTTCATTTATTCACTCTGATTTAAGGTTTCGCGTGCCAGTCATACATTTTAACGGTTTTAGAAGGTCTCTTTCTATAAGTCTATAATATAGAACTAAACTATTGTTGTATGTCAAGTAAATAAGGTTTTTAAAATGTTTAAGAAGCTTCATTTAAAATTAAATTAAAATGCAGAGCCCCCCCGGACCGGTGGCCAGGACCCGGGCAGTGTGAGTGCCACTGAAAATCAACTCGCGTGCCGCCTTCGGCACTCGTGCCATAGGTTGCCTACCCCTGCCACTGAGAGCTGAGACCCACGGAGAGATCGACAGATGGAAGATGCTATGTGTGGTGATTCACTGGATTTCAGCAGGCCTTTTTTTCCCCCCGAGGAGAGAGACTGGGCGGGGGGGGAACCTAGACAAAACCAAAAAAACAAACCCCAAAGTGCTAGAATTTTTGCCAAAAAGATTCCAAGGGATGATTTCATCCATTCTGCATGTTTCGCCGTAAACATAAAAGCTGCAATTAGCGAGCGCATGGGATGTAGCGTCGATACCGCCCCAGCAACCGCTCCTGACCACCATAAATTCCCAGGATTTCAGGGTATTAACCACACTTGGCTTGGCATCAGGCTAATACGCAACAAACCTTTTACTGCCACTGCTAACCGACCGCTGATTTCTTGGGGTTTGCCGTCCAATTAAACCTGTGTTCAGGGCTCGAGAGCAGGGATGATCCTGAAATGCATGGAGCTGTCGAAGCCCTGCCGCTCCCCTCCCCAGTCTCAGCTCGTGGAATAACAAAACTTCGCTGTGCCTTAAAGCCCTTCGGCAGGGGAGAACTCAAATCAATTAAGTGTCGCAGCACCCCTGGGAGGCAGGGAAGGATTTCTCTCGCTGTGTCACATGAGGGGAAACCGAGGCAAAGGGATATTCCCAAGAGGCACAGCAGCGAGTGAGGGGCAGAGCTCAGAACAGAACCCAAGACTCTCCATGCTCTAACCACTAGATACTGCTTCCCTCCCAGAGCTGGGCCTAGAACCCAGGAGTTCTGGCTCCCAGTCCCCCCTCTAGACCCACCTTTTCCCAGAGCTGGGCCTAGAACCCAGGAGTTCTGGCTCCCAGCCCTCTCCTCTGCCCACTAGACATTTCCTCGCCTAATCAGAGCTCCTTAACATTAGAGCTGGAAGAGACCTGTTTTGGCACCCAATCCATCGCTCTGGCCAGGACACGACCCCGCCCTACTGTAGGTGTGTGGCTGTACCATGAAGGGAAGTTGTTAGCCACGGAGAGCAGAGGTGCCAGAAAGGATGAGTGCCAGCCTCAGCTACGATGAGGGCATGTCCTTCCCAGGCCCGGAAAGGGCAGATATTCCCAGCCGTGGGCACCGGCTGAGTGGCTACGCACCCAGGAGAGACAAGCTGGCTGCCCCCCTTCAGAACCGAGGTGGGAGGTGACAGCTCTTGGCGATGGAAAAGGGCTCAGTTCCTTCCCAGGCACACAGGAGCTGGGGTTCCTGGTGTGGAGAGGGGCTCTGCTGCCAGCCACAAAGGAAGAGAGAGCTCCTGGCTGTGGAGAGGGGCTGAGCTCCCCGCTGGAGCAGGCTTGAGTTTTTTCTCTCTCACCGATGCCTGTATCCCCCCCCACCAGCCCCATGCGCCCCCACGGGGCACCCCCACGCCTGGAAGGGTTCATCCGCGCTGCACCCCGCGCTGGCCTACACTTCTGGAGAGTTCCCACTTTTGGCGGGAGGGGACGGGGAAGCGCCAACCCTTAAATATTGCAGGAGCCAGCTGTACCTGGCCCTCCGCACACAGGCAGCCAGGAGGTTAAATATTTAATGTGCCACATTTCTTCCTAATCTTTTATTAATTATGTTATTTACTTGCCGCAGGATGGAGGCTATCGGAGGAGGCAGAGCTGACAAACATACAGACTAAGACTCCTCCAAACCCCCAGCCCTAAAAATCACCCGCTGTTGCTACCGCCGGAGCAGCAGCGCTGGCAACAGCAACAGTCAGAGCGTTAGTGTAGACGGGAGCTGGTGTTTCCATCGCCGTGGGCGTCCGGCCCTGCTCGGAGCTAGGTGGTGGTGAGGTCACCGGGGCCACGTCTGCGCCGGGAGCTCCCACTGGTGGGACAAGCCTGGCATGTGTGTACACAGAATACAGAGCAGAGGGGGGGCTTGGCGGTTAGGGCACAGGGGTGGGACTCAGGAGATCTGGGTTTGATTGCCAGCTCTGCCCCGGAGGCCCTCAGTGACCTTGGACAAGTCACTGAATAGCGCTCGGTATGCTGGGTTTATTAAAAGCTGCCCCATTATTCTGGTGCCAAGAGCTTTTCAGAATCTGGCCCCATAATCTTGCCGTGCCTCAGTTTCCCCATACGTAAAATATGGAGAATGCTCCTTTCTTTCTCCCACCCTGGATGAGTCTTGTCGATTTAGGGCAGGGACTGGGTCGGACTATGTGTCTACACAGCCTAGCACCTGGGCCCTGCTTTTTCTACTACAACAACATGGGGCGGATCCTAGCAGAGGAGAGGACAAGTCCTTTCACACTTGCTGGACGGAGAGCCTGCCTCTCTCGTGGAGCTCCCCTCCCTGCATGCCCAGCCGGCCCATTTCTGTAGCATGGCACAGACACAAAAGGGTTAATCGGCTCCCCGAAAAATCGCTAGTTAACTGCATCCTGCCCAGACTACGAGGGCTGCCTGGTGGCACGAGAATGCGTCTGTGGCATAACTGGTTGGTCGAACGCATGATGATCGGACCAGCAGAGGTTCTTCAGCTCACACACTGTGTTGAATTAATCTCTCTTACTAAAAAACAGTTGGTATTTCCCCCCACTTCACCTCCAGGTACATCCCTCCAGTGCAACACAGCGGCTCTCCTTGCAGCAGTTAAATGCTTAAATGGGGCTCCAACCTGCCTCCCTGCCCAGCAAACTCCTTCCTTTTCTTCATTAAAAAATCCCCCTCGGACATTTCTCAGGAGCGAAGGCAGCACTGACCT
This sequence comes from Platysternon megacephalum, assembly GCA_003942145.1. Classification (NCBI taxonomy): domain Eukaryota; kingdom Metazoa; phylum Chordata; order Testudines; family Platysternidae; genus Platysternon; species Platysternon megacephalum. Next base: position 6,402,676 of record QXTE01000096.1, read on the forward strand.
CTAGCAATAAGCTACAATTAACTGCCGCAGGCATAAGAGGTGAAACCTCTGTTGACTTCAGTGGGGCTAAGATGTCCTCATACCAAGCAGAGCTCACAGGTAGAGCTGGCAGAAATGTTTGTGTTGCGTAAATTTAACAGAAAATGGCATTTTGTTGAAAATAAAATTCCACAGGAAAATTTCAGGGTTTGACCCCCCCCCAAAATCACAAACCAATGTTTGTCAACTTTTTTCATTTTTTATAAACTGAAAAAAAATTGAACCAAAAATTTGGAGGAGGGGTTGTTTTGGTTTTTTGAGAGGTGAACATGTTTCAATTTTGGATTTTTGTGGTAAAACCAATTTTTGTGGGATATTTTGACAAAAACGAAAACCTTTTTTTTTCCTTCTGTTTTTCTAAAACCAAACCAACCAACCAAAAGCATTTTTTAACCCAGCTCTAGCCACTATTCTGTCTCCAACCTTGGCCGGTACAAGATGCTTCAGAAGAAGTTACAAGTAACCCTGAAATAGGCAGTTATAGAATAAGCAGGATGAGGAGGAAAAGTCTTCAGAACCCTGATGCAGTGATTGGTTCATCCCTTGAAGCAGGTTAGTTTAGAGCCCAGAGGGTAAACTGGAACTAGACCATAAAAACCACGTAGTGCTTATCATCAGTAGATAGGGGAGCCCTTTGCCCCAGACGTCATCATTCTCTCTGTTTTACAGATGGGGAAACTGAGGCACGGGGAGGGTAAGTGACTTGCCCAAGGTCACCCAGTGGCATAGCCAGGAATAGACGCCAGGTGTCCTGAGTCCCAGTCCACTGCTCTGTCCATTAGCCAGGCGGCCTCCCACATGTAGCTATGTCCGTTTGTCTGTCAGCAATGAGGCCGACCGATGTCAGTATGATGGGGGTGTTTGAAATCAAAGCCAGGATCCAGCGGCGTGTGCTGAAAACATAGAATCATAGAATCATAGAATCATAGAATCATAGAATCTCAGGGTTGGAAGGGACCTCAGGAGGGCATCTAGTCCAACCCCCTGCTCAAAGCAGGACCAAACCCAACTAAATCCGCCCAGCCAGGGCTTTGTCAAGCCTGACCTTAAACACCTCTAAGGAAGGAGATTCCACTACCTCCCTAGGTAACCCATTCCAGTTCTTCACCCCCCTACTAGTGAAAAAGTTTTTCCTAATGTCCAACCTAATCCTCCCCCTCTGCAACTTGAGACCATTACTCCTTGTTCTGTCATCTTCTATCACTGAGAACAGACTAGATCCATCCTCTTTGGAACCCCCTTTCAGGTAATTTAAAGCAGCTATCAAATCGCCCCTCATTCTTCTCTTGTGCAGACTAAACAATCCCAGTTCCCTCAGCCTCGCCTCGTAAGTCATGTGCTCCAGCCCCCTAATCATTTTTGTTGCCCTCCGCTGGACTCTCTCCAATTTATCGACATCCTTCTTGTAGTGTGGGGCCCAAAACTGGACACAGTACTCCAAATGAGGCCTCACCAGTGCTGAGTAGAGGGGAATGAAAACAGCCCTTCTCTAACGCAACAAGCCGGATCCACCACCCCGCCTGGCCTTTAGGGCATTCCTGAGCTGGGGGTTGCACTCTGAGTCCGACCCAAACAAAACTGGGTTCATTTAAGAAATGTTGCCCCCACCAAACAGCCACCATGAACATCGCCTGGCAGGGGACAGTCGCTGCAGCATCTCCCAAATGTACCTGCGCATCGTCTCAGCTGAAGAGTCAGCCAGGTGAGCCCCTATCTGCAGGCCAGCCAGGTTCAACCCTTTCTGCTCCCCAGCTCTGGTGACCCTGGAGGGCGGGATCCCCGGCCCAGCCTGCTTGTTTCAACACGATTCGTTTGCTGCTTTCGAAATCTGACTGGACCCTAGCTGGCTCTCAAACAGTCGGGCCAGGAGATGCGATTCTGGGGAAGGCTCTGTCATGGCCCCCGCCTCCACCCCACAGTGGAAGGAAGGGTGGTCTGGGGGTCAAGGTCCTGGGCTAGGGCTCAGGAGATCTGGCCTCAATTCCTGGCTCTGCCCCTGACTCTCTGCATAACCTTGGGCAAGTCTTTTCCCCCACTCTGTGCCTCAGATTCCCCATTTGTAAAAAATCCTCCTACTCTTTCTCTGTTTAGGGTATACAGGTCTGTCGCATCTTAGGCGCATTTAACATGTGCGATTTCAGCTTTACGCGGTCGGCAAAATCAAGAAAAAAACAAAACAAAAACAAGAAAAAGAACAATTTAAATACTGTTTCTGTAGTGCGGGCGATTCCGCCCGCCATTACACTCAATATAATTTCGACTATACGCGGTTTTCGCTTTACGCGCTGACCGCGGAACGTAACCCCGGCGTAAGATGAGACAGACCTGTAAACTCTTTGGGGAAGGGACCGTCTCTATGCATATGGACAGCGCCTAGCACAAAAGGGCCCCGATCTGTCAGGGGCCCCGATCTGTCAGGGTCCCCAGCTGTGACGGGCAATTCAAATTAGGGCACCCTCTTGGGGTTTCCTCCCTCTAGACCCCCCATCCCCAAACCCAGCCTTGCTTATCGCAGCTCATTTGGAAAACAAGAGGAAAGCCAAAAGTCAAGCCAAGCCCCCCTTGCAAGAACACGGATGCTGCTCAACCTGCTGAGAGCCTCCGCCAGAGAGCCGGGGCCTGTGCCAAGCTGGGCGGGCGCTGGCAGGATTCCTTCTGTGCCATGCCAGCGGCTCAGTGACAGCGTCGGACAGAAGGAACTTTTGCTGTCAGCTACCACGAACCCCATTTGTGCACGTCAGCTGGAGAGACCCGATGGGCTGCCGCTGCCCCTCCCCACCCCGCCATGGAGGCAGCACGGTGGTGCTGGATGCCCCATCCATTCCGATCCAGTAAGGGCTGCCCCTTGTTAAGATTCAGTGGATAAGGTATGGGGCTGGGAAGCAGGAGACCTGCGCTTTGCACCCGCCTCCGCCACTGACCCGCTAGAAGACCCTGGGCAAGTCACTTCCCCTCGCTGGGCTGCTGTCTCCCATCCCATCTCTTTAGGCTGTGGGCTCTTGGAGGCAGGGGCTGTCTTGTGATCTCAACTGGTGTCTCGAGGGGCAGCTGTAATACAAATAGAAATGGCCCATGCACACCCCCGGGCTCTCCCCGGCACTCCCAGTTCCCAGCTCCTCTCACACCGGATCCGATTTAAGATGCGAACAAAGGGTGCAATAGAAACCCCCTGCCATACACACCCTCCCCCTCCCCAAATCCATCATCCTTCTTCCTCACCTTTCTCCATCTCAGACCTCCTGTGCAACACAGCCCCAGAGGCTGGCACCGACCCCCAGCGCAGACCTGCAAAGCTGCTCTTCGTGCAGAGTTCTCCCCTGCTTGAAACCAGCTGGCGGCCGAGGGCTGGAATCTGGGCAAATCCCAGTGTATAATGAGTGTACGCTTCTTGCAGCAGAGACCTACCTTCTCTTCTTAGGCTTTGGGAAAATTTCCGCTGCCGGGACTGTCCCTATGGCGGGGGGAACGGCCTCACGTCCACACACAAGGGGTCTCCCATCGGTGGGTCTTTGGGCATCCGCTAATGGAAGTTACTCTGGCCGCCATCCAAAGTATGGCTGGGAGTTTAAACTCTGCTGCGCAGACCCATTTTCATTGTAACTCAAGTGGAGCAAACACCCATTATTATTCTTCGTAAGCGTGTGAAGGCCTCACCCAGGATCAGGGCCCCATTGGGCAAATACACAGGGAGACACAACCCTTGTCCCAAAGAGCTCCCAATCTATATAGACAAGACAGACCTATGGTGGGAGGGGAAACTGAGGCCAGACAGGGGACGTGACCCAGCTGGTCAGTGCAGAGTTGGGAACAGAACCCAGGGCTGTGTCCTGGCTGCCCCTCAACCTTTCCAAGAGAATCCAAACACATTCATTCGCAAAAAGCCACGCGTGATAAATAAGCGCAAGATCTTAAGGGCCTTGATTTTGTGCTTGCAAATTAACGGTGCGCACAATTTGGCAGGTGCATTCAATAGCAAATTGGGTGGCTTGAGGTTGTGAAGTGTCAGCAGATATACCCGCAGTTATTTGCCCTGGTGAAAAATTCATTTAGAAAAATAACTTATAGGGAACCAATTGGTGGAAAAATCCTCCCTCTGCTGATGATTTTGGAGCCGGGAGGCAATCCTGGGGCTGAAGGGGTTATGGTTAAAATACCAGTAAACACCCCCCACATTAGGGAATGAAAAATTCTGCTAAGTCTGTGAAATCAGATTTACAACGATCATCTCCGGAGTCTCAGTTGATTTGCATTTGGGGGTCAGCAGGAGATTCCTGAGCACAGCAGATTTGGTGGGAACAGAATATTAGATGTATGGTATCCACCGTGCACTCACTTCGATTACAGGCCACGGGCTCCGCTCTATTCAAATCCAAATTGGATAACTGCGTAATCTTCCCAAGCGTCCGGCTGAGGAGCGGTCTCAGATCAGGCACCAGCAGATTAAGCGATGGTTGGCTACGGCTCAGTGCCCTGTTCGCTTAGAAGCATGTGGGAGTCGAGGCACGGCCGTGCTTCCTGACAGCCAGGCTGAACCAAGATTGCAGGCAAGATTTCACTTGCATAGGGGCTGGTCACTGGCTCACTCGCAGCAGTTCGGTAGCAGAGGGGGCCAGCAGCTATTGAAAGGCAGTGGCTAGTGCAGTGACTTGGGACCCAGGAGATCTGGGTTCTATTCTCAGCTCTGCCACTGACCTGCTAGGTGTCCTTAAGCAAGTCACTTGCCTGCTCTGTGCCTCAGTTTCCCCTCCCACCCATGCCTATTTAGACTGTAAACTCTATGAGGCAGGCTCTGTCTATCTGCGATGCCCAGAACAACAGGGCGTTGATCTCAGTTGGGGCCTCCATACATAATTTTTCAGGAATAAATACAGTTCGATGACTTTGGACACAAGCTTTTCTCTCCAGCAGCCTGCAAGCGACTTGGGTGCAAAGCGCCCCGCGACGCTGATCCTAGAGCCCAGCGTGCTCCTTCGGGACTTTTTCCCCTGCATGACCTCGCCGGGGCCTGCTGCAGAGCCACTGGTGCCCAGGGGAAGCTGAATTTTGGGTCAGGATCTGCGTGCACAGCCCGCGGAAATGAGAGGCAAAAGACATATCTGGCTTCAAGACTAAGCTTGACAAGTTTATGGAGGGGATGGGATAGCCTAATTCTGGCAATTAATTGATCTTTGACTATTTGCGGTAAATATGCCCAATGGCCTGGGATGGGATGTTAGATGCGGTGGGATCTGAGTTACTACAGAGAATTCTTTCCTGGGTGTCTGGCTGGTGAGTCTTGCCCACATGCTCAGGGTTTAGCTGATCGCCATATTTGGGGTCGGGAAGGACTTTTCCTCCAGGGCAGATTGGCAGAGGCCCTGGGGGTTTTTCGCCTTCCTCTGCAGCGTGGGGCACGGGTCACTTGCTGGAGGCTTCTCTGCACCTTGAAGTCTTTAAACCAGAAGTTGAGGACTTCAATAGCTGAGACATAGGTCAGGGCTTTGTTGCGGCAGTGGGTGGGTGAGATTCTGTGGCCTGCGTTGTGCAGGAGGTCGGACTAGATCATAGTGGTCCCTTCTGGCCGTAAAGTTTTGAGTCTATGAGAGCCGGCAGGGGTGGGGGTGGGGGTGGAGGTGCCGTCCTGTGGCTTCAGTAGCCTCCGTGACTGCTACAAACCCCTCTCTCCCTGCCCACCATGGAGACACTGCGGGGGGTGCTTGGCCGTTGGCTAGACTCAAAGCACCCTGCGCGCTGGTTGCATTGTGCTCCCTGCGAGTAGGGGCTGCAGGACACCTGTCGAGACTCCCCATACCCTGCCCCCTACTGACCCTGCTGCATTCAGTCCTTCCTTGGCCATTGGGATGTAAAGGCAGGGTTTGCCCTGCCCCTCCAGTGACAGGCCTGTTCTCAGTGTAGCTGGACTCTCAGATGCTTTGCTGTTGAAACTCATCAGTGGGGAGGTGCTAACCCCACACCCCATCCTACAGGCCGGTCTGGCTGGTCCGTAAGCACAGCACCAAGGCCTCGGGAACCGCAGCCTTCGCCTGGGGCAGATGTCTCACCTGGACGCCTGCTGGGAGGCAGCTCCCTGCTGCAGATGGCAGACGGGAGGAATGAGTTCTCTCTGACACTCTCCACATGGCCGGCAAAGGCCGACAGAGCCTTTCGCCTCCAAGTTGCTGGCTCGAAGTTTGCTACCATCTGACTTGCTTCTGGGACCGCGTGAGATGAGTTTGGAGGGTCTCAGCCCAGCAGCTGGCTATCCACATGGCACGGCTCTCCTGGCACTAATTAACCCCTTTGTGGGCAGCCTCAGCAGAGAGGCCAAGGACACAACGCCCCGTGGAGACGGGATTCCCTTCTTGCTCCTTGCAGGGTGGAGACACGCCATAAGAACATAAGAGCGGCCATACTGGGTCAGCCCAAAGGTCCATCTAGCCCAGTATCCTGTCTACCAACAGTGGCCAATGGCAGGTGCCCCAGAGGGAATGAACAGAACAGGGAATCATCAAGTGATCCATCCCGTCGCCCATTCCCAGCTTCTGGCAAACAGAGGCTAGGGACACCATCCCTGCCCATCCTGGCTAATAGCCATTGATGGACCTGTCCTCCATGAATTTATCTAGTTCTTTTTGAACCCTGTTATATAGTCTTGGCCTTCACAACATCCTCTGGCAAGGAGTTCCACAGGTTGACTGTGCATTGTGTGAAGAAATACTCCCTTTTGTTTGTTTTAAACCTGCTGCCTATTCATTTCATTGGGTGACCCCTACTTCTTGTGTTATACCAATAGACAGGAGCTCCCACTGCCCCCAATCTGCTAACAATCTGTCTCCGGGGCTGTTAACATGCACTCCCCTCTAACCCAGGAAGGGCCCCACACAGCCCCCCCCCCCCATGGCAATCAACCAACACTGACTTTGAGAGCCCTTAGAGACCTCCAACAAGATCTGACAGCCACAGCCCTGCTCCGAGCTTACACAAGACAACCGCAGGACGGGAAGGGAAACTGAGGCATGGGGCGGTGATGTGACTCGCCCAAGCTCTCCCAGCAGGTCAGTTGCAGAGCCAGCACTAGAACCCAGGTCTCCTGAGTGCTAGTCCAGAGCTCCATCCATTGGACTTTGCTGCCTCCCATTAAAGTAACCAGCAGCAGGCCTGGGAAAAGAACCTCGATCTCGGAACCTCTTCCTGATCTTTAATGCCACAGGCTCCCTCCTCCCGCAGCGCTCGGATTTGTGGCTGTGGCCATGCCAAGGGCTGCTCTAGCAGACCAGCTGCTGCTGTTAATAGGACCCGGGAGGCTGTTTACCTCCAGGAAGCTAAATTCTCAGCTCCTGCCATGCTGGGCAAGGAGCTCGCTGCCTCCTTACAGAGGAGACAGGCAGGGCCCAGCCACCAAGTTGTCACACTTCCAGGACACCTTGTCACCACATCACTCCAGGGGCGGGGGGCAGGGGCGGGAGGCAAAAAGCCCGGAGTCCTTAAAGGAGCACAGCAGCTGCCAGCGCCTCTCCTCCGGCGCTCCCTTCGATCTGCTCCTGGTTGCACTTACCGGCTCCTGAGTGGGTTTTAATTATTGATGCCTCTTTTAGCTTTTATCTCGTGTTCGCCGCAGCCGTGAGGGGCTGGCGGCTCCTGCATTAGTGATGAATTGGGAAGGAGGAACTGTTCCCCCCAGCCAGCTCCCGCCGTTACAAAGCACTCCTGGTTTGTGGCTTATGGCACCGTTTCAAGGCAGCTGAGAGCAAAGCGATGCCTCCCCCCACCCCCCCAGCCCAGGCACCCAGGGGAGCTGCTGCTGCAGAGGTGACAGGGATCTCACAGGCTCAGTCATTAGAGAGGGAGGCCGCAGTAGGGATTATGGTGACGAAACCCACAGGACCCAACTGCTGCCACTTCCTAGCACTTATATGCAGGGCTTAATATGTAATGAAAGAGCTGCTGGGGCTCAAGCAATTTTTTACTTTCATAACTGATGTGGCCAGAGGCCCCGGGGCTCTGAACTGCTAGGCCCGGAGGGGCCGGGGCTACGAACTGCCAGGCCCAGAGGTGCCGGGGCTCTGAACTGCCAGGCCCAGAGTCGCCGGAGCTCTGAACTGCCAGGCCCAGAGGGGCCGGGGCTCTGAACCGCCAGGCCCAGAGGCGCCGGGGCTACGAACTGCCCGGCCCACGAACTGCCCGGCCCAGAGGCTCTGAACTGCCCGGCCCAGAGGTCCCGGGGCTCTGAACTGCCCGGCCCAGAGGTCCCGGGGCTCTGAACTGCCCAGCCCAGAGGGGCCGGGGCTCCGAACCGCCAGGCCCAGAGGGGCCGGGGCTCCGAACCGCCAGGCCCAGAGGCGCCGGGGCTCCGAACCGCCAGGCCCAGAGGCGCCGGGGCTACGAACTGCCAGGCCCAGAGGGGCCGGGGCTACAAACCGCCAGGCCCAGAGGCGCCGGGGCTACAAACCGCCAGGCCCAGAGGCGCCGGGGCTCTGAACCGCCAGGCCCAGAGGGGCCGGGGCTAAGCACTGGCAGGCCCAGAGGTGCCCGGGCTCTGAACTGCCCGGCCCCGAGGCGCCGGGGCCCTAAACCGCCAGGCCCAGAGGGGCCGGGGCGCTGAACTGCCAGGCCCAGAGGGGCCGGAACTGCACACCGCCGGACCCAGAGGCGCCGGGGCTACAAACCGCCAGGCCCAGGGGCGCCGGGGCTCGGAACTGCCAGGCCCAGAGGCGCCGGGGCTACGAACTGCCCGGCCCACGAACTGCCCGGCCCAGAGGCGCCGGGGCTCTGAACTGCCCGGCCCAGAGGGGCCGGGGCTACGAACTGTCAGGCCCAGAGGGGCCGGGGCTCTGAACTGCCAGGCCCAGAGGCGCCAGGGCTCTGAACTGCCCGGCCCAGAGGCGCCGGGGCTCAGCCCTGGCGGAAATTAAGCACTGCTTATATATCACTTTCCACCCATTAACCTCAAAGCGCTTTACAAAGGAAGCCAGTCTCATCATGCCTGTTTTACAGATAGGAAAACTGAGGCACAGAGAGGGGAACATGACTTGCACTAGGTCACCTATCATGCCCTGGCAGAACCAGGAATAGAATCCAGGTCTCCTGAATCCCAGTCCAGTGCTCTATCCACTAGGCAAGGCTGCTTCCTAAAACAAATAAATACCAGCTGCTTCTGTCTTGCCCATGCTAATCCCCTAACGAGGCAGGGAGGTGCTTTTATCCCTGACACAGTGCTGGGGAAACTGAGGCAGCCGAGTCTAATTGATTCACCCAAGGCTGCAAGCAGGAGTCAGTGTCAGAGCCAGGATAACAGGCAGCGCTGTCCAGTGGGTAGGGCACTAGGCTGAGCAAAGACTTGGATTCTACGCCCACCGCCGTCTTGCAGGTGTACTGCTGTACCAAGAAGCAGTGTGAACCAGGACACCAGCTTCTTTTTCTGGCTCTGTCACTAACCTAGCAGGTGAGCTCGGGCAAGACACCTCCCCTCTCTGGTGTTCCTGTTTCTCCTCCCATCCTGGGTCTGTTGTGTCTATTTCGCTTGTGCGCTCTTTGGGGCAGGGATTGTATTTTGCCAGAAGCTGGGAATGGGTGACAGGGGATGGATCACTTGAGGATTCCCTGTTCTGTTCATTGCCTCTGGGGCACCTGGCACTGGCCTCTGTCGGCAGACAGGACACCGGGCTGGATGGACCCTTGGTCTGACCCAGTGGGGCTGTTCTTATTGTTTCTTTCAATGTACGTACAGTGCCTGGCACAATGGGGCCCTGCTCTCAGCTAAGGCCCTCAGGGACTATGGCCATACAAATATTAACTGCTGAGGAGTTCCTGGCCCCCAGCCCTGTGCTCTGTCCATCCTAGGGAGCAATTAAGCATGTTCCACCAATAGGATGAGCCCCACACAAACAGCACAGGACTGTGGGTCATTCCAAGACCCTGAACTCCATCCCAGCGGTGATCACCACCAGCACCGGCTCCTCTAAAACTCTTACCTCTTACTGTATGATCTGCGTAGGAAAGCCAGGGGCGGCAGAGACAGCTCTGAGAAGAGGCACTTGGAGAAGCAGACGCTGCCTTACTTATTGGTATGATAGGAGTGTCTAGAAGCCCTAGCACATGGCAAAACACAGTCCTGGCCCTGAAGAGCTTCTCGTCTACATAGACAAGACAGAAAAAGGATGGGAGGGGACTTAGCAACCCAATGGGGAAGTGACTTGCCCAAGATCACCCAGCAGGTCAGTGGCAGAGAACCCCGGTGTTCTGACGCCCGTGCCCTGAATGCTGGACACTGCCTCCCATGACAGCAGCAACTGCAGGAAGCAGCGGGTGGGAAGGAGTTAAAAAAAATTTTTTTTTCTTCTCTTCACTGAAGAGAAATTTACCTGCAAGCTACAGCTCTGGAGTTTCAGATCTTCACTGTAGCATTTAGAAGGAAAATTTGCCTCTGTATTTTTCACCTAAGCTTGGGTAACTTTCCGCTTTGCAATTCTGAGCGCCCACCCAATGAAACTGGCTTTGTCCATGTTCACAGCACTGGCTCCTAGACTAGACGCCTGGATTCTATTCTCAGCTCTGCCTCCCTTCCCCTAACTAGGATCAGAAACACCAACTAGAGCAGGGGTCGGCAACCTTTCAGAAGTGGGGTGCCGAGTCTTCATTTATTCACTCTAATTTAAGCTTTCGCGTGCCAGTCATACATTTTAACATTTTTAGAAGGTCTCTTTCTATAAGTCTATAATATAGAACTAAACTATTGTTGTATGTAAAGTAAATGAGGATTTTAAAATGTTTAAGAAGCTTCATTTAAAATTAAATTAAAATGCAGAGCCCCCCAGACTGGTGGCCAGGACCCGGGCAGTGTGAGTGCCACTGAAAATCAGCTTGCGTGCCGCCTTCGGCACCCGTGCCATAGGTTGCCTACCCCTGAACTAGAGCAAAAAGCCATGGGCTACATTCTGTACTCACCTGGCTTCATTTCCTTCCTTAAACACAGCTGGCACTAAGCAGCAGTTTTAAAATACTCGGACTCCCTGAAACGACAGGTTCCGATCCTGACTGGGTCAGCTCAGACTTTTGTCCTCCTATGATAGATAAACTGAGCCCTGGTTAGTGCTGCCTGGATGTCAGAGATCCCCCGGGAGCTCTTCATAAGAGCAAAGGTCAACCCAGGTGTCTCCAGCCAAAATTTCCCCTCCTCCCACATTCCACCCCAGAGGTGGCTGCATTTCACTGGTGCTATGGAGTATGGTTGTGAGGCCCTTTGGGTTTAAAGGCACTACAGACATGCCAAATAAATCCCAGGTGAGACACACACAGCAAAAGGTGAGGTGCTGGGAGCCAGACAGCCCAGCGAAGCAAAAACAAGGGCGGGGGGGGGGTCCCCTTTAAGAGCTGCGTTTCTGCAGGATTTAAAGATCCGTGCCAGGGGCTGTTTATCAACCTGTCTGCCTGGGTTCCTCTTTCGACATTAACAAGCGGCTCTTGCTTTAACCTCCTGCTCAGAAAACAGAGCTGCCTTGAATCCAAGAGCTAGTCTTAAATCACACTAACAGGGCTCTGGAAAAATCCAGCCATTTGCCTCTTGCACTAGGGCAGGAGAGGAGCTCGTACTGAGGAGAGAACAGGCCGAGAGGGACGAGCTCATTTGGAACCAGAGTGACACGGCTCCTTGGTTTCAGCTAGCGAAGGGGGAGATTTTAGGGTGAATTTTTTTTTTTGAGAAATGCATCAGAAAACCAGCCGCCTTCAGAAGCCACCAAGACGAATGTTCTTTGAGTGATCAAATACCGACCAGAGAGAGAGAGAGAAACACCGGAGAGACCCACGATGCTTTGCTAGCACCAGCCTGGGAAGTCATATTCCCTGGTAGGAAAGCCCGAGGCATGAAATCAATAGGCTCCTATAGAAATCACGCTCAGAAAAGAAGAAAAATGCAAGATGAGCCCAGCATCTGCCCAGAGATCCGGGCGATTTGAGAGAGAGATGGCTCTCTGTTTAAGTGGGTTAGGGCCCGGGGCCCCTGGAGACTGACGCTCTATATACAGCATAGGGAGCAACAGCACATGCCTTCCCCCAGAGCTGTCAGGATCCCACAGCTCACAGTAAACAGTCTTGTTGTTCATTCAACCCGCGACTGACCTGCTGAGGCTGCAAATTAATTCCAACGCCAGTGAGTTTTGTAATGGAGCCACCTGTCCACCCCCCTCCAAGAAACCGGGTTGCAAATATACCAAGCTGACTTCACCATCAGCCATTGGAAGGTGACGACAGGCTGGATTTGAACCCGCGACCTAGCGGTGAAAGACTCTGCCTGGCGCGAGCCATCCCCAAAGCCAGCTAAGTCCCCACAGCTATTTCTAGAGGAACTGCTTTAGCAAACGTGGCTGTAACAGAAGCCGCCGAGTTGGCCTCTTGCGTTCTAAACCTAGATTCCTGGATGTAGCAGAGACCACGGCGCAGCTGTCAGACTAGATCCAGATGGAGCCGCAGCTTAACGGAACCTGACACAGGTTTGCCTCTATGCCCCACAGAGCCCCTGGCTTTTCGACTCAGGCAGCTGACAACAGGACTAAGCAGGCAGAATTTGCATGGGGATTTTTTGGTGACGTGCTTTGACTGTCCCCTGGGAGCCAGACTGAGACCCTTCAAAACTCATTTCACATCAGTCCCAAAGCTGTGCCCAGCTGGTGGCTCCTATCTAATGCACACGGGCAGCAAACAGGCCCCCAGCAGGTGAAGGCCTCCACGCACTGGGGCTGATCCAGCCACTGCTGCAGCAGCTGGCAGTTCCAACAAGGAAACGCTTCCTTGTATTGGTGGAATTGTTGATTTTGGAAGCACCGATTTGCTGGATTAGAGATTAGATTCCCCAGAGAGCAGGAATCCTCCCTGCTTCTGCAGTTCAGTTTCAGGGCTATACCCACTAGTGGCTGGGAAAGGCACCTACCTCCCTTTTTATTCCCTGGTATTAATGCAATAACAGACACCTGGCTACTGAGGACGGATGTCTCTGTGCCATACACCACAGCCAGATGGAACAGAACTCACATGCCCTGGCCATTTGAGCTAAAGGAGAATCGCCATTAGCAGTATAGTGCCTAGGACACACAGTGGAACAGTTCTGATTCTCTCCAGCAGAGGGCGGTGTACACACTTGCCATTCATTACACCACATATATCGCACTCTATCTCCCAAGATCTTTACAAACAGCAACTAATTAATCCTCCAGACAGAGAAGTATTATCCCCATTTTACATATGCAGACCAGTTAAGTGACCCAACCAAGGCCACAAAGAGAGACTGTGTCAGAGCTGGGATTAAAACCCAGGAGTTCCTGGGGACCCTCAGCTGTTCTGTGATCCCCCTTCTGCTCTTTCTAGTGACATAAAACAAAACAAAAAAACAGCTCCAAAGAACTAAAAAAAGGAGGCCACAAAAAATAGCAGCATGCAGTTGATTTACCCTGGACCAAGTGAGTATTATACAGGGCCATATGCTGCCCCCATGGTGCAGGGAGCTCTGCCCACAGATGGAGTATAAGGCCCTGCAAGGCAATTGTGAAAGGGACATCGAGGACCTGACATCTAAACCCCATTTCTGAAACTGACAAGAGCAGCCTCAGGTTCGACAGCCACCAGTTACTGCAATTTGACAAACCCACTTCCCTAGATTTTAAAACATTTTTTCTCTCCCCTGTTGGCATATGAAAGCCCCCCACACCCACGCGTGACCGTCACACACTCCATGGGAAATGATGAAATGCTCCAGGTGCAAACTGCTGTCGAATGCACAAGGTACATCATGTAAACGAAAAAACGAAGCCACCCTTCCCCCCAAATCGCTGACAGAGAAGCTTGAGGTTATTGAGGGGAAAAAAAAAAAAAAACTGTTTCAAGCAGCGGTGGGATTTTTTTGCACAACCTCCTTTAGAGCAGCAGAGACACAAACTGGTCTCTTATAAACCTACCTCGTTTTTTCAGGCCAAGTCTAACAAACTCCAAGGGAAGGGGAGGGGCGGGACCCATGTTTACTATGTAGCCTCTTGCACAATTTGCCAGGTGGATTATGGTCTACGCCCCTCCACCACATGCACGCATTGTTCTCTGAAGCAGCCCAAGGCAGGATATTGCACTCGATGAACCTCAGGATTTGCCTCGCCAAATGGGACCAATCTTCTTAAAAGGGGATGATCTTTGCTAAATGCGATCGGTTTGCAGGCCTGGTGGCTCAGGCTCCCCGACAGCCAGCACACGGCGTTACCAGGGCCTGAGCCCGCTTTCCCCTATCGACTTGAGATTGTGCCGCCAGGCAGCAGAACTCTCCCCACGCCAGCTGGTCTGAGAGATACCAAGAGCAGAGCGATGTTATCGGAGCCAGAGGACAGCCACGATTAAGAGCTAGCAGCCAATTCCATTAGCGTGATCCCAGCCCCAGCGCAGCGAGAGTCTGGATTCCAGAGGCGATGAGAGGTGATGAGATGCTCAGCACCTCTTGGGGGTAGGGATCAGGCCTGCTGCATTTCATGGAGGGGACTAGTCATGCGTGATCTGTAGCGGTCATATTATAAACAGCTGCAGGACAGCACAGATCATTTGCACCAGCCACGTCTAGCGGCCCAGTGCTGTAACATCCAGTCCTCAAGAAAACCCCTCACAGAACTTGCTCGTGGCCAACCCTGGCATCAGCTGCTTTTCCCCAGGAAGGCGCCTGCTCCTCCCTCTTTATCTTCTCTTCGGCTTGCTCCTGCAGGAAGCTGTCGGCTTATCCCTATGTCAGGGACATTCGTTTCACCCAAAGCACCAACAGCAGCAGCTGCCTCTCCCGCAGCGCAGCAGCAGCTCGGGGCGCAGGGTGAACGCTGACAACATGGTGCCGTTGCAGAGCTCCGCACGCTGCCAGTGAAAGGCCCGTGGGCTGATGGCTTGTATGAGGCCAGATGGCGGCTACTGTGCCCTGGTGAGTAGGAGCGCAGAGCGGGGAAGGGAGGTTTTCCTGAAGCAGGGAGAGCAGAGAGCGCCCAGTGCGGTTCCTGGCCGAAGTAAGCGTGCCAGCGTGTGAAAGGTGCTGAGGCCCGGACAGCAAATCCCGGCACGGCCTGTTTGTCTAAGCACCGCAATCAACCCTTTGCTCGGTTTCACGTGCACAGACCGTGAGATTTAACTCCTGTGACAACCACCCAAATCAAGGGGATTCAGGCTCCCTACCCGCCTCTGAAAACCCCAACGGCACCGAGCCTGTTCTCCGAGAGACAAGGAAATCTCACTGCCACTGGCAAGCCAACTTCAGCTGTAGCCCTGATTTGGGGGATCGGGAAGAGCACACGTGGCCAGGTGCAGAACTGAGGCAGGGCTTCCCCAGCCTCTGAGACTCCCAGCAGAAGCCCCTGCTGAGGACAGGGTAATGGAGCAGATGGCCTCTGGGGGAAAACCCTTCCCCATGCTCAAAGTGCACCTGACTCCTATGGCCGCTGGAGCGTCCACTCCCGTGACACCGAGCACTCACAGCCTGATGCTGTGACAGCGCTGCAGTGTGCACAGGATCGGGGCCTTCGGAGTGTTCTTCGCCCACCACTCAGAGCACCCGGCAAAGGCAGCACCCACCAGCGAATACAGCGCTGAGCAGGAGTCCCGGGTTTATTGCCAGCTCTGCTGCTGACCTGCGGGGTGTCGTCGTCTCCTCTCTCCGTGCCTTGTTTTCCCCTCCCATCCTCCCTCTCTTGTCTATCAGTCTAAGCCCATGGGGATAGACCCCGCCTCTCACTAGGTGCTGGGCACTGTACATGCACAGCAGGGCAGTGATCTCAGCCATAATATGAAGGCCCACCCCCCCTTTTACAGATGGGGAAACTGAGGCACAGAACAGGGCCGTTCACGGCCACACAACTAGTCAGGTACAGAACCCAGGTCCTTTGCGTCTGCCTGGGGGGGGGGGGGGGAAGAACAGAACCCTCCCTCTCCCCTTTTATTTACCAAGGGCCCAGAAAGCAGCACCTGAGTCGCGGTTTTAACCAACCTTCTTATTTCTTTATTTGAAAGGCACAGCTAGTAACATCCTCAATACAGCATTTTCAGTTCCTCTTAGTATAGGTTGAGTGATTAAACACAAAAAGCCAAACAAGATTTCTCTCTAAAGGACTATATACAAACACGAGATTCTTTTTTTTTTTTTTTTTTTTTAAATTCCATTTTGTTGTTTTTTTTTTTAAAGAAAGACACGCTAGCGCACTGAAATAGAAACAGAGAAAGCTGCAGTATCCTTTTCCAAATGGTGGGGGGCAGGGAAGCGATTTCTCCCCCCCCCCCCCACTCCTCCCTTCCTCCCACCATCTTAGACAGCCAGGTCCACTGCTGAGGAGGGCCAGCGGGCGGGGGGACTCCAGCTCGAAGTGGAGAAGCAGCGCGAAGAGAGACACCTGGCGCCTGAGGGCACTGGACTAGTATTGTGCTCCCAGGACTGGTTAAACAGGGATACATGCAGGACAGCAAGGTGCAGAACTGGCACTAGTGCAGGTGGGGGTGCCGAGACGGAACAGGGCCCGAACCAGTGAGACGCAATCAAAACCTAGAGGTTGGGGCGTGGAGGGGCAGGGACAACGGGGATGGAGAACGGGTTTGTATCTTTAAATACGCACCGGGGCCGGGGAGAGGGGGAACGGTACCGCTGTGCTTGCATGCAGTACTCGGAGGCCAGACACAGCTGGGCCCATCTGCCCAGCACGGGGTCAGATCAACGTACTGCGGGCCAAGAGCTGGTGAGGGCAGTGCTCGGCGCGGGAGTGACTGAACGAGCCCAGGCCGGCGAGGGAGCTGGCGGAGAGTGGAATCTCACAGCCCCGTGTTCGTAGCGGTGGCGTTTATTGCTGCCGCGTTTCTATCCCGTTCTCAAGGGAGATGGATGCTCGGATTCCCCCCCCCCCCGCCCCCAATCGTGGGCATGGGGGGGGGGGGGGGAAGGCGACCACACAGGTTGCGTGCCTGGCCGGCTGCCACCGTACAGACTACTGCAGTTCTGCGGAGCGTTGACCAGAGTGATACTGCATCTTTTACTGAACCCCTCTCCCCCCCCCCAACCCCTCACTTTAATCCGACTTCTCCCCGTCGTCATCTTGGTGGGTGTCCCCGTCGTGCCCGTTCTTGTCCTCCTTGGAGAGGTGGGCTTGGGAGCCCAGGGCGGACAGTGAGAGGAGCCCGGTGCCGGCGCTGACAGCCGGGAGGGAAGGGGGCTGGAGCCCCACGGGCAGTGGAGTCAGCGGGAGAGCCAGAGCCTGGAGCTGCGAGAGCTGGTGAGCTTGAAGCTGCTGCTGTAGAGAACGATGGACGGACAGACAACGGGAGAGGGTCATGTGTCGTTTGGAAAGCGTACGGCCCCCCCCCCCGCTAAGGGCCCCTCTCCCCTGGGGAAGCCGCTGCCTCTGGGTAACCCGGCTACAACAGGGCTTCATCATAGAATCTCAGGGTTGGAAGGGACCTCAGGAGGTCATCTAGTCCCACCCCCTGCTCAACGCAGGACCAATCAAAGTGCCATCTTGGCCAACAGCTGGGATGGAACCCGCGACTTCCAGAACTAAAAGCATAGGCTGCTCCAGCTCTGTAGGGCCCTGTGACCGACTCGCACCCCTCTGTGGATCAGGCACAGAGGGGGACCTGTCACCCCCTCCACTCCCCAAGAATTACACTCATGCCTGAGCCACGTCCAGACCAGGCTACAGCTTCAGGCTCTGCCGTGTTCCAGGCCCTGTGGGTGCGTGGAGCCAAACCTGCCCCCACGCTAGTCCTGCCTCTGCCTCGTGCTTTGACCCTGTGCGGGAGCAAGGCTGCTGGGCTGCAGCCAGGCTCTAGCCCTGTTCCTGTGCTGCGTGGATGGAGCCAAGCCAGACGGACGTCCGCAGCCCTGTCCAGACGCTCCCATCCCCGGTGCTCGAACGCAGCTCGGCTGCTGATGGCTGAGGCAGCTTAGAACACGGCCTGGCCCAACGCAGCCCAGGTCGGTCTCTTATCAGCCCCTGTTATTACATGCGCTGGCCGGGCCATGCCAGCCTGATGCCACTCATACAACCCAGCCTGGCCAGGGCAGAGCTGCAACCAGCGGAGGTCAAATGCGCTGCAGAGGGCACATGTGCGCGTGGGGTCTGTGTATGATTTGGTGAGCGGGGCGTGGGGGGCATCGGAGGCATGCTGCTGGCAACAAGGGTGTGCAAAGACCCTGCGTTGGTTTGGGTGGGGAGGGGGGCAAAGGTCAAGGGGATGGAGCTCAGAGCCCCACCGGTCCCCCTGTAGAAGAGCTAAAACCTTCTCCACTTTGGCCACACCCTGCGGCATGCCAGGGCCTGTCTGCTTTAAAGAATTCAGGCTGGTGTCACTTGGTTCCTGCGCCGCGTTTAGCCAAAGGGATCTGAGCCTGGCGTTCACGCTCCCCCCCCCCCCCCCCCCCCCCCCCCCCCTTCACGCTGCTCCCCTCCTCCCCACAGCCGCTCCTAACCACGCATCACGTACACGGATGATGGAATTCAGCTCTGGGGCGGTCACTTGCTTGGCTCGTTCAATGGCTCCCAGGACCTGCTGTTGGTGCTGGGGAGGGGGGAAGGGAGAAGAGAGGGGGAAAAACAAGACAGCTTTTGAGTCATTTAAAACCTCTGGGCGTTACTCAGCATGGCTGGGTCCAGCCCAGGCCAGTGACCCCCTAGGTTCCCCCAGCAGGTTGCACTGCCAGGCAGGTTAAACTCATCCCGACCTGGGTTAATTCCTGTCCTAGGAGAGGCTCAGGCGAGGAGGGAGATTGTCGAAGGGCCTGATCCTGCAGTGCTCCCTGGGTATGAATGGCAGGAGAGATGTTCCCCCGAGCGTGCGCTGCAGGATCCGTCCCCACATACATACACCGCTGGGGGTAGCGAGCCGAGAGATTCCACTTGCAGGAGCTGAACTTATTCCCTACCGGACGCCCCTGCCCCTCTCTGGGTTTACTTGTAGCGCACATGTGAACTCTGACCCAGGGAAAGGTGCCCACACGGCTGGCGCCAGACGGCCTTCACCTACGGAACACTCCCCCCCTTCCGCCCCACCCGGATGACTCAGACCCTGACTCCGTTCAGCGAGCAGCCCTCTCTCGTGCGACACCCCTCCCCGCCTGCAGCACCGGACGAACTGCCCAGGGGAGGTACACAGCAGGAGAGCGGGCAAACCAGAGACGGGGGGGGGAGAGAAAAGAGACGAACTGGCACCTTAATGGCCGTGGAGCAGAGAGAGCAGGCTAGCCTCCAGCCCTAGACGGAACAGTCCCTCCAGATCAAAGGGGAGAGAGACTGGCAAAGCCGGGAGCAGTAGAGGGGCAAAGGGAGGCCACATGGCCACTGCCCACGCTGCATGGATGGCCGGCGGCTTTCGGGTTATCAGCCTGGCACGTGCCCAATCACAACATTCACGCGAGGCCTCAGGGAGAGAAGTTGCCGATCAGTGGGCTGCCTTCCCCTCCCGCACCCCGGAACGGCTCCCCTCCCCATCCCCAGTCACCTCAGTTGCATTTCCAAGGAACGCATGCACCATTTTGCAATACTTTCCACCCCTACCCCCACCAGCCCATCTCAACACAAACAGATCCAGCAGCCACGGACCAAACCCTTGTCTGTTGTCCAGACCCCGGAGAAAGAGGGGCCCGTTAAATGGCATAAGCACAACCCAATGAGTTAAAAATCAGAGGATCACCCGACATCAAGGATCAGCCACACGCTACGGAAAGGGAATCGAAGGGCAAAATGCTGCCACAGCACACGGGGCACAGGCTTGTACTGGGTCAGGAAGCTGCAAATTTCCTGCTTCTTGGTGAGAGAGTTCCAGGTTCTCCGCTCCAGGACTCATGCCGTCCCTGGAGGGAACGGAGGAGCAGAAGGAACGGGAAGCTTCCCCAAGCCTGAACACTTTAGCATTGGCTTCCCCTACAGAGCTACAAACCCAGTCATTATTATGGCTATTATTCACACTATGGGGGTACCTACGCATCACAGCTCAAACCAGGGCCCTAAGGTGACAGGTGTGAGAGATTCTCTGTCCCTAGGAGCTCACGAGCCGAACAGGCCGGTGTTATCCCCTCTTCACCGACGGGGAACCGAGGCACAGAGAGGGAAGGCCCAAGAAGTCTGTAGCAGAGACAGGAACTGAGCCATGAGCTCCTGGATCCCAGTCCAGGGCCTTCACCGCAGGGCATTCCTCTCCATAACACAGCCACCAGCCGACGCCTAGGCCAATGGACTCCTGGGTTATGTTTCACAGCCAATGCAGAGCACCCACTCAAAGGCCCATGTATTGTTTCAGGCTTGTTTATGGCCTTGGGGGACATCTTCTGACTAGCATAGTTAGGGGCATGGGGCTCTCCACTCCCTCACCTTCCCACCACACATGGTGCCAGAGGTTGCCTCGGACTACTCATAAAAATGGCCATATTGGGTCAGATGAATGGTCCATCTAGCCCAGTAGCCTCTCTTCCGACAGTGACCGGTGCCTCAGAGGGAACTAACAGGATAGAGCTATTATCGAGTGACCCATCCCATCATCCAGTCCCAGCTTCTGGCAGTTAGGAGGTTTAGGGACACCCAGATCATGGAGTTGTGTCCATGACCATCTCGGCATTGATGGACCCATCCATGAACTCATCTAGCT
Source organism: Platysternon megacephalum (assembly GCA_003942145.1). Classification (NCBI taxonomy): domain Eukaryota; kingdom Metazoa; phylum Chordata; order Testudines; family Platysternidae; genus Platysternon; species Platysternon megacephalum. The sequence goes on from QXTE01000096.1 coordinate 6,423,322, forward strand.
CCTTTCTGAACCCAGTTCTTCTTCTGACCTTCACAACATCCCCTGGCAATGAGTTCCACAGGTTGACTCTGTGTTGTGTGAAGTAGCACTTCCTTATGTTTGTTTTAAACCTGCTGCCTAGTCATTTCACTGGGTGACCCCTGGTTCTTGTGTTATGTGAAGGGGTAAACAACACTTCCCCATTCACAATTTTATAGACCTCTATTTTATCCCTTCTTAGTTGTCTCCACTGTCCCGACCTCAACTCCCCTACCAGCACATGGCTCGGTAGGGTAGATCGATTTAAACCAAAACGATTTAAAATCATCAATTTTAATCATGATTTAGATCAGCAAGCAGCACCCTTGATTATAATAATCCATTTTAATCTTGTTTTGCATCTGTACTTTCTAGTTATTTTCCTAAAGAAAGGTGGATTCTCATTGGTTGGTAACAAGTTGATTTGCAACTAAATATACCCTTTAGCCTAAATTAGGTGCTTCTTTTTGCCACGCAGGAGGATATACTGTATCTATTCACGTTTATTTAAGCAATTCTATTATGTTAGAAGATGGTGATTGACTCATTTCTTATTTACTAGATGATTAATTTTTTAATTGTGGTGTGTCAAGCTCTTCCACTTGGGTGGAAATACAAAATTAAAAATGCACAAAAACATTTTTAAAATTATTAGTTAAATAAAACTATATTAAATGGGCAGGATATGTGAGAAAAAATTAAGTTTAATCAAAACATGTTTTGCATTTAAAACTAACGGATTTATTAAACAAATGAAGTATTACCAGTAGTCAGTGAACTGAACTGATTGTTTCTGGTCACTGTGTCATTCAAGGTATTAGAACTAGCAGATCTCATCCTTTCATACCTCATTTTTATACACAGATTGGAAAATGATGAAGGGGGAATATGACAGAGGTCTATAAAATTATGAACGGTGTGGAGAAAGGATCAGTAACACTTTACTTTCACACAACAAGAGCCAGGGGCAACCACTGAAATTAATTAGGCAGCAGACTTAAAATTAAGATAAGGAAGTATTTCTTCACACAACACAGTCAACCTGTGGAACTCATTGCCAGGGGATGTTGTGAAGGCCAGAAGAATAACTGGGCTCAAAAAGGAACTAGATAAGTTCCTGGAGGATAGATCAATCAATGGCTATTAGCCAAGATGGTGGGAGATGTAACCCCATGCTCTGGGTGTCCCTAAACCTCTGACTGCCAGACGATGGGGGATGGATCTCTTGGTCATTTCTCTGTTCTGTTCATTCCCTCTAAAGCATCTGGCACTGGGCACTGGCAGAAGACAGGACCCTGGGCTTATGGACCATTGGTCTGACAGCCTAGAACCATTCTTATGTCCTCAACAAGCGTTCCTGCTTTTTCCAACTCCCAATTGCTTTCTCAATCTTGAATGAGCTAGTCACCGAACGGAATAAGTTGAATAAACTAAAATGAAGGCAATGTTCCCCCCCGGAACCTGCAGAAGAGGCTACAGCAGTCAAAAGCCGAGTTAGCACTTCAACAAACCCTGGGTAAAAGGTACTTCGCTGGTGCCTGCTACCAGTTCCGTGGTTTGACTTTAAGACTTCAGGTGCAAATATGTACTGCTTAATAGGATTTAAATTATTTTAACAGACTAGAGTAAATTTCGGCCTTAACACACTTGTCACAATGTCAAATTTAATTTTAAATCTATTTATTTTGAATAAACTGTATTGAAATAAAAAAAACAATTTTTCTGATTAAAGAAATGATGGATTTTTATCCACCCTGGATCCCCAGTACAGCTGGACTCTGCCACCTGGGGGCCCCATGCACCCCCCCATAATCTCATTTCCAATGCAAGAAAGCACCACGGAAGAGGGGTCAGGATTTGCTCCAACTGGACACAGGTCCCTGTGCAGCACCAGGGCGAGTTTTACCCTTTACTTGGACCATGCAGCAGACTCCAGGCTGCTGCCGGAAGCAAGGGGCTGCTTAGAGGCCTCAGAGCCCCCATGAAAAGCAGCAAGGAAGAAACACTGCTTAGTTAAACACCCAAATATTTTCTCCAGAGATCAAACGCTCTCTGCCCTGGAACGTGACCTGGGCACAAATTCTGAGTGACAGGCGGCTTAGAGACACATTGGGAAGGCCGGCACCAATGCTAGAAAAATTCAGAACAGGAACAGCAGCAGCTATATTCAGAAAAGGTACTATTGTAATTGGTCCATGCAGGTGGCAATAGGAAAAAAAACAACTCCAAATATAATCTCCAGCAAGTAGATTCTTCTCAAGCTTGGCATAGGGGCAGGGTGAGAGCCCTGCGATAAGACAGAGAACGTGTAGCTGTGGCTAAGTTACTAGAGAGCTCTGATCTGCAAGTTCCTTAAATTCTCCCCCAAAGGAGAACAAAGTAACCCCCCCTCGCACCACCCCACTGGCTAATTCCGACCACAATTCCATTGCGCGTCACATCATTTTATGAGACTTGTACTGCAAAGGTAAACACTCCAAGACTGCCAAGTCAAAATCAAATTGAGGTGTCAGATTCTCCCCCAATGCCCTCCTCCCTCTCCAATTAAACTGTCTCTTAAAAAAAAAAGAAAAAGAGAGACAGCAAGTATATTAATTAATGAAGCAAAGGAGCTACAATATTAAGGAACAGCCACATGGAGTTTTTTTTTTTTTTTAAATACACACTCCATCCTCCTAATTAGCTGCCAGCCTGCCCCAACCATAGTTCACAGAAACAGCCGATGACGCTAATCATGGGAAATGCACTGGGAGAGAACAGAGACCATCTTTGTCTGCGGCTGCTCCACAAAGGACAGGATATTTTAGCCATAACATGCAGGAGGGAGGAGAACACTCAAGTGCTATTTTAAATGTTTCAGGCCAGAGTTTCAGAAGGGTCAGCTCTATGGCTGTCGATTAATCGCAGTTAACTCACGCAATTAACTTAAAAAAAATAATCGCAATTAATCGCACTGTTAAACAGTAGAATACCAATTGAAATTTAGTAAATATTCTGGATGTTTCTACATTTTCATATATTGTATTTTGTGTTGTAATTGAAATCAAAGTGTATATTATTTTTGATTACAACTATTTACACTGTAAAAATGATAAAAGAAATAGTATTTTTCAATTCACCTCATACAAGTACCATAGTGCAATCTCTGTGGTGAAAGCGCAACTTACAAATGTAGATATTTTATGTTACATAACTGCACTCAAAAACAAGACACTATAAAACTTCAGAGCCTACAAGTCCACTCAGTCCTGCTTCTTGTTCAGCCAATTGCTCAGACAAACACGTTTGTTTACATTTACAGGAGATGCTGCTGCCCTCTTCTTATTTACAATGTCTCCAGAAAGTGAGAACAGGCACTCGCATGGCACTTTTGTAGCCGGCGTTGCAAGGTATTTACGTGCCAGATATACTAAACATTCATATGCCCCTTCATGCTTCAGCCACCATTCCAGAGGACATGCTTCCATACTGATGACACTCAAAAAAAAAAAAAAGTGTTAATTATATTTGTGACTGAACTCCTTGGGGGAGAATTGTACGTCCCCTGCTCTGTTTTACCCGCATTCTGCCAAATATTTCATGTTATAGCAGTCTCAGATGATGACCCAGCACATGTTCGTTTTAAGAACGCTTCCACCTCAAATTTGACAAAACACAAAGAAGGTACCAATGTGAGATTTCTAAAGATAGCTACAGCAGTCGACCCAAGGTTTAAGAATCTGAAGTGCCGTCCAAAATCTGAGAGGGACGAGGTGTGGAGCATGCTTTCAGAAGTCTTAAAAGAGCAACACTCCGATGTGGAAAAACAGAACCCAAACCACCAAAAAAGAAAAATCAACCTTCTGCTGGTGGCATCTGAATCAGATAATGAAAATAAACACGTGTTGGTCCGCACTGCTTTGTATTGTTATCAAGCAGAACCCATCATCAGCATGGATGCATGTCCCCTGGCATGGTAGTTGAAGCATGAAGAGACATATGAATCTTTAGCGCATCTGGCACGTAAATATCTTGCGACGCCGGCTACAACAGTGCCATGCGAACACCTGTTCTCACTTTCAGGTGACACTGTAAACAAGCGGGCAGTATTATCTCCTGCAATGTAAACAAACTTGTTTGTCTGAGCGATTGGCTGAACAAGAAGTAGGACTGAGTGGACTTGCAGGCTCTAAAATGTTACAGTTTTTTGTGTACATAGTTCTACATTTGTAAGTTCAACTTTCATGATAAAGCGATTGCACTACAGTACCTGTATTAGAGGAATTGAAAAATACTCTTTTTTTTAAACAGTGCAAATACTTGCAATCGAAAATAAATATCAAGTGAGCACTGTACACTTTGTATTCTGTGTTGTAATTGAAGTCAATACATTTGAAAATGTAGAAAACACCAACAAATATTGAAATAAATGGTATTCTATTATTGTTTAATTGCGCGATTACTTTTTTAATCGCTTGACAGCCCTAGTCAGCTCCCATGGAGGCATTAAAGCAAGTGATCACATCTCCCAGATTTGGTGCATCGGGTGCAGAGCTCTTTGGAAACAACCTGGGCCTGACCAGGAGGGCTGAACACTTGAAAATATCTGACCTCACCTGCCCAATTCAGTGGGTGGCCCCACCATGCCCACTGAACTCAAGAGGGATCTGAAGGCACTTGGCAACTGGCAGGATCGGGCTCTTTTAAGCAGTGTTTTTAAAGCCCCCACCGCTCACGATTCAGTGTAAAAAGGGATGGGGAGAGGGGAAAAGGTTACCTCTTGAGACAGGTAGGGCAAGACTTGAGCGCAAATCCCGTTTAACCGCTTGACAATTTCAGCCTGGAATTAAAAAAAAAAAAAAAAAAAAAAAAAAGTCAGACAAGACTGGCACATTCCCTGCAGATTATTTGCCCTGATCAATATCCATCCACCTGAGCATCCCCCCACCCCCACCTCCCTGACTCCTAGCTGAAGCCAGCCAGACTCATTTAGAAAAAAAATAAATCCACTCCAGACCCTTGCAGAAATAAATCCTGCTGATCACACCGAGCGAGTTTTCAATATTCTCCCTTCCCTCTCAGGGACTCAAATATGCATTTAATAAAGAAAGCAGGGGCCTATAGGAAGGAAATTTATTAGAAACCAGGCTGGGAAGTGCTGAATTATGTACGATGCTCAGATCTAGACAGACATTTGTTTCACTGCTGCTCTCACTTCCAAGCGGGAGAGGCTGTGATGAAATTAGTTGTAGGTCTCCTTGGAATCTCCTCACCCCCCCACCCCCCCATTATTTTTTTTTAATTCTATAAATCTTGAGAGTTTGCACCAGGAACCTTTTCCCAGCAGCTGCGCTAGCAAGTGGGAGACTTGGTTAATAACACCCAATAGGCCCAGGGAGAGACAAAGGCCGATTCTTAATAAGAAGGGCAAAAAGAAAAAAAAAACCTATAGCAGAGATCAGATAAAATAACAGTGTCAGCTGGTTCCCATGGGGTTTACTAAAGAGACTCTAAATGTTTTTTTAACGCTCTTCTCCTGGGAAATGAGCAAAGCTGTTCATAAAAAAAAAAAAAAAAAAAAAAAAAGGCCGGATTCCAACTGAAGGAAGAGGAATACGGGGCCAGGTTGATGATGCAGACAGGCACCTACTGGGCTTTACAGAAGCCATGAAGCAGGTTGGGGACCCAACGTGAAAAACTAGAGAGGATTCAGAGAAGAGCCAGGAGAGAGATTAAAGGATTGGGAAACATGCCTGGTAGCAAGAGACTCGAGGAACTTATCAAAGAGAAGGTTAAGGGGTGACTTGATCACGGCCGAAGCACTTGCACGGGAAAGAGGCGTTTGATAAAGATTGAGGGCTCTTCACACTAGCAGACAGAGGTCTGACAAGGCCCAATGGCTGGAAGTTGAAGCTAGACAAATTCAGACTAGAAACAAGGGGCAGACAGAACCCCGTTTTCGGTTTTATTTAAATAGCTGTGGAACGAAGAAATCCATGTGTAAAAACAGAGACCTCTATTACCCAATAGGGACTGGTGATTTTTTGAGTGCCCAACGTGAGACAACAGAAGGGGCCGGGTACTTCCTTAGGGGCTTTTTGAAAAATCAGGCCTCCAGAAAGCACTGAAAACAGCTGCAGTATACAAACTGTGCCTCGTGTCCCCGACTTGGGCCTGCCAAATTCTGCGGCATCTTCCATCCAGAGCAGGGGCTTCCCTTTAACTAGAAACATTTATTTTGGATTGGTGCTGGGGCATAGGTCAGCAGCAGGGGTCTGAAGTTACCCAGAGGCCCACAGAAGAGACCTAATTTTACCATCCCCCACCCCAAAGAGAGATTTAAGAGGTGCAAAAAATCTGCAACCTCCCAGACTCTCCCCATCAAAGAGACTCCCTGTCCGCCAGCACCTCGCCCGTCCCTGGGGCTGCCGTACGACAGCGGACCACAAGAATTTTCTACGGCCCGGGAACAGTTAAACAAAAAACCATACAGCACAAGCCCTCGTGAATCACAGGCTACTTGTTTTCAAAGAATCTTTAAAAGATTCTTCCTGCTTCCCCAGCCTTTTCTGCGGAACACGTGACAGGGAGGAAGCAGCAGCTGCTAAGGAGATCAGCAAGTCCAAACAAGATTTCAGGGGGGTTATGATCTAGGCACGGCTCTGTGTCGTATTGAGCATTCCAACAGCTCTCCGGAGGGGGGGGCCGCTCAGCCTGACATCACACCCTGCAGGGCCCCTACCTTTGATCTTTGCCCGTCCATGGGCCGCTGTGCCTCCCCAATCCCACGGAGATGCCCACCTCATTCTGGTCCCCCACCTCCTCCATTGGAGCCTAACATCTGACAGGAGATGCAGAGCGCTGAGTGTGTCCCCCCCCAGACTCCCCTCTCCAACTGGACTCTAACCCCCAATCCATGAACGGCAAGCATGCGTCCATGCAGGGGAGCAGAAGGAAATGAATCCATCACAAAAGCAGCTCAAATCTTACAGACTAGAGAAGCTTCGTGGCTTTTTGATGACTCCCACAATGAAATTAAGCCGGCAGAGGTGTGGTGGGGCAGGTCGGGTCAGAGAGGTTTGGTGAAGAAAGTAACTAACTTCTTAGAAAGTGCAACCTCCTCCCACCCCGTCCTAGCAGCTGCAGAAAGCGCCCAGAGAGAGAGAAGCTTGTCTCACCTGTTTGTGCATTTCGATATTGAGCCCGTAGGACATCTCGTAATACTGCAGGGGAGAGGAAAAACAAACAGCAACAACTCAGATTCCACACGCAACCAGCGTCACAAACTATTAAAGCTTTTAACACTAAGCTGCAAAGGAGCCGGACTGGAGCAGACCAGCACTTTGCCGAATCACTGAACATAGTGTCAGAGGAAGGTGCAAGAAACCCTGCAGTAAGCAGTTCCAGGAGAACCGGTCAGGAGGGGATGTTATCTCCCCATTAGAGGCTGGCTTACGCCCTGGAGCATGAGGGTTTCACATCCCTTTCTGCACTCCTGGGATGAAATCCTGGGTCCACTGGAAAACGCTTCCATCTATGTCAATGAGGCCAGCGCTGCATCTCTGGGGTGCTCTCGTGTTCACTGAGTAGCGCCGTTTGGATCCTCTTAGTGCTTCATTCCGATTAACGTCAACGTTCAAATGTGAGGATTTTCTTCTCTTCGTTTTTAAAGCCGACCAGGGAACGGGGGCCCTCGCTAATTGCGATTCGAAGTTTCACAGCCGCAGCAGCCAACAAATTCAGAAATAAAACTCTTCTGTTAGCTCCCCGCTAACGGGCTGCTGGCTACAATGGATAGAGGGCAACAGCTGACTGCAGGGGCCACGTGGGATTAAATTTAATTATTTACTTAGGTGGTCAGCTTTTTGGGGGGCAGAGACTGTTTTTTTGTTCACCTGGCACAGGGGGGTTCTGGTCCCAGATCGGGGTTCCCAAGCACTACCTAATAAATGGCAGGAATTCTCTCCCTCCCAGCCCCACGAATTGGCAGAAGGTGAGAATTGCTGGTACTCACCCGCTCCTGAAAAGAATCTCATCCTTCCACATTGTCCCAAGCCCCTCTCCTCCACCACCTCTGGTTCAAAGCACGTATCAATGAGAGTTGGGGCTGGCATACAAAATCAAAACTTCCCCATCCCTGTCCACAAAACCAGCTCTCGACACCCTCACCTCTCCGCACCAGAAATAATAATTTAAAAGAAGACACTAGCTTATATATATATATATATATATAAAAACAAAAAACACCCCTCCCCCAAATTGCTTCCTTCTATTTCTTGTCCTTGCCGCTCACCTGTACAGCTATGGCTCACGTCAAAGAGCTAAATTTCAATCAATGGATATTTTTCTATCAGCCACCTCCCCTATTCAGGTAACAACCAAGGCCTGGGATTGAGGCAGGGAGATGTACATGGGGTGGAGGTGGGGTGGGACTGGCCCTTTTTATTTCTGCTTTTAAATCCACAACTCCTCCCAGAAGAAATTCTGCCTTCATTCCTGCCTCTTGTCTCTCCATTCCAGGGCAGGTGCAGCAGCTGTCTGCCTGGCTCTGGTTCATCTTTATGGACAGCACTGAGAGCTTCCCATTAACTCCTTGAGACGAGCATGTCAGCCCAAGCCTCATCACCAGCTGCAGACTCTGCACTTCCAGCCCCACCCCACCTGTGGCCAGGAGTTAAAGGTGCATGTTTAATAATACACTACGGCAAATCCCCGTCCAAAGATGGCACTACCGAGGGCTGAGTTTTGACCAAGTCCGGAAGAAGACCAGCAGAATAGTGTTTCCCTAACGAATTAAAATGGCAAAGCGTGCATCTAACAGCCAGTTCCCTGCCTGAGCCTCCGCTGTCCTTGCGTCTTCACTCCAGCGCCCACCGCTCTGATGTGGCAGCGTTTCACACCCACTCTGCGTTGGCCTAGATGACTGTACAAGGCAAGGAAGGAGTAACCCGGGGGTCTAATTGACGCCCAGCAGCTGTGCTACAAGTCAGCGTTGTCTGGCGTTTGCATTACAAAACCCTGTTTTACAGCAGTTTCAAGCGTTGCTATTTTCCAATACACCAAGCGGAGGATAACACTGTCTCGCCCCTGCCTTCCAGCCAAGGAGCTCACAGCCCTTCACCACCACTAGCAAGTCAAAGCCTCACTACTTCCTATCAGGTTGGGACGGTAAGTGCCATCCCATTTTACTGACACACTGAGAGGTCAGTAGCAGAGCCAGGAATCAAACCCTTGGATCTCGATGCCCAGGTCTGAGCTGGAACTGCTCGGCCATGCTTCCTCCCAGCAGCTTGTCAGCTGGGGTTTTCCCAGCCCTCCTGTGATTTCACTCCACTTCCATCTTCCTTAGCACATAACACCTCTGCTTCTCCACGGGCCGGCTATCACCAAGTTCTTCTGCCTGTCGCTTACAGAACAAGAACATCCCTTTCCCAGGACTGGCAACTCCCCACCATGTCTGATGATGCCCCTGCCAACACTGCCCCGAGAACCCTCAGGTCTCCCCAAAAATACCTCTGGGTCAGTTTTTAATGACCCTTCTCGCTGTGGTATCCGAGTGCCTGGAGACCATGCTCGGCTCCCTGCTGGAAAACAGCCCGTGACACGTGCGTTTCCCTTACTCTGTTGTCTATTTCGTTCGTAAGCTCTCTGGGACATGGACTGTCTGTACAGCGCCCGGCACAACGGCGGCCTACTCTCCGCTGGCCCCATAATAATCCAACGTGAGTATTTCCTTACAAATCCAGCTTTCTAACTTCTCCTCTCTTTGGGGCCCGTCAAGTCTGTATTCCTAGTTTAGCAATTCTCAACCATTCCTATAACACATCTGCCCTAAATCTCCCCTCCCACCTTGCCAGGGATCCCACCCTCACATGGCAACACAACAGAGGCAGGAAGGCGGTGACATCTGCTGGTCACCCACCAAGTGGAGAAGCCGTGTTCGTTACTTTGATTGGGGCGAGGGGAGGGGAGTCATGTACTGGGTAGATCTGAGGGCTAGCGTTCTGTTTAACCGCGTCCTCCCACATCCCACTGGGTACGCCCCTCGCCTCCGCCCCACGCCCTCTGCTATTGGAGCAGAGCCTTACCATGACATAGTGACGTTGCATCTCTGATTTCTCGCTGGCCAGCTTGTCACATTCCAACTTCAAGCTGAAAGAGCGAAAAGAGACAGGGGCTCAGAGAGCTTGGCTAGAGATCACAATGGCTTTTGGGGAGCTACGACTCTCGGCTCATGAACAGTTGTTTCCTGTATGTTTGTACAGCACCTAACACCATGAGGCCCCCAAACACGACAGCAATCAAGCGGTTATAAAGAAGATTGTAAGCTCTTCGGGATACCGACTGTCTTTGTGTTGTGCCTTTGTCCAGCGCCGAGCACAAGGGGGTCCTGATCCATCACTGGTGCTACCACAATACAGATCATTAAAGAGATACTCTAACAGCATTAGACTGCCCAGTGACGAGAAGGGCTTACACCGGGTTACCCATTAGTCAAGCCTTTATTTTTCAGCAGAAACAGAGAACACTGGAAGGAAGGCGAGTTCTCCAACTGGTCCTTGGGTCCACTCCTGGAGCCCTTACTTAGGTGAGCCAAGTCACAGGTGTCAGGAAGGATTGAAGCATGGACCGGTTTCCAGATCCTGTCAGGAATTATCACATGGGCTGTCGGGACAGTATTACACATACTCTCCTGAAAGATTCTGGGTGCATTATGGGAAAGTAACAATTACCTGACTAGTTAATGCAGGCACTCAAAAAACAAAGCCAAACCAGCATCTTCTATTATTTAATGTATTTAAATTTAATAAAGCAGGTGATTTCCACTGCTAGAATTTCAGCAAGCATGTGCCGTGGTTTTATATTTCAAACAAGGAACAGCTTTACCTTTACCTTCCCAGAACCTGTTTCTTTTCCAGCAGATTAGATCTCGCAAATGTCTCCCACTGAAAGACCTACAGTCTAACGCAGCTGTATTTCTGGCACTTGCCTACACCACATATGGCACTGCTAAAGGCAGAGGTGTTCTGGGAAATCAGCCATTTCTGAATAGCGACTTCTGACCGCCACAGACTTCTGTTGTGATACTCTTGGCACGAACCTGCACTCCTATTGTCCAGCAGAAGCCTGACTGGGATGCAAGGCACGTGGGAAAGTCATAGCAGTGCTAAATGAACAAGCTAACAGCAACGAAAAGTCATATCCATAAGGGCACAAAATGGACAGATCCTAACAGCGTAGTCGATAATTAAAGAGGATACCATCAAGTTGATTTAGGCCCCACATTTTAGGTGTGGTTACAATAAAAGCCAAATCTTAACATCACTAGAAACGTTTCTTTGAAAAATTTGAAATTCTTAGATTTAAACATTCCCCTGCAGCGTTTGCAACCGAAACATTGCCATCATGGGCTAGTGCATGGGAGCCAGAATGCAAAACCGACTAGAAACTCCCAACCAGAGTGCAACCGGCTAGTCCACCATCGTCGTCATAGCTGAGCAAAGGACAAACCAACAGCACTGCTGCTCAAGGGAAAAATTTAAAGCATTCGGCTTTAATTATCTACAGGGTTATAACACTGCATGATTTTTTTTTTCCCACAACTTCGGTGCCATTTTAGCCATGGCCAATCCTTGCTCTAATGCGCTCAATTACATTTCAAGTCTGGCCATTGGGAAGGAAGTCCTCTTCCAAAGCACATTGCTAGGGTCTCTTTCTCCTTCCTCTGGGATCGCCTGCTAGGATCAGTTCTATTTCCCTGGCAACTGCAGTGGTACACACGGGGGAAGGCTGCGAGAAACGGCTCTGGTTCTTCCAACCGTCTATCACCACGTAGCTATCTAGCAAATCAGCTCTGAACAACCCTTCCCCTCCTGTAGAGCCCTTTTTTTAATTTTAAAGCTTCACACCAGAGGAGAACAAGTGACAGGTCCTTGGGACCCACCTGTGAAAGCATCATTTATCACCGCCATCTCTGGCTAGATATCGAGAGCGTCACAGTGACAACACGCAGCATATTAGGAGAGCATCCGTTACGGCTCGCTGGGAGGAGGAGCGTCACCGAGACAACACGCACTTTGGCCTGGGCATTAAAAAACATCCCCGCTGGCTCCCGGCGGTCCGTAGGCATCGAGAGCCGGACAGGGCGCAGAAGAGAGGGAGAACACCGGGCTGCGGCTAGCCGCAGGGCACTCCGGCTCACCTGTGATACTGAGCCTGCAGGAGCTGGAATTCGTCCTTAATCCGGTCACAGGAATCGGAGGTTGTGAACTTCAGCTGCTGCGGCAGGTGAGAGGAGCCCTTTAACGACACAGAACAGAGCGCCTGGCAATGTGGCAGGAGGGAAAGCAATGCCCCGACGAGCCCTTCCCCTCCAGCACAGCTGCCCCCATGCCCCATGGATGAGTCAGCACTGGGCAGTCACCCCCTGCTTCCAGGCCCCTAGCAATGACTGCAATAACAGCCCCCTTCCTTAGCACTTTTGCTCCAAGGAGCTGGAATTAAGCTGCACACCATCTCTGAGAGACACCTATTACCCCCATCTCTCAGATGGGGAACGCGGGCCCAGAAAGGTGACATGACTTGCCCAAGGCCATGTACCCCTGGCACTGACCTGCTGTCTACGGCACTTAGGAGAGGGCCAGATATCTGACTGCCTCCCAATCTTTAATGCGTTTATCCTCACAGCACCCCTATGAGGGAGGGCAGGGCTCTTATCTCCATTTTACAGATGGGAAACTGAGGCACAAACAGGCTAAGTGACTGGCCCAAGGAACGGAACCCAGGTCTCCCCAGTCCTAGGCTAGCATCCTAACCGCTGAGCCCCCTTTCACCTAGCTGATCACTGCTCCCAGGGTCTTCGCCACAACGCCTCCTTTAACAACAGGAACCTGGGCGCCTCTTCAACCAGGAAACACCCCACTCAAGAAATCCGACACAGAATTTTATAAGGAGAATTGACGGGGGCGGAGGTGAGTTAACAACATCCTCCTCCCCCATCCCCAATCTTCCAGCCTAGTTTTTTTTAAGGCAACATAAGAACGGCCGTACTGGGTCAGACCAAAGGTCCATCCAGCCCAGTATCCTGTCTACCAACAGTGACCAATGCCAGGTGCCCCAGAGGGAGTGAACCTAACAGGTAATGATCGAGTGATCTCTCTCCTGCCATCCATCACCACCCCCTGACAAACAGAGGCTAGGGACACCATTCCTTACCCATCCTGGCTAATAGCCATTAATGGACTTAACCTCCATGAATTTATTCAGTTCTCTTTTAAACCCTGTTATACTCCTAGCCTTCACAACCTCCTCAGGCAAGGAGTTCCACAGGTTGACTGTGCGCTGCGTGAAGAAGAACTTCCTTTTATTTGTTTTAAACCTGCTGCCCATTAATTTCATTTGGAGGCCCCTAGTTCTTATATTATGGGAACAAGTAAATAACTTTTCCTTATTCACTTTCTCCACACCACTCATGATTTTATATACCTCTATCATATCCCCCCTTAGTCTCCTCTTTTCCAAGCTGAAAAGTCCTAGCCTCTTTAATCCCTCCTCAGATGGGACCCGTTCCAAACCCCTAATCATTTTAGTTGCCCTTCTCTGAACCTTTTCTAATGCCAGTATATCTTTTTTGAGATGAGGAGACCACATCTGTACGCAGTATTCAAGATGTGGGCGTACCATGGATTTATATAAGGGCAATAAGATATTCCCCGTCTTATTATCTATCCCCTTTTTAATGATTCCTAACATCCTGTTTGCTTTTTTGACTGCCGCTGCACACTGCGTGGATGTCTTGAGAGAACTATCCACGATGACGCCAAGATCTTTTTCCTGATTAGTTGTAGCTAAATTAGCCCCCATCATATTGTATGTATAGTTGGGGTTATTTTTTCCAACACTAACTAGACGTGGGTATTAAAAAGTGGAGGAAGAACAAACATTTATTCTTTTCTGTCAGGATAATCATGGGCTCAAGCCCCCACTGCAGAAAGGGGGGAGGGGAAGAGAAATATTCCAGGGAGCACATCCCCCACCCGAAAAAAACAGAGGGAGCAATGCAACCAGCTTTATGGAAAGGAAAAGAGCTTCTTAGGTAAATGTCCCGATTGACACACACACCCCGACACACCACACTCCCCCCAATACCCCCTGCACCCCTCCCACCATCCTGTCCCAGCCAGTACCCCCAGCTCCTGCATCCCACCAGCTTGCCCCATCTAGCACCAAACCCCCCAACTTGTCCCAGCCAGCACCCCAAACTCTATCTACCACCCCTTCCACCAGCTGGCCCCAGCCAGCACCCAACCCCCAGACTGCTCCAGCCAGCACCCCCACATTCCAACTGGCACCCCCAAGCATGCAACCCCACAGCTGGCCACAGCCAGAACCCCCATCATTCAACCCCCCAACTTGTCTCACCCAGCACCCCCATATCCCTCCCAGCTTGCCCCACCACCCCACTGCACCCCAAAATATGCCAAAACACCCCCTCCCCACAGCAGCACCCCCTTTCCCTGCTGCCAGGGGCTAGGCCCCTCAAGCACGAGGAGGTACAGTAGTGGCAGCTTCTCCCTGCTGCACTTCCTGGGCCAAGGGTACCACCAGCCACCCACTTCCCCCCAGTGCCTTGCTGACCCCCCCATGCCACCCCCACTCAATCACTCCCTAAGCCCCCTCCCTACACCCCACCTCCCCCAGGGCCTCTCAGCCATGAGCCACCCGGCCCAGGCCCTAAGCACATACCCCCAGCACCTCCTTCACCTCCCGCTCCTATGCATCCCCTTACCCACTGGGGCCCCCTGCATTTACCCCAGAGCTCCCCCCCCCCCGATCAGACCCCCCCATGCACACACTCCTGTGCTCCAAGTCCCCAGGCACCCCCCTCCACCAGTGCACCCAGCCCCTCCACGCATTCCCCCCCCACACACACACTCTGGTGTGCCCAGCCCCCCCCAGAATTTCCCCCACCACCAGTGCACCCAGCCCCTCCACGCATTCCCCCCCCACACACACACTCTGGTGTGCCCAGCCCCCCCC